>CM045736.1:53438895-53473895 GCA_024760905.1 Plotosus lineatus
TCATCAACGGTATTTGCTTTACCTTTGTCAGGGTCACAGCAAATTGAGAGCTAATCCAGGCAACACTGCGTGCACCGAGCAATGATTCAGCCCGGATATCATAGCACCCCTTGCACAGATTTTTTCATCGCATACAATAGTGTTATTTCTTTGGCAGTGGTAGCCTGGTGGTAAAGGGCACTGAATCGCTGATCCTAAGGTTGGGGGTTCGAGTCCCACTCTCCACAGGTTGTCACTGTCCCCCGAGTGCACTGACTGGGTAATCAAAGATCAGCCATGTCTCTCACTGTCTATGGTGAGAGGTTTACATAAAAGAACCATTGCTGACTTTTGTAAAGAGGAGCCGCATGGCCGTCAGTGTGTTTCTGCTCCTTGCTAAAGGGTTGTGTCAGGAAGGGCATCCGACGGAAAAAACCTAAGCCAAATCAAGCATGTGATTATTCGCTGTGGCGACCCCTGAAAAAGGGAACAGCCGAAAGGAAAAAAAGAAGAATTTAAACGTGCCTTTCTGCACTAGATAGCCAAAATATGTGGACATCTGTCCATCACATCTGTGTGGTTTATGAACATCCCATTCAGGATTTATTCTACAGTGGTACCTCACTTTACGAAAGTCTCACCAAACAAAAAATGAACGCATTTTCTGAAAATTTTTGTCTCTGGATACGAAACAAGTTTACGTTATGAAAGCATCATTTTAAAAGTTCAAAAGCGCCATTCAAACATTCAAACAACGCACGAGCTGCTCTCCCATCAATGATGTTCAAACACCCCGCTGGCCTCTCATTGGCTAGGAGGGATGACGCCGCTACCTCCCATTGCCTATCTCCCAACATCCTGCCCTGCTGGCCTCCCATTGGCTAGAAGAGATGACGCAGCATCCTCTTATTGGCTATCTCCTAACATCCCGCCCCACTAGCCTCCCATTGGCAAGGAGGGATGACGCAGCTCCCTCCCATTGGCTATTATGGAGCTGCATCTACCATGATGCTTTTCTTGTAAAGGACAGCGTTACTGTTGTTTTATGCTTTATTTCTTGACTCAAGCTTTTAACCTTCCATGAACAATTGTAAGATTATAACTCTGCTAAGAAGACATGGTCAACACACGTGCGCACGTGTGATTTCCAGTGCTCGTGAGAAGAAGGAAACAGGCTCAAGTGATATCGCAAAAGAATATAGCCAAACCAGTCTACCATCGGTACGATATTGAAGCAGAAGGTCTTAAAAGGTATGCTTTTATAATTTTAAGGGATTTAGGGGGCAGTATTGGGAGGCTTGGAACGAATCACGCGTTTTAAATGTAAAATGCGGTTCAATTTACGAAAAATCCAAGTTACGAAAAAGCCGCTGGAACGGATTGATTTCGTAAAATGAGGTACCACTGTACTTTTGTTGCTCCACCAGCCTCCACTCCTCTCTCCTGGGAAGACTTTCCACTGGCTCACACTGCTAATAACACACCGACTAAATAATTTGGCTTTGAAAAAGTTATGCTTCATCATAATTTTGTTATACTTCAACTCATTCAACAATTGCTTATTACTCACTCAATTTTTGTTGAGTCAGAGGATTGTGGAGAATATGCGCAGCTCATTCTTTCAGTTTACATCATCAGTTATCTTGAGCTACTGACAGTAAGTCAGAGGTGGGTTTGAACCGTTAATCCCAAAGCTATGAGACGCCAATGCTACCTTCTGCACTGCCATGCCGCTGCTCTGTTCTTTCAGCAGATATTCAACACAGTTGTTGCATCCATTTGAATATTCATTGAATATTCAATGCTTAAGTCTAATTAGGGTCGCAGAGAGGCTGGTGCCCATCTCAGCCAACTTTGGGCCAGAGTAGACCTCAGACAGCTCACCAGGCCATGCCTGTCATCACACACAGTGAGAGACATGGTGACTATTGATAACACAGTTAGCTGCACTGGCAGGACATCAGCTACAACTCGGCAATAGTGGGGCTTGAACGTAATCCAGCGTTTGACCACTGGGCCACCACTGCCCTGGTTTTAGAATAGTAAACTGTCTGTCTGTCTTCCTTTCGGCTTTTTCCCTTTAACTCGGGAGTTGCCACAGTGAATCATCTGATTCGCACGTTTGATTTGGCAGAGGTTTTCACGTTGGATGCCCTTCCTGTCATAACCCTTTTTAGCAAAGGACAGAAACACGCTGACGACTTTGCAGCTACTCTTTACGAAAGTCAGCAATGGTTCTTTTACATGAACCTCTCACATAGACAGTGAGAGACATGGCCCACCTTCGATAACCCAGTTAGCTGCACTGGGGGGGACAGTGACAACCTTATGGAGAGTGGGACTCGAACCCCCAACCTTTGGATCAACGATCCAGCGCCCTATACCACCAGACCACCACTGCCCTACCACTAGACCACTGCCCCTTTTAGAATAGTAAACTAATAGTATTTAATATATCCGGTTGTTGAATCACATGATCTGATTGGATTGCTCTCTGAATAAAAGACTTTACTATTCAGTTAAATGATGTGTGGGAAGTGGTGGTCTAGTGGTATAGGGCGCTGGATCGCTGATCCAAAGGTTGGGGGTTCGAGTCCCACTCTCCACAAGGTTGTCACTGTCCCCCCCAGTGCAGCTAACTGGGTTATCAAAGGCGGGCCATGTCTCTCACTGTCTATGGTGAGAGGCATGTAAAAGAACCATTGCTGACTTTCGTAAAGAGTAGCTGCAAAGTCGTCAGCGTGTTTCTGTCCCTTGCGAAAAGGGTTGTGACAGGAAGGGCATCCGACGTAAAAACCTCTGCCAAATCAAATGTGCGAATCAGATGATTCGCTGTGGCGACTCCCGAGTAAAAGGGAAAAAAGCCGAAAGGAAGACAGACAGACAGACAGACTATTCAGTTAAATGATGTCATTGTTCCTAATTGATGGAAAGCCATCAAACAATTCTAGGTATTGTATCTTTGCCATGAACTAAATTATTGCACTGTGCTACACAACTAACAACACACTCACTGAATAATGTTGCTTTTAATAAGTTATGCTTCACTTCATAATAATTTTGTTCTGCTTCAACTCATTCAATAATTGCTTATTACCTACCTCTTAAAATTGTACAGTTTAAATTTGATCCAAAACAGCAGGGGGAAACACCCCACACAGAAAAACCGCCATTTCAAATAATACGATGAGAGCCACGTGATGTGGTCTTTGAATATTTCAAGAATTTTTTTTTTTTTCAAATCATGGCATGGGTTTTAAAAGAAGGCATAATAGAGCATACATGACCACTGTGATGGAGTGTGTATGACCAATCTTCTTCTTTTCCTTTCGGCTATTCCCTTCAGGGGTTGCCACAGCGAATCATCTGTCTCCATCTCACCGTGTCCTCTGCATCTTCTTCTCATACGCCAACGACCTTCATGTCCACCTTCATCACATCCATAAATCTTTTCTTTGGTCTTCCTCTAGGCCTTCTGCCTGGTAGTTCCAACCTCAGCATCCTACTACCAATATATTCACTATCCCTCCTCTGTACATGTCCAAACCATCTCAATCTAGCCTCTCTGACTTTGTCTCCAAAGCATCTTACATGGGCTGTCCTTCTGGTGTACTTATTTCTGATCCTATCCATCCTCGTTACTTCCAGAGAGAACCTTAACATTTTCATCTCTGCCACCTCCAGCTCTGCCTCCTGTTTTTTCCTCAGGGCTACTGTTTCTAAACCATACAATATCGCTGGCCTCATCACCATCTTGTACACTTTTCCTTTCATTCTTGCTGATACCCTCCTATCACACATCACACCGGACACTTTTCTCCAACCACTACAACCTGCCTGCACATGCTTCTTCACCTCTTTTCCACTCTCCATTGCTCTGGATTGTTGATCCTAAGTACTTAAAATCCTCCACCTTCTTTATCTCTGCTCCCTGTAACCTCACCGTTCCTCTTGGGTCCTTCTCATTCACCCACATGTATTCTGACTTACTGAGGCTAACCTTCATTCCTCTCCTTTCCAGGGCATACCACCACCTCTCTAGATTTTCCTGCACTTGTTCTCTGCTCTCACTACAGATCACAGTGTCATCTGCAAACATCATAGTCAATAGAGACTCTTGTCAAACCTCGTCTGTCAGCCTGTCCATCACCATAGCAAACAAGAAGGGGCTCAGAGCTGATCCTTGGTGCAGTCCCACCTCCACCTTGAATTCGTCGTTCAAGCTGACAGCACACCTCACCACTGTCTTACATCTCTCATACATGTCCTGCACCACTCTAACATACTTCTCTGCCACTCCAGACTTCCTCATGCAATACCACAGTTCCTCTCTTGGCACCCTGTCATATACTTTCTCCAGATCCACAAAGGCACAATGTAGCTCCCTCTGACCTTCTCCGTACTTCTCTCCTAACATCCTCAGAGCAAACACTGCATCTGTGGTGCTCTTTCTTGGCATGAAACCAAACTGTTGTTCACAAATGCTGACCTCTACCCTTAGTCTAGCTTCCACTATTCTTTCCCATAACTTCATCGTATGGCTCATCAACTTTATCCCTCTGTAGTTGCCACAACTCTGTACTTCTCCCTTGTTCTTAAAAATGGGCACCAGCACACTTCTCCTCCATTCCTCCGGCATCTGCTCACTCTCTAAGAAATTGTTGAATGTTCTTGTCAGAAAATCTACTGCTACCTCCCCTCGACACTTCCATACCTCCACAGGTATATCATCAGGACTGCCTTTCCACTCTTCATCCTCTTCAGTGCCCTCCTCACTTCACCCTTACTAATCTTTGCTACTTTCTGCTCTTCAACAGTCACCTCTTCTACTCTTTTTTCCTTCCAGAGGACACACCAAGTACTGTCCTACCTGTCTCCCTGATCACATTTGCTGTCATTGTCCAGTCATCTGGAATCACTTCCTGACCACCCAAAGCCTGTTTCAACTCCTCCTTGAACACAACACGACACTCCTTTTTAAGCTTCCACTACTTTATCTTCCACTCTGCCTTTGCCTTCTTCACCTTCCTCACCATCAGCATCATCCTGCACACCACCATCCTATGCTGATTGGAAACACTCTCACCCACTACTACTTTGCAGTCACTGACTTCCTTCAAATTGCATCGGCTACACAAGATGTAGTCTACCTGTGGGCTCCTTCCTCCGCTTTTATAAGTCATCCAATGCTCCTGTCTCTTCTGGAAGAAAGTATTCACCACAGCCATTTCCATTCTTTTTGCAAAATCTATCAGCCAAACCTGCCCATCCCTTCCTCATCTCCTCTGTTGCCTACACCAGTATGTCCACTGAAATCTGCACCAATGACCACTCTTTCACCTCTGGGGGTACTCTGCATCACTTCATCTAACTCACTCTTGAATCTCTCCTTCTCTTCTAGATCACATCCTGCCTGTGGGGCATAAGCTCTCACAACATTGAACATCACGCCTTCAAATTTGTAACTTTAGACTCATCACTCTTTGGACACTATTTTCACTTCTAGAACATTCCTGACCAACCCCTCCTTCAAGATGACTCCTACTCCATTTCTCTTCCCATCTACACCATGATAAAACAGCTTAAACTCTGCTCCTAAGCTTTGAGCTTTGCGACCTTTCCACCTGGTCTCCTGAACACAGAGTATGTCCACCTTCCTCCTCTGCATCATGTCAGCCAGCTCTCTACCTTTTCCTGTCATAGTTTCAACATTCAAAGTCCCTTTTTCTCAGTCCTAGACTCATGCTTACTCTTCTCTCTCCACCTACCGACACGTCTCCTGCCTCTCCTTCTTCGACCAACAGTAGTCCAATTTCCACCAGCACACTGATGGAGGTCGTTGTTCACCTGGGCATCGACCGATCCAGTATGGAGGTAATATCTGTGACTTGCATATAAAGTTTGGCAATGGTTTTACGTTGGATGCCCTTCCTGACACAACCCTCTGCCACTGGCTTGTGCCCCCCCCCCCCTTGGCAGCTGTATGACCAATGTCATGTTTTAAACATGTTCAAATATTCCAAAGAAATGTTGTTATATGTACAGACGCTCTCCGACTTACGTTCATCATTTTACGTTTTTTTTTTTTTTTTTTTTCAAAAAAAAATGTTACATTTTGAGTTTTGACGTACCTACGTAGTACGCTGACGTAAAGACGCAATGACTCTGCATTCATTGTTTGCAAACTACAGCCTGAGTGTATACATATATATTCATTTTCAATTAATATTTTTGAAAAACTTGAGATGCACTGAAGTCGCAGGAACTGAAGCACAAAGTAGCGAGGAATCACTGTAATAAAATGACCTTTCACCTCAGTCCACACCCAGATTCTGTAAATACAGCAGAATCGTGAGCAACTACTGGACAACATCCTTTGATGAATATTATATAGTGTTCAGTGTGTGTGTGTGTGTGTGTGTGTGTGTGTGTGTGTGTGTGTGTGTGTGTGTGTGTCTCTTAACACTATTCTGTGTTTACATGTAGCCTGCGTGGAAGTTTCTATTCCTTACTTGCCTTCTTTTATATCGCGTACAGTACTGAGTGATGTAGCCATGCTGCTTGAATGTGTTTTTATGGTGCTTTATCTGAGCGGTTGGAACCTTTAATCAGGACTAGTGCTGACAGATATATCAAGCATTTTTCCCTAATGAATAATTTTGAGTCAGTTAGAAAACCCCTAAACTCTGTATTCTCCACCTCCATGCTGCTCTAATTATGGTTTATTTTACCCAATAAACCTTTCAGCACACAATACACAACATATTACACATCCATTACAGAACACTACAACACTATAAATACAACATATGAATACACCGTCTATTTTACTGATTTTTGTACACTGAAGTTTTGAACAAATCAAAATAGAAATTTTGATGAAATCAAATTTCGTAAATAGAAAAATGGTGGGGGGCATGCTTGGTAATAAAAGGCAAGGTGCTATAAAGAGCAGCATAAAAAGAGCAAGAGATGCTTGTACAATTTAAGGGCCAAGGGTTAAACCTGGGGATGTGCACCAGAATTCTGCCTGGATTATGAGTTCCTCTTCAGGATGGGTGACCCTACCCCCACCCTTCACACTCCTCAAAACTAACGGAGCGACACCAATGACCCAGTCGTGCACCTGAGCCCCCGTTCCTTCATCCTCTTCCTCTCACACTCTAATAGGCTTGAGTCAGTATATTCATAGTTTTGAATTCTGACTGTGCTTCAGGTTAGAAAATTACATTAAATTAAAGGATGTGGGGTAAAAGATGTGAGTGCAGTGAACTAGGAATAGTTCTCTGCTCACTAGGAATATATGAGACCTTTCCTGAACCTACATTAGAATATATCATATACAGTAATAATAACTGTCAACAGTGTCCAGCATGTGTGTGTGTGTGTGTGTGTGTGTGTGTGTGTGTGTGTGTGTGTGTGTGTGTATGTGTGTGTGTGTGTCACTATCATAGTGACTTGGTGGTGCTTACCCATAACCTAGAGCAGGGGTCGGGAACCTTTTTGACTAAGAGAGCCAAAAAAAAAAGACATATTTTAAAATGTGTCTTAAAAAAAAAAAAAAAAAAAAAAAAATATATATATATATATATATATATATATATATATATATATATATATATATATATATATATATATTTATTTATTTATTTATTTATTTATTAATTAATAAGAAAAGTACTTCTAATTAATGCGACTTCTGGTGCTGCATGGTTTTGCTGATGGCTTTGTAGTCTGGTTGATACGGTGATGTTCAGCTTCATGCAGGCATTTAGGCTTCCAGGTTGGTCTTGATGTTTGCATGCATTTGTAAAGCCAAACATGGTCAATACGGCAAGACTCACACGCTGCAGTGTTTGGTGTGTGACAGGAAGCAGGTCCCAAGTTTTGGGAATCAGCTGAGCTGCGGGTTGAAGTTTTTCCATGTCTTCGTGCAAATAAGATGATCAAAAATGAGGGAAATTTACCTCTTTACCCAAAAACAAGACACGCAGTCTGTAGCTGTTGTTATAATCCAATACGGACCCGCCCGCATACTGGAGTACAGAAAGGATTGGCTCTCTGCTGTGCGCCACAGTGACGTGGCATTGAAAATAGATGTATAGATTTAAATGCGTGAGATTTATTCATCTGTTTTTGTTTTATTTGATGGCTTTTTTTGTATTTTTATTTAAATGACAGTAAAATGATATGTTCTTTATTCTTTTAAGAAAGGCCACCTGATTTATCTGAGAGACAGATACAGTCATTAAAAGAGCCACATTTGGCTCGCGAGCCATAGGTTCCCAACCCCTGACTTAGAGCCAGCTTCTTGCTACATCAATACCATGGCGTGTAAACAATTTCTTTTTGCACTCACTTTCTTTAGTACACTTATTTTAAAGACATTATTTCATATACATGGTATTTTATGTACTATAATTATGAAATGAAATCTGTTTCTCCTTTTCAGGTGTTTCAAACCCAGACATTCCATTTTTTGTGTGTTTGTCAGACTTCAGCAACAGCGATATCTGACAGATTTTCACATACTTCCACATAAATGCACTTGTGCATGCTGGGGCCTATCACCCCTCTCTTCTTCACTGTCTATTCAGGCTAACCTTGGCCTCAGGATGAACCTACTGAGAGGGGCAATGGGTTGGCAGTAGGCTGGATAAGTAGCTCAGACAACTCTCATTCTCTTAATCAGCCATCTCTCCATGGCTCATAGAGCATGGAATGGCCAGATGTTCATCCTGGTGAGGGAGTAGGGTTGAGGATTTCTCAGCAGTGTCCATCCAGATGTATTGCAGAGAATTACTAGTATTGGTTTACCTACAGTTTACACTTGTCGTCGCTGTTTATTCCTCATCTTATGAGTTCTGATTTTGCAAAAAAATTAAGTAGAAAAAAAAAAAAGACACATTGGCCCTTTACTATCTGCATGATTTTATAGTATAGATTAACACTATATTTTGTTTGCATTTTGTTGATTTGCAGCTTGAAAAGATGCACACAAAAATTCAGCTGTATTTTACTCAATGCAATTGATATAGCTAATTGAAAAATATAATAGCAACAGTTCAGTAAAAGAACCTGAGATGGGTAAAGAATCATTACACTTTATCATTTTTTTTTCTAAACTCAAACAGGTGTCACTAATCACCTACTCCATTGCTCACCAAGTTAATTGGCTTCACCTGTGATCAACTGTAATTGCTGTGATTAGCTCAAATAATAATAAAAAAAATACTCCTAAAGCGTTCCAGTGCTAGGAATTACAAGTGAAAACAAGCAATCAGCTACACTGCTCTCCATAATTATTAGCACCCCTGGTTAAGTATGTGTTAGCCCTTTAACGACTGAATTATTTTCTGCAGTTAAAAAAAAAATTGTCACTAGTTATTCCTAATCAAAAAGGCCTAAGGAAACACCACAAACACATTTCTTTCAACCAAATTATAACAACACTAATGATAACAACAATAATAAAATAATAATAACAAGTAATAACACACTCACAAATTCATGAACAACACAATCCTGCTCACTCAAGGTCGTCTCACAGCTGACTGAGGCATGTGGGACCAAGCTGTGTTGCATCAGGCGATGCTACAACAAGTATAGAACACTTGAGCAGTACTGAGTACAAGGCGTCAAATAGTTATTAGCATTTTTTTTTAAACAGGACCATATGGTCCTGCTGGATTTAAAGGTTTAAAATGAATTCAATGTTTATTGCAGACGCTGCTCTAAACTGAAAATTGTAAAATAATAATAATAATAATAATAATAATAATAATAATAATAATAATAATAATAATGATCTTCATCTCAAGTGAATTTTAAGGGCAAAAGAAAATCCCTGACTAAGAAATAATGATTTTTCATAAAATTAACTGTTCCACAATTATTGGCACACCCAACAATTCAGAGGAAATAAATTTAATTGAAGTATTTCTATTTCCGTCATTTCTACAGTAGGTTACAAAATTGATCAGAGTATCTAGGAACACTTAATTAGTAATTTATCACATCCTGTTTCCCTGGGGTATAAATATGACGTGACACAAAAGCCATTTCTAGGGCAGTGGTGGTCTAGTGGTTAGGGTGCAGGATCGCTGATCCTAAGGTTGGGGGTTCAATTCTCCCCAAGGTTGCCACTGTTCCCCCAGTGTAGCTAACTGGGTTATCAAAGGCCGGCCATTTCTCTCACTGTCTATGGTGAGAGGCATGTATAGGAACCACTGCTGATTTTCGTAAAGAGCAGCTACAAAGCTGTCAGTGTGTTTCTGTCCCTTGTTAAAAGGGTTGTGTCAGGAAGGGCATCCGACGTAAAAAAAAAAAGCCCTATGCCAAATCAAATGTGCGAATCATATGATTCGCTGTGGCGACCCCTGAGAAAGGGAAAAAGCCGAAAGGATAGAAGAAGAAGACAAAGGCCATTTCTCTTATCCACCCTTCAACATTGGAAAGACAAAGGAACACAACATTCAAGTAAGGCAGATGGGTGTCGACATTCACAGGCCAAGCAATAGATATAAGAAAATCGCCCCTCGCCTGCACCTGCACATATCTACTGTCAGAGGAATCATTATAAAGTTTAAAAGAACCAGAAAGAAAGGTGTTTAAACAAGCCTGGACGGGGACGCAAGGTTATTTTGCCACCACTCACAGTGATGAGGATGGTAGGAGAAATAAAAAGTTCTCACTGTTAAAGAATTGAAACAGATGGTAGCATATTGGTGTCACAAAGTCTCTGAAATACCCATCAGGTGTTAGCTACATGTCTTCAAGCTGTTTGGGATGCATGCAGGGAAAAAAAAAACTTTTCTCAATCAGTCATAAACGCAGACATCTGTGGTTCACTGGGCGGCACTGGAACTTCAACAAGGACCGTATGCTTTGGCCAGATGAGATCAAGATTGAGCTCTTTGGCAACAAACACTCTAAGTGGATCTGGTGGAACACAAAAGATGAGTACAATCGGCCCCCGATTTACGAAAATAATCCGTTCCAGAGCCCTTTTCGTATAGCGGAGATTCCGTAAGTAGGGGTCGCACCTTACATGTTAAACGCTTAATTCGTTCCAAGGCTCCAGTCCTTGGACTGGATAAACTCCATAAACCCTTTAAAAATGATAAAAGTACACAATTTTGTATGAAATATGTGTTAAAAGTAAAAGAAAAGTATTTGATAAACCATTTTATTAACATATTTATTAATTAAACCATTATTAAACATTTTTATTAACACACACACACACACACACACCTCTCTCTCTCTCTCTCTCTCTCTCTCTATCGATCTCTTTCTCTCTCTCGCGCGCTGCGGGCCACGCCCACAAGACGTGGAATTCAAAGCGCATTAATAACTTAAAAAACTAAACTAAAAACGAAAGCGTTATTCCTTCTCTCTCTCTCTCTCTCTCTCTCTCTCTCTCTCTCTCTCTGTCTCTCTCTCATGTGCGCACTGCAGGCCACACCCACAAGACGTGAATTCAAAGTGCATTCCCTGTTTGACAAACTCAACTTTAATTTGATTCCTTGAGGGATCGGGATGCCAGATGAGCTCAAATGCACCCACATTTATTAAACATTTACTGAATTAAAGCAACTTAAAAACTAAAGTAAAAACTAAAGAGTGAAGCTTCCTTCTGTCTCTATCTGGGAGGCCAGCGGGGCGGGTAGTTGAGAAACAGCCAATGAGAGAGCAACTCGCGCGTCGTGTGAAATTTTGATTGGTGTGTTTGAATTTTGAATATCTTTTCGTAAGAGGGGGTTGGTTCGTATTTCAGGGACTGAAACTCAATAAAACGTTTTTTTGTAATCCGGGGATTTCGTACAAAGGGGGCCGACTGTATACAGAAAAACAACTCATGCCCACTCTGAAGTCTGGGGGAGGATCCATGATGCTGTGGGCCTGTTTCTCTTCCAGAAGCCCTGGGTACCTTGTTAGGGTGCATGGCATGATGAACACTTTGAACCAGGACATTTTAAATTAAAATCTGGCAGCCTCTGCCTGAAAGCTGAAACTGGGTTGTCACTTTGTCTTTGTGCATTCTGCAACATAATGACTCTAAACAGGTGGCCAAAGGTACACAGAAATGGTCCTCAGACCTCAACCCCATTGAAAGCTGAAGAGGAGAGGTCCAGGTCGCTGGATGATTTAGAGAGATTGTGCAGAGAGAAACGGTCGAGTGGAAAGTGGTAAGCCTTTGGTAAGGTTCAGGCCATCCTTCAAATTGAATGAAAGATAAAGTGGGAAGGAATCTGGCCAGAGAAGCTACTAAGAGGCCTTTGAAGCCATTAAAAGCATTTTTATAGGATTGCAAGAATAAAAATTGTTGTGCCTAAACCTGAACTCGTTTACCTCAGTGCCACATGACATTTCAGAATGTCAATACACCTTCCTGCTGAAGAACACCACACCTACAGTAAACCATGAGGAAAGAAAGCGACGAAGGGGATTTAACTGGGAAGGAATCCAAGAATGAGAAATCAAATTGAATGGTGACTGCATATCCTCATGAAAAGCTATGACCATTCTAAGGAACTTCAATGGGGAAACCTTGTGTGGAAAATTTGAGGGCCTTGACCTTCCGGACAACACTGAGCACAGTACTTGTTCCAGTCACTGTGGATGGCGTTCTTCTTGTACAGAGTGATGATGTTAACATCTTTCATCTCCTGGCGCAAAGTTCCTTCTTTCCAGCACTGCAGCAAGGGATGGGGGCTTTTCTAGTCCTGATATGTTCAGGTGTGATGCTCTCTGCAAGTCAATGGCTTGACCAAATTCTTGTCCAGAAGGAGTGTGGCCAAGTTTCTCCATGATAGGCAGGTTGACAATGTTCTTGATGACCATCTTTTCACCTGTTTGCACTGGTCTGAGATGATGACATCAGGGACTGATTTCAGTGGTGAGATCTTGTTTACGTTCGAAGTAGTTGGCACAGCATCAAGCAATCCACTGAACTTCATGCCTGGACACCTTGACTTACGTTCCATCAGCCATGTTTTTGACAACAGACCTACTATCATCTACATTATTTATTTATTTCTAGATATTTTAATAGTTTAGAGTTGTATTCAGTAATTAAATTTATGCAGTATCTTCAACAGATAATTTTTATATAGATTTTGTCTGCTACATTTGTATTTCTGTTGTAGGTCATGAAAAAATTAATGGGTTTCCAAATGAGTTGCCTTTTTTGCAATGTACAGTGATACCTCCGCTCACGAACATAATTGGTTCCCAGAAAGTGTGTGTGAGGCGAAAAGTTCGTCTTCCGAACATTTATTTCCCATAAGAAACCATTAAAATGAGAATAATCCGTTCCCAGGTCCCCATAAAACATAATTTTCTACTAAATAAGCCTTAAAACTACACAAAAATATACCTTATTTTATGTATAATAAATGTGCTCTTGTATTGTAATTAAAGAAATAAACTGTACTGTATAATAAAGTCGTTTTATTTACCTTTGTGATGGTAGTTGATGGCTTGATGGAATGGAGTGGGAGGAGGAGGGAGGGAGGGACTTACTGTTTGGAAGGAGAGTTTGGAAACGCCTACTGTTTGGAAACACCCTTAGCCACACACGCACCCTTAATAGCTTCCTTGTTCTTAAGGATGGGAGCAATGGTAGACTTAGCGTACTGGTACTGGGACGCTGAGTCACACAAACGCACACCTCGTTCGTGTTTTTCAATGATTTCCGCCTGTGGTGGGGTCTTTTTCGGTCCCATAATAGCAAAAGTACACTCAATATGGTCCAAAATGTCTATCAAACACAAACCACTTCCGCACTCAAAGAAAGGGGGTGACGAACTGGGACGCCGTGAGCGTGCGTCAGCTTCTCGTGGACGCCACCGTGGCGCTGTTCGACCGCGTGGTTTGATTCGTCCGCCGAAAACTAGTTCGTCAGCAGAGACTATATGCTCGCAAATTTAATGTTCTTGAGGCGAAAAGTTTGTGAGCTTAAGCGTTCGTCAGCGGAGGTTTTACTGTATACTCTTCAGTAAGTATCAAATCATGTTTATAATCAAAGCATTATCAAGATTTATGGAATTTATTTTTTATTTATTTATTTTTTTATAAGAATCCTGATACAACACACCTGCCAATTTCCTTAGAAAACTGAACAGAACATATAATTTGATGTCTGGTTAATTTGTGCATATACATAGAGTTCGAAGTAGATGTGCAGTTTTAAGATTCAATCACTTAAAGAACAATGCCAGTGTGCACGTATGTACACACACACACACACACACACACAAACACTATTTGTTTTTCTTGATAGTCAGCAGCAATACTGATTCCTTTTGTTTGTTATTATTTGTCTTTCTTTCTTCTTTTCATTTTTCTTCATGTGCTTTCTTCCATATTCATGCTCCCACTTGTAAAAATGCAAAATGTGGAAGGCAGGAGGAACCACACCCTATATGTAAATGTAAAAGGCTCATTCCAAGCTTATGAGAACACAATGATTTGTAGTACCAGGTAATTATACACTAATGAAAACATACTTATAAATACTATATTTAATTCTACATAACGGATCTCCCTAAATAAAACACAGTGGTCTAAATGTTTAAAGGCACCTTCACGTCTTAAACTGTACTCTATCTACATTTTTCACACTGTGGTTTATATGTGAATGAGTTAACGTACAAAACAACAGTGTTGTGAAGTGACATGGCTGATTTATGTTTAGTTAATTATCCAAGGACAAACTGAAAAGAGAAGCAAAGAAAAGTTTGAATGGGATTTCCAACTTGTTGACATAGTGGGAAAAAAAAAGAAGAAAAATGACTGATTAAAACTTCTAAAGTACTTAAGGATAGAAGTACAGAGAATGCATAGAGACGGAAAAACCGCTGGCATAAGGCCCAGGACCCTGACCGCAGACAGACCTCCCACTGTATACACCTGCTCTCTCTCTCTCTCTCTCTCTCTCTCTCTCTCTCACACACACACACACACACACACACACACACACACACACACACACACACACACCCTACAGGTTGCGTAATGACTACAACAATGCAAAAATTGTTATTTTGCATATTAATAGTTTGTAAAGGTAAAACTGGCAATCCTTAATATATTCAAAACACACACACACACACACACACACACACATATATATATATATATATATGGGGCAGTGGTGGTCTAGTGGTATAGGGCGCTGGATCGCTGATCCAAAGGTTGGGGGTTCGAGTCCCACTCTCCACAAGGTTGTCACTGTCCACCCCAGTGCAGCTAACTGGGTTATCAAAGGCGGGCCATGTCTCTCACTGTCTATGGTGTGAGGCATGTAAAAGAACCATTGCTGACTTTCGTAAAGAGTAGCTGCAAAGTCGTCAGCGTGTTTCTGTCCCTTTAAAAAAAGGGTTGTGACAGGAAGGGCAGCCAACGTAAAAACCTCTACCAAATCAAACGTGCGAATCAGATGATTCGCTGTGGCGACTCCTGAGTAAAAAGGGAAAAGGCCGAAAGGAAGACAAACATATATATATATATATATATATATATATATATATATATATATTCAAATATACTATATGACTAATATATTAATTGCTGATTATCAAAAAAAAACAACCAAAAAAAAACAACCAAAAAAAACCCCCAAAACAAAAAACTTTATAATGCAACAGTATTAATGCTTGTTTAGTAAAATAAAACTCCCTCTGGTCTTCATGTTATTTAACAATATCAGCGGCTTAACATTTATACATTTAATAACCAATGAAATGCATCTAGATGACACGGTGGCGTAGTGTTTAGCAGGTCCGCCTCACAGCAAGATGGTCCTGGGCTCGATTTTCACTTTCGAGTGTTTCTGTGTGGAGTTTGCATGTTCTCCCCATGCTTGCCTGAGTTTCATTCAGGTACTCCGGTTTCATCCCACAGTCCAAAAACATGCACAGTAGATTAATTGGCTGTTCCAAATTGCCCGTAGGTGTGAGTGTGAGTATGAATGGTTGTGTGAGTGTTGGCCCTGCGATGGCCTGGCGAACTGTCCAAGGTGTATCCTGCCCTTGACCAGAGTTGTTCGAAATGGGTGCCAGCCTCTCTGCGACCCTAATTAGGATTAACTATAATGCACCCCAAGAGGCACGGGTTGCACATGTAGTCCATCATGCATCTAATGGAAAATGATAATAATACACACTTGAAACATTAGGTGAAGAATTACATGTCTATCGTCTTCAGTTATTAAATTGCCAGGCCTTGAAAGCCTATATGTTTAACTTTATAGTGTATGACTTGTTTTTGGACAGATTGTTCCACGATCTCAGGATCAAACATTATTGGTAGATCAATCCTTGAATCAAAATGACAAACCCTCCAGCAGGCAGCATTATCAATATCATGATTTAAAATGGAAGAATAAACCATGAAAATCAGGTTGTGTTTGCCATACTACATACCATCTGCTCATGCTCTGAGATTTCTGCCTGTAGAATTTAAACTTGAAGTAACAACAGAAGCATCATAAACAGAATGTTATGTTATGCCGGGGACATACCGAGATCTGTTCGTGTTAAGACTATAGAAGAGTGAGGGAGCTCCTGCTGTGGCAGTAGACAGATTTAAATGTTTTTGAAATACATTGTCAGCATGAAAACAGAAGAGAAACCTGTTCTTTTAAAAAATGCTGAAAATTATGAACAAATGGGCAGTAGTGCCCCCCCCCGAGTGCAGGTAACTGGGTTATCAAAGGCCGGCCATGTCTCTCACTGTCTATGGTGAGAGGTTCATGTAAAAGAACCATTGCTGACTTTCAACAAGAGGAGCTGCAAAGCCATCAGCATGTTTCCGACCTGCAATGGCCTGGAAATGAATGAAATAATGAACAATTCCTTTAAAGATAATGGAATGTTCTACAAGTGAAAATCGTGTCAGACAGAGTGATGAATTTCAAGTTAGAAATTGAAGGTGTAATGCTCAATGTTGTTAGTGCTTATGCCCCACAGGCAGGATGTGAGCTAGAAGAGAAGGAGAGATTCTGGAGTGATTTAGATGACGTGATGCAGAGTACCCCCAGAGGTGAAAGAGTGGTCATTGGTGCAGACTTCAATGGACATGTTGGTGCAGGCAACAGAGGGGACGAGGAAGTGATGGGCAGGTTTGGTATCCAGGACAGGAACACAGAAGGACAGATGTTGATAGATTTTGCAAAAAGGATGGAAATGGCTGTGGTGAATACTTTCTTCCAGAAGAAACAGGAGCATAGGGTGACTTATAAAAGCGGAGGTAGGAGCACACAGGTAGACTACATCTTGTGTAGGCGATGTAATTTAAAGGAAGTCAGTGACTGCAAAGTAGTAGTGGGTGAGAGTGTTGCCAAACAGCATGGGATGGTGGTATGCAGGATGACGCTGATGGTGAGGAAGGTGAAGAAGGCAAAGGCAGAGCAGAAGACAAAGTGGTGGAAGTTGAAAAAGGATGTGTTGAAAAGACGTGTTGTCTTCAAAGAGGAGTTGAAACAGGCTTTGGGTGGCCAGGAAGTGCTTCCAAATGACTGGACAACCACAGCAAATGTGATCAGGGAGACAGGTAGGAGAGTACTTGGTGTGTCCTCTGGAAGGAAAGTAGATAAGGAGACTTGGTGATGGAATGAGGAAGTGCAGGAGTGTGTTCAAAGGAAGAGGTTAGCTAAGAAGAAGTGGGACATAGAGAGGACCGAAGAGAGTAAACAGGAGTACAGGGAGACACAGCGTAAGGCGAAAGTAGCAGTGGCTAAGGCCAAACAGAGGGCGTATGATGACTTGTATGATAGGTTGGATAGTAAAGAGGGAGAAAATGATCTATACAGGTTGGCACAGCAGAGAAATAGAGATGGGAAAGACATGCAGCAAGTTAGATTGATAAAGGACAGAGAGGGAAATGTATTGACTGATGACAGAAGTGTGCTGGGAAGATGGAAAGAGTACTTTGAAGAGCTGATGAATGAGGAAAATGAGAGAGAAAAAAGAGTAGAAGAGGTGACTGTTGAAGAGCAGAAAGTAGCAAAGCTTAGTAAGGGTGAAGTGAGAAAGGCATTGAAGAGGATGAAGAATGGAAAGGCAGTTGGGCCTGATGATATACCCGTGGAGGTATGGAAGTGTCTAGGAGAGGTAGCAGTAGATTTTCTGACAAGAACATTCAACAAGGTCCTAGAGAGTGAGCAGATGCCGGAGGAGTGGAGGAGAAGTGTGCTGGTGCCCATTTTTAAGAATAAGGGAGACGTGCAGAGTAGCGGCAACTACAGAGGGATAAAGTTGATGAGCCATACCATGAAGTTATGGGAAAGAATAGTGGAAGCTAGACTAAGGGTAGAGGTCAGCATTTGTGAACAACAGTTTGGTTTTATGCCAAGAAAGAGCACCACAGATGCAATGTTTGCTTTGAGGATGTTAATAGAAAAGTACAGAGAAGGTCAGAGGGAACTACATTGTGCCTTTGTGGATCTGGAAAAAGCATATGACAGGGTTCCAAGAGAAGAACTGTGGTATTGCATGAGGACGGCAGGAGTGGCAGAGAAGTATGTTAGAGTGGTGCAGGACATGTATGAGAGATGTAAGACAGTGGTGAGGTGTGCTGTCGGTATGACCGACGAATTCAAGGTGGAGGTGGGACTGCATCAAGGGTCAGCTCTGAGCCCCTTCTTGTTTGCTATGGTGATGGACAGGCTGACAGACGAGGTGAGACAAGAATCTCCATGGACTATGATGTTTGCAGATGACATTGTGATCTGCAGTGAGAGCAGAGAAGAAGTGCAGGAAAATCTAGAGAGGTGGAGGTATGCCCTGGAAAGGAGAGGAATGAAGGTTAGCCTCAGAAAATCAGAATACATGTGTGTGAATGAGAAGGACCCAGGAGGAACGGTGATGTTACAGGGAGCAGAGATAACGAAGGTGGAGGATTTTAAGTACTTAGGCTCAACAATCCAGAGCAATGGAGAGTGTGGAAACAAGGTGAAGAAGCGTGTGCAGGCAGGCTGGAATGGTTGGAGAAAAGTGTCCGGTGTGATGTGCGATAGGAGAGTGTCAGCAAGAATGAAGGGAAAAGTGTACAAGACGGTGGTGAGGCCAGCGATGTTGTATGGCTTAGAAACAGTGGCGCTGAGGAAAAGGCAGGAGGCAGAGCTGGAGGTAGCGGAGATGAAAATATTGAGGTTCTCTTTGGGAGTAACGAGGATGGATAGGATCAGAAATGAGTATATCAGAGGGACAGCCCATGTAAGATGTTTTGGAGACAAAGTCAGAGAGGCTAGATTGAGATGGTTTGGACATGTACAGAGGAGGGATAGTGAGTATATTGGCAGTAGGATGCTGAGGTTGGAACTACCAGGCAGAAGGCCTCGAGGAAGACCAAAGAACAGATTTATGGATGTGGTGAAGGAAGACATGAAGGTTGTTGGAGTCAGAAAAGAAGATGCAGAGGACAGGGTGAAATGGAGGCGGATGACCCCTGAAGGGAGCAGCCGAAAGTAAAAGAAGACGAAGAAGAAGAAGAATTTTCTTACCCAAACTGAAATAAGGCAGTGTTTTATTCATCCTGCACATCTGTCCTTGTATATCTCAACCATTTTTAAAGAGACACTTAATTGCTCAGTTCATTTTCTGAAACCGCTTAATCCTAATTAGGGTCACAGGGAGGCTCGTGCCCATCCCAGCCAACTCAGGGCAAGGGCAGAGCACACTCTGGACAGCCCGCTCGGGCATTGCAGGGCATAAACGGCTATGCAGCTCCTCTTGTCGAAAGTCAGCAATGATTTCTTTTACATGAACCTCCCATAGAGACAGTGAGAGACATGGCCTGCCTTTGATAACCCAGTTAGCTGCACATGGGGGGTGGGCACTGACAACCTTGTGGAGAGTGGGACTCGAACCCCCAACCTTAGGATCAGCTATCCAGCACCCTATACCACTAGGCCACCACTGACCTTACACTTAATTGTATTAAATGCTATTTTTAAAAGTAAGTACAGTCATACCTCACCTTACAGAATTAATCCGTTCCAGAAGTGGTTTCGTAACCTGATTTTTTCGTTAGTTGAGTAGCATTTTACATGTAAAAGGCCTCTTGCATTCCAAGGCCCCCGATACTACCCCCTAAACCCTTTAAAAATTATAAAAGTATACCTTTTAAGGTCTCCTTCTGTTTCAATATCCTACCGATGGCAGATGGGTTTCGGCCATATTCCTTTGCGATATCACTCCTCATGCCACAAGCCCGCTTCTTCTTTTCACTCGTACTGGGAATCACTTTCTTGGGGCCCATGATGAATGACAAAAAATAAAGTTGCAATGAGCACACTCGAAAAACTCATGAAACAACAATAACTCCTTTACGCGTGTTAGAACTCTGTGATGAACAATGGGTCGAAGGCACACAAAAAGCATCATGGGTATTATGGAGATGCAGCTCCCTCCTAGCCAATGGGTGGGAGCTGCATCTCTGTGATGAACAATGGGTCGAAGGCACACGAAGAGCATCATGGGTATTATGGAGATGCAGCTCCCTCCTAGTCAATGGGAGGCCAGTGAGGCGGGGTGTTGGGAGATAGCCAATGGGAGAGCAACTCGCGCATTGTTTGAATTTTTGAGATGGCACGTTTCGGAATGTGAATTTTTTCCGTATCCAGAGATGGAAATTTGAGGTAAATTTACGTTTTGTAACTTGGATTTTTCGTTTGTTGGGTCTTTCATAAGGTGAGGTACCACTGTATTTTAAAGGCTATTTTGTTTAAAATGGGCTATTTTCAAGATAAAAACATTTTTAAAAACACCCTAGAGGTACCTCTTGAATATACTGTATTGTGTTTTGAATGAAAATTACATGGTGTAGATGTACTGAAAACTGGTGTGTTATGTTAGGATTTTTATTCACATTCTGTGAATAGTTCTTGAAATAAAGAGATATTGCCAATACATGTACTGGTACTGGATTCCCTGGTTTATACAGAGAGAGAGCGAGAGAGAGAGAGAGAGAGAGAGAGAAAGTAAAACAAGGTGCTTAACAGAGATCATTACAAAGCATCTCACTTAAAATGAAAAAAATAATGCGCATCAAAACAAGGATGGTGAGAAAGGAAACAAATAGAATGTGCAGCAAAAAAAAAAAAAAAAAAAAAAAAAAAAAAAGCATATAAAATGTACCGCACTATAAATTGGTTTGTTTTTCAGTTTGACAGAGTACCAATCCGCAGCCAGCCAATTGTTTTGGTCTGTGTATTAATAGATAAAAATCCCAAACATGGTACAACATCTCTAGGGGCCATCTGGTGCTTGAGGCAACAGCAAGGGCCATGTACTTGGCTCTGTCTGATGAGGTCCTGAGGGGCCGTATAGAGAGTCAGCCCTTTTCCTTTCAGCTCTCTCTCTCCTGTTCTACGCCATGTTTCTTTTGGGCGTCTGTGGTTTCTCTTCCCCTGTGAGGTCCATCACAGAGTTGTCCTTGGTAGCGAGTCAGGCGCATGTGACAGACATGACCAAACTTCCAACGGCATGACTGGATGGTTTCTTGCAGTGATCACACTCAAGTTCTATCCCTGAGGGCTTTGTCGCGGATGGTATTTAGCCAGAAGTAAAGCTATAAAAACACTTGTTTTTTTTTTTTTAAAGGTTTTCTCGTGTTTCCAGTAGTCATTCATTCATCCGTTTTCTGTAACTGCTTAATCCCAATTATGGTCACGGGGAGGCTGGTGCCCATGCGAGGGCAGAGTACACTCTGGACAGCTCACAGGGCAGAAACACGCTGACGGCTTTGCAGCTACTCTTGTCGAATGTCAGGAATGGTTCTTTTACATGAACCTCGCACCATAGACAGTGAGAGACATGGCTGGCCTTTGATAACCCCGTTAGCTGCCATGGGAGCACAGTGACAATCTGTGGTGAATGGGGCTTGATCCCCAACCATCGGATCAGTGATCCAGCACCTTTACCACTAGGCCACCACTGCCCTGTACCCACCACAGTGTTTTGGCTAAAATATGTTTATAATATAAACTGTAAAAATCAAAATTTAATGTCCTTTACTTTATGCCATTTCACACTCGCTTAGGTTCTGCTCTTCCTCTGCCTGTGCTGAAAATTCATCTGAGTTTTTTATATTTACATAATTATATCCATGTGCATCACTACCTAAACTAAATATGCACCTCAACCTTTGCTGGATAATTGTTAATTATTGAATAAGGTTAATTATAAAATGGAGAAATATTTGTACAAGCGGGTGCTATCTACCCAAAAGGCTCTTGCAGAACTGAGTCATTTTCCATATCACGCTCGAGCATGCTATACAATAATTTTGGAGAGGAATTTGGTCCCAAGTTATAAATGGTATAACTCTGTATCGGTTGGCCCTGGATCTTGGAAGCTGAATGAATGTATTTGCTGTACACCTTATAACATTTCATGTTCACTAATTATAGATTACGGTGTCACATGACTAGAAGACACTAATAAGATGGCAGGTTGGTGGCGGCATCTGGTACGGGGCATTTCTCTATTTGCATGATTGATAGTCATGTAGCATAAACATGTTCATTTCAAATCATTTTATATTTTTTATTATGTTTCCTACATTGTTTCCTAAAACAGCTTTATGGAGTGTAGTTTACTTTGACTTTTGAATACATTGGCTGCGCACACTGGGACAGATTATGTTAGCTACATAGAATCATGAGCTGTTAGCTTTTAGCCTGTGGGCTGTTCTGGTTGGACCCTGCATTTACTCAATGTCAGTGGGTCTAGGCTCTGGATTTCCCACAACCATAAACAGGATAAAGGATCATGGAATGGAATGGAGCTGTTCGCTTGCTGAAAGCACAGCGCTCACCTGACCTGTCCATTGCGCCAGTAAAAATATTTAAATATAAGATATAGGAATTGATTTTCTTTTTCTTTTGATTGTTTATGCATTGTATGTCTCAAAACTCTTAAACAGTGTTAAAAGCACACTGTAGAAAGAGAGTTAAAGAGACACCTGTTCGCGTGTGCTCAAATTCACCTGAATCAATCATGATTTAAATAAATGAAAAAAAAAATAGCAAAAACATTTCTTTGTAGAGTGTGATTTTTTTTTTTTTTTTTTTTTTTTTTTTTGCTTCTGTCCCCATGTAGTATATACCAGGGCATGAGCGCTGGTCCATCAGCATTTGCCGGCATTTTTGTGGGAGGTCCAGAATAATCCAACCCAATACCGGCCTCATGTCAAGCAGAAGGCAAACGCTCTCAGCCATTGGCTAAATTTGAATTACGTCCAGTAACTTCCGGGTTTGCCGCTAAGCCGTAATACAGTAAAATGTAGTAATGATGAAGTAAAAACTTTTTAATTTTGTACTGTGATAATATTTATCAGTAAATAAAGCATTTAGGCTCCTTACCAGAAGCTATAGAAGATGCCGGGCGTTTGAGTGACATCATAGGGCTTAAATAATCATTAAAAACATACTAAAAATCATGAGTTTACAATTCAGGTAACCATGTTGATAACTTGTGCGCAAAGAAGAAAAAAGAGGCGTACACATCATGCAACCAATCAGCATAAGGGAGAAACAAAAGCTCTCAGCCATTAGCTACATTTGAATCACGTGCCAGTTACTTCCAGGTTTGTCGCCAGTCCGCGAGTATGCGGATTTAAATAAACACAGAATATATAAATAATATATAAATATAAATATTTGAAATTTATAAATAAAGAGTTGTCTATGATAGAGAATTGGTTTACATGTATGTTTCTGATTCAGTCATAATAGCTATTGTACACCAAACATATAAGCCGGTGAACAAGTGAATGAAAAAAATAATAACAGATGATCACATAATGAATCATTCTAGAAAATGTGGGGTCCAGTAAAATTCTTAGGGGTCCTGCAGATTTTTTTCTTCTGCCTGCCTCCCTGTCTGGTGGAACATTTTCTTAATTTCGTGTCATGTATACTATAATATTTATGCAACTCAAGCTGTGTGGATGTCACTGAATTGAATACTGGACATCTACCATGTTCAGTGCATAATGGTTAATTATCTTGAGACGTTGAACCAATAACATAGTGTAGTACATACCACATGTGTTTAGAACACCTGAGCAATACAGAATGTTTCAGCCAGTGTGCTTTTCATATGAGAATAAGCCTAGTTAGCTCTTTTTGTATGTATAAACAGCAAAGTAAACTGTGCTAATTGCCCATATGGGTGTGACCCAGTCAGTTCCCCGAGTACAATCACACATCAGTGTGTTTCTGTTTGTTTACCTTTCATGAGTTTTATTTCAAACTGGACATCTGGGGGTTGGATGAGGTTGTGGCACAACTTACCAAGACTGGTTTGCCGGGGAGTCTTATGCTGCACAAAGACCTGTCCATGTCAATTAGGTAGAGGTGGGTTATGGGTGACTGGGCAACGGTTTATTATGTGGTTGCGGAGAGAGTGGCCCATGGAGTGGTGTCAGTCAAACAATGAGTCCAATTAAAGGAGAAAAGCAGAAAACCGTAGCATGGGGAACATGTTTCTTTTCATCCTTCTTTTTCTTCTTCTTTTCCTTTCAGCTGTTCCCCTCAGGGGTCGTCACAGCAAATCATTTGCCTCCATCTCACCCTATCCTCTGCATCTTCTTCTCTTACACCAACTACCTTCATGTCCTCCTTCATCACATCCATAAATCTTCTCCTTGGTCTTCCTCTAGGCCTTCTGCCTGCTAGTTCTAATCTCAGCATCCTACTATCAATGTACTCACCATCCTGTACATGTCCAAACCATCTCATTCTAGCCTCTCTGACTTTGTCTCCAAAACTTCTTACATGTGCTGTCCCTCTGATGTGCTCATTCCTGATCCTATCCATCCTCGTTACTCCAAAAGAGCACCTCAACATTTTCATCTCTGCTACCTCCAGCTCTGCCTCCTGTTTTTTCCACAGTGCCACTGTTTCTAAACCATACAACATTACTGGCCTCAACACCGTCTTCTACACTTTTCCTTTCATTCTTGCTGATACCCTCCTATCACACATCGCATCGTACACTTTTCTCCAACCATTCCAACCTGCCTGCACACGCTTCGTCACCTCTTTTCCACACTCTATTGCTCTGGATTGTTACTCCTAAGTACTTAAAATCCTCCACCTTCTTTATCTCTGCTCCCTGTAACCTCACCGTTCCTCCTGGGTCCTTAACATTCATACACATGAATTCTGTTTTACTGAGGCTAACCTCATCTGTGGTGCTCTTTCTTGGCATGAAACCAAACTGCTGTTCTCAAATGCTGACCTCTGCCCTTAGTCTAGCTTCCACTATTCTTTCCCATAACTTCATCGTATGGCTCATCAACTTTATCCCTCTGTAGTTGCCACAACTATGCATATCTCCCTTGTTCTTAAAAATGGTCACCAGCACACTTCTCCTCCATTCCTCCGGCATCCTCTCACTCTCCATGACCTTGTTGAATGTTCTTGTCAGAAAATCATCTACACTTCCATACCTCCACCGGTATGTCATCATGACCAACTGCCTTTCCACTCTTCATCCTCTTCAATGCCCTCCTCACTTCACCCTTCCTAATCTTTGCTACTTCCTGGTCCTCAACAGTCACCTCTTCCACTCTTTTTTCCTCTATCATTTTCCTCATTCATCAGCTCTTCAAAGTACTCTTTCCATTGTTCCAGCACACTTATGCCATCAGTCAATACTTTTCCCACTCTGTCCTTTAATCACTCTAACTTGCTGCACGCCCTTCCCATTTCTATTTCTCTGCTGTGCCAACCTGTATAGATCATTTTCTCTCTCCTTACTGTCCAACCTATCATACAAGTCATCATATGCCCTCTGTTTGGCCTTTGACACCGTTACCTTCACCTTACGCTGTGTCTCCCTGTACTCCTGTTTGCTCTCTTCGGTCCTCTCAATATCCCACTTCTTCTTAGTTAATCTCTTCCTTTGTACACACTCCTGCACTTCCTCATTCCACCACCAAGTCTCCTTATTTACTTTCCTTCCAGACGACACACTAAGTACTCTCCTACCTGTCTCCTAGATCACATTAGCTGTCGTTTTCCAGTCATCTGGAAGCACTTCCTGACCACCCAAAGCCTGTTTTAACTCCTCCTTGAAGATAACATGACACTCTTCCTTTTTCAGCTTCCACCACTTTGTCTTCTGCTCTGCCTTTGCCTTCTTCACCTTCCTCACCATCAGCGTCATCGTGCACACCACCATCCTATGCTGTTTGGCAACACTCTCACCCACTACTACTTTGCAGTCACTGACTTCCTTCAAATTACATCACCAGCACAAGATGTAGTCTACTTATATGCTCCTACCTCCGCTTTTATAAGTCACCCTATGCTCCTGTTTCTTCTGGAAGAAAGTATTCACCACAGCCATTTCCATCTTTTTTTCAAAATCTATCAACAACTGTCCTTCTTTGTTCCTGTCCTGGATACCAAACCTGCCTATCACTTCCTTGTCCCCTCTGTTGCCTGCACCAACATGTCCATTGAAGTCTGCACCAATGACCACTCTTTCACCTCTGGTTTAAATACAAAACAAAAAGATCTATATTTAAATACATTTATATTTGATCATGTGTACACAATGTAGATATTTGAAGATCATGTACTGTAATTTCCACACTTTTTTCACATGCTTTGAATCCTGCGGCTTAAACAATGATGCGCTTAATCTATAGGTTTTTTAACGTGCTAATGGTTTCCAGGGGGTGCTCTAGCAGAAAGCGCAAGAGCGAGACAGATGCCTGTGGCTTATAAAGTGGTGCGGCCTATATGTATACACATTATTATTATTATTATTATTATTATTATTATTATTATTATTTTAGATTTAGTTGGTACAGCTTATATTTGGGTGTGCTCAACCATCCGAAAATTACGGTACTTACCCTGTTCACCAATGCGTAAATGGTAAATTGTATGAAATATTTTAAGCACGTTTTATTTCAATACACATTAGTTCACTCTCTTAATCGTTTGATGATTACACATATTCCGTGTAATTACTGTGGTTTGTTAGTTCTCGCTGAGTGTTCAGAGTGAGTCAAAGGATCATAGAAGAAATCAAATGAAAATGTCAAATATTGGTGGTGCTGGACTAACAAAGATTTTTGAAGTGAAAAGTGATAAACACTACTGTTCAATACAATAATATTTTAATAATGTTTCAAACAAAAGCAGCAATTAAATTTATTATGCATTTTAAATCTTGAGCATATTAGGTTTTCCGTGGTGCCCATAGCGCATTTTGTACATTAGACTTCCCTTGGACAGTGTGCAGGTGTTATTTTCACCCATTGCATAATAATAATACAGTTCAATTCCCCCATTTTCTTTGCAGGTGTACACTCTGCTTCGTTGATCATAATCCTTTGTGACGAGCCTGCTTGCGTGTCTGACTAACCCTCATCCCACACTGACCACTTCCTGGTTAACCTCATGAGATATGACAGGCGTAAAAATAATGACAGACACCTTGGCTGGTGTTGACCTGCTCTGACTAACCCTCAGCTTACCCACTCCACATGATAAGTACAGCAACCACTTAACTGAACCTCTTATACACACACACACACACACACACACACACACACACATTAATATTTTACCTTTCACAAATCCCAATGCTAAACAAAGCACTAAACATACAATAAATTTAGATCATGCCACTACTACTTCCTGTGTGGGGCCGGTGGTGTAGTGGTTAGGGTGCTGTGCTCATGATCAGGAGGTTGTAAGTTCAAATCCCACTGAGACCCTCACTGTGCTAAGACCCCTGGGCAAGGTCTCAACCACAAGTGTGCCTCTGTTCACCCAGCAGTATAAATGGGTACCAGTAAAAATATACTGGGAAGGTAATCTGCGATGGACTAGCGTCCCATCCAGGGGGAGTTGAACTCCTGGTCGCTTCACGCTACGGAAACCGGGGATAAGTACTGGCCTGATGAGCCGCGAGGCTAAGCCACTAGGCTTGGGTGTAAAAACCCAACAGACTTACTACTACTTCCTCCAGAGTTTCCCTTTCTTGAATCAATAGACAGACAAATATAAATACACCTTGTCTCAAATATATAACATGTTAACTCAAAAGACTTTTCAAAAACTCTGGCACTCCTGAAGTTATCGTGTCACCAAACGTAGTAATGGGATTGCCTTTGAACAAGTGAAGTGCAAATGGAATGTCAAGGCAACACCAAGTAATCAACTGGGTTGGCATCAGCAGCACTTTTTTTGGGGGGGATTTTCCCCCATTTTCTCCCTAATTTGGTCACATCCAATTCCCACCCATGAGGTATTGCCTTCCCTATCACATGACCACCACCAACCAGAACAAAATCATAAACGTGCTAGCCATCCGCCTAATTTTGAACTCCAGCTGGTGCCATGCGTACGTATTTGGGGACGATCTGACACAATTGGAGGGAAAGTGCTATCCACCCCTCGTATGACCTCACAAAAGCCCATAATTGGCTGCCGATCGCTGTGAGTGACAGGGAAGTGAGTATATACCATCCCTCCCTATCGCGAAACCTTGGTCAATTATCTCCAATGGACTCCCAGCTACAGACGGCTGTGGCATTAACCCAGACTCGAACTTGTGAGCTCTGGGTTAGTAGTCGCGCACCTTGTCAATGCACTACATTAGCAGCATTATTGCAGCATTCTTGCAGCCACTATACAAACACCTGTAAACATCCTGCTAACCAGCTGGGCTGACATAGCATCCATCTAGGAACACCCCAGTAAATCAACTGGAATACTTACACCAACTCCATAACAATACCCTTAAAATCAATTTGTTTAGCATTGCAACCATCTAGCAACACCGTACCACCAAGCACTATCCTAGTAACTATTCAGTAGACAGCTGGAATACACCACCAACAGCACAGCAATCAAACAACTGGACAAATATAGCACCAACCTAGTAACACAAAAGCAATCACCTATAATATCATAGCAACCAGTTGGAAACATTCTAGCAACAAGTTGAGACAAGACAAAGACCAGCTTGCAACACTTTAGTCGCGAAAACAACACAAACTACCATGTAACTTCTTAAAACCAACTGGACTAGAATACCAACCACCCAGCATCACCCTAGCAGCCAACTGGAATACTACACAAGCTACATAGCAACCAACTGGACTCACAGTATAGCAGCTACCTAGCAACATCGCAGTGGCCAACTGGGTTACTTCATAAACTATATAGCAACAACATATCTACGAACTGAACTAAAATAGTTATTATCTAGCAACATTCCAGCAGCCAATGGTGATATTAAACCAGCTACATTGCAATACCCTTGAAATCAATCACACTATCATGGCAACTACACAGCAGGATAGCATAGCAGTGATCTGGCAACATCCTGGCAATCATCTGAGACAGCACAAAAAAACAAACAAACAAAAAAAAAAACAGCTAGCAAAACCTTAGTAGCCAACTGGAATACCACACAAACTACAACACATTAGCCACCAGCTGGAGTAGCATATCAACTATCTAACAGCATCCAAGAATGGAATGCTACAAGCTTCAAAGAAAACGCCGAGCATCCAAGTGGACTAACATAGCAACCAACTAGCAACATCCCATTGCTGGCAATATCCTAGCAACAAATAGAGACAACACACTAACCAGCTTGCAACACCTCAGCAGCCAAATGACACCCTACACAATCTACATAGCAACACTACTACAACCTATTAGCTTAGCACTGCAACCAAATAGCAAAACCTCAGCAGTAAACTGGAATAATATACTGGAATACTTTACACAATTTCCTCTCGGATCAATAAAGTATTGTGATTCTGATTCTAATTCTATACAAATTACAGAGCACCAGCCCAACAACAAACTGGACTACCATAGCAACCACCTAACAACATCCCTGTAGCCAACCACAATACTACACCAACTACAAAGCAACATTCTTTAAACCGATTACACTACCATAGCAACCGGATAGCAGCACCCTAGCAGGGGGCTAGAATAACGAAGCAGCCACTGGCAACCTCTGAGCAAACAGCAAGGATAGCACAGGAACCATTAGTTTCAAAAGAAAATTGGAATACAGGGATCCCTCACATCCCACGGTTAATGGGGACCGAGAGCCCCCCAGCGATCGCCGATTTCCACAAAGTAGGATCGACCCCCCCTGACTGACGTATACGTACATGTATATGTGTATATAATATCAATAAATACATATTCAATGCTATAAATGCTTATAATAACAATTAAACGTTCAAAAATAACATATAAGATGTAAATAAAATATAAATACACACACATACAAATGTGTGCACACACATAGATGCTCACCTCACATTAAAATGTAAGCAGTTTTATTGGGTTGTTTTTTTTTTTGTTTTTGTTTGATTGTTTTTTTTTGTTTTGTTTTTTTTGCATAATTAGCCTTACTTTTTTCCCTTAATTTCTTATTTTTTATTTTTCAATGAATATTTTTGAAATATTATCTGCACTGAAGCTGCAGAAACTGAAGCATGAAGCAGCGATCACTGTATTACTACCTGGCAATAAACCATAATAGCAAACACTTGGCAGTATCCTAGCAACCTGTGAGAGAGAGCATAGAACTAAGCTAGCAATACCCACCCCAGTAGCCAACTGGAATACTACACTAACTACTTAGCAATACCCTTGAAATCAACTGAACTAGTATAGCACCAACCTAGCAACACTCTTTCAAACAGCTGGGATAATCACAATCACCTGAAAACACCCTAACAACCAGCTGAGAGAGCACAGAAACCAGTTAACAACACCCTAGTAGCCACCTGGAATACCACACAAACTACCTAGCGACAGCTGAGTGACCAATTGGATTAGCAAAACTACCAGTTAGGATCATTATAGCAACCAGCAAGAGATAGCATAGAACTGAACTAGCAAAAAACACCCCAGTGGCCAACTGGAGTGCTACACCACCACCTTAGCAACCAACTGGGCTAGCATAGCAACCACTTAACAACATCCTGAAAACCAGCTAGACTAACATAGCAACCTCCTTCCAACACCCCAGTAGCCAACTGAAATACTACACAAACTACATAGCTCCAACCCATTAACTAACGGCACTCACAAACATATTTTAGCCTTTAAAATGACACAAACCTAATAAAAGCTTGAAAAATCATTCTGGCTCAAGCTTTTTTTGACGTAGAGCTTAAAAAGCAGTAACTTTGCACACACAGAGCTATCACTGTAATGCAAAAAGTAACAGAAAGTCACATGATCATCATACATTGCATGATATCCTTTATTTTTATTAGTGCGAGTGCACACTTCTTAAAACCTTTGCAAATTGAATTATTGTATAATTTTTTTTGCTTTGTTTTATTCAGAAGTTTACTAATTTATATCTGATTTGTTTGATTAATATCTAAATATTGCTTTTTTTCATTAACTTGCCTTGTAAGAAAAGGGGCATTAAAACAGAAATATTTTCAAACTGCCAAATGCAAATTATAAAACAGATTTTAAAAGAATATGAGTGAAAATATACATACAGTGGTATCTTACTTTACGAAGGTCTCAACAAATGAAAAATCCAGATTATGAAATGCATTTTCCTAAAACTTTTGTCTCCGGATGCGAAACACGTTCATGTTGCGAAAGCGCCATCTTAAAAATTTAAACGCGCCATTCAAACATTAAAACGTGCCATTCAAACATTCAAACAATGCACGAGCTGCTCTCCCATCAATGACGTTCAAACATCCCACTCCACTGGCCTCCCATTGGATAGGAGGGATGACGCAGCTCCCTCTTATTGGCTATCTCCCAACATCCCATGCCGCTGGCCTCCCATTGGCTAGGAGGGATGACACAGCTCCCTCTTATTGGCTATTTCCCAACATCCCACGCCACTGGCCTCCCATTGGCGAGGAGGGATGACGCAGCTCCCTCCCATTGGGTATTATGGAGCTGAATCTACCATGATGCTTTTCGTGTAAAGGACAGAGTTACTGTTGTCTCATGCTTTATTTCTTGACTCAGGCTTTTAACCTTCCATAAACATTTGTAAGATTATAACTTTGCTAGGAAGACCTGGTCAACACACAGGCGCGTGCACACACACACACACACACACACACAATCACACGCGTGTGCGTGTGATTTCCGGTGCGAGTGAGAAGAAGAAACGGGCTCGAGTCATATCACAAAACAATATCGCCAAATCTGTCTACCATCGGTACGATATTGAAGCAGAAGGAGGTCTTAAAAGGTATGCTTTTATAATTTTTAAAGGGTTTAGGGGGTAGTATTGGGAGCCTTGGAACGAATTATGTATTTTACACGTAAAATGCGGTTCAATTTACGAAAAATGGAGGTTACGAAAAAGGCTCTGGAACGGATTAATTTCATAAAGTGAGATACCACTGTAAAAACCAGTTGACATTAAAAATAACCATATGTTCATTTTACTTGAAGTGCTTGATTCTTTCAGCATGTTTTGTTTGGGGTCTGGTGGTAGGGTACTACCGATCCCAAGGTTGGGGGTTCAAGCCATGCTGTCACTGCTGAAAATTTATCCTTCAACTTTTTGCTTTTATTTTAGTGGCTACTAAAATCCTTTTTAATTTTACATGATTAGTTATAATGCTCACACTTAAATTCAAAAGTTCACATGCAAATCTTACATTATAATGCTTATGATGTTTTTATGACTTGACTGTTACAGTCAATGATTTATCGCTTCAATTATATAATAGTATTGTTCCTTTTCTTGTGAACAAAGCTGCAGGTGCTAATTCAAGGGCTTAATGTTTGCTTTGTTTAAGATGAAGTTTGACTAATCATATTTCCCTGCAGCTTTCTGAACTGTTACTGCGTGCTCCAATATATGTTTACTCTGATTAGCCACAACATTAACACCACCTGACTGGTCTGTGGATAGACAACAAGCTGCATTTCTGTCATAGAAAGTTTTAGCTGTTTCAATAGTATGTGCTCGAGTAGCTCTTCTGTGGGCTCATAGCAGACTCATTGGCCTTTTGTAACCACACTCATTAATCAGGCCAGTGGAGGGTCAGTGGTTAAGGCTCTGGGTTACTGGTCAGAAGGTCAGGAGTTCAATCCCAAATAACACTAAGTTGCCCGTCTTGTGCCCTTGAGCAAGGCCCATAACCCTCAACTGATCAGTTTTATAAATTAGCTAAAATGTAAGTTTCCTGGATGAAGGTGTCTGTCATATGCTGTAAATGTAATGAGGTTTGGGTCTTGGAGACGGATAGACTCAGTTAGCAATCAAAATGTGTCTCTTGTGAAGCTCACTTAAATTCTCATACTTTCTCATTTCTTCCTGATACCAATACTTTCATTTCTGGAACCATCTGTACGCTTTATGTATAATACACTCCACTTTTTGGCAGGTGCCACTGTAACAAGATAATCAATATTATTCACTTCATCTATTAATATTCTTAATGTTTTTAATGTTATGGCTGATTGGTATAAATTACAATTTGGATAAAGAGTGATCTCCCGGTGATTCCTGAAAGTAGTGCTGACAAAATTTCTGGACTGCATTCTGTATGTCTTGTGTCCGTGTTCATTAGTGCCCGTTTCCCATTGTATCTGACTATACATTCTATTTAAGTTCATCCATGTTTGGCCCCCCTGTTTTAACCGTGCCACAGTTTTATTTTTGATTCTCTGGCTCAGGTTCCGAGGTTTTTCCCCTTTTTTCCCCTTTTGGTTTCATTCTCATGCATCGTAATTAAACTATTCTGTACTTCCATCCAGTGGGCAGTGGTGGTCTAGTGGTTAGGGCGCAGGATCTCTGATCCTAAGGTTGAGGGTTCGAGTCCCCACAAGGTTGTCACTGTCCCCCCCAGTGCAGCTAACTGGGTTATCAAAGGCGGGCCGTGTCTGTCACTGTCTATGGTGAGAGGCATGTAAAAGAGCCATTGCTGACTTTTGTAAAGAGTAGCCGCAAAGCCGGCAGCGTGTTTCTGTCAGTCTAGGAACCACCACAGCCGTCTCAGCCAGTTGAGCCACTGTGGAAGGGACCTCGGCCTAGTGAGCGGGGATTAGCCAGCGCGAACTGTTTCTCGCTACACATAAAATACTCAGCGCAGGTGAGGAGAAATAACTCTTCACTATCTTTGAATTCGAAGAACAGAGCCATCACTTCCATCCAGTAGGGTCAGTGCTGGTCTAGTGGGAAAGGGCGCAGGATTGCTGATCATAAGGTTGGGGGTTCGAGTCCCACTCTCCACAAGGTTGTCACTGCCCCCCCCCCCCCAGCTAACTGGATTATCAAAGGCCGGCCATGTTTCTCACTGTCGATGGTGTGAGGCATGTAAAAGAACCATTGCTGACTTTCGACAAAAGTAGCTGCAAAGCCGTCAGAGTGTTTCAAAACGGGAGTCGGAGTCCCCTGAGTCAGTTCGTTCACAGTAACGTTCTGGTAATTCCTGCAGCGGCACAGGAACCCAGTAGTATCGGCACTTGCCCTTTCATTGGATCCTTCCGGTGGCGCCAAGAGGAGGGACTTGCTGCTTGGGTAACAGCCGGTCCTCCATTACTTCCTACCTCGGCTCTGCGCACTGGAGAGTATCACCAGCCAGAGCGCAGCCATAGTCCTTCGGACTGACGGAGGCCCACTACTACTACTACTACTTCCATCCAGCCTCTTTACAGATCTACAGGGATGGAGCAGTGGTGGTCTAGTGGTATAGGGCGCAGGACCGCTAATCCTACGGTTGGGGGTTCGAGTCCCCACAGGGCTGTCACTGTCCACCCAGTGCAGCTAACTGGGTTATCAAAGGTGGGCCATGTTTCTCACTGACTATGGTGAGAGTCATGTAAAACAACCATTGCTGACTTTTGTAAAGAGTAGGCTGCAAAGCCGTCAGCATGTTTCCGGGGACAAGTAGCAAGCGTTCCTGCGTCCCGCTTAATCTTCTCCGGAAGAGACCAATTGCTACACTACCCTACGGGAATAAGATATGATGCTGATGACAGATCTACAGGAGACACATCTACAGTT
>CM045736.1:53478895-53481395 GCA_024760905.1 Plotosus lineatus
GTTTAAGGAAAGATAGATTTGCATTTCCACCGATTACAATCCAATGAGGATTCAGAACTGTGCAGGCCGTCCCACCGAAGGTTCCTCTGAAATTCAACCAAGCATTATAGTACATTAAATGATGAAAGTATTCCTCCGTAGTAAAGGGTGTATTTTATGTGTAGGATAAGTTAGTTAAACAAAAATATGAACAACGAAAATAACCACGGACTAAAAATCTAAAAGGGATGTAATCCAATCCGAGATGCCCACATCATGAAAGCATACTTTCTGCGAGTTCATGCCATTTATAAATGTTGTTGGTTGAACAAGATGAGCTAGACTTACAGCCTACCAGTGAAATCCCCAGTGTTACCATGTCCAGTGTTAAATTACACCTTCCAGTCTCACTTCTTTCTTGTTTTCTCTCTTTTCCCCATTTAAGTGTAATAGCCACTAATACTGAAATAACTTTCACATAAAGCTTCATTCAGTGCTGATTATTTTTGCTATTGAGCTTTTTTTTTGTTGTTTCATGATTGTATTAGGTATGTTAAGTTCAAGGCGAAGATATTAAAATGTCTTTAAAAACTCGGGACGGGTTTAGATATGTCCCGGGCCGTGTGGAGATGCTGTGAGATCATAACTCCGTGCCCTCTCTCTGGTATATCAGACTGTTGACGCTGAAGCTATTGTAGAAGTGGCCGTTGTACTGTGCACTTTGAGCGCCACCGAACGCACTCGAATACGCGGAGCGGTTCGCGTGAACGGTGTGGTCATTTTGCTCCCCGGGTGGCGCAGTGTCTGTTGCAGCGTGATACGGGCTTAAGGCGCTTATGTTCCGATTAGAGAGCTCGCTGAGTAGTCCCAGTGAGCCCTGTCTAACACCCGGTCCCGGGGCCGAGCTCATTCCGGACATAGCGGTATAGAAACTGTTGAAGCAAGGCGCCGACACAGGAGTCGTCGGAGACGTGCTTCTGTGGCTCTCATTGGCTGCTGTGTCTATTTCTGGAGACATGGCCCCGCCCAGGTGAGGGCTCTCAGAGGATTTCACACCCACGACATTTCGGCCATCCTCGCCTTTCGTAGCACTAGAAAGGCCGGAACCCGCTTCCGATCTGCGCTTCCTCTTCCGCCGGAAATTTCCGTTGTCAAACATTTTTTCGCAGTTGGGGTCCAAAGTCCAGTAGTTTCCTTTTCCTGTTAGACAACGAAACGGTAATAACACATTAGTCTGTAGAAGAAATTGCGGCATATCTCTCCACCAGTGTATTTACATTACAGCATTTGACAGACACTGTTATCCAGAGTGACTTATAATTACAATTTAATACTACTGAGCATTAAGGGCCTTGCACAAGGGCCCAACCATGGTGGCAGTGGGGATCGAACCGCTGGCCTTTGGAATGAGTAACCCATCACCGCCACCCCTAGGGTATTGCAAGCATTCTTCAGTAATTGTTCATTTTCACGGGGAGGCTGGGGCCCATCCCAGCCGAATCCGGACGAGGGCAGAGTACACCCTGAACGGCTCACCAGGCCATCACTTACAGCTATGCAGTTCCTCTTGTTGAAAGTCAGCAATGGTTCTTTTACATGACCCTCTCACCATAGACAAGTGAGAGACATGGCTGGCCTTTGATAACCCAGTTAGTGCACTGGGGGGGGAGGGGGGCGGGGCAGTGACAACCTTGTGGAAAGTGGGACTCGAACCCCCCAACCTTGGGATCAGTGATCCAGCACCTGTACCACCAGGCCACCCCACTGCCCGTATAAGCACTGTCAGTCTGGATGTTTACAAACATTTGAAATCACGTGCATTTTAACGTGAAGGATTTGCTTACTGTGTGAACTACAGAACAAACACGTGATGAAAAAGATCCCACAATTTCCACTCACCTGGATCATCCTCATCCCGGGGAACCTTCTTAAAGCAGTCGTTCAGAGACAGGTTGTGTCTGATGGAGTTCTGCCAGCCCGCCTTGCTCTTCTTATAAAACGGGAAGTTGTCCGCCACGTACTGGTAGATCTGGCTCAGCGTGAGTTTCTTCTCGTGCGCGTTTTGGATCGCCATGGCGATGAGAGCTGAATAGGAGTAAGGTGGGCGCACCAGCTTCAGCAGCTCCTCCTGACTCGCGATGGACAGCCAGCCGAGGTCGGGTCCCCCGAACCCGGGCGAGTTGGTGAGATACTGTCTCTGGGAACCGTAGGACGGAGCGATGAAGGACGGACTGCTGGTCCCGTGCAGGTACGACGACGACGACGACGACGACGGCGAGGAGTTCACTCCGGGACCATTGAGCCACAGGTACGGGTTCGGGGTGGCTGCGTACTCGCCGAGGCCGTACCCGGCTGACCTTTGCGCGCTCGCCACGCTCTGCTGATGGTAGACGAAGTTGTCGCAGTACACGGCCATGTCAGGCGCGTCGTGCGCGCTCTTGGGCTGCAGAGGACTCGCGGCAGGGCCAGAACTGTGGTGGGTCTGAGCGTCCACGGAGTTCATCATATCCCGCTCAGCCCC
>CM045736.1:53483895-53543895 GCA_024760905.1 Plotosus lineatus
AAAATATGAAAAAGAAGAAAACATGGAGGGCGGACTCCCCTGTCTAAGTAGCAAAACTCTGAGTATTGTAGACAATGGCAGGTATATAAAAGAAGGGAGTGTGGACTCCCCAAATTCTGAGAAGATGAAAGATGAAGAAAACGGCCGTGGATGAATGAATGAGTGTGTGTGTGTGAATGGAGGAAATAATCCTTGATTAAATCCTCATATAATACTGCGAGATTAATACGAGTTTTTGTGGATGCAGAGGCAAGAATCCTCCGCCTGTAAAGGTAGAAGCTTGAGGATTACCACAGAAATAATTAATCGTTGTCCCGTAGGAAACCAGTGTTAGGACACCCTAGGTGCAACAATCCACTGGTCTAAATTGGGTTAACATAAAAAAAAATAATAATAAAAAAATAAAAAAATGGGGGGTAAAAACAGTAAACCTAGAGATAAATTAGAATGTGGAGATTGGAAAGCAGTAGAAAAACAAGCACCTGACAGAAATAAATATTTCAGTTTATGGGTTAGCAAGTATGGCTTCAACGGACAGTTAAATGTAAAAAGACTAATAGAATTACAAGGAGCTATTAGACAAAACTGTAAAAAAATAATGAAAAAAACAGAAAAAACAAGGATGGGAAGAAGCAGAAGAGTGGATTAAAATGGCAAATAAAAGGCGTGAAGGAGAAAAACAAGCAAAAGAAAAGAAAGAAAGAAAAAGGAAGAAGAGAAGAAACAAAAGTGAAAAAGAAAAAGAAAGAAAAAGCAAGTGAAAAAGATAGAAAAAGGCAAAGACAAAGAGAGGAAAAAGAAAACTAAGGAGAAAGATAAAGAAGATATTAAAGAATATGAAGTACAGTACCATAGAGAAGAGGATGATGAGACAAGTAGTGGAAGAAGGTTCAGAATCAGATATGAGAAAGCATTCCGATTACACAGTGGAATAGTGGACGACAGGCCAACAGGGGGCCAAACATTTGCAATACAACCTGAAAAATGGTCTGCATGGTGCAGCACAAGAAAGAGGAAGATACTGGGATTGAAAAACATGTCTGGAACCATGACAGAATGGAACTGGAACATTATGCAGACAAGGCAAGGCATGTAGATAAAGTAACCAAAAAGAAGAAAATGAAAAGAGTAGAAACCTTCTTCGAGGACTGTGATGACCCTGGAGTATATTATCAGGGCACTAGAGGCAGAGGAAGAGGAAGAGGAGGATTTAACAGACCTGGAGGGAATGAATGCTGGGCATGTGGCAAGAAAGGACATTACAGCAGAAATTGTCCAAAAAAGAAACGAAACCAGAGTTTAGCATGACTATATACATATATATATATATATATATATATATATATATATATATATATATATACATATATATATATATATATATATATACCCTGTAAAAATACACCACCTATAAATTGCCAGCATACTTAAACTTAATCCTGATTTGACAAATGAAAAAGAGGAACAGCTCCCTCCATATCATTCCCCTCCCGCAAAACCAACCAAACCCATCACCAGAAGCTCAGAGTGACATTAGAACTAAACAAGAAATCATTCACCTCTGTCAGCTACAGCAACCTGGACAGCAGCGTGATTCTGCCAATGAACTCATCTAAAAACTGACTAAATGTTCTAACACAAGAGGAAAATGAAGTCCTTAGTGAGGTCACAGAAGAATTATGGTCTAAAGGACTCGCAGATGTAGGACTGATAAAAGGTGTGAACCCAGTCCAGATACGCCCAAAAAACTGAATACCGACCCCGTATCAGACAGTATCCCCTTAAACCAGATGCCAAAGAAGGAATCAAGCCAGTAATTGAAGCGTTGCCGAAAGCAGGAGTATTGGTGGAGTGCGAGGACTCACCATGTAACACCCCCATATTTCCAGTTAAGAAAGCAGCACCATCTGTAGAGTGGAGAATGGTGCAAGATTTACAAGCTGTCAATGATGCAGTAATTCAGAGAATCCCCTGTGTGGCAGATCCACATACCCTTTTAAACAGCTTAAGACCAGATGCAACTCACTTTACTGTGGTGGATATAAGCAATGCATTTTTCTCAGTGCCGCTTGATAAGAATAGTCAGTTCTGGTTCGCATTCACCTATGAAGGAAAAAGATACACTTATACCAGACTGCCGCAAGGGTACTGTGAGAGCCCAACAATTTACTCACAAGTCATGATGGTCGCGAGTATGGCTAAATTCAACCCACAGGAGGAAGTCAAGTATTGACGTATGTGCATGAGGTCCTTCTGGCCTCACCAGAAGAAAAAACCCTGCAGAAAAGACACCATAAAACTTATCAGACATCTGACAGCTGAAGGGCACAAGGTCAGTAAAGACAAATTGCAGATGTGTAGAACAACAGTGAAATACTTGGGACATAATTTGAGTGCAGGAGGCTGAACCATTGTGGAAGATAGAAAAACAGCAGTGCTACAAGTTTCAAAGCCAGTAACAAAGAAACAAATGATGTTCTTCCTAGGCCTGACAAATTACTGCAGAACATGGATACCGAATTATGCCACCGTACACTCATTTGCACAATATTTGAACAGCAGAGGCATGATAACCTCAACTAGCAAACCAGTCACCCATGCACAGCGACTGAAAGAGTTACTAGCAGCAATACAATTACCAAAACAAGTAGCAGTATGCAAATGCACGCACACAAATAAAACAGATGATGTATCCAAAGGAAATGCCTTTGCAGACAGAAAAGCAAAAGAAGCTGCTGTGAAGTATTAACAATGACAGATGACACTGAAGTAACCAGAGATGTTTTACAGGACATGCAGGAACAAAGCCTAGAAAGCGGAAAAGCATCCTGGATAAGCAAAGGAGCACAGATTAAAAATGGACTCTATACCTGTCCCAACAACAAACCAAGTCTACCAAAGAACTTATTTAAATGGGCAGTAATTTTGAGCCATGGGAAACCCATGTCTCAACAGGAGGGATGGTGGGACAGGTAGACCAGAGATATACTAGTACTGTTTATGGCTTTAAACTATACTAGAAAACAAATTGTAGAGCATGTCTAATCTGCGCAAAATACAATGCTGAAGGGAACATGAGACTTCTAAAAAAAAAAAAAAAAAAAATCACTGTGCCTATCACCCACAAAGTGCAGGACTTGTAGAAAGAATGAATGGCACTATAAAAAAAAACAGACTGCCCCATTTAAAAAATGATTGGGAACCAGATGATGAAACAGATCTAGCAGACTACATGAGAAAAATATTTGAGAAACAAAGAAAAACAGAAACTGGTCACCAGGATGATGTCTCCCAATAAGAAATTCCCTTGATGAAACCTGGAGAATTGGGTGCTGATCAGAAGCATAAAAAGAAAGTACTGGCATTCAGCTAAGTGAGAAGGCCCATACCAAGTCCTTTTGACTACACCAACTGCTATTAACTAGCGGAAAGAAACACCTGGATAAACCTGACGCACTGCAAGCGAGTCATCAGAGTGCTCGAGACAACCAGGACCGAGACTGAGTCTGGTAATAGTGTGGACTCAGATCAATAGGACTGGGTAGACATGAAAGTCAGTGAAGAAATCAACGAGTCAAAAGTCCTTTAATGCCTCAGAACACCTGATAGACCCTGCAGTAGAAGAGGTAACGTCAAAAGGAAGAAATTAAAAATGTGGAAAGGAATAATCTTACTCCTGACCCTGGTGAGGGTCCAAGGAATAGATGTCGGAACAGGAAGCAATGAGTTCAACAAGACTGACTCCTATAACTGCTGGGTGTAATGGAACACACACGCATCAGTGATACTGACAAGAGTGCTGATACAGAAACTTACCAGTGGAGTGGAGGCCCTGGGCTGCAACTGTGTGACAAACAATATTGGAATTTCCTCCTTGGCTGGTATAACAGATGGAATGGACTAATAGCGGACCCTAAAGGGCAAGACTGGAAGAGCTACTCAGACCATAATGCCAACCAATGGAGAGCAAGATTACAAGTTGATAACTGCACAGACAGAAACTTCCAAGTGAAAATCAGAAATGAAAGAATGAATATTACAAAGTGTCAGACAGTCTCTGTACGGTGCTGGACCTCAGGTTATGACTATCATCTGGGAAGCTTCATATTGTGCCAAAATAACACCCTGCTTGTAAACACTTCAGCATGACTCTCGCCTGCTAGAGAAAGAAATGGACTGAACATGCTACAAGAGAAGATGGAAATGATTGGTTCTTGGTAACCGCTGGGGTATCCAAACAAAGAAACAACTGGTTGTTGATGGCAGAAGCCAGCAAAGCAACTAAACAAGACTGTATAGTATGCATGGGACTAAGACCAATTTTATGAATAATTCCAGCTGAAATGACTCCAAAATGTCTAATAGATTTAATGAATAACATGGTTCTGACTAATAGCTGTATGACTTGGGATAGTGTATATCCTCTTACAGGACCAGAAAAACACAAATCTAGATTCTCTAAAGTAGTAGCTAGAGGGAATTTTTCATGCATTAATATGACTGGCAAAGGCCCGATACTAGGAAATTTATTTGATAGGTTGCCACATAATAAAACTGGTGTATATGCTATCATTACTTTGTTACTTTCAGTATTAATATACCCTACAACAGCAGAACGCATGTTAAAGGAAGTGAATAGTGTATTACCCGATACCAGGAAAACACGTCATAAAAGAGACACCACATGGCAAGGAACGTGACCCCACTTATATAGATGCTATAGGAGTTCCACGAGGGGTTCCTGATGAATATAAACTGGTAGATCAAGTAGCAGCTAGGTTCAAATCTACCATTTGTTGGTGGTGTACTATTAATAAAAATGCGGATAGAATAAATTACATCCACTATAATGTTCAAAAACTAGGCAATTGGACACAGACAGGTTTTAAAGCAATATATAGCCACTTAGCTGCAACGTCACTGATGGCTTTCCAAAATCCATTGCACTAGACATGTTACTAGCAGAGAAAGGAGGTGTATGCACAAGTTCGGGGAACAATGTTGTACTTTTATTCCAAACAACACTGCATCAGATGGAAGTCTAACACTAGCAATAGAAGGTCTCAAATCTCTTAATAAAAGATGAAAGAACATTCTGAGGTAGATACCTCTATGGAGGATTCATGGTTCAATGTATTTGGGACAATATAGTACCCTTGTATCATCTGTATTAATATCTGTTGCAGATTTTGCAGAGAGTCTCAAGTTAGAAATTGAAGGTGTGATGTTCAATGTTGTTAGTGCTTATGCCACACACGCAGGATGTGAGCTAGAAGAGAAGGAGAGATTCTGGAGTGAGTTAGATGAAGTGATGCAGAGTACCCCCAGAGGTGAAAGAGTGGTCATTGGTGCAGACTTCAATGGACATATTGGTGCAGAAAACAGAGCGGACGAGGAGGTGATGGGCAGGTTTGGTATCCAGGACAGGAACACAGAAGGACAGATGTTCATAGATTTTGCAAAAAGGATGGAAATGGCTGTGGTGAATACTTTCTTCCAGAAGAGACAGGAGCATAGGGTGACTTATAAAAGCGGAGGTAGGAGCACACAGCTAGACTACATCTTGTGTAGACGATGCAGTTTGAAGGAAGTCAGTGACTGCAAAGTAGTAGTGGGTGAGAGTGTTACCAATCAGCATAGGATGGTGGTGTGCAGGATGATGCTGATGGTGAGGAAGGTGAAGAAGGCAAAGGCAGAACAGGAGGCAAAGTGGTGGAAGCTTAAAAAGGAAGAGTGCTGTGTTGTCTTCAAGGAGGAGTTAAAACAGGCTTTGGGTGGTTAGGAAGTGCTTCCAGATGACTGGACAACTACAGCTAATGTGATCAGGGAGACAGATAGGATAATACTTAGTGTGTCATCTGGAAGAAGAGTAGATAAGGAGACATGGTAGTGGAATGAGGAAGTGCAGGAGTGTGTACAAAAGAAGAGGTTAGCTAAGAAGAAGTGGGACACAGAGAGGACCGAAGAGAGTAAACAGGAGTACAGGGAGATACAGCGTAAGGTGAAGGTAGCGGTGTCAAAGGCCAAACAGAGGGCGTATGATCACTTGTATGATAGGTTGGACAGTAAGGAGAGAGAAAATGATTTATACAGGTTAGCACAGCAGAGAAATAGAGATGGGAAAGACATGCAGCAAGTTAGAGTGATTAAGGACAGAGAGGGAAATGTATTGACTGATGACAGAAGTGTGCTGGGAAGATGGAAAGAGTACTTTGAAGAGCTGATGAATGAGGAAAATGAGAGAGAAAAAGAGTAGAAGGGGTGACCGTTGAGGACCAGGAAGTAGCAAAGATTAGTAAGGGTGAAGTGAGGAGGGCATTGAAGAGGATGAAGAGTGGAAAGGCAGTTGGTCCTGATGACATACCAGTTGAGGTATGGAAGTGTCTAGGGGATGTAGCAGTAGATTTTCTGACAAGAATATTCAACAAGGTCTTAGAAAGTGAGCAGATGCCGGAGGAATGGAGGAGAAGTGTGCTTGTGCCCATTTTTAAGAACAAGGGAGATGTACAGAGTTGTGGCAAATACAGAGGGATAAAGTTGATGAGCCATACAATGAAGATATGGGAAAGAATAGTGGAAGCTAGACTAAGGGCAGAGGTCAGCATTTGTGAGCAACAGTTTGGTTTCATGCCAAGAAAGAGCACCACAGATGCAGTGTTTGCTTTGAGGATGTTAATAGAGAAGTACAGAGAAGGTCAGAAGGAGCTGCATTGTGCCTTTGTGGATCTGGAGAAAGCATATGACAGGGTGCCGAGAGAAGAACTGTGGTATTGTATGAGGAAGTCTGGAGTGGGAGAGAAGTATGTTAGAGTGGTGCAGGACATGTATGAGAGATGTAAGACAGTGGTGAGGTGTGCTGTCGGTGTGACAGAAGAGTTCAAGGTGGAGGTGGGACTGCATCAAGGGTCAGCTCTCAGCCCCTTCTTGTTTGCTATGGTGATGGACAGGCTGACAGACGAGGTGAGACAAGAATCTCCATGGACTATGATGTTTGCAGATGACATCGTGATCTGTAGTGAAAGCAGAGATCAAGTGGAGGAAAATCTAGAGAGTTGGAGGTATGCCGTGGAAAAGAGGGGAATGAAGGTTAGTCTCAGTAAGACAGAATACATGTGTGTGAATGACAAGGACCCAAGAGGAACGGTGAGGTTACAGGGGGCAGAGATAAAGAAGGTGGAGGATTTTAAGTACTTAGGCTCAACAATCCAGAGCAATGGAGAGTGTGGAAAAGAGGTGAAGAAGCGCATGCAGGTAGGTTGGAATGGATGGAGAAAAGTGTCCAGTGTGATGTGTGATAGGAGGGTATCGGCAAGAATGAAGGGAAACGTGTACAAGACGGTGATGAGGCCAGCGATGTTGTATGGTTTAGTGACAGTGGCCCTGGGCAAAAGACAGGAGTCAGAGTTGGAGGTAGCGGAGATGAAAATGTTGAGGTTCTCTTTGGGAGTAACGAGGCTGGATAGTATCAGGAATGAGTACATCAGAGGGACAGCACATGTTAGATGTTTTGGAGACAAAGTCAGAGAGGCTAGATTGAGATGGTTTGGACATGTACAGAGGAGGGATAGTGAGTATATTGGTAGTAGGATGCTGAGGTTGGAACTACTAGGCAGAAGGCCGAGAGGAAGACCAAAGAGAAGATTTATGGATGTGGTGAAGGCGGACATGAAGGTCGTTGGAGTAAGAGTAGAAGATGGAGAGGATAGGGTGAGATGGAGGCAGATCATTTGCTGTGGCGACCCCTGAAGGGAACAGCCGAAAGGAAAAGAAGAAGAAGATATATATACTGAATACACCTAAATTGAAAAAAAACCCCAACAATTTGAGAGTATAATAAGACTCTGAATTCAGCTTAAACAACATTGTCATAATGAAGTTATTTATTAATAAGAATAATACTTTTTACTCTTAATGCAACTTCTGGTGCTGCATGGTTTTGCTGATGGCTTTGTAGTCTGGTTGATATATGTTGAGGTTTAGCTTCATGCAGGCGTTTAGGCTTCCATCTGTTAAACGTGACCGCAGGTTGTTCTTGATGTTTTTCAGGTGAGGACTGCTCGCATGCATATGTAGAGCCAAACATGGTCGACAGGACTCACATACTGCAGTGTTTATGTGACAGGAAACGCGTCCCAAGTTTTGGCAATCAGCTGGTCTGCGCTTTGAAGCTTTTCTATGTCTGTCCATTTGTGTTTGCTTGACAGCTGGGCTTAGCTTCGTGCAAATGAGCTGATTAAAAACGAGGAAATTTACCTCTTTACTCAAAAACAACACGCACCGTCTGTGGCTGTTGTTATAATCCAATAAAATTAGAGTTTTAAGGTATCACACTCGCCTGTACTGGCATACAGAAAGGGTTGGCTCTGCGCTGCGCACCATAGTGACATGTGGAATTGAAAATAGATGTATAGATTTAAATGCGTGAGATTTATTCATTTGTTTTTGTTTTATTTGATGGATTTTTTTGTATTTTTATTCAAATAACAGTGAAATTGTGTATTCGTTAATCTGTTAAGAATGGCCACCTGATTTATCTGAGAGCCAGATATAGTCATCAAAAGAGCCACATCTGATTTGCGGGCCACAGGTTCCCGACCCCTGAGTTAGGCAGTACATTCCAGGCAAGCCTCTGCCCTTATTGCCTTTGTCCTTGCTTCTCCAAAAAGTCTAATGCATGGTTGAATCTGTTCTCACGGAAAGTCATATGTTGTTTGATTTCCAACACCTGATCTCATGAATGCATTGGTCGAAAAAGGCTTTTCAGCAACAAGAACCATGATGAAGAACAGAGCCCCAGAGTCGTGCAAGCTGTCAGTTTACGTGTACGTAGTTGCAAAAGAAGATAGTTGGTGGATATGAAGAGTTCCGAGCTGGTACTCACAAAATGATACAACAAACCAGTACTGATGACTACGACTGTGCATGGAAAAATCCTGAAGATATGTTTACCAGACAGGTCACACGGTGGCTCAGTGGTTAGGCCGTCTGCCTCACAGCAAGAAGGTCCTGGGTTCGATTTCCAGCTTGGGCGTTCCTGTATGGAGTTTGCATGTGCTCCTTGTGCTTGTGTCAGTTTCCTCTGTGTTCTCCGGTTTCCTCCCACAGTCCGAAACATGCACAGTAGGTTAATTGGCTGTTCCAAATTGCCCCTACGTGTGAGTGTGGGCCCTGCGATGGCCTTGTGAGCTGTCCAGGGTGTACCGCGCCTGGAGTCGGCTGAGCTGGGTGCCAGCCTCCCTGTTACCCTAATTGGGATTAAGTAGTTTGGAAAATGAATGAATGGATGTTTATCAGATGGTCCATCAAATTAAAAACCCAGCATTGATCAGACAGGACAGTGTCAGTACAGGTGTTGTGGACCTATGCAACTGCATGCTGAGCTTTTACTGCGTATCAAACAGGATCACGAAATGGACTTTAAGTGTGATTATTCACGTCTCTAATGTCGCAGTCACAAAGACTTAAATCAAATGCAAGTTTGATGGCAAAAATTTTAACCGGCCATCACAGAACACCCAACTGTACCTGTATCCTGTACCTGTCTTTTGATCATCTGTCAGTGACTGCTGTTAAGTAAAAAATGAAACTAAATTTAAAAAAAAAATCAATTGCAAAATGTTTGTTTATCCCAAACAGTGATTGCAAATCGCGTACAAAAATGAATGAAATTGTATAGAACATCAACTGTGCTTTATCCATTATCTACAATCAACACTGCATAGATACATACAGTTGGTTTAATTAACATCCAGAATGTTGAAATAACATCCTACACCCCTCAGTCTTATTCATGTTCTCAACTGCTTACTCCTACTATCGTCATCATCATCAGAATCCTTTATTGATCCCGGAGGAAATTGTGTACTATCATTATGATGCGCCTGGGTCCCATCTCCGCCCACACTGGGCAAAGGGCGGGTTGCACCCTGAGTCGTTAACCAGGCCAGTTAACCGAATGTGCATGTCTTTGTACTGTGAGAGGAAACTGGAGTGCATGGAGGAAACCCACATAAGCACAGGGAGAGCTGATGCGAAGGGCTACCAGGTTGATACACACTTGTGACATAACAAATTTGCTCAATTTACCTTTATTTATATGTTATTATTAATAATTAATAATATTCATCTATGTCAGGGGTTGGGAACCTTTTTGACTAAGAGAGCCAAAAATTTTTTTTTAAATCTAATCCTCTGAGAGCCAAACATATTTTTAAATACTGAGACCAACAATTTAAGAGTATAATACGACTGAATTTAGTTTAAAGAACATTGTTATAATGAAGTTATTTATTAATTAGAAAAGTACTTCTTACTATTAATGTGACTTCTGGTGCTGCATGGTTTTGCTGATGGCTTTGTGGTCTGGTTGATACGGGGTGAGGTTCAGCTTCATGCAGGCTTTTAGGCTTCCACCTATTACGTGACCGCAGGTTGGTCTTGATGTTTTTCACTTGTGAAAAGGACTGCTCGTCTGCGCATGTGGAGCGTACATGGCCAATACGACAGGACTCACACTGCAGTGTTTATGTGACAGGAAGCGCGTCCCAAGGCAATCAGCTGGTATGCGCATTGAAGCACAGCTGTCAACCCCAAAGATTACTAAAGAGTGAGAAGCAGGGGTCCAGGAGGTGCAGCCCCTGTCAGGTCCAGGGTGAAAATTTTGGTTTTAAACGTTTTTAAGAGTGATTTTTAAGCCATTTCATACAAGTTTTATGTGTAATGATTAAACACAGACATAGAGGAAAAATACAAAATTACACACATGTCTTTAATATTTAATAATGAAATGTAAATGAAATCTTCAATGAAAGAACTAATGAACAATGAAGTGTAAACTAATAACATATATCAAAAATAAGGTTGGCTATGGTAAGGTATTAATTGTACCATTTCTCTTTTTTGAAGTTTTATCCAAATAATTCTTCATAATAATCTTTGCTGTCTTTGCTCATAGATGGCATGTATCATATGCAGCAACTTTGCACATAAACAATTAGTTTATAAACTGAAACTAATTACCCATGTTAACAAATCTACAATCAAGTACGTCGAAGTTTTTTCATTCTGCCCATTTGTGTTGTGCTTGCCAGCTCTGCTTAGCTTCTTACACATGAGCTGATCAAAACGAGGAAAATTTACCTTTTTACCCAAAAACAACTCGCACAGTCTGTTGCATATAATCCAATAAAATTAGAGTTTCAAGGTATCGGCCCCGCCCACACACTGGAGTACAGAAAGGATTGATTGGCTGTCCGTTGTGCGCCACAGCGACAAGTGGAATTGAAAATAGATGTATAGATTGAAATGCGTGAAATTTATTTATGTTTTTGTTTTATTTGATGGCTTTTTTCTGTATTTTTATTTAAAGGACATCGAAATTATGTATTTAATTATGAAGTTATTCTGTTAAGAAAGCCCACCTGATTTATCTGAGAGCCAGATGCAGTCATCAAAAGAGGCACGTCTGCCGCCCGAGCCATAGGGTCCCAACCCCTGAACAGGCTCTCGGGCGACTCATGTTGTCATTGCTGGTGACCTGGTGCCCGCGGGCACCATGTTGGTGACCCCTGCTTTATATATTTGTGATTATTCACTGATGAAATTCAATTGTGTTACCGCAACATTCTGATAAGGATAAGGTCAGCAATTAAGGATTGATGGACAGTGTGAACATTGCTATGTTAACTGTATACACACAATAAACACATTAATATTCAGTGTGACACGTATTCGGATATACAGCCTTTCTTATGCACACCCTGCCTGTCCATGAAATAACACAAAGTGTAAAGATTAAAGGCCCACCCTTACTGTGAAAGGAAATATAACCGAGGCTGCTTACTCTAAAGTGTGTGTGTGTGTGTGTGTGTGTGTGTGTGTGTGTGTGTGTGTGTGTGTGTGTGTGTGTGTGTGTGTGTTTGAAGAGAAGAGGGAAATGGAGTTTCAGAAGCTTATAAGAGGTTCACTTGTCCCTTGGCATGTGGGCTACAGTGGGAAATGCATGAATAATGGGTGGATAGAGGAAGGAAGGGAGAGAAGAAAGCAAAGACAGAGGCAATGTTTTCATATTTATACAAAGTAATGACAGAGTGCAGGAGATTTGATGTATGATCCTAATCCATAATATAAGAAGTAATAAAAAAAGTAATAAAACATTTTTATATATATATATATATATATATATATATATATATATATATATATATATATATATATATATATATATGGATCCCTCACTTTTCGCGGTTAACTGGAACTGAAATCCCAACGCGACCATCGAAATTCGCAAAGTAGGATTAACCCCCACCCCCCCGACTGACGTATACGTACATATATGTGTATATAATATCAATAAATACATAATCAATGATATAAATGCTTATAGTAACAATTAAACTTAAAAAAAAACAACACAAGATGTAAATAAAATATAAATACAAACCCATTGAAAATGAACGTGAAATTAAATTGAAGAACAAGTAGTAATCGAAATGGAATAATATCTATAGTAAGATATATCATAAATATAATTATGAAATATGATTAAACATTATCCAGAGGTACAATTAATACTAGGCTCCGGCAGAGAGGTGTGGCTGACACGTGCTTTACACTGGAGGTCCTGATTCATGCCAAAAGTTTCAAAGAAGAAACAAATTGACTACAGTATTATAATGAACTGGATAAGAATAAAACTCTGTAAATCTGATCTTATACATATATATGACCAAACCTTGGTTTCTGACCACAACTCTTTTCAAAAGGCTGAAGAAAGAAAAGGAGGAATACCTTTGGAATCGAACGGAAGGACACGGAAGATGACTGAATGACTGAGGAACGTCGGAGGATGACTACAGTTTTGCTTCCGCGAGTCTGCCGCACTCCAGTGAAATATAGGTATAACATTTTAAAACCTCAGGCAACATCAAAACCTGACCACAAACACTTATACCCCCATTTCACTGGAACACGGCATGCAATTATCATGGCGGAAAGGTGCAGAACGCACTCTACGGAGGAGCTTTGGCATTTCTACCTGGAAAATGGGTCAAAATCCTACGGAAAATTTTACCTTTGGAACGTTCACGGAATGTGTGGAAAAGACACGGAAAGACCGCAGTACAATGTTGGAATACATGCTTAAAAGCACTCGGATCACCTTCGGAATCAGTGCGGACAGCAAAGGAAGGCCTTCGGATAATTCACGAAATGTTCACGGAAAGGACAGAACGTTTGCGGAACGGCTGCGGCACTACTCCTTTTTAGAAGGAAGACCCATGGCGTGATCACGGAACAGGCGGAATGAAGGCGGAACGTTCACGTTGAACACGGAATGACTGAGGAATGACTGAGGAATACCTGGCATAACCACGTTTCAATGAGGAAAAATCGGCAAAGATCAAAGGATTTGCTCCTGATTCCGCCTATAAATACACGGAATGACCAAGGAAGCTCATTCTGTCATTCATACTATATGTTTAGAATCTGTAATATGTTTATAATGTACAATCAATTTAAAATTTAACATATGTTAATATGTTTAATATCAATAATGTCAATACGTTCCTTTTATTTGCACTTCAATAAATCATTACAGACTAAAAACCATGCACACAAGTCCAAACCACTGTGATTATAACTTTGAAACTTTATTTCATGAACAGGAAAACAGAAAAAAAAGTGAATGAACTGGAATAATTTAATATTTATAGTAGAAGTGATTTCCGTGAGTGTTCCGCAAGTCTTCCGTGTTATCCGCAACCATTCCGCAAAAATGCCGTGAGTATTCCGTGGGGATCCGTAGATGAACGCAAATTTTTCATGGTCGCTTTTGACCATCTGGAAGATGGGGGGAAGGCTTGCGGAACAATCAAGGAACACTGGCGGAATAAAAGGAATGATCACGTAACGTTTGCGGAAGAACTGCGGCACCAAAGGGAAGACTGTTGAAAGATTTTTCGTGGAAGATTTTGGCCTGCCAGAAGTGGAGGAATACATTCGAAATCATACGGAAGGACACGGAAGATGACGAAACGACTGAGGAACGTTGGAGGATGACGACATTTTTGCTTCCGCGAGTCTGCCGCGCTCCAGTGAAATGGAGTATTAAATATACTTTGCGCTGCTTTCTCTTTCCTGCTGAACTTAACAGTATTCTTCTTGTTCTTCTTTACTTTTCATTCTTCATCTTACTGCTGCTCCATTTAGGGGTTTCCACAGCAGATCATCCTTCTTCATCTTGTTCCATCCTCTGCAATCCTCGCACCAATTACCTGCATCTCTAACCAAATCCATAAAACTCCTCCTTGGCCTCCAGTCAGTACACCCTTCATCACTTCTTCTCTCTCTTACATGCTCAGACCATCTCAATCTTCTCCATCTCTACTTTATCCCTAAACACTCCTTATGCTTTATACATGCTTTATACCGCCTACCTAGCATAGGAGTTCCTGTTGACTTAGGCTCCAGGCCCAATCATACATACATACCTGACCACCTGATTTTTGCCTTAAGAAGTTCTTGATCAGCTAAAAGAGGTGTGCTAGATTTTGGTTGTATATAAAATTGCAGGACGGTAGTTCCTCAGGAACATTGTTGGAGATCCCTGCTCATTAGATACTATTAATTTTTAATTCGGTCACTCCCAGAGAAAATCATAGTATCGTCATCTTTGCCAGCTGTGCCCCCTGTCTTTTAGTTAGTACTACCATCTCCAAATCTTACAACATAACTGGTCTCACTACTGTCTCATAAAGCTTTCACCTCACTCTCGCAGATAATTTTCTACCACTAATCACACCAGCCACTGTTCAGCCATTCCACCCTCTGCACTCTCATCTTCACTTCTCAATCACACTCTTTACCTTGGATAGCTGTCCCAAAGTATTCACCTTTTCATCTAGCTCATTCGTTCATTCATTTTCTGAACCACTTAATCCTAATTAGGGTTGCAGGGAGGCTGGCACCCATCCCTGCCAACTCCGGACGAGGGCAGAATACACCCTGGACAGCTCGCCAGGCCATCACACGGCGGAAACACAATGACTGTTCACCTCTCCTCTGTAGCCTGGATCGCACTATTCTTTCCCATTAACTACATAATAATAGCAATAATGTTAGTAAATAGTGCTCTTATGCAATCTCACAAATTCAAACTGTTGTGAATAACAATAATGTTACGTATGTGTGTAAGAACACAAGAAAATGTTTGCTTGTGATATAAAGCATCTACTTCTGAAGGATGCATGGTGGCATTGTCCTTAACATTTCTGCATCAAGAAGGTCCTGGGTTTAGGTTCCACGCTCGGGTGTTTCTGTGTAGTTTGCATGGTCTCCCTGTACTTGCGTGGGTTCCCTCCAGGTACTCTGGTTTCCTCCCATAGTCTAAAGACAAGAGCATTATACTAATTGGCTGTTCCAGATTTCACCTCTGTGTGAATGCAAATGGTTTTGTGTTTGTCTGTTTTGGCCCTATGATTGTCTGGCAGACTGTTCAGGGTGTACCTTGTCATTGCCTTTTGCAGCCTCCCTGTGGACTATTTAGCAGATTGGCAGATGAGTAATGAGTGAGTAACTACTTCTAAACCAAATATTTATTTAAAAAAAAGCCAAAAACCCTGCCCTGAGTAAATCAAAAAATCCCTTTCTGCCACAGAACTCTGCAGCTGGGCCTGACTATGCCAACCCTGTTTCTCATCTGTTTTTCTGGAAAAGTAAGAGCGCTGATGATTTCATGCCCCCCCCAACACACACACACACACACACACACACGTATATTGTAATCTACAGACTGGTTCGAATTATCTGGCACCCTCGGGACCAAGTAGATGTCAGAAAATCAATTTTTACCGATGTATCAGGAGCTTCCCACAAATATATGTAAATTAAATTAAAATGAAATCTAGAGTAAAAGAATAAAAAAATGGTGTACAATGATGGTTCAAGAAAAAGTTCTGATCTGAGGATTTCACACAATGCACTTGAAAAACCAACCCAACAAACCAATAAATAGGACGAATGTCTGGACAGATTCAAGGAAGAGAAAATTGTGGCTTTGGAAAGTTTAATTTTACAGCTGAAGTGAGAAGAAATGCACGTCATACTACAACCTGCTGAAACCTGATGCACATCGACTACAACGACAGAAAGCTGCTGCTGTTCCAGAATAATCAGCGCAATGGAGTGAATATAACCTGAAGCACAATATCTTTGATTTTATGCCACTGTATATTTGTCTGTTTGGGTGATTGTAAGTTTTGAAAATGGCAAAGGACCAAAAAAAAAACCCCCAAAAAACAAAACAAAACAAAAAAAAGAACAGGACTATGCAGAATAATTACAGTAATAAATAAATTAAAAAAATAATATGAAAATAAAAAGAAGCCACAACACAAAATTACAGACCAGCTGACGCACACACACACACACACAATGCTCATATAAACATGATCAAAGGCTGGTGTTGTTGTTTTGTTTTCACTAGTTTCTGCCAGGGTGCAAACGTGCAGTTTATCCGGACAAAATGTAGGAGGATCCTTATTCTCCGGCATTTTAAAAAAATTGTTGCTGATGTGTCAGATGCTGCATAATTGAAATTAGTCTGAATTGTATACTGATATCAGTTATGGAATGTACCATTATTTTTCAGGAATATGTGAAATAATATGCGTAAATGTGAAATGTGAAATTATATAGTTAGGCCCACATCTTAGAAATTACAAGTCGTGCTAAAAAGAAATAAACATAGCGAGTGGTAGGCCAAAATTCTTACCTATATGAACTCAAATGTAATTTAAATTTGTTAAAATATAATTTAATTGACTTTCATTTGATGTTTTTAAATTATACATTTATTTGTTGGTATAACAGATGTACAACTGATTTGTGTCCACTGCTGTAGTGGTGGGTACACGCCGTTACACACCGTATACCCACTTGTTTTAGTGACTGAGTTGCGTGTACTGACTTAATTTGGTCGACTTTATAGTCGGTCAATGTAAATTTCCGTGACTGTGTAAATAAATAGCGGAGATGAAGTGCTAAATAGTTTCAAAGCCAAAGGTAGTAAATCTAGTCATAGACATGATTCCATGAACACCACGAATCAGCCTTATAGTATTATAGCTCTGATTGGAAACTGCTATCTGAGCTCAAGATTTGTGCCCAAAGAACTTCCGGCTTTCATGTGCCATGCGCGGGTTTACTCGTGTAACGAGCGCAGAAAGGTTGCAAGCCGAGTCCAACAAAGTCAGCGGTAAGTAAGGCTAAGCGCCTGTGTTTATATTTGGTTCACACGGTCACACCCGGTGACCGACCTACATCCCACAAAAATGTTATTTTAATCAAACAAGCATTTGTGCCGTCAGTTTATACCCTGTTTGTCCTTGTTGACAGGTCTTACTTATTGGTAATAACTAAATGGTTAATCCAAGCTAACGTTGTAAACATATTATACACTTACTAAATGATACTAAAAGATTTTCTGCCTGTCCATATTGAACAAGTACTTTCTTGGATATCTTCATTTCATAAGTCACCATTAGTTATTGAAGGAATGAATAATTATAATTAAAGCACTTGTTTATAATTACATATGTGTATGGAACATTGGAAATGGTCTAATGTCGTGCAGTGTATATATAATATATTGTCATTTGTGGTTTGTATATTGTACTTCTAATACATGTACCAAGTACTTGTTTGTGTTTTTAATGCAATTTTTGATAATTGTTAGATAAAATACATATAGAACATACTCATTATAGATTTCAGCACTAACATTTTAGCAATAAAATGTCTATATTTTAATGATAATGAACATACAGTATTATTTACTAATTTCTTTGTTTTATTTTTTCTTATTACACATATAATTGTCAAGTTCTGTAAATTTTATAATAGCGCAGACAAACTGCTTTTAAAGTTGAAATGCTCAAAAATGCACATCTCAGACTTTCAAAATTTCAAAATTTCAGCACTCCTGTGCTGCTGCGTGCCTCGGTCGCTTCGCTGCCATAGTGTACTCACTTATTTTTTGACCACTACAGCACTGTTTGTGTTTGTTTGTTTGATTGTTAGAAGGATGAGGAAATTCCTACAAGAGATGCGGTTTTGGATAAGAAAGAGTCCGGAAGATTTTCAAGATAATCCAGATCAAATTTCGAATCCAGGAATTTTTTAAAGGATTTTTTAACATGGTGAGATGAAATGATTTTGTGAAATTGTATCATTTCAGCAGGCCCAGCAGGTGGTGCTGTGTACTTTCTGTTACAGTGATGTTGTCAAAAAGCAAATAGACATCATGTTTTTTGAAAGTCATATATACATAGTAGGCGGAGTGGATGGAGATCCCTCACAGCAGTACTCCGGCTCACTTTGGATATTCTCCACAACATCAGTTCGTGTAAAGCATTGATAATTTTCAACAGTCTTCTTGACAGTAACAAAGCCAGAGGGACCAGGCCGACACGAGCAGGATGCTTTTGATTATTTGCCTTTGCTGGTGAATTGTACAGTCACTTTGTTTTACTGCGGCAAGAGGATTTTGTGCAGTCTGATATTTCGCCTCAAAATGACCCACAATAAGTTCTGTTTAGAAATCAGACTTTTTTTTTTTTTTTTTTTTTTTTTTTTTTTGCGGGGCAGTGGTGGTCTAGTGGTATAGGGCTATATAGGTATGGATCGCTGATCCAAAGTTTGGGGGTTCGAGTCCCACTCTGCACAAGGTTGTCACTGTCCCTCCCAGTGGAGCTAACTGGGTTATCAAAGGCCGGCCATGTCTCCCACTGTCTATGGTGTGAGGCATGTAAAAGAACCATTGCTGACTTTCAACAGGAGTAGGCTGCAAAGCAAAACTGAACTTTTTTTTTTTGCACCGGTTATTACCAGCATAGTTGTTTTAAGCCCTTAATGTACTGTAATTTATGTGAAAATGTGAAACAATGATAATATATTAAGTTTGATGAGTTTCACAGGTAAATCTCTCTAATGGGGGTGTCTATTTATTTTTGAACTCCTCACTTTTTACACTTCTGTATTTTTTTCACCTTGACAGAGGATTGTTCTCTCTAAGTGATTTTGTTTACTGTAATAATGAACTGAAAACATAGACAACAAAAATAAACCTGAGAATGTTTTTCCCCCCCTAATGAGATTAAAATGAAAGAAAAGCGTGTTAAAGAACTAGACCGACATTTTGAAGAATTTGTTTGGGAGGAGAAAAACAAACATTAAAAACACGTCCTCTACATAGGAATAAGCTTACGCAAACATATGTAATGCATGTGTAATGTAGTAATGTCGGGATTGTTTTAATTTTTGTTTTGGGATGGGTTGAGACACAGCTGAAAGCAGGGTGGTACTAAGATGCTTACGGCTTTCTACACTGTGTAAGGAGACTCTTCTGCCCACACACACACACACATACACACACACACACACACGCACGCACACACACACACACACACACACACACACACACACACACACACACACACGCACACACACACACACACACACACACACACACACACGCACACACACACATACACACACACATACACACACACACACACACGCCCACACACGCACGCACACACACATACACACACACATACACACACACACACACACACACACACACACACACATACACACACACTGTTCAAAGTTTGGGATCAATTAGAAATTTCACTGTTTTTGAAAGACACTGTTAATCTTGTATGCGACTCCAATAAGTGGGAACAACCCGATTTTTAATGGGATACCTACATAGGTATACAGAGGCCCATTTTCAAGAAATGTCATACTTGTGTTTCAGTGGCACATTCATTCATTCATTCATTCATTCATTTTCTAAATCGCTTAATCCTAATTCGGGCGGCACGGTGGCGTAGTGGTTAGCACGTCTGCCTCACAGCAAGAAGGCCCGGGTTCGATTCCTGGCCTGGGAGTTTCTGTGTGGAGTTTGCATGTTCTCCCCGTGCTTGTGCGGGTTTCCTCCGGGTGCTCCGGTTTCCCCCGCAATCCAAAGACGTGCACTGTAGGTTAATTGGCCGTTCTAAATTGACCATAGTTTCTCTCCTGCAGCGGCACTGGAACCCAGTCGTATCGGCACTTGCCTTTCCATTGGATCCTTCCGGTGGCGCCGAGACAGGGGGGGACTTGCTGCTTGGGTAACAGCCTGTCCCTCATTACTCCCTACCCAGGCTCTGTGCACTGGGGAGTATCACCAGTCGGGATACTGGCCAGAGCGCAGCCATAGTCCTTCGGGACTGACGGAGGCCTACGGTAATCCTAATTAGGGTCGCGGGAAGGCTGGCGCCCATCTCAGCCGACTCCGGGTGTGGACGGGGAACACCTAGGACAGCTTGCCAGGCTATCGCAGGGGCGACACTCACACAAGCATTCCCACCTATGGGTGATTTGGAACAGCCAATTAACCTACTGTGCATGTTTTTGGACTGTCGGAGGAAACCAGAGTATCCGGAGGAAATTCATGCAAGCACGGGGAGCGCATGCAAACTCCACACAGAAACGGCTGAGCTGGCAATAAAACCCAGGATCTTCTTGCTGTGAGGCGGACGTGCTAACCCCACATTGTGTTGTGGGGGTTACACAATGGGGCACATTGTGTTAGAAAATCCAAGTTTTTGATCTCAAAAGCCGAATTATTAATGTTGAAATCCCTTTTACAATGATGTGAACACAAATAAAAACTGTTGTGCTTGTTAAAGAAGCAATAAACTCACCCTTATTTAGGCGAGCTGAAGATCTGAAAAGTCAGTATTTGTGCGTTTGATTTTTATGGCATTTACCAGACGCTCTTATCCAGAGTCTTTTACAATTTTCCTTTTTTTTATACAACTGAGTAATTGAGATTTAAGGGCCTTGTTCACGTGCCCAGCAGTGGTAACAGTGCTGATTGAGCCTTTGGCTCAGGAACCCATCACGTCAACCACGAAGCCACCACTGCCCCTCGCCATCACCGAGTTTTAAACTCAAAATGGCCAAAAAAATAACTTTCTTCTGAGTTTCAGACTATATTTGTTCTGAGAAATAAAATTTATCCACATGAAAAAAATGGTAGGGAACTAAAGATCTCTGACAACAGTATGTACTTCTCCCTTCACAGGTCAATGCAGACTGGCCACCACCCCGGATAGAAAGAAAAGTCTCCGTCTCTGGTGCAAAATTGAGTAGATCAAATGCATGAAAATTTCAAGTGTGAGAAACAGATGACTGACAGGTCCTCAAACGGCAGCTTCATTACCCAGTACGTACCTGCAACATACACTTCTTGGTCTTCAACACGGAAAAGACGACACTGAGATACATAGAAAAATCCATAACTGAGACTGATCAGTAATGGGTTCGATTGGGGAAAAGTGCTCTCGATAGATGAATCAAAATTTAAGATGTTTAGGTCACAAAAAGAATATTTGTAAGGCACAGAAGAAATGAAAAGATCCCAGTGGAGTGCTTGACTCCATTTTTCAAACATGATGGGAGAAAGGTGATGGTTTAAGGTTTTTTTTGATGGAGGTAATTGTGAACATGGAAGGCACTCCATTCTGCAACATCATGCCGTACCTGGTGAGCTTGATTGGAGTCACTGTATTCCTCCAACAGGACATTGACCTAAAATACTTAAATCCATGCAAGAGCTAGATAGAGAAAAGCAGTCAGCTGGTTGTGGCAAACTTTTGCTACAGTTGTTTAGAACTTACACTTGTGGTTTAATCAACATGCTGGACTCTAATTAAGTTTCCCTCATAAGGCTTCTATTTTTATTTGCTTTCACCCGAATAAAGATTTGCTTCCCTTTTGAGTCTGGTTCCTCTCAAGGTTTCAATGTTTCTTCCTCGAATCAACTGAGGGAGTACAGGGATCCCTCACTTTCCGCGGTTAACTGGGACCGAGATCCGCCGAATTCCGCGAAGTAGGATGAACACCCCCTGACTGACGTGTACGTGTGTGTATATGTGTATATAATATCAATAAATACATATTCAACATTATAAATGCTTATAATAACTATTATATATTCAAAAGTAATGCTTAAGATCTATATAAAATATAAATACACACATATACAGATGTGCACATCGCGCACACAGATGCATGTGCACACACTCAGACTTGCACCTCAAATAAAAATGTAAGTAGTTTTATTGGCGGGATTTGGTTTTTTTTTTTGTTTGTTTGCTTTTTGTTTTTTTTTTTTGCATAATTGGCCTTGTTTTGTGGCATTTTCCTTAAATTTTCCCCTATTCTTCCATAATTTAGTTAGTTTTTAATTTGATGAATATTTTTTAAAAAAATGCGATGCACTGAAGCCGCATGATTGAAATGCGGAGTAGCGACAGAGCCCTGTATTTGCTTGCCACCATTGCTGCGGGCCTACTCATTAGGGTTCTATAGGGTTTGTAGGAAAATTGTTGCAAAGCAGCTTAACATAGTAAAACTAAGTAAAGCTGCTTTGCAACAAGATCAATTGTAAAAAACCAACCAAACAAACAAATAAATGAAAAAACATTACACAAATATAACTGAAATGAATTGAATTGAATTATTTTGACAATACTGAAGTGGCCAGCGCAGTCAATGGATTTCAAACATATTTCAAACATTTTTAGAATCTAAATAAATATTAATTTACATACCAGTAAGCAGGAATGAATGCCTTGAGTGTGCATCCTGTACAAGAGTCAATTGCACCACATATACTAGAGGCAGGACACGACCACTCCCTGTCTATCCACAGCAATTCAATAAAGGGCCAGTGTGCAAGGACGCCCAACAGATCGACCAATCTGTATTTAAAGCTGGCAGTTCTCTCAAATTCTGCCATTTCATATAAACTTCAGGCCCTAGGTGATGAGGCAGAGATATTAGAGTGGATATTACACATATTATGGAGCTAATCCCACCATGCTGAGGCTACACACTGCTGAAAAAAATAGATGGCGCACAGTAAAGGCCATATTCATATACACGCCATCTCTCTTTCTTTCTCCTAAGGTTTTACATTAAATCTAGTTCCCTTTTGCTGGAAACAAATCTAACCCGCACAGCAAACATTCTGCCCATTAACATCCTTGCAAAATATTATTAGGGTGTGATACATCCCTTTACATGCAGTGACATGAAAGAGTCTGTGCCTCTTCTCTGATTTTAGTTTATTTTTATTTATCCAGAACACATGTTACTTCTGATTCCACAAAAATGCATAATACAAAAAAAAAAACCAAACTTAGGAAAAAAACAGATTTTTGTCACATTATTTTGTGATTTATTGAAGGACACCTGTATCAATATTGTGGGAAAAGAAGAACTGCCTGAACTTAGTACTTAATTTTTTCACTTTCAACAGCAACAACGACAATCACATGCTACCAATAATAGCAGATCAGGATTTGGTTTTAATTAGTGTTTTTGATAATAAACAACCTTTGTTGGTCCTATTACAACATTTCAGTGTATTAGATCACTTCTAATTCTTAATCTATTTCACCCATTCATTGGTGAACTTGCTCTTATGCTTCAGATTGTTCCTGCTAAATAACCTCATTGTACTTGAGATTCAGATCAAGGAAAAGGTTCTGGACCACCAGCTGACTTAGGAGGGGGAAGCAGTTCTCCACAAATACTGTTTACGGTGGAAGTGAGGAGCTTCTCGCCTTGACTGGGGATGTTGTCAGGAGGTGGAAAGAATACTTCAAAGACCTCCTCAATCCCACTAACATGCCTTCTGTGGAGGAGGAAGACCCTGGGGGTTTGGGTGGGGGTCCAGCCATCACTGGAGCTGAGATCGCTGAGATAGTCGAAAAGGTCCTCGGTGGTCGAGCTCCAATGGTGAATAAATTCCACCCTGAATATCTCAGGGCTCTGGACTTTGTAGGACTGTCTTAGTTGACATGCCTCTGCAACATTGTGTGATCATCAGAGGCGACACCTCTGGATTGGCATTCTGGTTTGGGTTCTGGTTTGGTGGCCATAACATCTCGTCTCTGCTTTATATAGAATATGCCCTCCGGGTCTGGAATGAGGTCTTGCCCCAAGCAGAAGAGTTCAAGTATCTCCAGTTCTTGCTCAAGAGTGAGAGAAAGATGGAATAGGAGACTGACAGGTGGATTGCTGTAGCCTCTGCTGTAAAGTGGAGCCTGTACCGGTGGTGAAATTGGAGCTGAGAAGCAAGGTAAAGCTCTCAATTTACCAGTCAATCTATGTTCCAACCCTCATCTATTGTCATGAGCTTTGGGTAGTGACAAAAGAACAACATTGCAGATACAAGCGGCTGAAATGAGCTTCCTTCACTGGGTGGTGGGGCTCCCCCTTAGAGATAGGTTGAGAAGCTCTACCATCCGTAAGGAGCTCAGAGTAGAACCTCTGCTCCTCCATGTTGAGAAGATCCACTTGAGGTGGCGGGACCATCTGGTTAGAATGCCTCCCAACGCTTCCCTATTGTCATGTTTTGTACATGTCCAACCAGAAGGAGACTCTGGGGTCGACCTAGAGCATGCTGGAGGGATTATTTCTCTTGGCCGGTCTGAGAACATGTGTCCCCCAGAAAAGCTGGTGGAAGTAGCTGGAGAGAGGGAGGTCTTGACCTCATTGCTTATGTTGCTGCCCCATGACTCCCCTCAGATTAAGCAGAAGAAGAAGATGACAATGATAATGATGGTTGCAAGTCTCTTGCAGAACCTGTTCTTTAGGGCAAAATCCATTCACAGTCACCTGCTCTTTAAAAGGTGCATGTCTTTGAACTGTGGAAAGAAAGCAGAGTACCCTGAGGAAACTCACACACACACAGGTGTGATGATATGAGCTACCACATGAATATTTGATCTGACAACCTTTCCGTCTTTATAAATACATTAGATGCGTTCACTTTGCATAGATTTAAGGAGCATACATACATACATATATACCTGGTAGATACAGTCGGCCCCCAATTTACGAAGACCCCTGTGTACGGAATCCCCGGGTTACGAAAAACGTTTTCCTGCGTTTCCGTCCCCGAGATACGAAACAACCCCCTCTTACGAAAAGAAATTCAAAATTCAAACGCGCCAATCAAAATTTCACACGACGCGCGAGACGCGCGAGTTGCTCTCTCATTGGCTGTCTCTCAACATCCCGCCATGCTGGCCTCCCAGATAGAGACGGAAGGAAGCTTCACTCTTTAGTTTTTAGTTTAGTTTTTAAGTTGTTTTAATTCAGTAAATGCTTAATAAATGTGGGCGCATTTGAGCTCATCTGGAATTCCGATCCCTCAAGGAATCAAATTAAAGTTGAGTTTGTCAAGCAGAGAATGCACTTTGAATTCACGTCTTGTGGGCGTGGCCCGCAGCGCACACGCGAGAGAGATAGAGAGAGAGAGAGAGAGAGAGAGAGAGAGAGAGCGATAGATAGATGTGTGTGTGTGTGTGTGTGTGTGTGTGTGCGTGTGTGTGTGTGTGTGTGTGTGTGTGTGTGTGTGTGTGTGTGTGTTAATAAAATATGTTTAATAATGGTTTAATTAATAAATGTTAATAAAATGGTTTAATATCTGAATAAAATGTTTAAATGGTTTAATAAATAATTTTCTTTTACTTTAAACACATATTTCATACAAAATTGGTGTACTTTTATCATTTTTAAAGGGTTAATTGGGTTTATCCAGTCCAAAGACTGGAGCCTTGGAACGAATTAGGTGTTTAACATGTAAGCTGCGACCCCTACTTACGAAATCCTCGCAATACGAAAAGGGCTCTGGAACGAGTTCATTTCGTAAGTTGGGGGCCGACTGTGTTTCCAATTATCTTGGAGGACCTGTCACAATACTGGAGACTGACTTTCACTCTTGTTTCTGATTACACAGGAAAAACCAAATAGCTTTCATGACGTTTATTTATTTATTAATTTGTTGTCTAAAAAGTGATGTTCAGTATTATTTTTAGTTGCATCACATACACACATTTTCTGTGACATTTAAGTTTCGGTTTCAAAATAATATTAAGTAAAGCAGAATTATTAAAATAATTAGCTTGCCAACTGAGATTGGCACTTATGTAAGTTTGAGCTTCATTTGCACTTATGTAAATGGCCTAGATTAAAAATGAGACAGAATCTTCATTAGGAAAGGAAAAGGCACAAAAAGAATAACTCCACACAAAGGAAAAGACACATATATTCAGTCCCATTAAAGCAGCATACCATGGTGGCAAATAAGATTTCATTAATTAAATCATTTAGTCACTAAATTCTAAAATTTTTATAATGAACTATGTAAACCTGACTGAAAAAATATATCATTTAACGAGAGTTGCATATTTCCATATCCCTGCATACAAGTATTTCAATACAAAATATGTGCTGTAATTAATAGAGCCCAAAGCCAATTTTATGATATGAAAATAAAACAGACCTCATGCTTTCCCACTCTGCACAAATGTACAAATTTCTTATAGGCACTGGATAAAGATAATGCGCTCATAAATCATGAAATATTGCTTCTGATAATCGTTTTCTGTTATGGAATCCAGAGACGGACCTCAGAAATGTGGGAGTATTGCTTTGTGATGGATTTTCCTTTACCCTACAAACATAAAACTCACCCACTGAAGTGAGAACATACCATCATTAAGTCTATTATGCCTAAGCTAAGAAAAAAAAAATCCTGTGTAATACACACTGCATATTGCATAGGACACACATGCACGCACGCACACACACACACACACACACACACACACACACACACACACACACACATATATATATATATATATATATATATATATATATATATATATATATATATATACTAGTCCTTCTCAAAAAATTAGCATATTGTGATAAAGTTCATTATTTTCTGTAAAGTACCGTTAAAAATTAAACTTTCATATATTTTAGATTCATTACACACCAACTGAAATATTTCAGGTCTTTTATTGTTTTAATGCTGATGATTTTGGCATACAGCTCATGAAAACCCAAAATTCCTATCTCAAAAAATTAGCATATCATGTTCAGGTAGTCTAAACGAGCTATTAGCCTAATCATCTGAATCAACCAATTAACTCTAAACACCTGCAAAAGATTCCTGAGGCTTTTAAAAACTCCCAGCCTGGTTCATTACTCAAAACCGCAATCATGGGTAAGACTGCCGACCCGACTGCTGTCCAGAAGGCCATCATTGACACCCTCAGGTAAGAGGGTAAGACACAGAAAGAAATCTCTGAGCGAATAGGCTGTTCCCAGAGTGCTGTATCAAGGCACCTCAGTGGGACGTCTGTGGGAAGGAAAAAGTTTGGCAGAAAACGCTGCACAACCAGAAGAGGTGACCGGACCCTGAGGAAGATTGTGGAGAAGGGCCGATTCCAGACCTCGGGGGACCTGTGGAAGCAGTGGACTGGGCTACAGGTGCCGCATTCCCCAGGTCAAGCCACTTTTGAACCAGAAACAGCGGCAGAAGCGCCTGACCTGGGCTACAGAGAAGCAGCACTGGACCGTTACTCAGTGGTCCAAAGTACTTTTTTTCGGATGAAAGCAAATTTTGCATGTCATTCGGGAATCAAGGTGCCAGAGTCTGGAGGAAAACTGGGGAGAAGGAAATGCCAAAATGCCTGAAGTCCAGTGTCAAGTCCCCACAGTCAGTGATGGTCTGGGGGTGCCATGTCAGCTGCTGGTGTTGGTCCACTGTGTTTTATCAAGGGCGGGGTCACTGCAGCTAGCTATCAGGAGATTTTGGAGCACTTCATACTTCCATCTGCTGAAAAGCTTTATGGAGATGAAGATTTCATTTTTCAGCACGACCTGGCACCTGCTCACAGTGCCAAAACCACTGCTAAATGGTTTACTGACCATGGTATTACTGTGCTCAATTGGCCTGCCAACTCTCCTGACCTGAAGCCCATAGAGAATCTGTGGGATATTGTGAAGAGAAAGTTGAGAGACACCAGACCCAACACTGTGGATGAGCTTAAGGCCGCTATCGAAGCATCCTGGACCTCCGTAACACCACAGCAGTGCCACAGGCTGATTGGCTCCATGCCACGCCGCATTGAAGCAGTCATTTCTGCAAAAGGATTCCTGACCAAGTATTGAGTGCAGAACTGATCATAATTATTTTAAGCTTGACTTTTTTTTATATGAAAAACACTTTTTTATTATTGGTCGGATGAAATATGCTAATTTTTTGAGATAGGGATTTTTGGTTTTCATGAGCTGTATGCCAAAATCATCAGTATTAAAACAATAAAAGACCTGAAATATTTCAGTTGGTGTGCAATGAATCTAAAATATATGAAAGTTTAATTTTTATCAGTACATTACAGAAAACAATGAACTTCATCACAATATGCTAATTTTTTTGAGAAGGACTAGTATATATATATATATATATATATATATATATATATATATATATATATATATATATATATATATGTATACACACACAGTGGTACCTCACTTTACGAAAGTCTTACCAAATGAAAAATGCAGGTTACGAAACGAATTTTCCTAAAGTTTTTCTCTCTGTATACAAAACAAGTTCATGTTACGAAAGCGCCATCTTAAAAATTCTAATGCGCAATTAAACATTAAAACGTGCCATTCAAACATTCAAACAATACACGAGCTGCTCTCCCATCAATGACATTCAAACATCCCGCCCCACTGGCCTCCCATTGGCTAACAAGTGAGCTGTCATTCATGTCGCCTTCACTCGAGCACCATCTTGGACAGGTCCACCTGACGCCATCTTGGACAGGGATCCTATTGGCTGGGAGGGAAGACGCAGCTACCTCTCATTGTCTATTATGGAGATGAATCTACCATGATGCTTACTGATATGCTTCCGGAATCACAGGAAGATCATCTAGTTAACCGAAAAAGAAAAGGAAAATGATTACAGTTAGTGATAAAGTTAAGCTTCTAGATTTATTAAAAGAAGGGTGAAGGTTTTCGTCTGTGGCTTGCCATTACGTCATTAATGAGTCTGTGCACTACATTAAGAAGTAGGAAGAGAAAATACGCATATCAGTCAGACACAAAGATGCAGGAGACCAAGTACGATAAAATCGGAAAATCGTGTTCACCGTAGTGGTGAGGGGGAAAAAAACAGTGTCGAGCACGGAGCTCCTCTTGCACGCTGATGGCTGAGTCAATTCAGGTGCGCTCTCTGGATTTTGGCTTGGTAGTAACAGACACGCCCCTCACCAGCGCATGAAGAAAGAGAGGGGAGTTAAACACCGCCAACTAGCACAGACTATAACAGTAACAGCGCAATTTGGCCGATGTGAAAATGGAAAGTGCCTTATTGTTGTGCATTACGGACTGCCATAAAAATAATGTGAGTTTGGACACTAACATGATATGTACCACTGTAAAGCAAAGGCTCTGGAGGTGCTGACACGCCCCAATCAAGCACCAGTACCACCAGTGATTCTCCTCCTTGATGTGGCTGTGGATTAAGGTTTGTTATACAGTATTTATATATATTTATTGTCATTATAAAGTGAATAATTTATTTATATATTAATAGTTATAGAGTCGCTTTCCAACGACGAAGCAGCGGTAGAATTTGGCAACCGCCTGAGTGACACAGCAGCCCGCTTCAGGAACGCACTGCTCCCCCCACTTAGCCTGAGTAAGGGGCTAGAAAAGGTGCCTCAAACCTTGCATGCTTCACCTCACTCCTGGCCAGCAAGCTGCAGCTGGTGGGGATCCCATCGCAGCGGTAAGAAGAAAATAAGAAAACCTTCAAAATCAACCCCGCTCATCATTGGCACATGGAATGTGTGCACACTGTTGGACCAAGCTGAAGCTGACCAAGCCGAGAGGAGAAAATTCTTCTGGATCAGACACAGCAAGGAAGAGCGCCGTGAGGCAGGTGTTGGGTTTGCCATCGAGTCCAACCTGGTCAAGAAGCTGGCTGCACCCCCCCAAGGGTATCAACGACCATCTGATGACAGTTCGGCTGCTGCTTCAAGAAGTGAAGCTTCCACACAAGAAGTCAGCCATGTTGATCTGTGCCTATGCCCCAACTATGACCAACTCCTATGAGGTTGAGAAATTCTACGAGAATCACAATACAATCAGTGGATAAACTCATCATTCTTGGTGACTTCAACGCCAGAGTTGGTGTTGACCACACTACTTGGAAAGGAGTCCTCGGCACCAACAGCATCGGTAGTTGTAATAGTAATGGCCTCTTGTTTCTGGAGACCTGCACTGCACACAGGCTTCTCATCATGAACTTCATTTTTCGTCTCCCCAACCATGACAAGATGTCATGGATGCATCCTCTCTCCAAGCATTGGCATCTGGATTATGTCATCGTCAGGCAAAGGGATAGACAGGACATCAGAGTCCCTAAGGCCATGTGTGGTGCAGTGTTAGACAGACAATCACCTGTTGATCTCTAAGTTCAGCATCAGGATTCAACCCCAAAGAAGGCCGCAGGAAAAGTAGGTGCCAAGATGTCTGAACGTCTCCAAACTAAAGCATCCACATGTGAAAAAGTCCATGGTGGAGGAAATAGACAGCTCACTGGAACCCCTTAATCTTGACTCTGATGATGTGGAGTTGAACTGGGCAAGCTTCCATGATAGTGTCCACAATGCTGCTTTGGCAGTATTGGGCCCAGCCACACAAAAACACCAGGACTGGTTTGATGAGAATGATGACTGCATCAGTGCATTGCTGTGCATCACCTTCACAAAGTACTCCTCAGCAATCCCTCTTCAGCCTCAAAGAAAAAGGATTCCTGGTTGAGCATGAAGGCTGATGAGATCCAGTCATTCGCCGATCGGAATGACTCCAAGAACTTCTACAGTGCTCTCAAGGCTGTTTATGGACCCACAAAGTTAGGATCAACCCCGCTCCTTAGTGCTGATGGGAACAGTTTGATCACTGGCAAGGAGAAAATACTGGAACGCTGGGCCAAACACTTTGACGGTGTGCTAAATCGTCCTTCATCCATCAACGATGACGCGATTGCACAACTGCTGTAAGTCCCCATTGATCACACACTTGCCGATTCCCTCATCTGAAGCTGAAGTGGAGAAGGCTGTGAAGTTGCTCTCCAGCGGCAAGGCACCCAGTGCAGATGCAATTCCTGCTGAGATCTACGCATCCGGCGGACCACAACTGCTTAGGAAGTTCACTGAGCTGTTCCAGTCTATGTGGTGCCAGGAGAAACTTCCACAGGAGTTCAAAGATGCCTCCATCATCCATCTGTACAAGCAGAAGGGGAACCGACAGGCCTGCGACAACCACCGCGGCATTTTGTTACTTTCCATTGCTGGGAAGATCTTAGCCGGAATCCTGCTAAACCGTCCGAATCAGCAGCTTGAGGACTTGCTACCCGAGAGCCAGTATGGCTTTAGGAAAGGCCATGGTACAACGGACATGATTTTTTCTGCGCGCCAACTGCAGGAGAAGTGTCGCGAACAGAAAATCGGCCTTTATACCACCTTTGTGGATCTGACGAAAGCATTCGACATGGTCTGCAGGGAGGGGCTCTGGAAGATCATGGCCAAGTATGGGTGCCATAACAAGTTCATATTGCTGGTCAGACAGTTCCACGACGACATGCAAGCTACTGTGCAGGACGATAGAGAATACTCCCAACCGTTTCCCGTGACAAATGACTTCAAGCAGGGCTGTGTGCTCGCCCCAACCCTGTTCAGCATGATGTTCTCTGCCATGTTGACTGATGCCTTCCAAGATGATGACATTGGAGTCTACTTCAGATACTGCTAAAGATTTCTCTTTGCTGATGACTGTGCATTGAATGCTGGTACTCAGTCTGATATGCAGCAAAGCATGGACCAATTCTCCAAGGCCTGTGATGACTTTGGTCTTACAATAAGTACAAAAAAGACCAAGTTTATGCACCAGCAAGCCCCTACAGAGCAGTACACAGAGCCCACCATAACAGTCAACGGCCAGAAGCTCGCTGCAGTGGACAAGTCCGTCTACCTTAGTAGCACCCTATCACGCTCCACCAACATCGATGAGGAGCTTTCCTACAAGTTGGCTAGAGCCAGTGCTGCCTTTGGTAAGCTACAGCACAACGTGTGGGACAGGAGAAGCATCAGTTTGTGGACGAAGCTGAAAGTGTATCAAGCAGCAATCCTGCCTCCTCTGCTATACGCATGCGAGACCTGGACGATATACAGTCGTCATGCCAAACTACTGAACTCATTCCACATGTGAAGCCTGAGGAAGCTGCTGCACATCAAATGGCAGGATAAAGTACCTGACACTGAAGTCCTTAAGAGGGCTGACATGGAGAGTGTTCACGCCATGCTGAAGCGGGCCCTACTCAGATGGGCTGTACATGTGTGCCGTATGGACAACGATCGCCTTCCAAAACATTTGGTCTATGGTGAGGGTGTAATGGCAAACATTCACAGGGCACACCCAAGAAATGCTTCAAGGACACCCTGAAAGCTACCCTGAAGTTGTGCAACATCAACCCTAACTTCTGGGAGTCAGTTACACTTGACCGTACTGCCTGGCGCACGGTGACCTCACGGGGTGTGCCTGCATTCGAGGAAAACCACATCAAGCAGCAATAGCAGAAGTCAGCTCTCAGCCGGGCTCGCCCAGTGCCATCCCATACCCCCACTGCAACAGACAGTTTCGAGTGAGGATTGGATTTTTTAGCCATTTTCACACTCGCAACCCCCAGTGATTTTGAAGTCTTGGTTGTCTTCGCCAGAGAAGGATGAACATCATCATCTCACACACACACAAACACACACACACACACACACACACACACACACACACATGCACAACATAACGTGTGTTACGTCTGGAGCATATGCGTTCTACCCAAAGATGCAGGAGACCATGTATGAAGATTCAACGATTTTATTTTTGCACTGGGAAAATCTAAATCACAGGAAATAATTATTCATGGGAAACTAGTCGAGCATGAAGCAGGATACCAGGAGTTAGAGAGATCGCAGAGAAATGGAATCACAAGGAAGGATAATCTTCTGACGCTGGAGGGAAGCACGCCAGTCCTGTTTATAGCTCGCTGATTGCTGAATGGAAACAGGTGTGCTCTCTGGACCTTGCCTGCAGGTAACAGCCACGCCCCTCACCAGCACCTGCAATGACTGAAGAGAGAGTTAACGCCACCAGCCAGCACAGACCATAACAGTACTCCCCTTTTAAGGGGCCCCACCTGGCGCCCGACCAAGCTTGTTCAGGAACTGACAATAAAACTCGTTTAATAAGTCTGGGTTCAGGATTAGACAGCGAGGAATCCAGGAGCGTTCTTCGGGACCATACCTCTCCCAGTCTACCAGGTACTGAAAACCTCGACCCTGTCTGCATACATCAAGGATGCAATTGACTGTGTATACGGTATCCATCAATGAACCAGGGAGGAGGGAGTGGGGGGTGGAGGGGACTTTCCACCACGGGCTTGATCAGGGATATATGGAAAACTGGGTGTACTTTGAGTGAGGATGGGAGCTTGAGTTGGGCGGCGCTGGGGCTTATGATTTTTTCTATCACATAGGGCCCAATATACCTGGGAGCCAATTTCTTTGAGTCGACTTGCAGAGGTAGGTCCTGGGAGGAGAGCCAAACTTGTTGCCCGACCGCGTAGGGAGGTGCCGGGGTCCGATGACGATTGGCGATTCTCTGGTTTCGGGCCACTGTTCATTTCAGGGCAGCACGTGCTTCTCTCCAGACCCGGTGTGCTCTGCGAAACTATGCCTGGACAGATGGAACTGCCACTTTGACCTCCTTGCCGGGAAACAGGGGAGGATGGAATCCGTTGATCACTATAAAGGGAGACATCCTGATGGCGGCGCAGACCAGAGAGTTGTGTGCATATTCAATCCATGGGAGGTGTGTGGCCCAGGAGGCTGGAAGACGGGAGGCAATGCAGTGCAGGGAGGATCCGAGGCTTTGATTAGTTCGCTCCGCCTGCCCGTTAGACTGAGGATGGTAGCTGGATGTCAAGCTACAGGAGACTCCCAAGGTGTCGCAGAATGCCTTCCAAACTCTAGATGCAAACTGGGGTCCCTGGTCCCAAATGACATCCTGGGGGATGCCATGGATTCGAAAGACATGTTTGACCAGGAGACCAACTGTTTCCATCACTGAGGGGAGTTTGGGTAGGGCGACGAAGTGAACCGCCTTGGAGAATTGGTCCACTATCATCAGGATGACTGTGTTGCCCTCGGATGGGAGTAACCCCATAACAAAGTCTACCACAATGTGCGACCAGGGATGATGAGGAACGGGTAAGGGTTGGACGAGACCCGTGGGTGCACGATGGGAAGACTTGCTCCAGGCATAGGTGGCACAAGCTCCCACAAACTCCCTGGTGTCGGATGCTATTGTTGGCCACCAGAAACTTTGATGGAGTAGGGAGAGAGTTCAGTGGACTCCGGGATGGCAGGCTAATTTTGATGAGTGAGCCCACTGGAGCACTGGGGTTCTGGCCGGCGGGGGAATGTATAGTCGACCTTGGAGGCACCTGAGGGGCTCCGGTTCCCCCTGATGGGCATCCTGAACTAGCCTTTCAACCTCCCATTAAGCTGCTCCAGGTATACCAGAGGCGGGCAGGATGGTCTCCATGGTGGTGTCTTCCCCAGAGTACTGCCTGGAGAGAGCATCTGGTTTCATATTCTGAGAGCCGGGTCGGTACGTAAGTCTGAAGTTGAATCTTACTAGGTGGAGCAACCATTGTGCCTGACGGGTGTTCAACCTCTTAGCTGTATGGAGGTAAGATAAGTTTTTATGGTCGGTTCAGACCACGAAGGGGTGGGCTGCCCCTTTCAGCCAGTGCCTCCACTCCTGGAGGGCCAAGACCATCGCCAGCAGCTCCCAATTCCCAACATTATAGTTCTGTTCTGAAGGGGACAAGCAAGGGTGTAGCTTCTTGTCTGTGGGAGACCGTTGGGATAGAACCGCCCCAACCCCCGAGTCATAGGCGTTGACTTTGACCACAAGCTGCAGCGAGGGGTCCGGGGGGGGATCAGTACGGGCGCATTGACAAATTTTGTCTTCAGCCTGTCAAACGCCGCCTGGGCACTTGGGAACTACTGGAATGGTGTTTTGGATGATGTCAACTGTGTGAGGGCGGCTGCTAGGCAGCTGTAGTCTCACACAAACTGGCAATAGAAGTTCACGAACCCCAGGAACCTCTGCAGCTGTTTCTGTGTCCCCGGAGTCGGCCACTCTGCCACTGCCTTCACCTTTGCCAGATCGGGTCTTATCTGACCCTTCTCCATGATGAATCCCAGAAAAGAGACTGAGGGGACATGAAACTTGCATTTCTCTGCTTTGATGAATAATCTGTTCTCTAGGAGCCTCTTTAACACCATTGTCACATGATGGAGATGCTCATCATGGTCTTTAGAGAAAATCATGATGTCATCCAGGTACACGAATACGAAGTGGTTCAGCATGTCCCAAAGCACATCGTTACCCAGAGCTTAGAAAACTACAGGGGCATTGGTTAGTCTGAATGGCATGACCAAATATTCGAAGTGCCCCAGGGGCATGTTGAAAGCCATCTTCCACTTGTCCCCCTCCCGAATCCGGACTAAGTGGTAGGTGTTTCTCAGGTCCAACTTAGAAAAGACGGTTGCATCGTGTAGAGGGGTGAAGGCCGAATCTATTAGATGGAGAGAGTACTTGTTCTTTATAGTGATGTGGTTCAGGCCCATGTAATCAATGCAAGGTCTCAGAGTTTTGTCTTTCTTTTCTATAAAGAAGAACCCAGCGCCTACCGGGGATGATGAGGGCCAAATGAGACCTGCAGTAAGCGACTCGTTTATATACCTCCATGGGATCTTTCTCTGGCTTTGAGAGGTTGTACAATTGCTGAGAAGGGAGCGTGGAACCTGGGAGTAAGTCGATGGTTCAGTTGTACAGTCAATAAGGAGGTAGTGAGCGAGCCAGGTCCTTGCTGAAGACCTCTTTTAGATCACAGTACTCCTTCAGCATGCCAGCCAAGTTCAGATCTTCCAGGTCGACCGGGATTTGTGAAGCTTGGGAGGGTACGGCCGGAAGTAAGCAGTGTTGTTGACAGTAGTCACACCAGCTGCGTATGGTGAGGGTGTGCCAGTCGATGTGGGGATTGTGGGTCTGCAGCCACGGGCACCCCAGCACCAGGGGAGAGAGAGGCAGAGAGAACAGACAGCTCCAAATACTCCTGGTGGTTCCCGGACAGACTGAGCTTAACAGGCTTCGTCTTTTGCGTGACGCGAGCTATGAGTTGGCCATCAATGGCCACTACCTCCTTGGGGGTTTTGAGTTCATATACGGGTAGGTCGTGTAGCTCAACCATCCCCGTATCAATGAAGTTAGCGTCAACGCCTGTGTCAATGAATACGTACACAGAATAGGAGTGTTGCACAGAGTGCAGTGTACCCTGAACTTGCAGGCGCTTCCCGGGTGTCTTGGAGGGTTCTCTAGCCGATGCTCCACTCCTCGCTGTCAGACCCTGTTGTGTGGGGCACTGGGCGAGGTAATGACCCTTTTTGACACAGTAGATGCATAGACCGTTGGTCAGTCGCCGATGCCTCTCTTCTGCCGTCAGCCTGGTGCGGTTTACCTGCATGGGCTCTTGACCATCATCGTCCCTCAGAGGAGGGAATGGTGAGGAGGTTTGAGGTAGGTCCTCCTTGGGCCTCACGGAGGCTCTCGAGGACGGGTAGACAAGACTGGTCAGCTCCTTTCGGGATCTATCCCTCTCTCTCAGCTGGTTGTCCAGCCTGATCGACAAGGTGATCAAATCCTCGAGAATAGCCATGTCATCTCGTGCCACGAGCTCGTCTTTCAGCCTTCCATTAAGACCCTGCAGGAAAGCCCCCCAGAGCGCGGGGTTGTTCCAGCCGCTTTCGATGGCGAGAATCCGGAATTGGATGGCGTACTCCACCACCAACTGTGAGCCTTGCCAAATTCATGGGAGCTGGGAGCTCTCCTCCTCCCCTTTCGCCAGACGATCAAAAACCTTCTTCATTTCTCGCATGAACTGGTCTAACTGGGAGCATAATTCCGCTCACGCCCAGGATGAGGCTTGCTCTGTGAGTAGGCTCATGATGAAGGCAGTTTTGGCTTGATCGGTGTAGTATGTGAGCAGCTGCTGGCTGAAGACGAGTGAACGCTGATGAAGGAATCGTGCGCAGGAGACGATCATGCCCGAATACCTGGCTGGCGTGGGAATGAGTGGTTCTCGGTGCGCGGGGAGTATAGCTGGTGCTGGCGTGGCTGCCGAAGCAGAAAGTGAAGGGTGGGGGGGGTGGGGTTGCGCCAGTGAGGTGAGTGGCGACGGCGTCTATCCTTCCGCCGAGCTGCACCAAGCTGGTGGTTATGTGCTGGAGATTGTCCATCATCTGATGCAAGGTGGAGTTCTGTCATCCCAGAAGGGCGCCCTGGTCGGATAGTGTCTGCCGAAGCTACGCGGTCTTTGCTGGGTCCATGTTTCGGGTCAGAAGATTCTGTTACGCCTGGAGTGTATGCGTCGGACCATAAAAAGATTCAACGATTTTATTTTGCACTTGGAACTCTAAATGATGCTATTAATAAATCAATGGAACTGGTCGAGCACGAAGCAAGATTCCAGGGGTCAGAGAGAAAGCAGAGGAATGGAATCACTGGGAAGACAATCTTCTGACAGCGGAGGGAAGCGCGCTGCTCCCATTTATAGCTGGCTGTTTGCTGATTGCAGAGTGGGACCAGGTGCGCTCTTCTGGAACTCGCCTACCGGCAACAGCCACGCCCCTTGCCAGTGCCTGCAATGACTGAAGAAAGAATTAATGCCGCCAGCCAGCACAGACCATAACAACATATGATGTAAATCAAATATAAATTCACACACATACAGAAGCGCACGTGCACGTGTAGTTTTCATGTGGGATTTTGGTTTTTTTTTTTTTTTTTTTGGTTTTTGTTTGTTTGGGTTTTTTTCCATAAGTGACCATGTTTTTGTGTCATTTTCCTTAACTTTTCCCCCCATTCTTCCTTGATTTCCTTTAATTCGATTAATATTTTTTGAAAAATGCGATGCACTGAAGACACATGAATTGAAGCTCAAAGTAGCGCGGGATCCCTGTATGACGTTTATTTTTGACCCTTCTGCTTTGACCCTTGTTTGATTTTTTTCTGTTTAACTTTCAGTGTGCTTTGGAATTGATAATAAACCCCTTGTACATGGATATGCATCATCTTATTCCTTTATTTATTACATCTATATTAATTTATACAGTACTAATGTGGTTGGTTGTCCATCAGTTCCGATGATGACGTTTGCATTTTGCGGCTCATCGATGAATGCGAAGGTGACTCTGCAGTTCTCGTCTGGAGGCGCAGAGTCTTGAACAGTGGGGGCATTGGAAGTCCGTTCTAGTGATTACTGCTGATGCAGTTCTGTGCCGCTTGTCTCTGGCAGCAGTGAGCTTCTGGCACCACACTTTTTCAAAGTTGGCAGCTGCTTTGTGGATTGAGGCCACCCATTTTGGTCTGTATATAGCATGCTGCTCAAGTTCCTTCGGCTTGATGTGACACCACTGGATGTTTGCTTCACAGTGTCTTTGTATCGCAGATTTTGGGTGGCCTTGGTTTCTTTTGCCGAGCTGGAGTTCGCCATACATCAGGCGTCTTGGCATCCTGGACTCTTCCATTCGAATTACATGCCCCACCCGTCGAAGTTGAGCCTTGATGATCATAAACTCAATGCTGGTGGAGTTGGCATGCTCTAGGACCTCGAAGTTGGTAACATGGTTCTGCCAACTGATTCTGAGGATGGAGCAAAGAGCTTGCATGTGGAAGTGCTCCATCGTTTTGACATGTGTGTGATACAGTGTCTATGTTTCACAGCTGTAGAGAAGGGATGGGAGTACCACAGCATTGTAGACCTTCAGTTTTGTTTATAGCCTTATATGGTGTTGATTGAGCACTCGGGTGCGGAGTCTGCCCAGTGCCTGGCTAGCCCTGCCGATCCTATAAGTGATTTCTTTGTCCAGGGAGCCATCACAGGAAATGGTGGTTCCCAGGTACTTGAAATGTTTAACATTGGCGAGTGGTGTGTTTTCGATGACAATGCTGGGTGCGGGAGGGTGGGTGTTTGGTGCAGGTTGGTGAAGCACCTCCGTCTTGCTGAGACTGACAGTCAGGCCAAAGAGTTTGGAAGCCTCAGAGAAGCGGTCCAGCATCATCTGCAGGTTGAATTCTGTGTGGGCCACAAGGGCGCAGTCATCAGCAAAGAGGACCTCTTAAAGGAGAGTTTGCAGGCTCTTTGTCTTGGCAGTGAGACGACGCAGGTCGAATAGGGAGCCATCCAGATGGTAGCGAATATAGACCCCTTTCTCCAGGTCTCGCACGGCATGGGACAACAAGCAGGTGAAGAACACGTTAAACAGGACTGGAGCAAGGACACAGCCCTGCTTCACACCGTTGCTGATTGTGAAGGCTTCCGACACATTCCCACTGGAGAGGACTTGGCCAGTCATGCCATCGTGGAAAAGCCTGATCATTGATACAAACTTTGGCGGACATCCGATACATTCTAGGACTGTCCAGAGGGCCTCTCTATTGACTGTATCAAATGCCTTGGTCAGATCTATGAAGACAGAGAATAGGGGCATGTTTTGTTCAATGCACTTTTCCTGGAGTTGTCTCATGGCAAAGATCATATCAGCAGTACTTCTGCCAGGCCTGAAGCCGCACTGTGCTTCTGGCAGGTTTTGCTCTGATACTGTGATAAGTCTGTTGAGCATGACTCTGGCAAAGATCTTTCCTGTAACAGAGAGGAGGGAGATACCCCTGTAGTTCCCACAGTCAGATTTGCTTCCCTTGTTCTTGTAGAAGGAGACAATCAGGGCATCACAGAAGTCATCAGGCATCACCTCCTCTTCTCAGATACTCAGCAGGACATCATGAAAAGCTTTGAGGGCATTGGGGCCTGCCGCTTTGTAGATCTCAGCGGGAATGCCATATTTTCCCAACGCTCTGCCTGAATTTGTCTGACGGATCGCCCTTTTGATTTCATGTATTGTTGGGGGTTCTGCAAGCGAGTCTTGAACTGGCTACTGGGGAATCTGGTTCAGTGCATCTGCGTCAACTGATGAAGGTTGGTTAAGCAGGTTACTGAAGTGCTCTTGCCAGTGCCTGCTCAAGCCCTCTTGGTCTTTGATGAGGGCAGAACTGTCCGAGGACAACAACGGTGAGCAGCCTGAGGTGGAGGGGCCAAAAACTGTCTTCAAAGCGCTGAAGAATTTGTTGGAGTTGTGGGTATCTGCATAGTGCTGGACTTCGGCGGCTTTATCCTGCCACCACTGGTCCTGCATCATTCAAAGGTCAGACCGGACCTTTGCCTGCAGAGTTTTAAATCTTTCACGCTTAGAGACCGAGGATGGATCATTCTGCCACTCGATGTAGGCCTTGTTTTTAGCGTGGAGAGCTTCTCTGATCTTGTCATTGTTTTCGTCAAACCAGTCTTCATGCAGTCTAGTTATCCTTGAAAGAGGACCAATTTTCAGAGCTGCTTTTGGAGTTCAAACCATCTTTGAATTTTCCATTAAAGTGCTTCTTGGAACTTTGCCAGATGGATTGGGTTGTTCAACCTGGTAACGTTGTAGGAGGCCCTGACAGTCTTAGGTCGGTTTCTGTAAGGCGGAGTGCTGTACAGTGACATTACAGCCCTGACCAGCCTGTGATCAGTCCAGCATTCAGCACTTCTCATGGCACGAGTCACTAGGACGTCCCTGATGTCACGTTGGCGTACAATAACAAAGTCGATCATGCACCAGTTTTTAGACCGTGGGTGCATCCAGGTGGTTTTATACTTGTCTGCCATCCTGAACAAGGTGTTGGCGATACAAAGGCTGTGTTCTGCACACTTGCTAAGGAGGAGCAGGCCGTTTTCATTGATTTTGCCTACACCGTGTCCGCCCAGAACGCCTTTCCAGCTGTTGTGGTCTTCCTACTCTAGCGTTGAAATTGCCTAGCACAGCAAGTTTGTCACTGTGAAGTTGACCTAATGACCTCGTCAAAGTGTTCATAGAACTGCTCTTTGTCTTCATCTGGACTGGTGAGTGTAGGAGCATATGCACTGATGACTGTGAGGTGTCTGGCCTCGCTGAGAGGAATGCGCAATGTCATGAGATGTTCGCTGATTCCTACTGGCAGGGCTGGTAAGGGTCGGTTGATGAGATGAGATGAGATGCAAAACGAACCTGTGCGTGAAGGCTTTATACTGAGAAGACCATTGCACAGGGGCAATCCCACTCTTTCGGCCTGGGGAGTCTTGATCCAGTGGCACGGGGAACCGTTACAACGGGAGACTGCCATGCTGCAGTGGATGACCAGGACTTCTATCGGTGCCATGCCCAGTTCTAGGCGCTCCACGACGCTTACTGCCACTGCCTTCACAACCGTCGGATCTCAGGTGATGATCTCTTCCGATTGTGCTGCCGGGAGTCAGTCTTCGCATGCAGTAGGGCTGGCACAGCCCAAACCTAACTCACTGAGGGTTTAAGATCCATTAGCTACCTTCACCTGGTTCAGCCGACTTGCCAAAGCCGTTGTCCAGGGGGGGTGGCCGCTGTTGCATGCGACAGCTTCGAGGAGCCACAGGTGAAAGCTGAGTGCCAGGTGAGGACCAGTGACAGGACCAGGGGCTGCCATGAGAAGGGCATGGCATGCCCCCTGCCAAAAGGTACTACCTCTCCCTGACACCCCATACAGTACTAATGTAACAGAAAATAATAATCTAATGAAATACAAGGGCAGTGGTGGTCTAGTGGTATAGGGCGCTGGATCGCTGATCCAAAGGTTGGGGGTTTTAGCCCCACTCTCCACAAGGTTGTCACTGTCCCCCCAGTGCAGCTAACTTGGCTATCAAAGGCCGGCGATGTCTCTCACTGTCTATGGTGTGAGGCATGTAAAAGAACCATTGCTGACTTTCGACAAGAGTAGGCTGCAATGCCGTCAGCGTGTTTCCGCCCTGCGATGGCCTGGCGAGCTGTCCAGGGTGTACTCTGCCCTCGCCCGAAGTTGGCTGGGATGGGCACCAGCCTCCCTACGACCCAAACTAGGATTAAGCGGGTACAGAAAATGAACTGATGAACTGAACTAATGAAATGCGCGCGCGCACACACACACACACACACACACACACACACACACACACACACAAAGGAGGGACTGGACTTATTTTTATCGCCATCTTTCAGACACACACACACACACACACACACACACACACACACACACACACACACACACACACACACACACATTTTCTTCTTTAATGGCTTTTTCAGACACACGTTTTTGTCTCAGAGATCAACATTCACATTACTCACATGCTCCATTGTAATGGCTATTTGTGCCATGAGTGTGTGTCTGGAAGAAACAAATTCACTGCAGATGCCACCTGAAAGGAGTACATCGGTAGCCAAAGAGCTCGCAGGGCAGTAACAGCCTGCATCCTGTTGACAGGCCTCTCTTTAACCTCTCCTACCACAAACAGGCTCATACAATGTGTGTAGAAGCCCCAGCCGCCTCACTCGCCTGACTTACACGGTCTTTAAAAACACACAGAAATCGGAAAGTGCAGAATACAATACTGAGTGAGTGTATAAGAGGGAATGGGCATGAGCAAAACGGAGTACCTGTGTAAATATACAGAGCACATGCCATGTGTACTTGTAAATAAATGTACAATTTATCAGTATCATGCAATTCAACAATCACTGGATGCAATGGTCTCATGTACTATGCAAGAATATGGGTGTATGTTTGCTTCAGGACCAAAGATGTTTGTCTAGTTTATTCTATTTCAATTTGAAAATAAAAATCAGGAAAAAAACAAAAAGCAAAACAATGCCCATATAGTGGAAGAATGCTGGTGTTGGTAACATTGAGGCATGTGTTGTTTTTGTACAGTGTGTAGAGGCAGGTGCAGACCATGCACTGAATCAGCTCTTTGTGTCTTGCCTGTTATAAAAGCACTTCTGGCCAATCTGTCTCTTTCTCTTCCTCCCGGCCTCTTCCTCTCCTTTCTCACTCTCTTCTTTTCTCTCACTTGCTCTGCCTGTGGGAAGCAAAGAGTGAAAACCTTAAAACAGCCGCTTAAACAGAGGCAGGTTTGTAGTGCTGTCAGACAGAGTCGTAGATCACCAGAGCACACCGCAGTTCATCTATCCCTGTCTCTCTCTCTCGCTCTCTCTCTCTCTCTCTCTCTCTCTCACACACACACACACACACACACACACACACACACACACACACACACACCTTTTAAAAAGTTCTTAAATGAGACGACAGTGTGAAACTGACGTTGCCATGGTTTTGGCCAAGGCTATTAGATTTCCATGCGTTTTGTTGCAAAAGAAAAATCACCTTCCTTTACAGTGAACCCACAGCCATGTAGTACATTCTGATTGAGTGAATAAATTTACCAGGAACAGATGTTCTGTTGGGTGCAGTACAGGAAAAATAATGCGTGAGAATAATAAAAGCAGGAAATCTGATAAAAGGTTTGAATTTGTGATGTTTGTGTTCTGTGTTGTAATAATTTCTAATTTTAAAGGAGTCTCAGTGTGATGGAACAAGAAATTCAGAAATTTACTCCTTACTGAATTAACTGAAAATAGAACTTTCAGACACATGAAAGAATAGAAAAGAAAAGTAACACATTGTGCCCCTTTTAAATTTAATATATATTTGTTGATAATCAGCGTTTTAATTAAAATTAAGCTTTTAATTTAATCAATCTTTAGTGTCTAAGATCAGCATTTCATATGGGTCTTACAATTACTGTTCCTGAGGTTCTGATTGGGTACCAAGTATGTAAAAATAGCACAGAAATTCAATTAGATTAAAAAAAAATCATGCAAAAGAAAAGAGATATGTTCTGAGTACTTGAAAAAAGGAAACTATAAAGCCATATTAAATATAGCTGCTTAATTACTCTGCATGACATAACTGGGTTATCAAAGGCCTTCCGTGTCTCTCACTGTCCATGGTGTGAGGTTCATGTAAAAGAACCATTGCTGACTTTCATCAACAGGAGCTGCATAGCCATCAGCGTGTTTCTGCCCTGTGATGGCCTGTCGAGCTGTCCGAGGTGTACTCTGCCCTTGCCCATTGTAGGCTGAGGTGGGCGCCAGCCTCTTTGTGACCCTAATTAGTATTAAGCAGTTGCAAAAAAATGAATGAATGAATGAATGAATGAATTACTCTGCATATTGAACCTTGCTGGGAAACATGCAGCAGATATGTTAATATATCACTAAAAGCCTTCGACCTTCAAGTGTTCTCTACTGTTTGCTACAGCGTGATTTACAGCAAGGACCTTAAAGAGCCACTCAGCTATTTTTACCTCAAAAATCCTTTTTAATATACGGATCTGCTTAGATAAATTACTCTCTGCTCTCTAGCGACCCATTTTCTGAACCAGAACAAAAATTATGTTATTGAATGATATTAAACCAATCAGAATGAAGAGCTGGTTTCATATTTATTTCTCTTCTTAAACTAATCTCTCATGCTAACATTCAGACCTTCTAGCATACCAGATAGACGTTGGCATAATCATGGACTATAGCTTTAACTTCAGCTTACATCATGCCAGTCATAGCAGCTACTCTGTCAGAGTAATACATTAGTACATTGACTTACGAGTGTCTTTTATAACGGATTTTCCATGGTATGAGCTTCCATCCCACTAAAAATCTGCCCCATCCAACCAGCAAAATTTTGATTTACAAGCTCTGCTGGGGAAATGGCTTTTCTGGGCCCATTATCCTTGTATTCTTCCATGTGTATTCCTCCGCGCTCCAAGAACGCCTTGTGCAGTGCTTCTCAATTATTTTCTGTGATGCCCCCTATAGGAAGAAAAAAACATTTTAACCCCCCCTCCCCCCAGCACCTTGCACGTGACTATAAATTTTTAAACGTTTACTGCACTTCATATCATTTGCTCGGTGCATTTTCCGTGCACCATAGGGAACATAGTGAGAGTACCACTGCCACCTAGTGTAATTGCACACCACCTTATGCCTGCCCACGTGACATCTTCACGTCCACATGACATCTTCGCCTCAGTCGATGATCGGAAGGGTTAGTTGACTTATTGTTTATTCTTGTTTTATTATTATTCATTATTAATTATTATTAATGTTAATGTACATGTATTATTATTATTATTATTATTATTGTTGTTGTTGTTGTTATTATTATTATTATTATGAAATATTTATTGTTTTTACATGTTTATCATTAATATGTTAGGTGAAATGTACATGTTTGTGGCAGGTTATATGAGTTTGGGAGGGGGTTGGAACGGATTAATTGATTTTCTATTCCTATTTCTATTAAATTCTATAGAATTTTTGTTTCTAACAAACATTTTGACCGACAAGCTCGCCCTCAGAACGGATTAATTTCGTAAGTCAAGGTACCGCAGTACTAGTATGGTAAAGCCCCTTTTTCATAACTTCTGGTGTTCTTCAGCCCTCACAGGTTAACACTACTGAAACGGGGTGCTTGTGGGAGTAAAACTGCACACTGGAAACAACCAGCACAATGTGTGGATGCGTTTTCTTTTCAGAGTTGTAAAAGTTAATGAGAAAATGATTTATTGTTTTTTGATCAAGTCTTCAAGTCCTCAGCGTCAGAATGAATTTGACACCGATATTAATTTTTCAAGCTAATGGGCTGCTACTCACATCGGCTCAAAAGATCTTTTCGCTGTTGATATGATAATGATTACATAATAGTCTCACACATTGTGCTACTCAAGCATATTTAGTCCCAACATGGGCAGAACAGGTCCCAACACGGGCACAAATTCATAAAGAACTTTAAAAAAGGACCGTCTCTGTCTATGGTCTATCACATGACAGAAATAAAACAGTTGTATTCTGCAAAATACAATGCAATGGAAATATTAACATTCCGTGTACATATACTGCATCTATTTTATTTTATTTTATTTAAACTCACACACACACAGTAGATATAAGACCATATACAGAAAGGTGACAATGTATGTCACCTACAGACTCACTATTAGACAAGTTAAGCTTGTACAATGTCATGTGATAAACTTGGGTATGGAGTCTTCTTTGAAGTAGGTAGACTGCTACTATGAGGACATTTACCTAATCCTAAATTATGACACAACTCAATATACAAAATACACCTCAGTCCACTGTCATAGCAGAAATCACATTGTGAGATGGTCAGCTTACATTTCCTCACTGCCTGATGTAGGATCAGCCTTTTGGAGTCACAATCAACGATCTACTTCTTTTACAGCTGTCATCTTTTGGAATCTGTAATCTGGGACAGCCCAAAGTCACACAGTGTATACTGGGAATTAAAGGAAAAACATACATCAAGTATCTTAGGAAGAAGTTGGAGCATGAATCTAAGACCATGAATTGTAAACATATTTCATCAGCTGGTGATTTGATGATGAAGGTGTTGACAGAGAGTGATGGTGAATCTATCAGTCCTGAATCTCCCATTGGTGTCCAGCTATCAGGTAAAGATCTCGAGTCAAGCCCATCGCATGGGATCGAATAATTTTCATACCAATTTAATCCATTTTTGTAAGGCCCAGATAAATGTTTCATTAAAAGTGAAAATAGAAAAACCAGTTACAAAGACCTTTATTTCAAAGGGGACAAGTGACCCTAAAACGTGTTAGCAAAATGCCTCCCACCACATAACAGCACCAATAGGCACCACGTATATGGGTCAACCATTTCAAAGCTTTATTCTTCCTTTGGTTTACATCACATGTGCACTCGCCCACTTGTCAACAGCATGGCAAAGGATGACTCATGTCACTATATTACTTTTAGATGTTACTTGCTGTCCGTCTGTGCTGCAGAAATCATCTTGGGAAGTGAAAATATCGTGACTAGTCAAATTGTGGTCTATCTGCAGTCTCACAGATGAAAAAAATGCACTTTCTTCTTCTTCCAAACCCACTTCATCCAAGAAAACAGTTGTTAACAGGTGGAAGTGTTACCAGAAGTTCCTGACTGAAATCTTACAACATTAATCCGAAACCAGACCCTAACCCTCACCTGAACCCTAATCGAAGTTCCAATGAGCCTGTTGGAGTTTGCAAGCTGCCAGCGCATTTAAATGCTGTGCTCAAGTACTGCACATCTGCAATTACTGAATTTAGTGATATTTAAATTACAGTTAGTGAAGTTAGCTACAACGTAGACCGACCGATCTTTTTGCGGATGACGTTGTCCTTTTGGCTTCATCAAGCTGGGACCTCCAGCTCTCGAGTGCGAAGCGGCCAGGATGAAAATCAGCACCTCCAAGTCCGAGGCCATGGTTCTCAGTCAGACATGGGTGGATTGCAAGGGTCGGGAATGAGGTCCTGCCCCAAGTGGAGGAGTTCAAGTATCTCGGGGTCTTGTTCTCGAGTGAGGGAAGGATGGAGCGGGAGATCGACAGACGGCTCGCTGCATCATCTTCTGTAAAGCAGAGCCTGTACCGGTCCGTCGTGGTGAAGAGGGAGCTGAGCCACAAGACAAAGCTCTGTATTTACCAGTCGATCGACGTTCTAACCCTCACCTATGGTTACGAGCTTTGGGTAGTGACTGTAAGAACAAGATTGCGGATACACGCGACTGAAATGAGCTTCCTTCGCCAGGTGGTGGGGCTCTCCCTTAGAGAGAAGGTGAGAAGCGCTACGAGCCAGGGAGAGCTCAGAGTAGAACTGCTGCTCCACTGCATTGAGAGGAGCCAGTTGAGGTGGCTCTAGCATCTGGTCAGAATGCCTCCCAAACACCTCCCTGGTGTGGTGTTTCGGGCATGTCCAACTGGGAAGAGACCCCGGGGTCGACCTAGCACACGCTGGAGGGCCTATGCCTCTTGGCTTGGCTGGGAACGCCTCAGTGTGCCCCCGGCAGAGCTGGAGGAAGTGGCTGGGGAGACGGACGTCTGGACCTCATTGCTTAGGTTGCTGCCCCTGCGACCTGATCCCATAAGAAGCAAAAGAAGAAGAAGAAGAAGAAGTAGAAGAAGAAGAAAATTATGATGATGATGATGATGATGGTGATGATGATGCAGTTAGCTACTTGAATGACTTCCTATTATAAGTGAACAATAAAGAAATTATCAGCAGTAGATTTATTTATATATTTTCTTTGCAGGGCAGTGTTGGCCTGGTTGTAAGGTGCTGGATTACCAATCCCAAGGTTGGGGGTTCAAGCCCCACTATCACTGGTTGTCACTGCTGTTCCCCATTGCAGCTAACTGGGTTATCAAAGGACAGCCATTTTATAAATACACAGAATCCTAAAACTCAAACACTAAGGTTGGGTGTCAAGTGATTTCTTCTGTTCCTGATAAATACTGAACTGGATTAACATCTTCAAACAAAAGCATTTGATAAAAGAAAAATAAAATAGACAGTGTAAATAATCAGACTCAGTAGCTCTTGTATGAGGACCCTGCAAGGACATGCACACGATGCAGGTAGGAGAAAGTATGATGTCCTTGTATAAGGACAGTGGGGCCTCAAGAGCTTCATTTTCTATTTTGAATGATACTGTTACAACCACAGATGACTCAACATTGTATACACACACACACACACACACACACACACACACACACACACACACACACACACACACTCACTCACGAGGCATGGTAAAGGTGAAGCTGTGATGAATCTTGGAAAGCCTATTTCATCTCTCTACTTCTATACTAATCTCTCCCGCTCTCTCTCTCCCCACTGACCCAGCAAATGGAGAGCTCACTTAATCCCCACTTCTGGCCCCCCCCTCCCTTCTTTTCTTTCTCCCTCTCTTTCATCTCCCCATCCCATCTGCCATGTCCCTTTCTCTCTCTGTAAGTGTCACAATGCTCTTTCTTCTTTTTCTTTACTGGTTTGGAAAATTAATTTTCCTTCTTATACCAGATATCTCATTTTACACACACACACACACACACACACAGATCTGCTCTTGGCATCTCATCTCGCTAGTCTGTGTCGGAATTAGACACGTGCATTGCTTGCTCATCTTTGAAGTGTTAATATGCTGTCACTGGATTCTACCTGTCTTACAAAATGTCTTCCCATCCTCTCTCTCTCTCTCTCTCTCTCTCTCACACACACACACACACACACACATACACACACACACACACTCCCCCTTTGTCTACTTTTTCTTCTCCAGGCAAAGCACTGCTAAATTTCCTATCTTTAATTAGACCTTGATCTTATTCTTCAAGTTTTAAAACAGGGTTAGTCAAATATAAATGTCTCAGAGGTTCACTTACCTATTTATCACTTGTCAAAGAACAACAGAAAGGTAGCTCAATCGAGCAAATTCTTTCCAGCTACCTTATTACCGTACACTATACTATCAGTCTTCACAATGGACACAGTCTCATTACAAATTAAACACATTTATTTTGTGCTTCAAGGTTACCGGACTATAAACCATGATTTTATTCAGTCTTCAACTCTCAGTTTTTACTAATATCATTTTTTCATCCTCTTTGAAAATGCCATTTTTACTCTTTGAGGAATGTTTATCTCCTGGAACTACTTGACAAAGCCATTGATAATGAATCAACTGAGAATTAACAAGGTCTATCTGCCATTTCATTCAAACATTGGCTGGCTATGCGACTTCACTGTTGTCATAATGATGCTGTTATAACTGCTGTAAATAAACCTGAGAGATGAGGAAATATAAACCTGCACATGAGGTGCTACAGAGACACGTAAACAGTACACTGTGCATCTCTCAAAACAAACAAAAACAGCATGGAAGATGATAGGTTGGGTTTTTTTTTAGCTCTTTAAATTCTTGGTGCAGATTAAATTGTTTCTGGATCAAGATTTAGGATAGAGATATTCTATAATGGACAGTGGTGGCCTGGTGGTAATTGTGGATCACTGATTCAAAATTTCAGGTTTGATGGCGCTTTCTAGAAGGCGACGTAGCGGAGTTCTCTGAGTCAAATTGTTTCTTTGTTTGCTTAAATGTTGTTTTTGTGCGTTTGTTTTTGTCGTACTATGCTCGTCTATGACCATGCGACCCTACTACAGCTATGAGATCACATTCCTTTTGGACATTGAGAACTGAGAATGCTCATCTATCCTGAGCTAATATGCTACCGCAGCTCAATGCTAGCCACACCCTGGATAACAATAAACCCAGGCGGAGATGTAGCAGGCGAGGAGGGGCCGAACAATGACTCCGGCACTTGATTAGCAGTTAAGGTTAGCACTCCTGGTCATACTGCGTGAAAATGTTCAGTCTCTGCGAAACAAGATGGATGGGCTTTATGCTCGGATTGCAGTGCAGAAGGATCTACAGGACTGCTCCATGCTGTGTTTCTGTGAAGCATGGTTCGAGGTGACTACACCAGCCGGCTACACGGCCTTCAGGGAGGACCGGAGTGCAGCGGCTAGCAATAAGGCCCGCGGTGAAAGAAAGGTGGATTCTCGTTAAATAAACCTGGTGAACTGACTGTAGATTATCTATAAACCTTGCTCTGAGTATGTGGAACATCTAACTTTGAAGTTGTGGCCATTTTGTTTATCCAGAGAACTGTTCATTTTTTTCCAACAAAACAATGGGCATAGTGCAATATAAATATAAATATAATTATAATATAACATAATATAATATAATATAATATAATATAATTTACTGCAATTTCGTTTATTGTGGTTATCTACTGAATTATTATTATTATTATTATTATTATTATTATTTTATTTTATTTTATTTTATTTTATTTTTTTTTTATTATTATTATTATCATTATTTTATTTTTATTATTTTTGTTGTTATTATTGTATTCTTTGCTGGCTCTGTGTGAGGTCCTTTTAGATATAGAATTTTTATGTGTTTATTTTCTAGCAGTTTGTGTGTTGTTGATTTGAGCCTTCTTTTCTGTTTGTAACTTGACTCCTTGAACAACCGCAGAAGAATTCCTATGCGTGTAAAAACACAAATTGTGATTAAACATCCTGAATCCTGAATCAAACCCCACGCTCAACAGGTGCAGCTAACTAGGTTATCAAAGGCCAACCATATCTCTCACTGTCTATGGTGGAGGTTCATGTAAAAGAACCATTGCTGACTTTATATATATATATATATATATATATATATATATATATATATATATATATATATATATATATATATATATATATATATAAGATAAGAGATAAGATACGATACAGCTTTATTAATCTCACAATGGAGAAATTCACTGTGTGTATATACACACACACACATACATACACACAGGGGATCCCTCGCTACTCCGTTCTTCAATTCATGCGACTTCAGTGCATCGCTTTTTTTTTTTTTTTTTTAATATTAATCAAATTAAAAATAAGGGCATTAAGGAAGAATAGTGGAAAAAGTTAAGGAAAATGCCACAAAAAAGGCCAATTATGCAAAAAAACCCAAACAAACAAAAACAACCCCCCCCCTCATCAAAACTAGTTACATTTTTGTGAGATGCACATCTGAGTGCTTGCACGCACATCTGTGTGTGTGTGTGTGTGTGTGTGTGTGTGTGTGTGTGTGTGTGTGTGTATGTGTATTTACAGTGGTACCTCACATTACAAAAGTCTCAGTAAGCGAAAAATGCAGATTACGAAATGCATTTTTCTAAAATTTTTGTCTTTGTATACGAAACAAGTTCATGTTATGAAGGCGCCATCTTAAAAATTCAAATTCACCATTCAAACATTAAAACACTCCATTCAAAGATTCAATGCGGTTGAGTGATATCGCAAAGGAATATAGCCAAACCCGTCTACCATCAGTACGATATTGAAGCAGAAGGAGGTCTTAAAAGGTATACTTTTATAATTTTTAAAGGGTTTAGGGGGTAGTATTGGAGCCTTGGAACGAATCGCACGTTTTACATGAAAAATTCGGTTCAATTTACGAAAAATGCAGGTTACGAAAAAGGCTCCGGAACAAATTAATTTCGTAAAGTAAGGTACCATTGTATATTGTATTTACATCTTATGCATTATTTTTTAATATTTAATTGTTATTATAAGTTAATACAAACAGTTAACATGTTACTACTGCTAGGCCATTGAGTCATCAGCCAGGTCCATCCATCTACAGACATTTCATTCCTTAACCCGGAATGTCCTTGGACAGCAGAAGGTGATCAATCCTCTACTCTCAACGGTCAGACTTCCAGCTACTGTAATTAATCGGAGCCACAGCCAACAGGATGCTATTTCTGCTGCTTGAGCCATGTTGTTTATTGCTCTTTTCCTGTCGCTACCTTTTATTCCTCAGGCTGCCATCATATTCCAGCAGGACACTACTGGGAAACCACATACTCCTACTTCAACAGGGAAGCTCCATGCTTGCCAGCCTTTGTGTCTACAGTCTTCAAAAAGCTCATCATGCTTTGCAAGCTTCCTCTCATGTGCTTCTGGACATCTTTCCCATGGTACTGTTAACTCAATAAGAAGTAGTTTCCTTGTGCTCGCTGAGAATAGCAGAACATCTGGTTGTGGGGTTGTCTCTACTATTGGTGGAAATACAAGCTGGCTTCCAAGGTCAGCCTTTAGTTGCCAATCCTTGGCCTTGCTCAGGATACCAGCTCTAAACTGGTGCTTTGATCTCCACTTGCCACAAAGTAGATGAAAGCTTTTTTCATTTTGGTCTTTGACGTGTAGGCCAAAGCTCTCAATACCTGATCATGTCTCCACACTTCTCTGTGATTTTGCCTTTTTAAATCACCATACACCGTGATTTGGCAGGTTTGAACTTCATCCTAGGCCATGTGGCGGTCTCTTCCAGTGTCTGTAGCACCCATATAGCCTGGACATGTAGTTGTGATAGTTCAATCATCCATAAACCCTCTACTTGGTGGTTGTCTGATGTTTGTCCAGGATTTTGGCCCTCTGGTTTCTCTTTTCCCCACTTCTATGAGCATTTATAGCATTGAATATGGATTTATTACTAGTATATATACACACATATACATGCACGTATGCCTCAGTCAGGGGTGAGATCCTACTTCGTGGAATTCGGTGGTCGCGTAGGATCTCGGTCCCAATTACTCGCGGAAAGTAATTTGTACTTCAATTCATGTGGCTCCAGTGCTTAGGGTTTTTTTTTTTTTTAATTTATCAAATTAAAAAATAAGGAAATTAAGGAAGAATAGGGAAAAAAGTTAAGGAAAATGCCACAAAAATAAAGTAAATTATGCAAAAAAAAAAAAAAAAAACCCAAAAAAAACAACAACAAAAGACCCTAAATAAACAAAAACAAAAAACATCCCAAACACCCCATCAAAACTAGTTACATTTTTGTGAGGTGCCCATCTGAGTGCATGCACGCACATCTGCATGCATGTCTATTTATATTTTATTTACATCTTATCCATTATTTTTTAATGTTTAATTGTTATTATAAGCTTTTATAACATTGAATATGTATTTATTATACACATGTACATATACGTCAGTCGTAAAGATAAATAATATACAGAAAGCCTCTGTTATTCACAGGGGTCACGTTCCTCCTCCCTCCCCCGGATCTCGGAAATCCACAAATTATTGACGTGATTTTAAAACCCTATGTATGATATATTACACGTGCTAAAATATTCTTCTTAAACACATGCTATAGCCAGTCTTACTCATTAATACAGTAACAATGCAGTAAAATGTAGTAATGATTAAGTAAAAATTTTGTACTAAAGTGTACAAACTTTGTACTAATTGTGTACTGTGATAATATGTATGAATAAATAAAGCACTTAGGCTCCTTACCAGAAGCTAGAGAAGATGCAGGGCGTTTGAGTGGCATCATGGGGCTTAAATAATTATTAAAAACCCACTAAAAAAAAATGAATTCACAATTCAAATAGTCATGTTGATGACATGTGTGTGAAGGAGAAAAAAAGAGGTGCACACATCATCTGCAACCAATCAGCAGGAGGGAGAAACAAAAGACATTGGCTAAATTTGAATCATGTGCCAGTAATGTCATAATGATGCATTTGTATAATTTGCCAGGACTGACGCTAATTCAGGGTGATGTGGTGTGATGTCAGGGGGAGCTCGTATGACCCTGGGGAACATGCTTTTTTGCCATACTGTACTAGAATTAAGTGTTATTATTATTTAATACTTTTTTATTTTTAATGTTAATAAAGATACAATGTTATGCAGAGTGTACTGTATTAATAACAATTTTATCGACAAATAATACTATTTATAGTTGCATGCACTGGGGTGTGTGAAATGTTTTTTTTTCTTCCGTCACAGAAAATATTTGGCGTCACAGAAAAAAGCACTGCAAAAACTGCTTGAAAAGTACTGCACTGATTTAAAAACATTATGAAAAAAAGCCTTTGAGGGCTTTTTTAAATTTTTCCATATATTGTCAAGAATGACTTAACTCAAAAAGACTTAAGTCGAGGTATACCTTTATAGTTTTCTAGATTAGTATATCTATGATTGTGTCAATATTAAAACAATACTTTTTTGATATTCAAATTTTTTAAAATGGGGGGGGGGGGGGTTTTCCTGGCTCCATCTTTCATATTTATTATCAGTTAGCCAATTAAAATACCCGAACAAGAATTTACTGACTGAGGTAAGTTTTTTTTTTTTTTTTTTAACAATACCCTGCAACTTACAAATATGATTCTATTACAGCATATTTTGATGTGAATTATAATGTAATTATTATATTAAAAATCACTTTGCCAAATGCTTAAATGCTGCATGAATAATGAATATGGAGAAACAAAGTTTCCATTCTGTCCATCTCAATAAAGATGACAAACTTCATCCCTATCCACCCTGTGGACTGCCCCACTGCGGAGAGAGGCAGGGTGGGGACGGAGGGAAAGGGAGAGAAACGTCTGCTTCTATTTGGCAGGGTAGAGAATAGGATGTGTCAGTCATATCATAACTGACTGATACACTGGCTGAGTATGAAAGAGCAGCGAGGGAGAAGGAATGAGAGCGTGGGGAAAATATAGTTGAAGTGTGCAGTGAAAAAAAAAGAAAGGCCCAGCTCCCATCCATACATCTCTTGCCAAATATCAATCTAATAACTGAAGGGTCAGTCACCACAGCAACTAAGGTCAGATGTCACATGGTTCTTGGTGTACAACCAGCAGTCTGAAAACAGTCTAAACATATGCCAAAATGCTGCTGGGAATAAGAAAGCATGGACCAGACTGCGGAGTGACTGGAGCAAGAACAAATCAGGATTCAGACAAAGGGGAGCAACCAGGGTTAAGGAAAAAAGAGAAATACAGTAACTGCGTTCTAAATAGACCTTCAGTTCCATATTTGTTTTCGATAAAAAAGATGAACGATGAACAGTTATTAACGTTTCCAACATTTTAAATCATGAATAGTGAAATACTAAAATTTTATTTGTGCCTATATTATACCAGTCTATATGAATTTTATAGGAAAGGTCACTAATCATAATCTGATGATAGTTAACTATCAACGAAATATAAACTGTCATGTCCTCGCTGACTCTGATGCACCTCCAATAAGTTTCAGAGTTCATGTCTCCTTTTCACCTTCTGACTCCCCGTGCTCACCTGTGCCACCAGTTCCTTTTACGTAAACGGTAAACAGTAAAGATAAAGTCCGTTGGGCTTTTTACACCTGAGTCTAGTGTTCATCAGACTGGTGCTTATCCCCAGTTTCCATAGTGTGAAGCTACCAGGAGTTCAACTCCTCCTGGATGGGACGCTAGTCCATCGCAGGTTATTTTTACATTTATACTGCTGGGTGAACAGAGGCACACTTGTGGTTGAGACCTTGCCCAGGGGTCTTAGCACAGGGATGGGGGGGGGGGGGGGGTAACTGGGATTTGAACACACAACCTCCTGATCATGAGCCCAGCACCCTAACCACTACACCATCAGCCTTTTTAGTGAAGTATATGTTTAATCACTGGTTCATAGTTAATGGGTTTTTTCAGCCTTATCTGGAGATCTCCATCCATCCCCCATCATGTTAATGCAGTTATCTGTTTGCAGTCTTTTATGATCACACCAGGTTTGCACAGCTAAACTGGAGGTTCTGGGCTTTATCAGTTTCTGGATTCTCATTGGCTGTGTGAACATTATCTGCAAGTCTGCCTGTCTTGGTTTTAGTTTAGATTGTTTGTTCTGGCACAAACCTGAGCTGAGGTTCTTGAGCTTTTTCCCCACTATTTTTTGTGTTTTCTTTTTTATATAAAAAAAAATCTGTTCTCATTGACTCCTGCGTCTTTGTCATTGTCTACACTAGCACTATTATGACATAATAGCACAAGAGAGTCAACTCTAAATGGTTATGAAGCAACATATTGTAAATACTACTCAACATTTTCTCATTGTCTAAAATATTCCACAAATCTGTACTGTAGCAATCAGTTTACAAGGGCACACATCTAACAGTACTGAAATGTTGGTTAAATTAAACACATATATTTGCTAAAAAAAAAAAAAAAAAAAAAAAAAAAAGTAAAACAATAAAACAATCGTGAAAAAACTCACCGAGTGCTTCTGCAGCCTTTGGGGAACAAACTAATGAAATGATAGGGGTGAGGGCAGACCCACAACAGGCAGAATGCAACTAAAAGCACGACAAGACAACAACAAGTGCAGGCAGTGGTTGCAGCATTGGAAATTGTGCGGTGTGCTGAGAATGTGTGACACCAGTACCACACATCCGGACACAGGTATAACTGCTTTAAAACCCATCTCACAGACACCAACCCCACCTGTCGCTATTCAAATAATTCTGAAGCTTTTTTCTACAGCAGTGCAGTGGATCTGGAAAAAGCATATGACAGGGTGCCAAGAGAAGAACTGTGGTATTGCATGAGGAAGTCTGGAGTGACAGAGAAGTATGTTAGAGTGGTGCAGGACATGTATGAGAGATGTAAGACAGTGGTGAGGTGTGCTGTCGGTGTGACAGAAGAGTTCAAGGTGGAGGTGGGACTGCATCAAGGGTCAGCTCTCAGCCCCTTCTTGTTTGCTATGGTGATGGACAGGTTGACAGACGAGGTGAGACAAGAATCTCCATGGACTATGATGTTTGCAGATAACATTGTGATCTGTAGTGAGAGCAGAGAACAAGTGCAGGAAAATCTAGAGAGGTGGAGGTATGCCCTGGAAAGGAGAGGAATGAAGGTTAGCCTCAGAAAATCAGAATACATGTGTGTGAATGAGAAGGACCCAGGAGGAACGGTGATGTTACAGGGAGCAGAGATAGCGAAGGTGGAGGATTTTAAGTACTTAGGCTCAACAATCCAGAGCAATGGAGAGTGTGGAAAAGAGGTGAAGAAACGTGTGCAGGCAGGCTGGAATGGTTCGAGAAAAGTGTCCGGTGTGATGTGCGATAGGAGAGTGTCAGCAAGAATGAAGGGAAAAGTGTACAAGACGGTGGTGAGGCCAGCGATGTTGTATGGCTTAGAAACAGTGGCGCTGAGGAAAAGGCAGGAGGCAGAGTTGGAGGTAGCGGAGATGAAAATGTTGAGGTTCTCTCTGGGAGTAACGAGGATGGATAGGATCAGAAATGAGTGCATCAGAGGGACAGCCCATGTAAGATGTTTTGGAGACAAAGTCAGAGAGGCTACATTGAGATGGTTTGGACATGTACAGAGGAGGGATAGTGAGTATATTGGCAGTAGGATGCTGAGGTTGGAACTACCAGGCAGAAGGCCTCGAGGAAGACCAAAGAAGAGATTTATGGATGTGGTGAAGGAAGACATGAAGGTCGTTGGAGTCAGAAAAGAAGATGCAGAGGACAGGGTGAGATGGAGGCGGATGATTTGCTGTGGCGACCCCTGAAGGGAGCAGCCGAAAGTAAAAGAAGATTTCTACAGCAGTGCAGAGGGTTTCTCCCACTGAGTGATTATCCTACGCTTATCTGTTTCCTGTTTCCTCTTTATCAGGCCAACAACCTCACACTCCTTTCAGTACCAATTAAAAAGAACCCTCTGTTATGTAGACACAAGGAACAGTAAGAAGAAAGAGAGCGAGAGAGAGAGAGAGAGAGAGAGAGAGAGAGAGAGAGAGAGAGAGAGAGAGAGAGAGAGAGAGAGAGAGAGAGAGAGAGAGAGAGGTGGAACTTCAAAAATCAAGAGGTTACAGGCTTATGTGGAGGTGAATGTAATTTGAAGTTCCACTGTGTGAGTGTGAGCCTCGCCACTCACCTGATAAAGCCAAACATGCACCGCTGGATGAGATAAAGCACACTCCAGGTGCTGACCTCAAACTTTCAGCGCAAACCGGGGCTTAAACAAAAAGGTCAGACTTCACAATCGCTAATAATTTCTCAACAAGCCTCCTGTACAACTAATGCAGTGCTGAGTAGCATCCCAAAGGCGCCGCTGGCTGCCAGTCAAGGTCATGAAGTCAATAAAAAAACAAAGAAGGAATAAAGCCTGGTTCAAACAGAAAAAATATTGTTTTCAGAGTGATGCACTTCCGTGGTGTACGTACTGCTGTGCGAAAGGAAAACAGTATGTCTTTCTTTCTTCCTTTTTTCCCTTTTCTCGGGAGTTGCCACAGCGAATCATCTGATTCGCACATTTAATTTGGCATAAGTTTTTACGTCGGATGCCCTTCCTGTCACAACCCTTTTTAGCAAGGGGCAGAAACACGCTGACGGCTTTGCAGCTACTCTTTACGAAAGTCAGTAATGGTTCTTTTACATGAACCTCTCACCATAGACAGTGAGAGACATGGCCCGCCTTTGATAACCCAGTTAGCTGCACTGGGGGGGGGGGGGGGGACAGTGACAACCCTGTGGGGACTCGAACCCCCAACCTTAGGATCAGCGATCCTGCGCCCTATCCAAGGAAAATAGCATGACCCTCAATTTTTTAGATGACATCACTGGAAGCCAACATACTGAGCCCTCACGCACACACTCCAATCTGTAGATTGGGAATAGAATGGTACTTCAAGGCATTTTAACAAAAGGAAAATGTGATGGTAGGACTGATGATATACAAAATACTAAATATTTAGAAAGAAATACTTAAGGTGTAATGAAGTGAGGTGAGGCAAAAGCATGTACTGTATAGAGTCCACAACAGACATCAGAGAACTGGAAGACAGAATGAAACCAAGGTTATCCATAATTTCATTTCTTTTTATTTGATTTTCCAAACCACTTTGTCCTTTATAAGGGCTCTGAGCAAGCGTACACGCTGAGCAGGTCGCCAAACACGTACAGGGCCTTTTATCCATAATCAAAATCAAACAGTCATGCACAAGTCTAAACCAAAGCAAATCAGAGCTTGGATTTGAGAAAAGTAAGGACTGATATATAGGACTCTAAAATGTTTTAGGCATCCTATTATTCCTATTATTTTCTTTCCCCCCTCACCCCTATTTTTTCCCCCTATTTCTTCTTATTTTTTTCCTTTCCAATGGCCTAGTGGTAAAGGTGTTGGATCGCTGATCCCAAGGTTGGGAGTTCGAGTCCCACTCTCCGCAAGATTGCCACTGTCCCCCCAGTGCAGCTAACTGGGTTATCAAATGCCGGTTGTGTCTCTCACTGTCTATGGCGAGAGGTTCATGTATAAGAACCATTGCTGACTTTCGTCAAGAGGAGCTGCATAGCCATCAGCATGTTTCTGCCCTGCGATGGCCTGGTGAGTTGTCCAGGGTGTACTCTGCCCTCGTCTGGAGTCGGCTGGGATGGGCGCCAGCCTCCCTGCGACCCTAATTAGGACTAAGCGGTTACAGAAAATGAATGAATGGATAGTTTTCCAACACAAAATAAAATTGTTACATTAAAAAGTCAGCATGTCAGTAAAGAAAGCAAAGCGTAGCAAACACACTTATCCATGTTTGACATGTTTCTGTGTGCATTGTCAATGGGTTTTATATTTAGAGATAAACCACATCACACACTGAAAATATATTTGCATGTTAGGTCATGATTGAATTTGTTGTCCATGGAGGAGTACGTGTTTAACCTTGATTCTGTCGTAG
>CM045736.1:53546395-53561395 GCA_024760905.1 Plotosus lineatus
TCTCACGACTGAAAAAGAAAGGTTTATGAACACATATATTTGTGTAGCAGTCAGTGTACTGCAGACGAGCTTGCTGCTCTAACCCTGCCTTGTGTCAAACATACACGTCTCTCACCGATACAGTGGTACCTCACCTTACGAAATTAATCTGTTCCAAAGCCTTTTTCGTAACCTGCATTTTTCGTAAATTGAACCGCATTTTACATGTAAAAGGCCTGATTCGTTCCATGGCCCCCAATACTACCCCCTAAACCTTTAAAAAATAATAAAAGTATACCTTTTAAGACCTCCTTCTGCTTCAATATCGTACCGATGGTAGACGGGTTTGGCGATATTCCTTTGCGATATCACTCAACCGCATGCCACGAGCCCACTTCTTCTTTTCACTCGCACTGGAAATCACACACGTGTGTGTGTGTGTGTGTGTGTGTGTGTGTGTGTGTGTGTGTGTGTGTGTGTGCGCGCGCGCACGCGTGTTGACCATGTCTTCTTAGCAGAGTTATAATCTTACAAATGTTTATAGAAGGTTAAAAGCCTGAGCCAAAAAACAAAGCAATGAGCACACTCAAACAACCTCATGAAACAACAGTAACTCTGTCCTTTACACGAAAAGCATTATGGGAGATGCAGCTCCATAATAGCCAATGGGAGGTTGCTGTGTCATCCCTCCTAGCCAATGGGAGGCCAATGGGACGAGATGTTGGGAGATAGCCAATGGGAGGGAGCTGCTTCATCCTTCCTAGCCAATGGGAGGCCAGCAGGGTGGGATGTTGGAAGATGGGAGAGCAGCTCGTGCGTTGTTTTGATGTTTGAATAGCGTGTTCGTAAGGAGAACTTGTTTCGTATACAGAGACAAAAAAATTTGGAAAAACGTTTTTTCGTAACCTGGATTTTTCATTTGCTGGGACTATCGTAAGGTGAGGTACCACTGTAAAGACCAAAAAGTGATTAGCGAACACTGAACAGAAGATTTTATGCATGTTCAAGACCTCTTCTTTGGTGCTCATGGATTCAAAATAAAAGACAAGAATGAGCAACATCGTTCTCAATATTACCGTTCAACCTGCACCATCACCACCACCACCACCACCACCCATGCACCTGCAAGCACCTGAGTTTAATCTAAAAGTAAAATAACGTTTATTTATTTATAAATATGTGAATCTCATCCTGTAATGATCGAAATCAATCAAAAGGAAGTGTTTCAGTATCCATTCGAGAGTGTGAAGAGGCAGACCATCTCATCAAGTGCTAATCAGGAGGGCAACTTGGGATGCGCTGGAAATGAGCTAAGACATGTAAGTCCCTTGAAGAGTGTACCACGGGCTCCGGAGGGACACGTTCACCTGGAAATACATCCATTCTTCTTTTCTTTCCATCTGTTTATCATTTAAATGGAAAAAGATTACCCGTTTGGCAAACCTGATGAAAGCACAGACAAGGCTTGTTTCGGTGTGCTCGTGTGTTCAAGGCTTTAGTAATATGGAAAGGGAGAAGGGAAGAAAATAGGAAATAAAGGGCCTGTAGAGAAATAAGGATGGACACAAAGAGGGAGGAATAATGAAAAGAAAGGAGAAACAGATTCCAAATAAGAAGAAGGGGAAAAAAACGATAGAAAGGGGGCACACACGGAACCCGCCATTCATTAACATTGTTCCAGTTGATGCTGACAGAAGCGGTGGAAATGGGCTTTTAATAGCGCAGTGAAAGACTTCGACTGTTAATTATGCATAGCAGCTACGTTAATTCCAGGCCCGACTCAAAGCTCGTTAGCATAGCGGCTCTGTGTGTGGCGTAACAAATGTGCACTGATACTGCAGTCCTCTCTCTGATGGGTGCTGCAACTTCGAATGAATTATGTAACAGAGCTAATGAATAATTTACTTTTTTTTCTATTAACACTGACACATTTCTTTTCTGCGTCACCATTTAATTTAAGGGATACCGATAAATATGTGGAACGTTAATGTCTGCTTATTACTTTCACAATTCTTTTCTCAATCATGACTTTGGGTTTAAATACAATTACGATCAGTACATATTCCAGCTTTAAACAAACACATGCTGGGACATTATCTGAATAATAATGGAACAGAACGGTCACCTCTGCACAGTCCTTTCTGTTGACGTACACATTTCTGATTGATCTTATGTAGATGTTTTACTCTAAATTATTTATTTGTTTTTTCATGAAACTGAATGCAAAATTATTAAAACTGTCACATCCTATGATGTTAAAGGGTCCCTTGAAAATTCCCATATCATGAACACCGCAAAAATATAATGGAGTATTATTTGGGCCATACCGAATCCCTTGAAAAAAAAAAACATGATAATGATTTATTATTAACTTTCATTTTTGAATTAAATTTGCAAACAAACAAATGAAAGGAGTGACAAAGAGACAGACAGACAGACAGACAGATGTCAGACAGACAAACAAACAAGCAAAGAAACAAACCAAATTCTTCTGAGGATGTAATGATACAAAGAAAGAGTGTAAGAGCTCATTTAAAAACAATTCACAATTTGGAGGTGTGATACGACCTAATATCAACCTCTCCTCTCCTCTCCTCTCCTCGCCTCTCCTCTCCATTTAAAAGCACCCAGAGTATACAAGTGAGAAAAGAGGCGGAGAGAATGTGCAATCTTTAGAGGCTTCTTGAAAAATGGAACTATATGAAACACTACAGCAATAATAACTGTGCCCATATGTGTCAGTTAGAGAGACAGAAAACAGAGAGAGAGAGAGAGAGAGAGAGAGCAAGAGAGAGAGAGAGAGAGAGAGAGAGAGAGAGAGAGAGAGAGAGAGAGAGAGAGAGAGAGAGAGATGATTTATCACAAGCTCCAAAGCCAATATCTTTTCATTCAGTGAAACACTGTTAATATGCCTTCAGAACTCATCTCTCTCTCTCTCTCTGTGTGTGTGTGTGTGTGTGTGTGTGTGTGTGTGTGTGTGTGTGTGTGTGTGTGTGATTTTACCCATACAGTGCTTATTGGATATTAATAACTATTATAAAATTTGGCAATCTTATCTTATGCATAGTCACTAATGAGAACAAAAAATATATTTTTCTTTGATCCATAAAACTGTACAGCAGGGGTTCTCAACCACCGGTCCACAGACCGGTACCGGTCCGCAGCTCAATTGGTACCGGTCTGCAAAAGAAATAATTAATTATTTCCGTTTTATTGATTATCTGAGTCTGAACAATCTTTATTTTTGAAAAATCTTTTATTTTGAGAAATGACTGGATTCTCTCGGTTACATGTCGGTCATTTGAGCACTAAAATGTAACCCACAAGGGGACGGCACATAAATAGAGGCGAGTTGGACATGTTTCAAACAATAGCGGTAATTTTGGGTGAGACTGAGCCTGAGCCTTCATTCTGTCCTCTGGTGCACCATCACCTGTGTTTTTTTTTTTGTTTTGTTTTGTTTTTTTTAACAAAAAGTTCGAGTTCTACTTCCTAACCAACTTTATTTCAGCTGTTGAAAAATAACATTCATGGAGTGCTTATTATTATTATTATTATTATTATTATTATATTTATAATGATATATAATAATAATAATAATAATAATAATAATAGAATATTTTATATAAATAAATTATATTTACAATATAAACAATCTATGACCCCCCCACGACCCCCCCCCCCCCCCCCCACACATGTCCACAGTAAAATTGTTGATAAATTCACATAGCGGTAACAAAAAGGTTGGGGATCACTGCTGTACAGGAAGGAGAGAAACTGAATCCACTGATACAGGCTAAACAGAAGTGAATTAGAGACCGCAGGCCGGCTCTCTGTGATAAGCACTCTACAGTTACATTCACCACCCAGACGCAGCAAGCACAAGCAGTTATATCGCAGGAAACCGTATAAAATGAAATCAAATCAAATGAAATCATTCATCCATTCATCCATTCATTTTCTGAATTGCTTAATCTTAATTAGGGTTGTAGGAAGGCTGGAGGCCACCTCAGCCAACTCTGGGTGAGAGCAGAGTACACCCTGGACAGCTCACCGGGTCATCGCAGGGCAGAAACACGCTGAAGGTAACGCCAGTGGCCTGCGCTTTACAAACGCCATCGATGGTTCTTTTCCATTCCTCTTAGAACAGACACTGATAGAAATTGCTGACCTTTGATACCCAGTTAGCTGCACTGAGGGATAGCACTGACAACTCGGATATATTAGGGCTTGCCGCCAAGCCTACCACTGAGCCACAGCTACCCCTGAAATCATATCAAATGAAATCACATTGTAGGAAATCAGTTGCCTTCACCTTGCATGAGGGATGAACACATCACACTACAAATTATTCAACCCCAGCACACACTAACCAAGTAAAGGAGCTACGCAGGCCTCCCCTTGGTCCAAAAGAAATGCATAGCGCGTCCGGTAACACCACCCACACAAAGTCATGAAAAGACTTTTAATATAAGGAATCAGAAATAAAGGAAAAGAAGATGAAAGGTTTTATAGTAAAAAGAGAGGACTCTTGCCCTTCTGTAAGGACTCTGTGCATCTTCTGATTCGGCCGTATTGGAAAACTAATGAAACGTTGTTTTGAATGAGATCGCAATGATCATTAAGACGTATTCACTAAAACCACTTCCAATACGCCACAGAAAAGGAAGCAACAGGAAACAGGATGCAGGCGGCAACAAGGTCTGAACAGTAGTGGTCAGCTGGACACCTTGAAAACACATGAGAGACACGTGTAAGTGGTGCAGTGTCTCAGGTGTGTGTTTGCAATCAGATCACGTAATACATGTTTTAAAACCAGGTGTGAACAGGGCCTGAATCCGAATGCACAGCTGTGGGAGCGCGTGATCTTAAATTATGCTGAAGGTCCCATTTTAGAGCCGTGGCTTTCAGTTGAAAAAACCTGAGCTGGTTGCAAGAGTTCAACATCAGCTGTGTGCGAGATAAGGAGCATTAATTTTGCTCGATGCTGAGGTTTAGTGATTAACTCCCTAATAGGCTCAGCACAATTTATATTCATTGTAGAGTTGCATAGCAGCTGCCAATTAACAGCAGCATTGACAAGCATGCACACAAGCACACGCACAGGGTTGTGATGTATTGATCATTATTGAGGCAGTGGCGCGTTCACAGTGAGGGTGACCTCATCTAAAATAAAATATAATAATGACATCATAGTGGATGCATATGTTCCTAGGGGCAGTGGTGGCCTGGTGGATTTCCATGGTTTTCACCCATATGGTTTTCGCTCAGGTGTTTTTCGCCTAGATGGTTTTCGGCCCGAACCCTAACCATAACCCCCTAACTCGAACCCTAAAATATATTTTAAAAAAGTTGAGTGAAAAACATGTCCCTACAATTTGGGCGAAAACCAACTGGGCAAAAAAACACCTGGGCGAAAACCATCTGGGGGAAAACCAGCAGCATCGGCCTGCTGTAAATGGCACTGGATTGCTGATCCTAAGGTTGTGGGTTCGAGTCCCACTCCACAAGGATGTCACTGTCCCCTCAGTTCAGCTAACTGGGTTATCAAAGGCGGGCCATATCTCTCACTGTCTATGGTGAGAGGTTCATGTAAAAGAACCGTTGCTGACTTTCATAAAGAGCAGCTGCAAAGCCGTCAGCGTGTTTCCACCACTTGCTTAAGGGTTGTGTCAGGAAGGTCATCCGACTTAAAAACGTATGCCAAAATCAAAGATGTGAATCAGATGATGGGAAAAAAGCCGAAAGGGAAAGAAGAAGAAGTGGTTGAATATTTTCCAATGCTCAGGGATTTGATCAAACATGTTAAACAATACATTTATGATTTAAATTAGTGGTTCCTAACCTTTTTTTACTCCTGCACCCCTAAAACGATTTTTGCTCTGACCCCCCCCCCCCCCCCACCCACACACACACACACACACTTAGGATCATGGGGAGGCTGGTGCCCATCTCAGCTGACTCTGGTCCAGGGCAGAGTACACCCTGGGCCAGACCATTACAGGCTGTACACATAGGCATGCAGCCTACTCATGTTGAAAGTCAGCGATGGTTCAGAGAGTGCTGTGAGGTGTGGGGGTTCCACCTCTGACTTCTTTTCGGTCGAGACCGGAGTGAGGCAGGGCTGTGTTCTGGCCCCCACTCTCTTCAGTACCGCAATGGACTGGATTATGGCGACGGTATTGGGTGGATCGGCCTGCGGTGTGTCTTTCGGTGAGGTTCAGATTACTGATCTGGACTTTGCCGATGATGCAGTGATCTTCGCGGAAACGGTGGATGTTCTGACGGAGACTCTCTCTTCGTTGGGTGAGGAGGCGGAACCGCTTGGTTTGCGAGTCTCCTGGATCAAAACCAAGATCCAGGCTTTCGGCGACCTCTTGGATGCTGCTGTTGACTCGATCGCTGTGGGTCGTGAAAGAGTAGAGATCGTGGAGTCTTTCACTTACCTTGGCAGCGTGTTCCATCGTTCCACTGATTGCAGGGCCGAGATCAATCGTCGACTTGGTCTAGCCTATGGGGCGATGGACTCACTGGACAGAACCGTGTGGCGGTCGAGGTATCTGAGCAGGCGGACGAAAGTCCGAGTCTTTCACTCCCTTGTGCTCCCTGTCTTGCTCTACTCGAGTGAGACATGGACGCTCAAGGTTGAGCTTGGACGACGACTGGACTCCTTTGTTACGACTTCCCTTCGCCACATCTTCGGATACCGCTGGTGGGACTTTGTTACCAACCAGAAGGTGCTCGGGGATGCAGGGATGGTAAGAGTAACCTGCTTGATCCGCGACCGTCAGCTGCGCTACTATGGGCACTTGGCGCGTTTCCCGCCTTCGGACCCAGCACACCGGATCCTGTCCGTTCGGGATCCTAGGGGCTGGAGCCGATCGCGGGGACGACCGCGTGTGATGTGGTTGTCGCAGCTGAGGGCTGCCCTGCCAGGGGGTATGGGCCCTGCGCAGGCCTGGTCGATCGCCAGGAGACGACCGGATGAGTGGAGGCGGCTGGTGGACGCAGCGAAGTGCCGTCCCAGCGCATGCCCTCATACCTGACCTGACCTGATGGTTCTTTGATAACCCAGTTCGATGCACTGTGAGGACAGCAGTGACAACCTGTTGAGAGTGGGATTTGAACCCCCAACCTTAGGATCAGTGATCCCACACCTTACCACCAGACGACCGCTGCCCCTGTGTAGATATAATAAATATTATACTTTTTAACTTTACATTCCTAATAACAAATGCTATTTTACACAACATAAGCATGACTATGATTCACGAAGAAAAAATGAGTCACAATTCATGAAGGTATGGATGTTATGACAAAGCAGAAGACCTCTCTCTCTCTCTCTCTCTCTCTCTCTCTCTCTCTCTCTCTCTTTCTCTTAAAGACTAGTAAGTTTTTTCTGAGATTTTTGCCATGGCTATGGTTGAATATTAAATGCAGAACGCGCTTGGACTGTATCACAGCTTCGAAATGATCACACTCAGGATGTCAGAGGCGTACTATAGGTTACACTCGTTACCCTCAACACAGATGGGACAAGCAAAACTTATGGTAATATGTGTGTCTTTGAACTCAGTGAACATTTTGTGAATAGCTGTGTACAAGCTGAAGTTGATGAACTACAGCTGTTCTATGAAGCAGTATAAACCAGCACAGACCGATACAAAGCCGATGCACATACATACAATGTGAGACGCTTTTTAAATGTCTGTGCCGAGAATAGTGTTGCAGTGGTATGAGTATGAGTGAGGGACTGAGGTAGTACAGACGCTCCTCAACTTACGTTTTAGTTACGTTCCGAACAGCCGACTGTAAGGTGAAAAAAAAGTAAGTTACTCTACGTTCCAGCGACGTATGACCGTTCATACTGTACGATACATCCATAAATACAATTACCGTATCTCATAAAACACCCCTAAATCAATTATTATAAACATCTTCTTCTTTTCCTTTCGGCTGCTCCCTTCAGGGGTCGCCACAGCAAATCATCCGCCTCCATCTCACCCTGTCCTCTGCATCTTCTTTTTTGACTCCAATGACCTTCATGTCTTCCTTCACCACATCCATAAATCTCTTCTTTGGTCTTCCTCTAGGCCTTCTGCCTGGTAGTTCCAACCTCAGCATCCTACTGCCAATATACTCACTATCCCTCCTCTGTACATGTCCAAACCATCTCAATCTAGCCTCTCTGACTTTGTCTCCAAAACATCTTACATGGGCTGTCCCTCTGATATACTCATTTCTGATCCTATTCACCCTCGTTACTCCCAGAGAGAACCTCAACATTTTCATCTCCGCTGCCTTTTCCTCAGCGCCACTGTTTCTAAGCCATACAACATCGCTGGCCTCATCACCGTCTTGTACACTTTTCCTTTCATTCTTGCTGATACTCTCCTATCGCACATCACACCGGACACATTTCTCCAACCATTCCAACCTGCCTCCACACGCTTCTTCACCTCTTTTCCACACTCTCCATTGCTTTGGATTGTTGAGCCTAAGTACTTAAAATCCTCCACCTTCGTTATCTCTGCTCCCTGTAACATCACCGTTCCTCCTGGGTCCTTCTCATTCACACACATGTATTCTGATTTTCTGAGGCTAACCTTCATTCCCCTCCTTTCCAGGGCATACCTCCACCTCTCTAGATTTTCCTGTACTTGTTCTCTGCTCTCACTACAGATCACAATGTCATCTGCAAACATCATAGTCCGTGGAGATTCTTGTCTCACCTCGTCTGTCAGCCTGTCCATCACCATAGCAAACAAGAAGGGGCTCAGAGCTGACCCTTGATGCAGTCCCACCTCCACCTTGAATTCGTCGGTCACACCGACAGCACACCTCACCACTGTCTTACATCTCTCATACATGTCCTGCACCACTCTAACATACTTCTCTGCCACTCCAGACTTCCTCATGCAATACCACAGTTCTTCTCTTGGCACCCTGTCATATGCTTTTTCCAGATCCACAAAGGCACAATGCAGTTCCCTCTGACCTTCTCTGTACTTCTCTATTAACATCCTCAAAGCAAACATTGCATCTGTGGTGCTCTTTCTTGGCATGAAACCAAACTGTTGTTCACAAATGCTGACCTCGGCCCTTAGTCTAGTTCCACTATTCTTTCCCATAACTTCATTGTATAGCTAATCAGCTTTATCCCTCTGTAGTTGCCGCAACTCTACACGTCTCCCTTGTTCTTAAAAATGGGCACCAACACACTTCTCCTCCACTCCTCCGGCATCTGCTCACTCTCTAGGACCTTGTTGAATGTTCTTGTCAGAAAATCTACTGCTACCTCTCCTAGATACTTCCATACCTCCACAGGTATATCATCAGGACCAACTGCCTTTCCATTCTTCATCCTCTTCAATGCCCTCCTCACTTCACCCTTACTGATCTTTGCTCCATCCTGCTCCTCAATGGTCACCTCTTCTACTCTTTTTTCTCTCTGTCTGTCTTCCTTTCGGCTTTTTCCCTTTTTACTCGGGAGTCACCGCAGCGAATCATCTGATTCGCACGTTTGATTTGGCAGAGGTTTTTACGTCGGATGCCCTTCCTGTCACAACCCTTTTTAGCGAGGGACAGAAACACGCTGACGACTTTGCAGCATACTCTTTACGAAAGTTAGCAATGGTTCTTTTACATGCCTCTCACCATAGACAGTGAGAGACATGGCCTGCCTTTGATAACCTAGTTAGCTGCACTGGGGGGGACAGTGACAACCTTGTGGAGAGTGGGACTCGAACCCCCAACCTTTGGATCAGCGATCCAGTGCCCTATACCACTGGACCACCACTGCCTGTGTATATACGTTGAATAGCTAGCATAATATAAAAAGTGTAAAAGTGTGCTCCTACCTCCGCTTTTATAAGTCACCCTATGATCCTGTTTCTTCTGGAAGAAAGTATTCACCACAGCCATTTCCATCATTTTTGCAAAATCGATCAACATCTGTCCTTCTGTGTTCCTGTCCTGGATACCAACCCTGCCCATCACTTCCTCGTCCCCTCTATTGTCTGCACCAACATGTCCATTGAAGTCTGCACCAATGATCACTCTTTCACCTCTGGGGGTACTCTGCATCACTTCATCTAAGTCACTCCAGAATCTCTCCTTCTCTTTCAGCTTACATCCTGCCTTTGGGGCATAAGCACTAACAACATTGAGCATCACACCTTCAATTTCTAACTTGAGACTCATCACTCTGTCTGACACTCTTTTCACTTCTAGAACATTCCTGACAAACTCCTCCTTCAAGATGACTCCGACTCCATTTCTCTTCCCATCCACACCATGAAAAGAGCTTAAACCCTGCTCCTAAGCTTTTAGCTTTGCTACCTTTCCACCTGGTCTCCTGAACACACAGTATGTCCACCTTCCTCCTCTGCATCAGCCAGCTCTCTATCTTTTCTTTGCATAGTTCCAACATTGAAAGTCCCTACTCTCAGTTCGAGACTTATTTCTCTTCTCCCGTTTCTTCTAGAAAGGGCTGGCTAGAAAACACCTGCCTGCCCTCATGACAAGAGGCACATCTGATGCGGAGGAAAAAGGAAAAAGTCTTGAAAATGTAAAAAGAAAAAAACAAAAAAAAAATAAATTTTTATATTTTGTTCTATACTCTGGTGGAATTTCTGTGGAACCAATTCAAAACAATGTTAGCAGGGAACAACAAGCAGCATTTCCAGCTGACTCAAACCAGTCACAATGGACTTTCTCGACTAGTTCTAGACTCATGCCTTTCCTCTTCTCTCTCTGCCTATGGACACCCCTCCTGCCTCTCCTTCTTCGACGTCTTCGACCAACAGTAGTCCAATTTCCATCAGCACCCTGTTGATTGACAGCATTGATGGCGGTCGTTGTTAACCCGGGCCTCGACCGATCCGGTATGGGGGTAATACTTCTAATTTGCATCAGATGCGGAGGACAGGGTGAGGTGGAGGCGGATGATTTGCTGTGGCGACCCCTGAAGGGAGCAGCCGAAAGTAAAAGAAGAAGAAGAAGAAAAGTTTTGCATTGGTTTTACATCGGATGCCCTTCCTGACACAACCCTCTGCATTTCTCCGGGCTTGGGACCGGTATAAGGGGGAGAGACACTGGGTAGTGCCCCCGTCCTGCCTCATGGCTGCATTTATAACCTTGTAAACTAATATCAACGTTAATTAAAAAAATTAAATGATTAAATTCAAGCAAAATAATTTCAAATAAATACATTTTAATCAACTTCACTTTTTATCACTGACTCTAATTACCACTATCACTAGTAGGCTTACGCTCCTGACCAACCATATTTGCTTAGAGTTACAAATACGCAAAACAGTGTAAACACAAAGATCACAGAGACGATATCTTAACACAAGGGGAACTGGGAAGAAGCAGGGCATGTTCAGTCTGTCATTTGTAAACAATGAACGACACAGTGCATCTAAACAATGGACGCAGCATCATGCATAAGTACTGTACTACGTCTACGTACTACTTAAGAATGTCTCGTACTACGGAGAGCGCACTAAACTCAAAATTACTTACATTTTTTTTTTTTTTTTTACAAAAAACGAAAATCGAAAAAAAAATGTAAAGTGAATAAACATAAAGCGAGGAGTCTCTGTAGTCATGAAGTCATGATGTGGGCAGTGGCTAGACCCAGCTTGGGGCCGGTCTAGAATGGAGAGGTAAGACGCCTCCTTCCCTCCACTAGTCTGGGTGCTCACCTTGGGCAAGTGACAGTATACCGTTAGTAATTTAATTCAATTCAATTTATTGCAAATCAAATGGCTGCAGGTAAACAGGTAAACCCAACCTGTAAATAGGAAAACTAATCGAGGTGGGATGGGTTTCACTAGATATATTATCCTTTACCGTCTGTTTTACATATTTGTTTTGTTGTTTTTAATTTAAATAGTTACTTGTATTCATTTTCAAGCAGTTTACTTAAAAGATAAAGGGGAAAGGTTGAACAGAAAAGTATAGTGAATGGAAAAGAAAACAGATGTAATTTCACTGTGCAACATACATAATGAGAATGACACAGAAGAAAAAATAAAACTTCAGCTTTCAACTTGAAAACAATTGAGATGGTTAGTTATGATTTTAAGGGTCATGGATTTACTAAATTTGGTTTGTTTCATTACTTGAAACTTTTTTCAGCCACATGACACATACAGTAAAATAAACTTGTAAAATGTTAAGAAATTACTAGCTTTTTAAACTCGGCCTGCAACGTAGATTTTAAGTTCTTTTCAGTGAGTCTTTAATTGATTGCATAGCATAAGTCCCGCTTTCATTGTAAACAAAGCAGAGAATCACAGATATTTGAACTCTTTCCAAAAAATCTTTCCAATAAATTCAGGAACGAAAATGAGGTGTATCTGGTGCTGCTTGGTGATCCTTTGAAGTTATACTCGTACGTTGCCTTTTAATTTTCCCATACTACAAACTAGTTGTTATAGATTGAATACTAGTATCGCTCTTTAACTTGCATACTTTGGATAAATTGAAGGCATGAAATGTGAAACGTCAGTAACGTATAACGTCAGTAACGCACATTTTCACAGATAAAAATGAATTGACCATCAATTTTGGAAAGTATTTTGTGAATTAGTACACATGTATGCTTTCAAATGATATCACTGAGTTTTCACCTCTTCCTAGTTGGAGGAGAAATTTCAAATAAAGTTGCCTAGATTTTTGCCATGTCTTTTTTTTCGTGACGTCAGTAACGCATGTAATGACAGCTCTGGCTCCATACGTAGAAGTGATGAGGAAAATTTGAAAATGCTATCAAAGCAAACGGTGCCCAAGTATCACAGACACACAAGTTCAGAAACCAGTATTAAATAACACAGGAGCAACTGTGACATTTCTCTCAAGAAATATAACGTCAGTAATGACAAACTTGACCTATTGAACAAAGAGAAAAAAAGAAAAAGATAAAAGGAAATAGAATATGCATATTAATTGTACAATTCACAAAAATAAAAAAATAAATTTCTCAGATTGGAAACATCATAGAGGGAGGAGTTACTGATGCTGGTTGTGTCGTAAAATGGGGGCAAAGGAAGGATCTATTCCAGTTCCGCCCACAGTGTTCAGTTGTGGTGTGGCATCCCACGTGACTTACATTAACTTTGTTAGACAACCAATATGGAATTGGAAATCCTTAGTGGTTGCCCGCGCTAGGAAGACCAAATGAATGAATGAATGAATGAATGTTTGTGGGTGAGAGTGAATGCGTGTGTGTGTGGGGGGGGGGGGGCGGTTATGCCCAGGCGCTAATGGTTCAGCTCAGTTCATTTTCTGTAACCGCTTAATCCTAATTAGGATAACACGGAGGCTGGCCCCCATCCCAGCCAACTCCGGGCAAGGGCAAAGTACACCCTGGACAGCTTGCCAGGCCATCACAGGGTGGAAACACGCTGATGGCTTTGCAGCTACGAAAGTCAGCGACAATTCTTTTACATGAACCTCACAACATAGACAGTGAGAGACATGGCCGGCCTTTGATAACACAGTTAGGCACACTGGGGATGGGGGGGGGGGGGTGGAGGGGGTCAGCGACTACCTTGTGGAGAGTGGGACTCGAACCCCCAACCTTTGGATCAGCAATCCAGTGCCCTATACCACTAGAGCACCACTGCCCCATGACACTAATGGGAAGAGCCTTATTTCTGTATATAAACACCCCAGCACAGTCAATAACCATCCAGGAGGGGAGACGAGTCGAGAGCAGAGGAAGAACGCGGCTGTAGTTGCTTACTCGAGCATTTCTTCTGAAATCATCAACTAAATCCTCACTCAAATGCAACTGCACCCCCCACCCCCTGTCTCCCTTCTTTCTAGCACTTCTGAAAGAAGCGGAGTGAGTGCTTAAAACTACACATTAGGATGCCAACACATCCACTGAGGTCTTGTGTGAGTGTTTATGTTTGAGTGTGTATGTGAGTGTGTATGTGAGAGTGTGTATGTGTGAGTGTGTATGTGTGGGTGTGTTTGTGTGAGTGTGTATGTGTGAGTGTGTTTGTGTGAGTGTGTTTGTGTGAATGTGTTTGTGTGAGTGTGTATGTGTGAGTGTGTTTGTGTGAGTGTGTTTGTGTGAGTGTGTATGTGTGAGGGTGTTTGTGTGAGTGTGTATGTGTGAGTGTGTTTGTGTGAGTGTGTATGTGAGAGTGTGTTTGTGTGAGTGTGTATGTTTGGGTGTGTTTGTGTGAGTGTGTTTGTGTGAGTGTGTATGTGTGAGTGTTTTTGTGTGAATGTGTTTGTGTGAGTGTGTATGTGTGAGTGTGTTTGTGTGAGTGTGTATGTGTGAGTGTGTATGTGTGAGTGTGTTTGTGTGAGTGTGTATGTGTGAGTGTGTTTGTGTGAGTGTGTATGTGTGAGTGTGTTTGTTTGAGTGTGTTTGTGTGAGTGTGTATGTGTGAGTGTGTTTGTGTGAGTGTGTTTGTGTGAGTGTGTATGTGTGAGTGTGTATGTTTGAGTGTGTATGTGTGAGTGTGTATGTGTGAGTGTGTTTGTGTGAGTGTGTATGTGTGAGTGTGTTTGTGTGAGTGTGTTTGTGTGAGTGTGTATGTGTGAGTGTGTTTGTGTGAGTGTGTATGTGTGAGTGTGTATGTGTGAGTGTGTTTGTGTGAGTGTGTATGTGTGAGTGTGTTTGTTTGAGTGTGTTTGTGTGAGTGTGTATGTGTGAGTGTGTATGTTTGAGTGTGTTTGTGTGAGTGTGTATGTGTGAGTGTGTTTGTGTGAGTGTGTATGTGTGAGTGTGTTTGTGTGAGTGTGTATGTGTGGGTGTGTTTGTGTGAGTGTGTATGTGTGAGTGTGTATGTGTGAGTGTGTTTGTGTGAGTGTGTTTGTGTGAGTGTGTATGTGTGAGTGTGTTTGTTTGAGTGTGTTTGTGTGAGTGTGTATGTTTGAGTGTGTTTGTGTGAGTGTGTATGTGTGAGTGTGTTTGTGTGAGTGTGTATGTGTGAGTGTGTATGTGTGAGTGTGTGTGTGTGAGTGTGTTTGTGTGAGTGTGTATGTGTGAGT
>CM045736.1:53566395-53571395 GCA_024760905.1 Plotosus lineatus
ATGAGTGAGTGAGTGAGTGAGTGAGTGAGTGAGTGGTGAGTGAGTGAGTGAGTGAGTGAGTTCATGAGGGAGTGAGTGCATACGTGACTGAGTGAGTGAGTGAGTGCGTGAGTGCGTGAGTGAATGAGTGAGTGAGTCAGTGAGTGAGTGAGTGAATGAGTGAGTGAGTGAGTGAATGAGTGAGTGAGTCAGTGAGTGAGTGAGTGAATGAGTGAGTGAATGAGTGAGTGAGTGAGTGAGTGCATACATGACTGAATGAGTGAGTGAGTGAGTGAGTGAGTGCATACATGACTGAGTGAGTGAGTGAGTGAGTGAGTGCGTGAGTGGTGAGTGAGTGTGTGAGTGCGTGAGTGAATGAGTGAGTGAGTCAGTGAGTGAGTGAGTGAGTGAATGAGTGAGTGAGTGAATGAGTGCGTGCATACGTGACTGAGTGAGTGTGTGAGTGAGTGAGTGTGTGAGTGGTGTGTGAGTGTGTGAGTGAGTGAGTGAATGAGTGAGTGAGTCAGTGAGTGAGTGAGTGAGTGAGTGAGTGGTGAGTGAGTGAGTGAGTGAGTGAGTGAGTGAGTGAGTGAGTGGTGAGTGAGTGAGTGAGTGAGTGAGTGGTGAGTGAGTGAGTGAGTGAGTGAGTGAGTGAGTGAGTGAGTGAATGAGTGAGTGAGTGAGTGAATGAGAGAATGAATATATCTGAAAATCTGGGTAATATTAACGCTCGTTCTCACAGTAAAGAGGGATGACGTGTATCTCACCTAAATCTGAGTCAATGTAAATTGATGGTAGAAAAAGTTCAAAAGATCAAAGATTTCTCGGAGCTTATAAGAATGTTAAATTAACTGTATGAGTGAAGTTATGTTGTCTGAACATTATCAGTTTCAGTCATCCCAACAGGAATATCTTGACCTTCAGCTACAGCTACAACTGCCCCAACAGGAGATGTTTTTTTTATATAAAGTGCGTTAAGGCAGGCCAACCAATACCGTACCAAAGCCACTTCCGTCCCATGAAACAAACATAATTAGCAACTCAGCATTTCCGTTGGCTCGTTTACACACTATATTTCACTATGAAGACTTGGCCTGGCTTTTCCATTTCCTGCATCTCAAGTCATACAGTGCAATTGTGGCTGGCCGAAGTTGTTGTTAACTCACAAAAAAAACGACAGACTCGGGGAAACAAGAGCAGTTGAGGAAACTGCAGCCTCAGCTGTTCAAACCAGACCATTGATCATCGAAATCAGAAGGACAGCAGTAATTCAGTGCCACATCGGAAACATTTTAGCCTGGAATGACCGGTCCTTTTTGAGAAAACAGCAAATTTAAGAGAAACATTTAACAGATTCGTAAGTCTGTTTTAAATGTTTCTCTTAAATTTGCTGTTTTCTCAAAAAGTTTAAGCAACTTAACTGAGCAGATATGGTAGCTTTACTTATGATAGTGTAAAACTCAATTTAAAGTTATAACAAAAACAGAATAAAGAAGACACCTTTGTAGGCCTCTGTCAGTCTTGAAGGACTATGGAGCTGTGCTCTGGCTTGTATCCCAGCTGGTAATACTCTCCAGTGTGAAGAGCCTGGGTAGGAAGTACGGAGGACAGGCTGTTACCCAAGCAGGTAGTCCTCCCCTTTCGGCACCACTGGAAGGATCCAACGGAAAGGCAGAAGCCAACATGACTGGGTTCTGGTGCTGCTGCAGGAGTTGCCAGAACGTTGCTCTGAACTAACTGCCTCAGGGGACTCCGACTCCCGATTAGAAACATGCTGACCACTATGCAGCTACTCTTGTCGAAAGTCAGCAATGGTTCTTTTATATGAACCTCACACCATAGACAGTGAGAGACATGGCCGGCCTTTGATAACCCAGTTAGCTGCACTGGGGGGGGGGACAGTGACAACCTTGTGAAGAGTGGGACTCAAACCCCCAATGTTAGGATCAGTGATCCTGTGCCCTATACTACTAGACCACCACTGCCCTAAAGAAGACACCCACTGCCCTACCTAAGCTAATTTTCACAGCCTGTATTCAAATACACAACCAAAATAATTCCCATTTTGAAAAAGTGCAAGAGATGTAATCTACTGTTGGTTGGTAAAACAAACTACAATTGACCAAATAAAGAAATAAAAGAATAAAATGTATCACAATATGTACAGTGGTGAATGCAGCCGTGAGGGGGGGACACAGCGTAAGGCAAAGGTAGCAGTGTCAAAGGCTAAACAGAGCACGTTTGATGACTTGTATGCTCGGTTGGAAAGTAAAGAGGGAGAAAATGATTTAGACAGGTTGGCACAGCGGAGAAATAGAGATGGGAAGGACATGCAGCAAGTTAGATTGATAAAGGACAGAGAGGGAAATGTATTGACTGATGACAGAAGTGTGCTGGGAAGATGGAAAGAGTACTTTGAAGAGCTGATGAATGAGGAAAATGAGAGAGAAAAAAGAGTAGAAGAGGTGACTGTTGAGGAGCAGGAAGTAGCAAAGATTAGTAAGGGTGAAGTGAGGAGAGCATTGAAGAGGATGAAGAATGCAAAGGCAGTTGGCCCTGATGACATACCGGTGGAGGTATGGAAGTGTCTAAGAGTGCTACCTAGCAGTGCTACCTAGCATTTTCTGACAAGAACATTTAACAAGGTCTTAGAGAGTGAGCGGATGCCAGAGGAATGGAGGAGAAGTGTGCTGGTGCCCATTTTTAAGAACAAGGGAGACGTGCAGAGTTGTGGCAACTACAGAGGGATAAAGTTGATGAGCCATACGATGAAGTTATGGGAAAGAATACTGGAAGCTAGACTAAGGGCCGAGGTCAGCATTTGTGAACAACAGTTTGGTTTCATGCCAAGAAAGAGCACCACAGATGCAGTGTTTGCCTTGAGGATGTTAATGGAGAAGTACAGAGAAGGTCAGAGGGAGCTGCATTGTGCCTTTGTGGATCTGGAGAAAGCATATGACAGGGTGCCGAGAGAAGAACTGTGGTATTGCATGAGGAACTCTGGAGTGGCAGAGAAGTATGTTAGAGTGGTGCAGGACATGTATGAGAGATGTAAGACAGTGGTGAGGTGTGCTGTCGGTGTGACAGAAGAGTTCAAGGTGGAGGTGGGACTGCGTCAAGGGTCAACTCTCAGCCCCTTCTTGTTTGCTATGGTGATGGAGAGGCTGACAGATGAGGTTAGATAAGATTCCCCATGGACTGTGATGTTTGCAGATGACATTGTGATCTGTAGTGAGAGCAGAGAACAAGTGCAGGAAAATCTAGAGAGGTGGAGGTATGCCCTGGAAAGGAGGGGAATGAAGATTAGCCTCAGTAAGACAGAATACATGTGCATGAATGACAAGGACCCAAGAGGAACAGTGAGATTACAGGGAACAGAGATAAGAAAGGTGGAGGATTTTAAGTACTTAGGCTCAACAATTCAGAGCAATGGAGAGTGTGGAAAAGAAGCGTGTGCAGGCAGGTTGGAATGGTTGGAGAAAAGTGTCCGGTGTGATGTGTGATAGGAAGGTATCGGCAAGAATGAAAGGAAAAGTGTACAAGACGGTGTTGAGGCCAGCGATGTTGTATGGTTTAGAAACAGTGGCCCTGGGGAAAAGACAGGAGGCAGAGCTGGAGGTAGCAGAGATGAAAATGTTGAGGTTCTCTTTGGGAGTAACGAGGATGGATAGGATTAGGAATGAGCACATCAGAGGGACAGCACATGTAAGACGTTTTGGAGACAAAGTCAGAGAGGCTAGATTGAGATGGTTTGGACATGTACAGAGGAGGGATAGTGAGTATATTGGTAATAGGATGCTGAGGCTGGAACTACCAGGCAGAAGGCCTAGAGGAAGACCAAAGAGACGATTCTTGGATGTGGTGAAGGAGGACATGAAGGTCGTCGGTGTAAGAGAAGAAGATGCAAAGGATAGGGTGAGATGGAGGCAGATGATTCGCTGTGGCGACCCCTGAAGGGAAAAGCCGAAAGGAAAAGAAGACAATATGTACAGTGGTACCTCACCTTATGATAGTCCCAGCAAATGAAAAATCCACGTCACGAAAAACTTTTTCCAAAATTTTTTGTCTCTGTATACGAAACAAGTTCTCCTTAAGAAACATGCCAAAGGCGCCACTCAAACATTCAAACAATGCACAAGCTGCTCTTCCATTGACTATCTTCCAACATCCTGCCCCGCTGGCCTCCCATTGGCTCGGAGGGATGATGCAGCTCCCTCCCATTGGCTGTCTCCCAACATCCCGCCCCGCTGGCCTTCCATTGGCTAGGAGGGATGATGCAGCTCCCTCCCATTGGCTGTCTCCCAACATCCCGCCCCGCTGGCCTCCCATTGGCTCGGAGGGATGATGCAGCTCCCTCCCATTGGCTGTCTCCCAACATCCCGCCCCACTGGCCTCCCATTGGCTAGGAGGGATGATGCAGCTTGCTCCCTCCCATTGGCTGTCTCCTAACATCCCGCCCCGCTGGCCTCCCATTGGCTAGGAGGGATGGCGCAGCTCCCTTGAGCAGCAGCTTGTTCATGAGTTTTTCAAGGGTGCTCATTGCAACTATTTTTTGGCTCAGGCTTTTAACCTTGCATAAACATTTGGAAGATATAACTTTGCTAAGAAGACATGGTCAACACAAAGTAAGTACCTTAAAAGGTATGCTTTTATCATTTTTAAAGGGTAGTATTGGGGGCCTTGGAACAAATCACGCATTTAACATGTAAAATGCGGTTCTACTTACGAAACATCCAGGTTACGAAAAAGGCTATATATAATATAGACTATGTTTTGTTTGTTTGTTTGTTTAATGCAAAGAAAAGGTTGTTTGTATCATCTGTCAAGAGGCGGTGTCGGTGTCGTTTATTATTTATTGGCTGAGTTTTTTCTGTGAAGGTCCCGGAAAGGGTTACTCATATTTGGTTATGCGTGGCTTACTGGAAAACAATAAATGTTTATATTTAGGCAGCCCTGCCATCGTTACACTTTTCCTGTTACAAACCGACCTCGCCACCCCATCAGAGAAGGGAAAAGTTATG
>CM045736.1:53576395-53583895 GCA_024760905.1 Plotosus lineatus
TATATATATATATATATATATATATATATATATATATATATGTGGCATGATGATGTATGTATGTGTGTGTGTGTGTGTGTGTGTGTGTGTGTGTGTATGTGTTCTGTGTGTCTGTGGCTAGTAGGGTGATGAAATCACCATATATATATATATATATATATATATATATATATATATATATATATATATATATATATATATATATATATATATGTGTGTGTGTATGTGTGTGTGTGTGTGTGTGTGTGTGTGTGTGTGTGTGTGTGTGTGTGTGGCTTGCAAATGTATTTATACTTGAATCTTTCCATATTACAACCACACAATGTATTATATTGGGATTTTATGTCAAATACTAACACAAAGTGTCACAGTGTGAGGTAGAAGGAAAAGGACACATAGTTTTAAAAAGCTTTTACAAATAGAAATCTGAAGAGTGTGGCTGTGAAATTGTATTTATTCCCATATGCTGTGATACCCCGAAATCTCATTAATAAATAGATCCACCTGTGTGTAATCTCATTTCAGTCTGAACATCATCATGAAGCCCAAGAGGCACACCAGATTGGATCAAATACAGTTTTGGACGAGTTTATCATCAAGCAGGATTAGGTTATTAAAAAAATCCCAAGATTCGAACATCTCACGGAGCACTGTTCCGTCCATGATCAGGAAATGCAAAGCGCACACGGCAACAAAGATTTAAATGAAATGGCACAAATGCAAACCTACTACGAAATGGCCGTCCACTTAAGCCCGGACATGGAGAGAACTGATCAGAGAAACAGTCAAGAAGCCCATGGTAACTCTGGGAACTGCAAAGATCCACAGTTCAGGGGGGGAGACTCTGGCCACAAGACAACTATTATTCGTGTACCCCACAAATCTGACCTCTATGGAAGGGTAGTAGGAAGAAAGCCACCGCCACACTTTTTCAGATTTTTATTTGAAAATATAAAAAAAAAAAAAAAAAAAAAAAAAAAAAAAAAAAACCTTAACGGTATGATTTTTTTTTTTTCACTTCAGGATAAAATCTCAATAAAATACATTGATTGCCATTTGTGGTTAGAATGTGACAAAATGTAGACTTTACTGTCACCATTATCTCTTATAAAGTATTCAAAGCACGTAGCCACTGTACTACAAGCACAGAGACCTCAAACCTACCCACCCCACTCCGGGCCCGTAGACTGCCAGCACCTTAACAATCTGCAATTTTATTTATTCTCACCTATGCACAGGTATACCACGCAAAATTCTTGAGGTGTGTCAGTAGATCCCTTGAGAACCGAGATAACCTATGCCTGGGAAAACTTCCTCATTATTTCCTCCGCTAATGACAGCGTTTCCTACACATCCACGTTCCTCAGCACACCAAGCCAAGAAACTCTGGAGCACGACAAGGCCAGGGTGTTAAAATGGCCAAGCAATTAACTGATGATTTAATGATAAAACATCATCAGTGTACTCTACGTTTTTCCTTTTCCCAGATTATTTGTTGTAAATATATATTTTCGGGCTGATTTCTTTGGAGGATCTTTTTTGTATCACTGAGCAGTGGCACCATTGACAGAATAGTGTTAAGATATAAAAATGTCTTTCTCGCACAGAGAGCAGCCTCATGCAGCCTATCAATTACGGTCATGTCAAATGATTCTAGTGATACTCAGTGTTGTTTGGTATTATTGGACGCATGTCACTGATACACTGACGGCCGAAGCACTGGGTTCTTCACTTTCTCATCCCCTTTTCAATCAAATTACAATTATTCGGGTAAACAGGAACATAGCTGATATTTTCTTTAAACAGTTATGTTATAATTTTTCTAGTGATCTACATAGTCTTGCAGATAATGTTCACATAGCCAATGAGAATCCAGAAGCTGATAAATCCCAGAACCTCCAGTGTAGCTGCGTAAGCCTGGTGTGATCGTGGCAAAACTCTCTAAAAGACACCAGACAGATAACTGCATAAACATGATGGGGATGGACAGAGATCTCCAGATAAGGATGAAAAAAACCCCAATAAATATGAACTAGTGATTAAACATGTACTTCACTAAAAAGGCTGATGGTGTAGTGGTTAGGGGGCTGGGCTTATGATCAGGAGGTCATGAGTTCAAATCCCACTGAGACTCTCACTGTGCTAAGACCTCTGGGCAAAGTCTCAACCACAAGTGACCCAGCAGTATAAATGGGTACCAGTAAAATATACTGGGAAGGTAAACCTGCGATGGACTAGCGTTCCACCCAGGAGGAGTTGAACTTCTGGTTGCTTCACGCTACAGAAACCGGGAATAAGCACCGGCCTGATGAGCCACTATGACTCGGGTATAAAAAGCCCACGGACTTTACCTTTCAACACATAGTCTGAGTATCAAAAATTTTGTTCCAGATAAGTCTCAGTGTGCCTCACAGCAGGTGTTGCTTTGCTTCAGACGGTTCTGTTGACAAACTTTTAACAAAGATTTGTTAGGTTTGGCAGTTGGCAAGCCTCAAGCTGGCACGTCAATTCACCAAATTGCTGCAGATGTAAATGTTAGGGTCTTTTTTTTTTTTTGATAATGTATGGAATTTGATCCAAAAATTTACATTCATGTTCATGCTCCTATGCAGAAATCACACATAGCTCTTTTTATTTCCTGTATTTTACATGTTATTATATTTGAATTTTTTTACTTAAACTGGAAGTTTATATATTTAACTTGCATATTAATTAATATAAATGTTTATTTGTTAAGTTACTGAGTTAGAGTGAAAGAATGCACCAGCAATCAGTTTTTAAAACATGGTGGTTAGAAGGAATTTTCAAACATGAGGCCTGATTTCAATTTATTTTCAGTAGCAGTACTGGGGTACCTCGTCTAACGAGTGTCCCTTATAAAGAGTTTTCTATGATACAAACTTCGATCCCACCAAAAATCTGTTCCATCAAACGAGCAAAAATTCACCATATGAGCTTTCCTTGAAATGGCTTTTCTGGGCCGATTTGCCTCATTTGCTTCTCAGTTATTTTCTGTGACACCCCCTCTAGGAAAAATACTTAAAAAAAACATTTCAGGCCCCCCCATCACCCCTCGCGTGACTAGAAATAGTGTTTACTGCACTTCATATCGTTTACTCGGTGCTTTTTCCCTACACCATAAAAAACACAGTGAGACCACCACTGCCACCTACTGCAGATGATGCACAATTACACCTAATTCTAGTACAGTATGGCAAAAAGCATTCCCTCCCCCCTGTCATCACACTCTGCTATTTGAGAAGCACTGGACTTGTGGGAGCTCACCATGAGCCTTTCCTTGCTGGCATTTATAGCTTGCAGACACACAAAATTCTCTTCCTCCTCTGTTACACACCACCTCTTGCCTGCCCATGTAACATCTTCACTGCAGTCGGTGATTGGATGGGTTATTTGGCTGATTGTTTATTCTTATTTTATTATTATTTACTATTAATTATAATTAATATTAATGTACATGTATTATTATTATTATTATTATTAATATTATTGTGAAATATTTATTGTTTTTACATGTTTATCTTTAATATATTATGTTGAATATACATGTTTGTGTCAGGTTATATGAGTTTGGGAGGGGGTTGGAACGGATTATTTGTTTTTTTGTTATTTCTTATGGGAATAATTGTTTCATCTAACGAACTTTTTGGCTTACGAGCTCGCCCGCAGAATGGATTAAATTCGTTAGACAAGGTACCACTGTATATAATACACAGGAACATCACAATATGGTTGGTCTATGATCTGGTGATCAAAAGACATTTTTTTGGAGTAGATATCAGTTGAACTTAAATGACAGATATCTGTGATTTGTCACAGTAACTTTGAGCAAGTGGTGCCCAATTGGCCAGGCTTTAAAAATGAAAAAAAAAACCCTCCATAAATATCTCATTTTATTTTGTTTGCTTGTGTTTCTATGTGGTATACTGTGCCCTCCGTAACAGTGGGCACCCCTGAGTAAGATGTGTTAAAAGCCTTAAAATAATTTCAATGTCTGTAGTAGAATACTCTCAAAATGGAAATTGTAGAAAAATGTACCCTTCAATTTGTGTGAATTTTAAAAATAAAAATAAATCCCTTATTAAAAAATAATTATTTTTCATAAAACCACCTGTTCCACAATTATTGGCACCCCTGGATCACTGATCCTAAGGTTGGGGGTTCAACCCCCACCCTCAACAGGTTGTCACTGACCCCCAGTGCAGCCAACTAGTTTATCAAAAGCTGGCCATCTCTCTCACTGTCTGTGGTGTGAGGCATGTAAAAGAACCATTGCTGACTTTCCTCAAGAGTAGACTACATAGCCCTCAGTGTGTTTCCGCCCTTTGATGGCCTGGTAAGCTGTCCAGAGTGTACTCTGCCTTTGCCCAGAGTCGGCTGGAATAGGTGCCAGTCTCCTTGCAACCATAATTAGGATTAAGCTGTTACAGAAAATAAATGAATGATAAATGTAATTGATGTATTTCTGTCATTCCTACAGTCGTTTACAAAGTTGATTGGAGTATATAGGAACATTTAATTAGTAACTCGTGACTTCCTGTTTCCCTGGGGTATAAATATACCATGACACAGAGGCCATTTCTCTTATCAACTCTTCAGCTTGGGAAAGACTAAGGAACACACCATTCAAGTGAAGCAGATGTGTGTCGACCTTCACGAGTCAGACAATGGCTACAAGAAAATCGCCCCTCGCCTGCATCTGCACACATGTACTGTCAGAAGAATCATTAAGAAGATTAAAACAACTGGAACAGTGATGAACACGCCTGGACGCGGACACAAGGTTATTTTGCCACCACACGCAGTGAGGAGGATGGTAAGAGAAATAAAAGGTTCTCTAAAGCTCAGGGTTATAGAATTGCAACAAATTGGAGCATCTTCGGGTCACAAGGTCTCAAAAAACAACCATCAGGTGCCATCTACCTGCCAAGCTGTTTGGGAGACATGCATGGTAAAAAACCTTTTCTTACTCACAGTCATAAATGCAAACTTCTGTTGTTCGCTAAGCGGTAATAGGACTTCAATTGGGACTGAGAGCTTTGGTTAGACAAGATAGAGCTTTTTTTGGCAACAAACACTCTAAGCTGGTCTGTTGGAACACAAGAGATGATTATACAAAAAGGACCTTATGCCCACTGTGAAGTTTGGGGGAGGATTGGTGATACCTTCGACCCGTTTCTCTTCCAGAGGGCCTGGGAACCTTGTTAGGGTTCATAACATTATGAACGCTTTAAAATACCAGAACATTTTAAATCAAAATCTGTTGGCCTCTGTCCAAAAACTGAAGATTGGTCTGTCAGCAAACTAATGACATTCAACATCAAAATCCACATATAAATGGCTCACCAGACACAGAATCAAGCTCCTCCCATAGCCATCTCAGACCTCAACCCTACTGAAAATCTGTGGAGTGAGATGAAGAGGAGTGTGCAGAGGAGAGGATCCAGGTCGCTGGATGCTTTAGAGCAGTGGTTCTTAACCCTGTTGGTGGTACTGAACCCCACCAGTTTCATATGCTTATTCATCGAACCCTTCTTTAGTGAAAAATAAAGTGATTTTTTTTTCAAATTCAAGACATAGGTACATGTTTTTATTGGGGCACCAAAATGAACCGTGCATTAACATCACTGTGTTCAAAGAACAAAACCAATACAATGCATGAACTCCCCCCATCACAACGACTTACATTTTTATGTGAGGTGCGTATATGAGTGCGAGTGCGCATCTGTATGTGTGTGTATTTGTTTTATTTACATCTTATGCATTATTTTTGAATATTTAATCGTTATTATAAGCATTTATAGTATTGAATAAGTATTTATTGATATTATATACACATATACATGTACGTATACATCAGTCAGCACAGGGTTGATCCTACTTTGCAAATCATGCAGATAGGACTCCGACTAATATTACGTTCCGTTATATATGTGAATCCATGTTGTACATATTCGTCCGACCACTTTCTTTTTTTACTCAACATAGTATGGATTAAAACATTATGAAAGAAATCACACGACGTACCATCACAACAGTCACAAGTCGACTACTGAGCACACCAAATTTCCTGCAGCACAGATTGGCCAAGCAATGTAGCGTGATCACCTGCAGCCAGTGATGGCCAAGTGGGGCATGTCATCATGAATATGAGTCAGGTGTGTGTCTTCACCTCCACCGAACCCCTGAGATTGACTCACCGAACCCCTAGGGTTCGATCGAACCCAGGTTAGGAACCACTGCTTTAGAGAGATTGTGCGAAGAGGAATGGATGATGATCCCTTTCTGTACTGTCCCATCTTGTGAAACATTATATAAGATAAGATAAGATAAGATAAGATAAGATAAGATAAGATAAGATACAGCTTTATTAATCTCACAATGGAGAAATTCACTGTTACAGGCTCTTGAGGTACTATCAGTAGGGGGTGCAAAAATAGATACAAGTACAAACATACACACATACATATATATTATATAAGTAAATAAATAAATAGATACATAAATAGTATAAATTACTAAACAATAAAAGAAAAGAATGGAGAAAAGAATGGAGCAACTTTATAGACTGGTGATTGTACAAAGTATTAACATCAGGGGGGGGCTAATAATTGTGGCACACATGATCTGACGTAAAAGGATTGTTTCTTAATGTGTGATTTTTTTCCCCCCACTGAATAAATGTACTTCAATTTAAGGTTAGATTTTCCTCTTTTTTTCATTGTGGTCCAATATTATTTGTTTAAAATAAAAAGAATTAGTAGAAACTAAAGAACACATCAACCAAGGGAGCCAATAAACACGGAGGGCAGTGTATACAGTCCCGCCCTACTTTGTGCTTCAGTTTCTGTGGCTTCAGTGCATCGCAGGCTTTTCAAAAATATTCATCGAAAGATAAAAAATTAAGGAAAAATAGTGAAAAAGTAAAGGAAAATGCCGCAAGACAAGGCCAATTATGCAAAAAAAACAAAAAACAAAAAACAAATAAAATCAAAAATCAATCCAAACCTCCCTAACAAAACTACTCACGTGTGTGTGTGTGTGTGTGTGTGTGTGTGTGTGTGTGTGCGCGCTGTATGTGTGTGTATTTATATTTTATTTATATCTTATGCATTATTTTTGAATGTTTATTGTTATTATAAGCATTGCATTGACTATGTATTTATTGATATTATATACACATATACATGTACATATAGGTTAGGGCAGTGGTGGCCTAATGGTATGGGGCGCTGGATCGCTGATCCTAGGGTTGGGGGTTCGAGTCCCACTCCCCGCAAGGTTGTCACCCCCCCCCCCCCCCCCAGGCCGGCCATGTCTCTCACTGTCTATGGTGAGAGGCATGTAAAAGAACCATTTCTTCTTTTCCTTTCGGCTTTTCCCTTCAGGGGTCGCCACAGCGAATCATCTGCCTCCATCTCACCCTATCCTTTGCATCTTCTTCTCTTACCCCAACGACCTTCATGTCCTCCTTCACCACAT
>CM045736.1:53588895-53606395 GCA_024760905.1 Plotosus lineatus
GTTCTGTGTCATCTCATACTGTCTCCTGCATTCCTGGGTCCGGCTGAAAGTTCAGTATGTCACAATAATAATGAAAAAAATAAAAAACAAAAAAAACATCAAAAACAAAGCAAAACTGTACATTATATCAGTCTGCAAACTGTCACACAAAACGTAGCAGCATAAGGAGTCAATCAGTAACAAAAGAAAGTGTACAGGAGAGCAGTGGAGTTAAAAATAAAAGTGTCACATACATTACGCACTGCCTTTCCTTTTTGAAAGACTTCTGCGCTCTCCATTCATCCTCCCAGTCTCTCCATTCAACTGAAACAAGCACACATGCACACATTTTCCTTTAAAACACTGTTCCACTCAGGCCTGTAATTTACATCCAACTTAATGTATCCTCCAAATATTCCCCAAATTCAGCAAATCAAACTGATATCTGACATCTTGGAGTAATTATATTTTTTTATACTGTTTGTACCATATAAACCACAGCCTGAGAATATTGCAGTCTCCACTAGTCCAATAATGTGTATGTGTGTATGGCTGTGAGGTCAAAATCTCTGTCCCTCACCCTCGTCAAATCATCACAGGATGAGCCAGAGCACTGGCAAGCGAGTCGAGACACTGCGAACAAAACCAGAAAGAAAATGACAGAGCGGGAGAAATTTTCAAAGAGAGAGAGAGAGAGAGAGAGAGAGAGAGAGAGAGAGAGAGAGAGAGAGAGCGAGAGAGAGAGAGAGAACTGTTTTAAACCACAGAAGGGTTTGAATTTTCTGGGAAAATACTTCGATTCCACAAAAGACGGGCATTCTCACAACACTGAGAATTTTTTGTGACAGAAAAAAATCTTACGAATGGAGTGCAAGCAGTCTGAATACAATGGAAATTAAAGCCATACCTCATGCACAATTCAATGTCATGATTGAACACACACACACACACACACACACACACACACACACACACACACACACACACACACACACACACACACACAATTCACAATACACTGATAATTGCAATATGGCTGATGTAGAACCAACTGCAGAATTTTTTTACTAAACAAGTCAAAAGCATTATACACACAAACACCATTCCTCTCCGAGACAAAAACACACATGGTTTTAGTGGTTAATTTGTTTGACAAAGTGATTTTGAAAGGAAAATACAGAGATAGTCAGACAGAGAAAGAGAAAGTGTGTGTTCATACTCATACGTGTGTGGTTTTAATTATCTAAACTGCACTGCTGTGGTTGTGTCTGTATCTGTGTCAGTATGGGAGTGTGTGTGTGTGTGTGTGTGTGTGTGTGTGTGTGTGTGTGTGTGTGTGTGTGAGTGTGTGTGTGTGTCTGATTGTGTGTGAGAGAGAGAGGGAGAGAGAGAGAGAGAGAGTGTGTGTGTGTGTGTGTGTGTGTGTGTGTGTGTGTGTGTGTGTGTGTGTGTGTGTGTGAGTGTGTGTGTGTGTCTGATTGTGTGTGAGAGAGAGAGGGGGAGAGAGAGAGAGAGAGAGAGAGAGTGTGTGTGTGTGTGTGTGTGTGTGTGTGTGTGTGTGTGTGTGTGTGCATATTGTGGGTATGTCACTCTGCCAGAACGTCCCATGAGGCAGAGCGCTGACGCCTTACAGCCCTGCCAAAGCAGCCACAGACTCCCCCCATCATTCAATCTCTCTCTCTCACACACACACACACACACACACACACACACACACACACACACACACACACACACACACACACACACACACACACACACACACACACTCTTTGGTCACTGTAACAGAAAGGCAACAGTAGGGACACAAAAGACACGCATAGACACACACATATATAGAAATACATAGTAGACATAATCTGCATAATGTGTGACCTTTGCTTCGGAATTTCTTCTGCTGTGTATTAGCCTGATCTCTGTGTGTGTTCTTGGCACACCCTCACTATAATTTCATATACAGTCAAAATTGAGCTATTTTCACTCCCTGTTATCCAGTGACATGTCCATGTGTGTGTGTGTGTGTGTGTGTGTGTGTGTGTGTGTGTGTGTGTGTGTGTGTGTGTGTGTGTGTGTGTGTGTGTGTAATAGTTCAGCGGTGGTTAATCAGGGCAGCCCTGACTCTTTAGGCTCCTTGACTTTCAATCTTATTTGTCAGAAACACAGTTCACAATATTACATTTCATTTATTTGAAAATTTGATATGAAAAAAAAAAGATAATGGTTGAAGAAAAATGGTTAAGCAAACTTATGCAATGCCTTTTCTGTCCTTTTGGCTGCTGGTGGTCAGCCTAATGTGTTGTTCATGATTATTGAAGTAATACAGATGTGCACTGATGTAATTAATGTTTTCCAGCCACCATCTTGGCTCTCCGAGGATGTAATTATCTTGCAATATTTACACCAACTATTTCATTCATTTTCTGAACCTTAATCAGAATTAACACTTAATTCGGGTCACTGGGAAGCTGGTGCGCATCTCAGCCAACTCCCGGCAAGGGCTGGGTACACCCTGGACACCTCACCAGGGCATTGCAGGGCCAACACTTCCACAACCATTCACACTCAGGGGTGATTTAGAACAGCCTATCTACTGTACATGCTTTTGGACTGTGGGAGGAACTATTCCGAATTTATTAAAGGGAATTAGAGGAATAGTACTGATCAGATCAGTGCCTGCTGCCAGACCAGTGTCCATGTCTTGAGACGAGTATTACCGTATTTGCCCTGCAAAAAATGTCTTATAGAAATTTTCAGGAAAAAATCCTGTAGAAATTTGATTGGTGGATCCTAAACAACTTATGTACCCAGTTCTGTGGAACGCTGGTTTCTATCAAACCGAGTACATACGTCGTTTAGAATCCACCAGTGGAATTTCTATAGTGTTTTTTTTTTTTTTTAGAATTTCAAAAGGACATTTTTTTGCAGGGCACTGTTGATGTTTTCTGTAACTTTGTCCAGTAATACTGCTTTGATTAATTTTCTGACACTTATTTTCCTTCAGTACCGGCTTTACCTTGGTCTGGTTTCTGGTGCTCGAGAACACTAGGTGCAAGACAGCCATTTACACCAGTCTACAAAGTATCTGCACACGCACGCACACACACACACACACACACACACACACACACACACACACACACACACACACACACACACACACACACACACACACACACACACACACACACACACACACACACACACACACACACACACACACACCATGCAAGCCTAATGTGTAGCAACAACTGCACCTAGAAGTATGCTTCCAAAAGGCTGGTGAGACCCGAAGAATCCAGAGGAAACCCATGCAGACATGATGACAACATGAAGTTCAAGATCAAATCGAATACTCTGGAGCTGTAACTTCACCACGACGCTGGCCAACTGTCAAGAATTAACTTTCATTTTTTCATACAGAGTGAGAGTCAGGAAAAGGCAGCTAGAAAAACTGAGCATTGGTGCTTTAAAGTTTGTGAACTATTTCAAAGTTTCTAGCTCTGTGCATAAAAATGATCCGGACACCGAGATTCCATTTAAACAACTAACAAACATATTATCATCATCATCATCATCATCATCTTCTTCCGCTTAGTCCAGGGTCGGGTCGTGGGGGCAGCAACCTTAGCAAAGAGGTCCAGACATCCCTCTCCCGAGCTACTTCCTCCAACTCTCCCAGGGGGACACTGAGGCGGTCCCAGACAAGCCAAGAGACATAGTCCCTCCAGCATGTTCTAGGTCGACCCCGGGGTCTCTTCCCGGTTGGACATGCCTGAAACACCACACCAGGGAGGCGTCCGGGGGGCATTCTGACCAGATGCCCGAGCCACCTCAACTGGCCCCTCTCAATGCGGAGGAGCAGCGGATCTACTCCGAGCTCTCCCCGGATGGCGGAGCTTCTCACCCTATCTGTAAGGGAGAACCCCGCCACCCGGCGAAGAAAGCTCATTTCAGCCACTTGTATCCGTGATCTTGTTCTTTTGGTCATTACCCAAAGCTCGTGACCATAGGTGAGGGTTGGAACGTAGATCGACTGGTAAATTGAGAGCTTCGCCTTGCGGCTCAGCTCCTTTTTCACCACGACGGACTGGTACAGGCACCGCTTAACAGCAGAGGCTGCAGCGATCCGTCTGTCGATCTCTCGCTCCATCCGTCCCTCACTCGTAAACAAGACCCCAAGATACTTAAACTCCTCCACTTGGGGCAGGACCTCATTCCCGACCCGGAGGGTGCATTCCACCATTGTCCGACTGAGAACCATGGCCTCGTACTTGGAGGTACTGATCTTCATCCCGGCTGCTTCGCACTCAGCTGCGAATCGCTCCAATGAGAGCTGGAGGGCCCGACTTGATGAAGCCAAAGGGACAACATCATCCGCAAAAAGCAGAGACGATATCCGATGGCCACCAAACCAGAACCCCTCATCGCCTCGACTGCGCCTAGAAATTCTGTCCATAAAAATTATGAACAGAATCGGTGACAAAGGACAGCCTTGGCAGACTCCAACTCCCACTGGAAATGAATCCGACCTGCTGTTACCAATACGGACCAAACTCTGGCTCGGTGATACAGCGACCGAATAGCTCGTAGAGCAACGGATCCGAACGCCCGTATTCTCGAGCACGCCCCACAAGATCTTTCGAGGGACACGGTCGAAAGCCTTCTCCAAATCCACAAAGCACATGTGGACAGATTGGGCAAACTCCCATGCCCCTCCAGAATCCTGTGGAGCGTATAGAGTTGGTCAAGAGTGCTGCGGCCAGGACGAAAACCACATTGTTCCTCCTGAATCCGAGGTTCGACTATCGGTCGGATCCTCCTCTCTAGTACCCCTGCATAGACTTTCCCAGGTAGGCTGAGGAGTGTAATTCCCCGATAATTGGAACACACCCTCCGGTCTCCCTTCTTAAAAATTGGGACCACCACCCCAGTTTGCCAATCCAGAGGTACAGCCCCCGATGACCACGCGATGTTGCAGAGACGTGTCAACCAAGACAGTCCTACAACATCCAGAGCCCTGAGATATTCCGGGCGGATCTCGTCCAACCCCGGAGCTCGACCACCGAGGAGCTTTTTGACAACCTCAGTGACCTCCACTCCAATGATGGGCGGACCCTCACCCGAACCCCCAGGGTCTTCCTCTTCCACGGAGGGCGTGTTGGTGGGATTGAGAAGGTCCTCAATGTATTCCCTCCACCTCTCAACAACATCCCCAGTCAAGGTAAGCAGCTCCCCACCTCCACCGTAAACAGTGTTTGTGAAGAACTGCTTCCCCCTCCTGAGGCGTCGGATGGTGGCCCAGAACCTTTTTGAGGCCAACCGATAATCACTCTCCAGGCCCTCACCGAACTCCTCCCACGCCCGAGATTCTGCATCTGCGACAGCCTCGGCTGCAGCACGTTTGGCCTGCCGGTACCCGTTTGCTGCCTCAGGAGTCCCACAGGCTAATAAAACCCGATAGGCCTCCTTCTTCAGCTGGACGGCCCCCTTCACCGCAGGTGTCCACCACCGGGTTCGGGGATTACCGCCATGACAAGCACCGACAACCTTACGGCCACAGCTATGGGCTGTCGCCTCAGCAATGGAGGCACGAAACATGGCCCATTCGGATTCCATGTCCCCCGCCTCCTCCGGAACGTGGTTGTAGCTCTGCCGGAGGTGGGAGTTAAAGGCCTCTCGGACAGGGGGCTCCGCCAAACGTTCCCAGCAGACCCTGATTACACGCTTGGGCCTGCCAGGTCTGGAAGGCAACCTCCCACACCACCGAAGCCAACTCACCAACGATCAGTGATCGGTAGACAGCTCAGCTCCTCTCTTCACCCGAGTGTCCAGAACATATGGTCGCAAGTCCGATGACACGACTACAAAGTCAATCATCGAACTGCGACCTAAGGTGTCCTGGTGCCAAGTGCACTTATGGACACCCTTATGTTCGAACATGGTGTTCGTGATAGACAAACTATGACGAGCACAGAAGTCCAACAACGACACACCATTCGGATTCAGACTGGAGAGGCCGTACCTACCGATCACACCCTTCCAGGTCACACTATCGTTGCCCACATGGGCGTTGAAGTCTCCCAAGACAACGAGCGAGTCTCCCGAGGGAGCGTTCTGCAACACCCCCCCAAAGACTCCAAAAGGGTGGGTATTCTGAACTGTCATTTGGTGCATAAGCACAAATAACAGTCAGGACCCGTCCCCCACCCGAAGACGGAGGGAAGCTACCCTTTCGTCAACCGGGAGAACCCCAACATTTGGGCACTGAGACGGGGGCAACAAGAATACCCACACCGGCTCGCCGCCTCCCCATGAGCAACTCCAGAATAGAAGAAGGTCCAGCCTCTTTCGAGATGGATGGTTCCAGAGCCCAAGCTATGCGTTGAGGTGAGTCCGACTATATCTAGTCGGTATCTCTCCACCTCACGCACCAAATCAGGCTCCTTTCCCGCCAGAGAGGTGACATTCCATGTCCCGAAGGTCAGAGTAAGTAGCCAAGGATCAGTCCGACAGAACCCATGCCTTTGGCTGCCACCCAACTCACACTGCACCCGACCCCTAAAACTCCTCCCACGGGTGGTGGGTCCATGGGAGGGCGGACCCATGTCTCCTTTTCGGGCTGGGCCCGGCCAGGCTCCATGGGCATAAGCCCGACCACCAGGCGCTCGCCTTCGAGCCCCTCCCCTGGGCCTGGCTCCAGGAGGGAACCCCGGTGACCCGCGTCCGGGCAAGGGAGACTGATTCCTATGTTGTCTCGTGTCTTAGGGGTTTGTTTTGAATCGCACTTTGTCTGGACCTTCATCCCGGACCTGTTTGCCTTGGGTGACCCTACCAGGGGCATTTGCCCCCGACAACATAGCTCCTAGGATCATTAGGTCACACAAACCCCTCCACCACGATAAGGTGGCGATTCAAGGAGAGGACAAACATATTATTCTTTATGTATTCCCTTTCACATTAACAAGATGGAAGGTACTGAGACGTGCTGATTTTCATTTCGCTGGAAACTGTGTTTGTCTGTCCGCAGTCCACGAGCGTGTTCTGTTCTGTAAGTTCATCAACCAAGAATTGACAAAGTCTCGCTACCATTTGAATGGACCTTGTTCATTCTCAGTTGACGAGTTAGTACCTTCTGAGTGAACTATACAAGTGGTTCTTGACTTACGACGTTTTGACTTTCTGACGCCACTAACTATATATACGTAAAAAAATATGGAAGGATTCAAAGTTACGCCGATCTGTTATTATATATATATATACATATATATGTGTATATATATATATATATATATATATATATATATATATATATATATATATACATATATATATATATATATATATATATATATATACACACACATATATATATATATATATATATATATATGAGTAGCATGGTGGCATAGTCTTTAGCACATCTGGGTCAACATAGTGGTTAGCACGTCTGCCTCACAGTAGGAAGGTCCTGGGTTCAATTTTTGTTGTTTCTGTGTGGAGTTCTCCTTGTGCTTGTGTGGGTTTTCCGGTACTCCAGTTTCCTACCACAGTCCAAAAAAATGCACAGTAGGTTAACTGGCTGTTCCAAATTGCCCCTAGGTATGAGTGTATGCCCTGTGATGGCCTGGCAAGCTATCCAGGGTGTAGTCTGCCTTCGCCCAGAGTCGGCTGAGATGGGTGCCAGCCTCCCGGTCACCCTAATTTCCGAATTAAGCGGTTCAAAAAATGAATTAATGAATGACAATGAGTTTCTTTACCCATCCTTCAGTTCTACAACTGGAATGAATGAAATGGCAGACAGAACTTGTTAATTCTCAGTTGATGAGTTGAATGACTTATCATTATCATAAGTGGCATGACCCACTTTCTCTTAAGGTTTAATTCACATACAGGTCTCCTGATATTTCTCTTTAGAATTCACTGGTATCATTTAAAATTAGTTATTCTGTACCATCAAAAATGACGAGTCATCTTGACTTGAAACAGTTCCAAACTATAATACTACTGCCACCATGTTTCAGAAATGGGATCAAGTCATTATAGAGGAATGTACCGCTCTCCTCTCTCCAAACACAGTGTAACTAGTTTAGGGTGAATTGTTCTATTTTGGGCTCATCTCATAAAATTCAGGAGGTTATTTAGACCATATTCATCCAGAAGTTTAGAAAATTGTGAAGGTTTTTCCAACTCTCAGGCCCCACAGCACAGATTGAGACAGAGTGCAGAGCAAACCTTTACACTTATCCAAGTTTATGCTTAGCACAAAGTGATGAGTTCTACATTAATTCTAATAACAATAATAATAATAATAAATCGAAATCTTTTTTCACTGTATTGAGCTGCCAAACATTTTTCAGTTTTTCAGTTGCTTGTTTTACAATTAATATATATATCGTAAATTGAACCGCATTTCACATGTAAAACACGTGATTCGTTTCAAGGCTCCAAACACTACCCCATAAACCCTTTAAAAATTATAAATGTACACCAATTTTGTATGAAATATGTATGAAATATGTGTTAAAAGTTAAAGAAAAGTCGGTCCCCGACTTACAAAAATCCCGGGTTAATGAAAACATTTTCCTAAGTTTTCGTCCCCTGGATACGAAAACAACCCCCTCTTACAAAAAGAAATTCAAAATTCAAACTCACTAATCAAATTTCACACAACGAGCCAGTTGCTCTCTCATTGGCTGTCTCTCAACATCCCGCCCCGCTGGCCTCCCATTGGCTAGGAGGGATGACGCAGAATCAGAAGGAGACCATAAAGTAGAAATACAGTGAGGACCTCTGATCTTTCACACAGGTACTGTAATTCTGCTTTAAATAAAACATCCCGTCCATGTGTGTGTGTGTGTGTGTGTGTGTGTGTGTGTGTGTGTGTGTGTGTATGTGATAGAGCGAGAGAGCGAGAGAGAGAGAGAGAGACAGAGAGAGAGAGAGAGAGAGAGAGAGAGAGAGAAGTAAGCTTAACTCTTTAGTTTTTAGTTGAGTTTTTAAGTTGTTTAATTCAGTAAATGTGGCACATTTGAGCTCATCTGGAATTCCGATCCCTCAAGGAATCAAGTTAAAGTTGAGTTTGGACCTCTGATCTGTCAAGCATGGAATGCGCTTTGAATTCCACGTCTTGTGGGTGTGGCCCGCAGCGCTACTATCAACATTTAATGTGTATACAATACGCATTTCATGCCTATGTGTGTGTGTGTGTGTGTGTGTGTGTGTGTGTGTGTGTGTGTGTGTGTGTGTGCGTGTGTGTGTGCGTGTGTGTGTGCGTGTGTCTGTGAATAAAAATGTTTAATAATGGTTTAATTAATAAATATGTTAATAAAATGGTTTAATAAATCTTTTTCTTTTACTTTTAACACATATTTCAGACAAAATTGGTGTACTTTTATAATTTTTAAAGGGTTTATGGGGTTGTTTTGGGAGCCTTGGAACGAATCAGGCATTTAACATGTAAAATGCGACCCCTACTGACGAAACTCCTGGAATGCTGGAATACATTAATTTCGTAAGTCAGAGGCTGATTGTATTTACTTTTTTAAATCTCTCGAACCACCCATGCGATGCTTTAAAGTACGGGAGTTGCTGGTCGGAAGAACCCTCACCCCACATCCACTCTCCTTCACGAAGTCCTTAAATATACAGTTGCTTTTTCCGAAATAATCACCTCCATCACTGTACCTCCACTTTTAAGACCTCCTTATGTTTCAATATCGTCCCGATTGTACAGGGGTTTCGGCCATCCTCCTTTGCGATTTCACTCAACCGCATCCCACTTTCATTTTTTTTTATCATCTCCTGTTTTACTTTTACTGATAACGGAGCCCGCTTCTTCTTTTCTGTCTCACCAGGAATCACTTTCTTGGGGCTCATGATTAATAACGAAAAATAACGCTCATGAAACGCACGAACCAACACTCTCAACTCTCCTTCACACGTGTGTCGATACACACTGTACTGGGTACAGTACTGTATTATGGCGATTCAGCTGCCTCCTAGCCAATGAAAGGCCAGCGGTGTAGGGTGTTGGGAGACAACCAATGGGAAAGCAACTTGTGCATTGTTTGAATGTTTGAATGGCACTTTTAAATTTTTGAGATGGCGCTTTCATAATGTGAACTTGTTTCATATCCAGAGACAAAAATTTTAGGGAAATGCGTTTCGTAACCTGAATTTTTTGTTTGGTGAGACTTTCATAAAGTGAGGTACCACTATATATATATCTTCTTCTTCTTCTTCTTTTACTTTCGGCTGCTCCCTTCAGGGGTCGCCACGGCAAATCATCCGCCTCCACCTCACCCTGTCCTCCGCATCTTCTTTTCTGACTCCAACGACCTTCATGTCTTCCTTCACCACATCCATAAATCTCTTCTTCGGTCTTCCTCGAGGCCTTCTGCCTGGTAGTTCCAACCTCAGCATCCTACTGCCAATATACTCACTATCCCTCCTGTCCAAACCATCTCAATCTAGCCTCTCTGACTTTGTCTCCAAAACATCTTACATGGGCTGTCCCTCTGATATACTCATTTCTGATCCTATCAATCCTCGTTACTCCCAGGGAGAACCTCAACATTTTCATCTCCGCTACCTCCAGCTCTGCCTCCTGCCTTTTCCTCAGCGCCACTGTTTCTAAGCCATACAACATCGCTGGCCTCACCACCATCTTGTACACTTTTCCCTTCATTCTTGCTGACACTCTCCTATCGCACATCACACCGGATACTTTTCTCCAACCATTCCAGCCTGCCTGCACACGCTTCTTCACCTCTTTTCCACACTCTCCATTGCTCTGGATTGTTGAGCCTAAGTACTTAAAATCCTCCACCTTCGTTATCTCTGCTCCCTGTAACATCACCGTTCCTCCTGGGTCCTTCTCATTCACACACATGTATTCTGATTTTCTGAGGCTAACCTTCATATATATATATCTATATATATATAGCCTGTAATTGTTCTGCTGGAATGATCTACATTGTTTTTTATCTGGAGTGGAGAGGTAATGCAGATAAGCATCTAAAGTCTCTCTGTGTTTGAAAGCAACAAATAAACTCAGATACTGAATGTCACATAAGCCTCAAATTCTGTTTGATGTGTTTGCATGCATACATGTTTGCATGGGTGTATACGTTCATATGGGTACCTCTTTGTGTGTGTGTGTGTGTGTGTGTGTGTGCGTGTGTGTGTGTGTGTCCCCGCACACACGCACACCTGTCCTTCACTGTAAATCACTGACTGGTTGAAAAAGAAATCAAAGGCTGTGAGACGGGGGGACACAAAAAAGACCTTTGAATGTTAGTGGAAGAGAAAGTGACAGAGAAGGAGAGGAAGGCACAGTCATAGATGTGTCAGTCAAGGACAAACATGTCTGCATGCATGCAATTCATATATATGTATATGTATATATCTTCTTCTTCTTTTCCTTTCGGCTGTTCCCTTCAGGGGTCGCCACAGCAAATGATCTGCCCCCATCTCACCCGATCCTCTGCATCTTCTACTCTTACTCCAACGACCTTCATGTCCGCCTCCACCACATCCATAAATCTTCACTTTGGTCTTCCTCTAGACCTTCTGCCTGGTAGTTCCAACCTCAGCATCCTACTACCAATATATTCACTATCCCTCCTCTGTACATGTCCAAACCATCTCATTCTAGCCTCTCTGACTTTGTCTCCCAAACTTGTTACATGTGCTGTTCCTCTGATGTACTCATTTCTGATCCTATCCATCCTCGTTACTCCCAAAGAGAACCTCAACATTTTCATCTCTGCTACCTCTAAGTCTGACTCCTGTCTTTTCCTCAGGGCCACTGTCTCTAAACCATACAACATCGCTGGCCTCATCACCGTCTTGTACACTTTTCCCTTCATTCTTGCCGATACTCTCCTATCACACATCACACCGGACACTTTTCTCCATCCATTCCAACCTGCCTGCACATGCTTCTTCACCTCTTTTTCACACTCTTCATTGCTCTCTCTCTCTCTCTCTCTTTCTCTCTCTCTCTCGCTCTCTCTCTCTCTCTCTCTCTCTCTCTCTCTCTCTCTATATATATATATATATATATATATATATATATATATATATATATATATATATATATATATATATATATATATACAGTGATACCTCAGCTCACGAACATAATTGGTTCCCAGAAAGTGTGTGTAAGGCGAAAAGTTCGTCTTCCTAACATTTATTTCCCATAAGAAACCATTAAAATGAGAATAATCCGTTCCCAGGTCCCCATAAAACATAATTTTCTACTAAATAAGCCTTAAAACTACACAAAAATATACCTTATTTTATGTATAATAAATGTGCTATTGTATTGTAATTAAAGAAATAAACTGTACTGTATAATAAAGTCGTTTTATTTACCTTTGTGATGGTAGTTGATGGCTTGATGGAATGGAGTGGGAGGAGGAGGGAGGGAGGGACTTACTGTTTGGAAGGAGAGTTTGGAAATGCCTACTGTTTGGAAACACCCTTAGCCACACACGCACCCTTAATAGCTTCCTTGTTCTTAAGGATGGGAGCAATGGTAGACTTAGCGTACTGGTACTGGGACGCTAAGTCACACAAACGCACACCTCGTTCGTGTTTTTCAATGATCTCCGCCTGTGGTGGGGTCTTTTTCGGTCCCCATAATAGCAAAAGTACACTCAATATGGTCCAAAATGTCTATCAAACACAAACCACGTCCGCACTTAAAGAAAGGGGGTGACGAACTGGGATGCCGTGAGCGTGCGTCAGCTTCTCGTGGCCGCCACCGTGGCGCTGTTCGACCGCGTGGTTTGGTTCGTCCGCCGAAAACTAGTTCGTCAGCAGAGACTATATGCTCGCAAATTTAATGTTCTTGAGGCGAAAAGTTCGTGAGCTTAAGCGTTCGTCAGCGGAGGTTTTACTGTCTGTCTGTCTTCCTTTCGGCTTTTTCCCTTTTACTTGGGAGTCGCCACAGCGAATTATTTGATTCGCACGTTTGATTTGGCAGAGATTTTTACGTCGGATGCCCTTCCTGTCACAACCCTTTTTAGCAAGGGACAGAAACACGCTGACGACTTTGCAGCCTACTCTTTACGAAAGTCAGCAATGGTTCTTTTACATGCCTCGCACCATAGACAGTGAGAGACATGGCCCGCCTTTGATAACCCAGTTAGCTGCATATATATATATATATATATATATATATATATATATATATATATATATATATATATGATTTTCTGAGTAGATCCTTCCGTAGGAGACTGCTCAATACTTTTTGGTAGAGCAAATATATTAGTATACTAGTATATATATATATATATATACAGTTGGCCCTTGACTATTCACGGCTTTGCATATTCGCGGATTGCCGAGCAACACTCACGTGATTCAGATTCAGCCAATGGCTGTCCTCCTTCCTGCTGATTGGATGAGATGATGTATACGCCCCTTTTTCTTTATTCACGCACAAGTTGTCAATGCCACTCAAACGCCAGCTAAGCGCCAGAAAAAGGTAATGACGTTGGCTGTCTCTTCTGAAAAAAGCAAGTATCTAACATTATGATTGGAGTGTGGGGGTGCCCCATCTTGATGAAAATAAAACTCCTGTTCTTCACAGTCTTCTCTAATGCTTGGCATGACAGACGGTTGCAGCAAGTTCAAGTACGGTGTATACATTCTTTTGGTACACCCTGTAGAAGGCCGACCTTTGATAACCCAGTTGGGGGGCAGCAGTGACAACCTTTGACAGTGGGACTTGAACCCCCAACCTTGTGATCAGCAATCCAGTACCTTTCCACCGTGCCAAAATAATTCAAATGAATTCAAACTGTAAAGATAATTGTATACCTTTGGATGTGAACAAAGAGTATAAGGTATACAATTATCTTTACAGTTTGAATTCACAGTTTGGGTATGTTGGCGTAAAGCAACACGTATACACACTCTACACATTTGTGTACACATTCTGTACACGTATATGCACCTCAGTTCATTCATATAGAAAACTCAATACATTTCATAACAGAGACCTATTTCATTCAAATTAATGGTAAAGCTCACTTTCTTTCACCTGCTTCTTTTCGAACAAAGCAGAAAAAGTAAAGTGGAAATCTGACTCAGGGGCTGCCTCAAGTACTGCGCTGGGTTGAGGTTATTACTTTTGTTGTAGGTTCTGGGCTGAGGAAATGTAGTTTGCATGTGGTGTACTCATACAAATATGTAAAATTGAACTCGATCAACTTAGAAATAACAGCATATCAAATTATATATTTGTAAAGTACTTAATGACATAAATTGCCATTGCTGTTTACTGGGCATATTTTCCTCTGATAATGTGACTGTGTTGCTGTCACAAGATTCCCACAGTGTGAGTGTGCTATTACTGTGCGAGAGTACCTGTGTGCTGTGTAAAATAGATTGTGTCTGCACGCTATCTCACATTCACGCCATCTCAGCTGGCTGCTGTGTCAGAATTCAGATTTAGCAATGAGAGCAGTGAGAATGATGGGCACACGATAAATTCAAAGTCATATCAAGTATGGATGCCCACCTGTAAATTAAATTAAATTGGTCATCTACTATGGAGTTCAGGGCAGTGGTGCCCTGGTGGTAAGGTGCTGGATTACCGATGCTAAGGTTGGAAGTTCAAGCCCCACATTTAATGGTTGTCACTGCTGTCCCTGCAGTGGAGCTAACTGGGTTATCAAAGGCCGGACATGTCTCTCACCGTCTATGGTGTGAGGTTCATGTAAAAGAACCATTGCTGACTTTCCACAAGAGGAGCTTCATAGCCGTCAGAGAGTTTATGCCCGGCAGTGGCCTGGCAAACTGTCCAGGGTGTACCCTGCCCCCGCCCAGAGTCGGCTAAGATGGACGCTAGCCTCCCCGTGACTATAATTAGAATTAAAAACATGAAAACTCTGCAGAGAAACACCCATTGCCTAACCTAGGACTCAAACCAAGGACGTTCTCAATATGAGGTAGACTTTCTAAGCATTAAACCGCCATGCCGCACTAATTTTAAACATTTCTCTATAAATCCTACACAGGGATCCCTGACTTTCTGTGGTTAATGGGGACAGCGGACCCCCCCCCCCCCCCTCCCCAGCCGCATACGTGCGCCGATTTCCACAAAGTAGGATCGACCCTCCCTGACTGACGTATACGTACATGTATATGTGTATATAACATTAATAAATACATATTCAACACTATAAATGTTTATACTAACAATTAAACATTCAAAAATAATGCATAAGATGTAAATAAAATATAAATACACACACATACAGATGCACGCGCACAGACTCAGATGCGCACCTCACATAAAAATGTCAGTAGTTTGTTGGGAGGTTTAGGGTTGTTTTTTTTTTTACTGCACATTCATAATGAGCAAGCCTGTGTCGACTATAGCAAGGAAAACCTTCCTCAGTGATGAGGAAGAATCCTTGAAAGGAACAACACCGAAAAGGAGAACCCAACATCATTGGGTAAAACCAGATAAAAATAAAAAACATTTATTCAGTGTAGTTTCTACTTGAAGTTTTGATGATAATCTAATAATTGAAATGATAATTTTAGGCCCAACTCATTTTAGCAAAATGAGTTTATATCAGCAGAATTCTAAAGTCATATTTACACTTTCGTCATTTTCTGCACATCACCAGCAGGACTGAAGCTTTTTTTAAAATGAGAACTCCAACCATTAGAAAGTCATTAGTTGTCCATTAGAAAACAAGCACATGGCTGAAGTCCAACAAGGAACAACTTTTCAATATTACGGAAAGCTTATTGACACTCCTCAGGCTTTTGAGGAATATTCCCAGTCATAATCACTGAACTATTACTGGTATCTGTTTTTCCATCATAAATAACCCAAATTCTTTTTACCAATTCATGCTCCAGCATCATTCCTCTGATGATTATAAGACTTCTGTTCAGGGCTTTGTCTCATCCTGTTAGCCAGTCCTTTTTTAAACGGTCCCTTGTTCTGGGTATTACCTTGCTTTTTCCCCACTCTGGCTAATTGACGAGAATGAAAGCTATAAACCTGCACCAGCATCCTCCACTCATATGATTTTGAGGTACTCTAAGCTATAAAAAAAAAAAAATTACTGATGATGATGAAGAATTTTGGGGTGAACATATTTGTGTCCAAAAAAGTTGGTCCGTTTGTCAGTGGAAGGTTAAAAAAAAACATTTTTATTATACAGTGGTACCTCACCTTATGATAGTCTCAGCAAATGAAAAATCAGGTTACATTTTCAAAAATTTTTTTCTCTGTATACGAAACAAGTTCTCCTTACGAAACATGCCAAAGGCGCCATTCAAACATTCAAACAATGCAGGAGCTGCTTTCCCATTGACTATTTTCCAATATCCCACCCTGCTGGCCTCCTGCTAGCTCGGAGGGATGACGCAGCTCCCTCCCATTGGCTATTATGTAGCTGTATCTCCCATAATGCTTTTTGTGTAAACGACAGAGTTACTGTTGTTTCATTATTTTTTTGAGTGTGCTCATTCTTTACTTTTTGACTCAGGCTTTTAACCTTCCATAAACATTTGTAAGATTATAACTCTGCTGAGAAGACATGGTCAATACGCACACACACACACACACACACACACACACACACACACACACACACACACATTTCTGGTGCGAGTGAAAAGAAGAAGTGGGCTCGTGGCATGCGGTTGAGTGATATCGCAAAGGAATATGGCCAAACCTGTCTACCATCAGTACGATATTGAAGCAGAAGGAGGTCTTTAAAGGTATACTTTTATAATTTTTAAAGGCTTTAGGGGTAGTTTTGGCGGCCTTGGAATGAATCACACATTTTACATCTGAAATGCGCTTCAATTTCTGAAAAATCCAGGTTAAGAAAAAGGCTCTGGAACGGATTAATTTCATAAGGTGAGGTACCACTGTATATGTTATATGTATTGCTGTATACTGACCAGGGTGTTATCAGTTCTAAGTCCATGTATAGTTGTGTGCAAATTATCAGCTGTGATGAACCAGTTATTGTGCAAAAATAATTGCTTTGTTTCCATCTTGTCTCAGTTGTAAGCTGCAGTGTATAAAACCATTTGGCAAATAAATATACAAGTAACAACATGTAATTACACAATCACACAATCTCTGAACTTGTTTTTAAATTACCAACCTATTGTGTCTTTGTTGTTGGGTTTTCTTTCTCAGCATTTCATGACTTTGGCTTTATGACAGTGATGTGTCCCAGACACGCCAGGTTGCATATTAAACTCATAATAAATAATGATATAAGGCAAGTCACAGGAAATACCAGTTTTCAAAACAAATCATAACTAGTAGCATGCTTATTCTAAGATATTGCTGAGAAAGATCAAATTAATTTTTATGAAAACTTTATGATAAGCAAGGTGGTCATGTAACATCAGAGCATTTGGTTATGTGAGTTGGACTATTTTTATATGAGTCATTCTCTGTAGTGGCAGCTCATGTGTGAAAATCATTCTTCATGTTCCCTGAACCACTCTTTCAATGTTT
>CM045736.1:53611395-53623895 GCA_024760905.1 Plotosus lineatus
AAACCCCAACCCCACAACAAAGCTACTATATTCAACGTAATAAGCGCCCTGCTCCAATAAGCCCCGACCCCAATGTTTTTAATGTTAAGTCTAATAATCGCCCATGTGTCCTGGGAGCAAAATCGTACATTTTTATTCGATCAGTCTCTGTAATGGTGATGGACAGGCTGACAGACGAGGTGAGACAAGAATCTCCATGGACTATGCAGATGACATTGTGATCTATAGTGAGAGCAGAGAACAAGTGGAGGAAAATCTAGACAGGTGGAGGTATGCCCTGGAAAGGAGAGGAATGAAGGTTAGCCTCAGAAAATCAGAATACATGTGTGTGAATGAGAAGGACCCAGGAGGAACGGTGATGTTACAGGGAGCAGAGATAACGAAGGTGGAGGATTTTAAGTACTTCGGCTCAACAATCCAGAGCAATGGAGAGTGTGGAAAAGAGGTGAAGAAGCGTGTGCAGGCAGGCTGGAATGGTTGGAGAAAAGTGTCCGGTGTGATGTGCGATAGGAGAGCGTCAGCAAGAATGAAAGGAAAAGTGTACAAGACGGTGGTGAGGCCAGCGATGTTGTATGGCTTAGAAACAGTGGCGCTGAGGAAAAGGCAGGAGGCAGAGCTGGAGGTAGCAGAGATAAAAATGTTGAGGCTCTCTCTGGGAGTAACGAGGATGGATAGGATTAGAAATGAGCATATCAGAGGGACAGCCCATGTAAGATGTTTTGGAGACAAAGTCAGAGAAGCTAGATTGAGATGGTTTGGACATGTACAAAGGAGGGATAGTGAGTATATTGGCAGTAGCATGCTGAGGCTGGAACTACCAGGCAGAAGGCCTCGAGGAAGACCAAAGAAGAGATTTATGGATGTGGTGAAGGAGGACATGAGGGTCATTGGAGTAAGAGAAGAAAATGCAGAGGACAGGGTGAGATGGAGGCGGATGGTTTGCTGTGGTGACCCCTGAAGGGAACAGCTGAAAGGGAAAGAACAAGAGTCTCTGTAATGGTAAAATGGGGCGTACGCTGTCTGTAAAAGTGAGTTTACACGGTATTTCAAGACCCCCTACCACTGGGGAATGTCTATAATGTTCATCAGTAACAACACATTTGATTGTTCTGACGTGCTTTAAAAAACAGGAAAATATTTTGCTGTGTTCTCTTGGTAAATGTCCAACAAGATGAACCATTAGAAACTGCTACAGCAAAACTATGGGATGCTCTGAATGAATGAATGAATGGAGTGATGAGCCAGATATGGACCTATCGGAAATTGATGCGTATTTTTCACCCGATTCTCCTGCTCACTAACTTCGTAAATTTAAAGACATTCCTGGCCATCTGCTTCTGTTTATGTTGATTGGTTCAACGTGCCATGTGCTAAAGTTGACATTCGTGTTTATTGGCTCGATGTTACTTCCAGGAAAATGTTTAAAGGAACAGCACCAGGAGCGAAAAGTAAGGGATCTTTTTGTTTTTTAATTTATGCTGTTTTCTATTTATTTTCAGCTTTCATGTAAGTAATTTGGTTGATACCAAAAAATGAATAACACAAATACCAGTAAAACTCTTTTATTGTTTATTATTGTATATATTATTATCATCAAGCACTTACTGTTCCATGCCGCTGGTAAGCTCTGGGCGCTTATCACGTCAATTACGGTACTTACATTTTTATGTGAGGTGTGCATCTGAGTGTGTGTGTGTGTGTGTGTGTGTGTGTGTGTGTGTGTGTGTGTGTGTGTGTGTGTGTGCGCACATCTGTATGTGTGTGTGTCTATTTATATTTTATTTACATCTTATGCATTATTTTTGAATGTTTAATTGCTATTTTAAGCATTTATAACATTGAATATGTATTAATTGATATTATATACACATGTACATGTACGTATACATCAGTCATGGGGGGGGGGGGTCAATCCTACTTTGCGGAAATCGTCGGTCGCGGGGGGATCTCGGTCCCCATTTAACTGCGGAAAGTAAGGGATCCCTGTAATTAAAATTTTATATTTGCCATTCACTAGAATTTGATGTAGTCTCTTCTCATTTGCTATAGCAACTAGACTCCATATTAAAAACCCTGCCTTAGCTTGAATAATATACAAATAACTGAATAAAAACAAATTAAATAACTGAGTTAAATATGTGTCATGCCTTCCACTATTATTAGCACCCCTTGTAAACTTGGTAAAGTGGGTTAATTTTTTTTCTTTTCTTTTCTTTTTTTTTTTTTTAAATCAAATATCTTCATCGCAAACTGGGAAAAGCTGACTTTTAATTGAAAGAAATTTAATTAGAGAAAAAAAAATCCCTCATCAAAAAACAAGTACAGTATTGTATTTTGGCCATATAAAAACAAATCATAACACTCAGGCTTGGTGTGACTGTCGACAGGCAGCACACATACAGCAAAAAGCATGCAAACACAGAGTCCTTATATGGTGCTGTCATATCACAATCAGTGCAAATGAGGAAAAAGTGTGGTGTGAGCATGAGATATGAGTCATGTGACCTGATTGTCTAAGGTAATGTAACTAGTGTTGGTGCAAGGGTTAACAGGAAATGCAGTAAGTCTTGAATGTTGCATGAAATGGCTGAGGATATGAAAGTATTAAACAGTTGCCCGGAAGAGGACCCAAGTTTATTTCATTCCCACTGACACTGAGGAGAATGGTGGCAGTTAAAACCCTCAAGGATCACTGTTCTGATCACATGTAAGTCCTGCATCACCCTGGCTGGGCTCATCTCATCTCATCTTCCTCCACTTATTTCAAGGTCAGGTCGCGGGGGCAGCAGCCCAAGTAATGAGGTCCAGACGTCCCGCTCCCCAGCCACTTCCTTCAGCTCTTCCAGGGGGGACACCGAGGTGTTCCTAGACAAGCAGAGAGACATAGCCCCTCCAGCATGTTCTAGGTCGACCCCAGGGTCTCTTCCCAGTTGGACATGCCCGAAACACCACACCAGGGAGGCGTTCGGGAGGCATCCTGACCAGATGCCCGAGCCACCTCAATTGGTTCGTCTCAATGCGGAGGAGCAGTGGTTCTACTCCGAGTTCTCTGCAGACGGTAGAGCTTCTCACCTTGTCTTTAATGGAGAGCCCCGCCACCAGGCAAAGGAAGCTCATTTCAGCCGCTTGTATCCGCAATCTTGTTCTTTCGGTCACTCCCCAAAGCTCATGACTATAGGTGAGCGTTGTCCCAAGTGGAGAAGTTCAAGTATCTTGACTGGGTTCAATTAGCAGCAATGACTATCTCACTGTTGCACGCAATGCCTGACATGCACAATAATATTCTGGCCATTTTTGAAGCTGTGGGTCTTCGATAAATGGGTTTTCCATTAATCAGACATATCTGAACAAAGTTGAAGATATTTATGGGTGACATAATTTTGAATAATTAATAATACTGGAAAGATAAACAGACTATTAAGTATAAGTCAGTAATGAATATAATAGCTTCATTAAAGAAGTGATTTTACGGTGGTAACTTACTTTATCAGCAGATATGGCTTTACATTCGAATGCAACACAGCCTAGTTAAAATGGTTTGTGCACATTCTAAATTATCCCATTATAAGTGTATCATTATTTTATTGTAAAAACCGCCATTTCCATAAAAGTTGGGGCATTTTGAAAAATTCTGTGATTTTATAATTAATTTCACATTCATTCATTTTCTGAATCACTTAATCCTAATTAGGGTAACAGGAGGCTGGCACCCATCTCAGTCAACTCTGGGCAAGGGACACCCTGAAAAACTTGCCCGGCCATCACAGGAACACATTCACACAATCATTCATACTCACCCTCATCACTAGGGGTGATTTGGAACAGCCAAGTAACCTACTGTGCATGTTTTTGGACTGTTGGAGAACCAGAGTACCCGGAGGAAACCCACACAAACAAGACCAAGCTGGGAATCAAACTCAAGCCTTCTTGCTGTGAGGCGGATACGCTACCCATGACAGCAAAGTGCCTAATTTCACATTTAAATGACAAAAATATCCAAAGTAATTTATATATTTTTACTCACCGAATGAATTGGATTTTATCAAAATAAATTAATTTGGAATTTGTTAATTTGATTCTCTGTCAACAGAAGCTGGGACAGAATTAAAATAAGACTAAAATATTATAAAATATTCAAGAGGGGCAGTGGTGGGCTACCGATATAGCGCGCTGGCTTACTGATCCTAAGGTTGGGGGTTTGAGTACCACTCTCCACAAGGTTGTCACTGCCCCCCCCCCCCCACCCAGTGCAGCTCACTGAGTTATCAAAGGCGGGCCATGTCCATGGTGAGAGGCATGTAAAAGAACCATTGCTGGCTTTTGTAAATAGGAGCTGCAAAGCCGTCAGCGCGTTTCTGTCCCTTGCTAAAGGGTTGTGTAAGGAAGGGCATCCGACGTAAAAACCTCTGCCAAATTAAATGTGCGAATCATTCGCTGTGGCGACCCCTGATAAAGGGAAAAAGTCAAACGGAAATCTCTCTCAATTATAAAATATTCAAGCAACACCAATTTGGAAGATTCCAAAATAAAAAGACTCATTCTTTTCAATCAAGGACTGTTGTGGTCATGGTTTCCTTTATGTCAGATTTTGAGAGAGAATTATAAATTCATTCTAACTTTTGTAAACACAAGATAGCAAAGAATGTGACAAAATCGAACGTACCTAACATTATGAAAAGATTCAGGACATTTACACACATCTCAGTGTGAAGGCATGGCCTGTGACCCTTCAGGGGACGCTACATGATAAATCATCATGCTTCAGTGAGAAATATGGTCTTAGGAGAACATCAAAAAAAAAAAACAATCTGTGATGGAATAAGGCTACATCAATGCCTAAGGCGTTGAAGGTGTGTGATAGTAACATTGGTGAAGAGACATAAATTGGGATTTTACTGAGAAAAATACATCATCAAGACAAGACAACATCTCCCAGGAAGTTCATGCTTATTTCAGAAGAACAATGATAGCCCTGGATCTGAACAAGCCACAAGAACACAGAGTTGCTCCATCGGAGTGCGTGTGCTTTACTTACTGCCAGTCCAGATCTGTCTCTTATCAAGGAAAAATGGACCAAAAATTCCAACGGTAAACATGCAGCAGTTACCGTAGTAACCTCTGTTTACTAATGATTAAAAAGTGTAATTAAAAGAAAAGGTAACTCAACAAAATGGTAAACATATAGCTGTCCCAATATCTGTTCAGTGTGTTGCAAGCATTATATTTTTCATCTGTAAAAATTTTGAATACAGTCGGCCCCCTGAAGTACTTAGGCTCAACAATCCAGAGCGATGGAGAGTGTGGAAAAGAGTTGAAGAAGCGTGTGCAGGCAGGTTGGAATGGTTGGAGAAAAGTGTCCGGTGTGATGTGTGATCGGAAGGTATCGGCAAGAATGAAAGGAAAAGTGTACAAGACGGTGATGAGGCCAGCGATGTTGTATGGTTTAGAAACAGTGGCTCTGGGGAAAAGACAGGAGGCAGAGCTGGAGGTAGCAGAGATGAAAATGTTGAGGTTCTCTTTGGGAGTAACGAGGATGGATAGGATCAGGAATGAGTACATCAGAGGGACAGCACATGTTAGATGTTTTGGAGACAAAGTCAGAGAGGCTAGATTGAGATGGTTTGGACATGTACAGAGGAGGGATAGTGAGTATATTGGTAGTAGGATGCTGAGGTTGGAGCTACCAGGCAGAAGACCTAGAGGAAGACCAAAGAGGAGGTTTATGGATGTGGTGAAGGAGGACATGAAGGTAGTTGGAGTAAGAGTAGAAGGTGCAGAGGATCGGGTGAGCTGGAGGCAGATCATTTGCTGTGGCGACCCCTGAAGGGAACAGCCATAAGGAAAAGAAGAATATGAAGAAAAGGCTCGTTTTTTATGATGGTTCTGGTCCAGCCCTTCCCTTGGATCATCAAAATCCACAAGTAAAAGGGCAGTGGTGGTTTCGTGGTTAAGGCGCAGGATCGCTGATCCTAAGGTTGGGGGTTCGAGTCCCCACAGGGTTATCACTGTCCCCCAGTGCAGCTAGGTTATCAAAGGCGGGCCATGTCTGTCACTGTCTATGGTGAGAGGTTCATGTAAAAGAACCATTGCTGACTTTCCTAAAGAGGAGCTGCAAAGTCGTCAGCGTGTTTCTGTCCCTTGCTAAAAAAGGGTTGTGACAGGAAGGGCATCCGACGTAAAAACCTCTTAATAAAATTAAAAACACATGAAAAAACATGAATTCACAATTCACGAAATCACGTTGATGACATGTGTGCGAAGGAGAAAAAAAGAGGTGTACACATCATCTGCAACCAATCAGCACGAGGGAGAAACAAAAGCTCTCAGCCATTGGCTAAATTTGAATCACTTGCCAGTTACTTCTGGGTTTGTCGCCAATCGATGAGTGTGCGGGGGCGCAAGTGCTGAACCACAACTGGTCAAGGGCCCTACTGTATACACATATTTTTATTAAAAGTTTGCGAACCCTTAATAAATTTACATATTTCTGTATAAATAAAAATTGTCTGATTGTCACACAAGTCCTAAAACAAAAAGTAAAATTGTGTAAACTTTTGATATCAGTATCTGGTGTGACCCCTTTTTGAGCAATAACCGCAATTAAATATTTTCATCAGTCCTGCACATCAGTTTGGTTGAATTTTACCGCACTCCTCCGTACAAAACAATTTCGACTCTGGGATGCTGAGGAGTTTCCTCGCATGAACTGCTCACATCGGGACTCATACAGGAAACTGCACGCTCATTAACATTAATTATACTCTTCCTTATCTATTCTTTGTTTCAACAACTTGTGTGTGAGAGTCCTTGTTTTACTGCATGACCCACTTCCTACTGAGTTTCAGTTCATGGTCAGATGTTCTGACATGTTCCTTGAGGATTTACTGGTCTTCATTCAGAATTAATTGTTCCATCAATAGATTCATAGCTCCACGTTGGTGAAATAAATTGATTTTCCACTCACACCTGACTGTCATCCCAGTGACGGAAAACACCCGACTCTAATTTCATCCTCAAATTACCCGCTACTCTGAGAGGTTCACAAAGGGCAGTGGTGGTCTGGTGGTAAAAGGTGCTGGATCACTGATCCTAAGGTTGGGGGTTTGAGTCCCACTCTCCATAAGGTTGTCACTGTCCCCTCAGTACAACTAACTGGGTTATCAAAGATCGGCCATGTCTCTGGTGAGAGGTTCATGTAAAACAACCATTGCTGACTTTCGACAAGAGGAGCTGCAACGCCGTCAACGTGTTTCTGCCCCTTGCTAAAGGGTTGTGTCAGGAAGGGCATCCGACGTAAAAACCTATGCCAAATCACATGATTTGCTGTGGCGACCCCTGAAAAAGGGAAACACTGAAAAGAAGAAGAATCTGAGAGGTTCACAAACTTTTGCCACTTACAGATATGACATATTGGATCATTTTCAATAAATAAATAACAGAGTACAATATTTTTATCTACATTTTGAATTTGACTGAAAATCTGATTATGTTTTAGGTTATATTTATGTAGAAATGTATAAAGTTCTTAAGGGTTAACAAACTTTCAAACACCATTGTACACACACACACACACACACACACACACACACACACACACACATATATATATATATATATATATTATAATGAGTTTTCCATGATACAAGCTTCGATCCCACCAAAAATCCGCCCCATTCCAATGAGCAAAATTTTGACTTATGAGCTCTGCTGAGGAAATGGCTTTTCCGGGCCGATTAGCCTCGTATTTTTCCGCGTGTATTCCTCTGCACTCCGAGAATGCCTTGTGAAATGCTTCTCAATTATCTTCTGTGATGCCCCCTCTTGGAAGAAAAAAAAACATTTCACCCCCCCCCCAGTGTCCCGCGTGTTCACTGCACTTCATATGGTTTTCTCGGTGCTTTTTCCCTACACCATAGCACGGCAATGAGAGCACCTCTGCCAACTACTGTAGTGGCTACGCAGTTACACTTAGTTCTAGTACAGTATGGCGTACACGTCTCCCCACCCATCAGCATCACACCGTGTAACGGATTAATTGGTTTTCTAATTAATTTCTTATAAGAATAATTGTGTTATCTTAACGAACTTTTCAGTGTATGAGCTCGCCCTTGGAAAGGATTAAATTAATTAGACAAGGTATCACTTATATATATATATATATATATATATATATATATATATATATATATATATATATATATATATATATATATATATAATATGACATCTAAATAAAAAGTCCATTAAAGCACGATAAATAATAAATGTGACAATTCGACTTCTCTGAAAATTTGAAAATTTGACAATTCTTAAGCTCCTGGAGTGCGAGGCATGCTTGCATAACTTAAGCACAACTTTGAGCACCTTTATACAGCAGTGTGACTAGAGAGTGGTCAGAGAGGTCGAATTCCGGGTCAGTCAGACGGTGGTTTCAGCCAGTAACAGATAGCTGACAATCTGAATATTCCTCTGTCAATGACAAGAGTTCAAACGGTGAAGGTACGACCACCACAGATCCACAACTGGACCATCAAAAAGATGCCTTCAAGAGAAAAGTGGAGAAAGTCCTGGTTCCAAGGATGCAAACATTACAGAAAACATCCAAACCAGATAAAAAGTCACATGTTATCTTCATCAAATGGGTTATATATGTGTATGACTTTGCTAACAGAACCGTAAATTGGGACATGTAGTCTAAATGTTCAACTTAAATAAAACAAGATCTAAATCATGTCAGTAGATAGTCAAAACCATCCCTCAAAATGATACACAGGTTTTATGGCCTACCTTTGTGTACATTAAAACCGGCAGACTTATAGTCTGCTCAGGTTTTTGTGAGTTTCATGGTGTCCAATTGCATCAAGGTTTTTGAAGAGCGCTTAATTCTGGGACATATGAATGTTGACCAGATTGGAATTTGTTCGGGCTGCTAGAACTATTATGCATCATGCACAAAATCCGAAATACCATGTCCAAAGCAAGGGTGTGTTTGTACGGACACTAAATCTCACACAAACTAGTGTTCCATTCTCAAAACTGTACATATACATAGATGTTAATGCAAGAATCCCTCGCTACTTCACACTTCGATTCATGTGGCTTCAGTGCATCCCATTTTTTTTAGTATTCATCAAATTTAAAAAATAAGGAAATGAAGGAAGAATAGGGAAAAAAGTTAAGGAAAATGCCACAAGAAAGGCCACTTATGCAAAAAAACAAAAAAACAACAACAAAAAAACCAAACATAAAACACAAACACAACCCAAAACCCCAGAAACAAAACTACTTACATTTTTATGTGAGGTGCACATCTGAGTGTGTGCACGAGAGCGTCTGTATGTGTGTGTATTTATATTTTATTTACATTTTATGCATCATTTTTTTAAATGTTTAATTGTTATTATAAGTATTTATAGCATTGATTATGCATTTATTGATATATATACATATACATGTATGTATTGGTGCAGTGGTGGTCTAGTGGTATAGGGAGCTGGATCGCTGATCCAAAGGTTGGGGGTTCGAGTCCCACTCTCCACAAGGTTGTCACTGCCCCCCCACCCCCACCCCCCACCCCCAGTGCAGCTAACTAGGTTATCAAAGGCGGGCGATGTCTGTCACTGTCTATGGTGAGAGGCATGTAAAAGAACCATTGCTGACTTTCGTAAAGAGTAGGCTGCAAAGTCGTCAGCGTGTTTCTGTCCCTTGCTAAAAAGGGTTGTGACAGGAAGGGCATCCGACGTAAAAACCTCTGCCAAATCAAACGTGCGAATCAGATGATTCGCTGTGGCGACTCCCGAGTAAAAGGGAAAAAGCCGAAAGGAAGACAGACATATACATGTACGTATACGTCAATCAGGAGGGGTTGATCCTACTTCGCGGAATTCAGCGGTTGCTGGGGGGAGGGGGTTCCTGGTCTCCATTAACCGTAGAACATGAGGGATCCCTGAATATATCCATTGTTGATGTAGTTTCTATAGTTCTAGTAACTGTGACGAACATTCCATGCTAACTATAGTTTGCAAATCATGGCTTTCTTTTATGTCCTTTTCCTCTATAAAAGAATGTTGTCTCGGCTTCAGTGTGGCACAGAACAAAACAAAAGAAAGTAACAAAGTCCGAGGGCTTTTTTTTGTTTTTGTTTTGTTTTTTGTCTCTTTTGATTTGTTATGTTAACCATTGGTAAAAGTATTGATTTTACTTCATTTTGAACAATCACTGAGGGTTAAATGTGATAATCTCAATTACATATTTGTAATACCAATTTCACCAATAAAATAAATTAATACTTGGAGTTCTATGGAAAAAAAAATCATTATTAACTACCACAATAACATATATATATATATATATATATATATATATATATATATATATATATATATATATATATATATATATATATATATTTTTTTTTTTTCTTTTTCCTTTCGGCTTTTCCTTCAGGGAGTCGCCACAGCGAATCATCTGCCTCCATCTCACCCTATCCTTTGCATCTTCTTCTCTTACACCAACGACCTTATATATATATATATATATATATATATATATATATATATATATATATATATATTTTTTACATATTTGTTTTTTTTTTTTTTTTTTAATAAATTTCCCAAAAGAGTTTCTGGTTGAATTACAGTGCATATATATATATATATATATATATATATATATATATATATATATATATATATATATATATATATATATATATATATATATATATATATATATCTTTTTCTTTCCTTTCGGCTTTTCCCTTCATGGGTCGCCACAGCGAATCATCTGCCTCCATCTCACCCTATCCTTTGCATCTTCTTCTCTTACACCAACAACCTTATATATATATATATATATATATATATTTTTTTTTTTTTTTACATATTTGTTTTTTTTTAATAAATTTCCCAAAAGAGTTTCTGGTTGAATTACAGTGCATATATATATATATATATATATATATATATATATATATATATATATATATATATATATATATATATATATATATATATATATATATATATATATATATATATATATATACAGTATATATATATGTGCACTGTAATTCAACCAGAAACTCTTTTGGGAAATTACAGTGCATATATATATATATATATATATATATATATTTTTTTTTTTTTTTTTTTAACAGAAATATTAACGTAGGATCCTTGGACAGCTGCTACGCATATGACAATAAGCAACAGTCAGTCAATCATGGTCACTTGTAATGTATGCCAAAATCTAAATATCAAAAGGAGAAGAACACTTTTAAGTTTATTTTTAAATCTGGAGTATTTCTGATAGGCTCAGCACTCTCTAATAACAACATGCTTGAAGTTTCACCCTGCATTTCGCACAGCTCCATACTGAGGACCACAGCACACTTTCACATGATGAATACTCCCAGATTTAACGGGCTATTATACCTGGTGATTCACTCTTCTATTCCATGAGAAATAACAGTTTGAAGAGAGTGACTAAATGGACTGCGGACGGCTTTTAACCCTCATAAGTACATTTTGGCCATAACAGAAGGCCGCGGTTTAGTATGGAATGTCTGTCATTGTTTTGCTACTGTTATGGTTACTGATTCATTCCTCAAGTAAATACACTTCAGTCGAGTGGAACATTGAAGCAAATAAGAATGTTGTTGTACAAATCTTTGATAAGAGTTTTACTTTTTTTTTTTTTCGATGTTAAATGTCAACCGAGTCTCAAAAAATGGAGCCAGAAAGGAACCATTCGTAGTGGTGTCACACGCTTGAGCTTTATAAAGAAATTGATCTGATCATTCGGAGGAGGATTTTTTATTTACGTCAGTTGATAATAATGAATAAACTTTTTTATACTTAATTAAGATTAGACGATAAAATTAGAAGATGTCTCCATAATAGGCCAGTGGTGGCCCGGTGGTGAAGGTGTGCGCCCCCCCCCCTGCAGCTAATTGGGTTATCGAAGGCCAGCAATAGAGAGTGAGTCAAAGTACTCTTTACCACATTGGTTTTGAAACTGGGTTCGAACCACACACAGCAGAACAGCTGAACATGGACAGAGTGTAATATAACATCTGGTTGAACCTATGACTCTCAGTGTGACGAGCTTTTAAACAATAGCGATGTACGTAACCGTGGGGCTGGTGATGGTGTGAGGCCGGTTCTGTAGTGGTTAGGGTGCCGTGCTCATGATCAGGAGGTTGTGTGTTGAAATCCCAGTTCGACCCCACTGTGCTAAGATCCCTAGGCAAGGTCTTAACCACAAGTGTGCCTCTGTTCACCCGACAGTATAAATGAGTACCAGTAAAATATACTGGGAAGGTAACCTGCGATGGATTAGTGTCCCATCCAGGAAGAGTTGAACTCTGAATCACTTCATGCTATGGAGACCGGGGATGAGCACCAGTCCGATGAGCCACTAGGCTCGGGTGTAAACAGCCCAAAAAGTTGTATGTAACCACTTACGCAAACATGCAAACACTAATAGACATGCGC
>CM045736.1:53626395-53653895 GCA_024760905.1 Plotosus lineatus
ATTATTGTACATTATAAATAAATTTACAGCATTTCATTCATTCATTCATTCATTCATTCATTCATTTATTTTCTCAACCACTTAATCGTAATTAAGATCCCGGGCAGGCTGGCGCCCATCCCAGCCAACTCCAGGCGAGGGCAAAGTACACCCTGGTCATCGCCAGGCCATCGCAGGGCAAAAACACGCTGACGGCTATGCAGCTCCTCTTGTCGAAAGTCAGCAATGGTTCTTTTTCATGAACCTCACACCACAGACAGTGAGAGATATGGCCGGCCTTTGATAACCCAGTAGTGCCCTTGGGGGGGGCAGCATTTCAAATCTTTGGACTTTGGAGTCGCTACAGGTTTAGTGATCAAGCTACACAGTTGCTGTACAATTTGTAGTCTCGTCCATTTCAGTACCAAAATAACTTACTGTCCATATAAATTTTCTCATATTAATAGTCTTCTCATATGATGATATTTCTAAAATTTCCCCCAGAAACAGTGCAGTATTGAACAGTATTGAACAGTACAGTGTTTAAAACTTGAACACACTGGTAGCCATCTCAATTAAAAATGTTCAAAACATTGAGTGGTTTCATAGAAAAAGAAAAAGCTGCTTTGTTCACATGAGCTTGATTGCAACGATATTTTTCACCAACCTGGTGAAAATACTCGTTTGGTATCAAGGACATCCTACATGTCAGCAATTGAAATTTGCATAAAAATTATTTGTCAGTCAACACGTTCACTACCATTAACAGAACTGACTTTCGTAGGTGTCCAAAAGAAATAATACTTACTGGACTATTAACCAGATGATGTCCCTTCAATATGTGCGGACACCCCAAAAACAAACAATGAAGTAAAATACAGCAACCCCACCCCCACCCCCCACCCCCAACATTACTCATGGGGGTTGCGTTCCGCCCCTTCCCGCGGATCCTGAAAATCCGTGAATTATTGACACGGTTTTAAAACCCTATGTATGATATCACATGCGCTAAAATAGGCTTCTTAACACATTCTATAGCCAGTCTTACTCATTAATACGGAAATAATGCAGTAAAATGTAGTAATGATTAAGTAAAAACCTTTTAATTTTGTGATAATATTTATGAATAAATAAAGCGCTTACGCTCCTTCCCAGAAGCTAGAGAAGATGCAGGGCGTTTGAGTGGCATCGTAGCGCTTAAATAATCATTAAAAACACACGAAAAAAAGTGAATTCACAATTCAAGCAATCAGACTCATAACAAAAGAGGTGTACTTCATCTGCAACCAATCAGCAGGAGGGAGAAAAAAAAAGCTCTCAGCCATTGGCTAAATTTGAATCACGTACCAGTAACTTCTGGGGATGCCGCTAATCTGCGAGTACGTGGGGGCCGCGACCGGTGAACCACGAATGGGCGGTGGGCTACTGTAACTAAAAGTAAATATAAGTGGTATCATTAAGTCCAATCATAACCTAGAATCTTAATTTAAATTTTTGTGACCAGCGTCTGAAGGAGGAGAGAGTCGGAATGTTTACACACTGGATTGTTTACACAAAGCTGACGGCCGCATGCATCCTGATGAAAAGCCCTGGCTTTAAAAATAATTGAGTCTCATTGGCAATTTAATGAAGAAAATTCAAGGTAAATAATTAAGTGTGTGGTTATTACATAACATTTCGAACAAAACATTTATGAACATGACAACTAAACAGCATTCAAAAAATACTACAGATTACGCTAAATTTAATTTTCAAATGTATTTCGAGCCGGCCGTGTTTCCACCCCGCGATAGTCTGGCGAGCTGTCCAGAGTGTACTCTGCTCTCACCCAGAGTCGGCTGGGATGGGCGCCAAGCGTGCCCACGTCAAGCGATTACAGGAAATAAACTGAATGAATGAATGTATTTCGATATGGCTGTAGCGAAAGGTTGGAAGGTAATTTATGAATGATTTAGGATATAACAGGCACATAATTGAAGGGGTCGGAGCAAAAAAGAGGTGAAGTCAGGTTTGGGGTATAAATACGTAGCGTATATGGTACGTAGTAACAGCAGAAACAAAGTGTTTTCCATTAACCAGTTAATGTGTTTAATTCTCATGTGATACTAGTATGACAGGCTCATCTTAAATTTCCGCAACAGTGGGGCGATGTCCAGCCGGGACTTATTTTACTTAATTTAGTCCAGTTTATGTAGCCTTTGTTTTCCACAAGGAATTAATACATGATTTTTTTTTTTTTTTTTTTTTTTTTGTCATCCATGTGGATTTCTAGGAAGATGGGAAAAAACTTGCCAGGGTTATTCAGAAGTTTATTTGTGCAATATGTGGTACAACTGTCAGTGGGTTTGTGTTTGTTTTTGCCTTATGTTCAGTGGGGCAGGTATGAGTAGGATCATCCCAGTATTCCCAGTATTTTTACTGGTGTCCATTTTTTTACTATTGAGCGATCTTAGAACAGTGAGAGGTTTAACCTCGATTCAAACCCGCTTGATCATGACCTCTGCACTTTAATCTCCACACCACCTGGGTTCGATGGTACGTGTAGACCTCCGTTTCAGGCCTGCTCTTTCACAGATTAGTGCTGGAATATTATCTGACATTCACTCACTAATTAATTTACCAATCTGCTTACTTGGGTCAACCCTTCCCAGGAATTGGACCTCGAACCTTCCTGTTGTGAGGCAGCTGCGCTGATGACTACGCCACTGTGCTGCATATTATGTGATGCATTTAAGTGAATTTAATTACTCAGTAAAAATTATATCTGAATTGAATTTTTTTTTGTAAACAATGTGAATTATTTAATTGTTTTTGATGAAATTCAGAGTTTTATTGGAGGTGTTAACATTCATTCATTCATTTTCTTGTAACCGCTTAATCGTAATTAGGGTTGTGGGGAGACTGGCGCCCATCCCAGTACACCCTGGACAGTTCACCAGGCGATCACAAGGCAGAAACACTCTGACATTTATGCAGCTCCTCTTGTCGAAAGTCAGCAATGGTTCTTTTACCTGAACCTCACACCACAGACCATGAGAGACATGACCCACCTTTGATAACCCTCTGGGGAAGGGGGGGGGGGGCAGTGCCAACCCATTTACAGTGGGGCTTGAACCCCTAACCTTAGGATCAGTGATCCAGCACCCTTTACCACCAGGCCAACCACTTCTAAAGGTTTTTGTTAATTAAAAAAATGATGTAATTGTTCTGTCAAATACTAGTTTGTGTTTATATGTACCAAGATAATATTACTTTAAAAAACAATTCATACAAAATAGAAATTCTAAATTAGTAATTATTTAATGTCGGTCATGTTGGATCTCACAATGCCCAGGTTTAAAGCATTATACAGGGATCCCTCGCTACTTCGCGTTTCAATTCATGCTGCTTCAGTGCATCGCGGTTTTTGAAAAATAAATAAATAAATATTCATCTGATTAAAAGATAAGGAAATTGAGGAGAAATAGGAAGAGTAAAGGAAAATGCCACATAAAACAAGTGCGTGCGTGCATATGTATGTGTGTCATCTTCTTCTCATGCAATACCACCTGTATGTGTGTATTTATATTTTGTTTACATCTTATGTTATTTTTTTAATGTTTAATTGTTATTATAAGCATTTATAGCATTGAATATGTATTTATTGATATTATATACAGACGCTCCTCGACTTATGTTTTTAATTGGTTCCGGGCGGCTGAACGTAAGTTGAAAGAGAACGTAAGTTGTTACAGTGACATGTGACGTATGACGCTCATACTGTACTATACATCCATAAATACCATAAAACACCCATCAAATAATATCAACATTAATTTAAAATAAATTAAACTCAAGCAAAATAATTTCAAATTGATGAATTTTAATCAAATTCAGTCATCAAATATCAAATACGGTATCAAATATAACCTTTAACATTCTCTATGATGCGATCTTTCTGCTTGTAAATGGTTCTGATGGTCAACGGATGGTCACTTTACATGAAGCTGAGCTGAACCACATGGCATGAAGCTGAGCCGAGTCACTTTACATGAAGCTTAAAACAGTCAATCAACGCTTACAATATGTGAGGCGTTTAATACCGAAAGTAGTGCACTTGCTGAAAGTAGTTCACTTGCTTGAAACAAAGCGCGGGTTATACGGACTTCTGGTCTTTCAAGTGAGCAAGGGCGCCGTTGAACTCGTTTAGTACTCAGCTTGCACTGATGTGAATCACCAGCAGAGCAGAGAGTTTTCTTTCTTTTCTGGATTCGGGTTATATCGGGGATATATAAAAAAACTGAACTGGGAAGAAGGAGGGTCACGGTCAGTCTGTCGTTTGTAAACAATGGACGCAGCGTCATTACGTCATTGCGTCATTACGTCAGCATACTACGTAGGTACGTCTAAACTGAAAATTTGACTTTAAAAAAAAAACGTAAAACCGAAAAAACATAAAATGGATGCACGTAAGTCGGGGAGCATCTGTACATATATACATGTACGTATACATCAGGGGGGGGGATGGGGAGTGATCCTACTTCATGGATTTTGATGGTCGCGTGGGGATCTCGGTCGCAATTAACCGTGGAAAGTGAGGTATCCCTGTAATTCTCCCCTGATGGGACATCAGTCCATCCAAAAGCATTCATGCAGGCATTTACACACACCATTCACATGTACGGCTGTCTCAGTGTAACCATATTTTAAATAAATGCTGGAAACTACTCCAGTTCTCCCCACAAGCAGTAAACTAAGCTCTGGATCAAACCTAGGACCCGCGAGCTATGAGGTACCGGTACTACCCACTGCATAAGTATGCCAACTGCGAGTAATGACATTTCATATCATAAACAGAAAAAATTATGGTTTGTATAAATTAAATAGAGAATAATGCTCTGAAAATACACATTATTCATTCATTCATTTACCAAGCCATTTAATCCTAATTAGGAGTGCAGGCTGGCACTCATCTCAGCCAACTTTTGGTGAGAGCGGAGTGCACCCAGGAAAACTCGCCAGGACATCTCAGGACCAAAACTCACACAACCATTCACCCCTAAGGATGATTTGGAACAGCCAGTTAGCCTACTGTGAATGTTTTTGGTCTCTGGAAAGAAACCAGAGTCCCTTGAGGAAACCCACACATGGATGGGGAGAATAGGCAAACCCCATACAGAAATACCTGAGCTGGGAATCGAACCCAGGACCTTCTTGCTGTGATGCCGATATACTAACCACTACGCCACCCTGCCACCGAAATGCATAGAACCCAGCAGAATGCTAATGAAGTGTTTTATGTGTGTGCAAGCTACTCAGTAAGCCAAACACCCGGCCTTATATAATATTTAATGGGTAATTAATAATTATTCAGCAAAGGTAACAGGAAAATTAACAAAGCAGGTAAAGAACTAACTGTGTCAGTGTTAAACAGTGTTTAAATATGTAATTTACTGAACTACAGTTGGATTAAATTCAGTAAACACAGGTTTGACAGCTGAAATTGAAAAAATATATTTGTCTAAATATAATTAGTCTAATTACTTCTAAAATTACGTTGTCATGTTATTTAAGGGCATGTTCTTTGAAGGGCTACTTTTCCTGAAATAATAATAATAATAATAATAATAATAATAATAATAACAACAACAATAATAATACTAATACTACTACTACTACTACTACTACTACTAATAATAATAATAATAATAATAATAATGATAATAATAATAATAATAGTTTAAAATGTATTAAATTGTTTTGTTTCCATTACATTTAGTTAACATGCTGAGCTGGGGCACTATTCAAATTTTTCTTTTTCTTTTTCTTGAAAAAAAGAGGTATTTCTTCACTGTAACCTATGCTTCGTTAACCTTGGCCTGATCTCCTGGATTATAAGTATATGAAAAATCATGTATGTCTAATCACTAATATGAATATAATTTCTCACGTTTCTGTTGGCAGCAGGGCTAGCATCATTTAACAACATTAGCCTAAGAAGCCATGTTAAGCCATTAAATAGTAATCCAGTAACAGTATAGAAGGACTATTGACAGTGGAGGTAATTAATGCATATAAGTACATGTGCAATCCATAGACATTAGACCAACTTTAATCATGGCTGCAATTAGGCCTAGTCAGAAAATTTTTAGTGGCATGACTTTTGTCAATATTATTCTAACCATAATTAATATGGCTATTGCAAAATCTAAATGGACTTTAGAGTCTCCTGCTGACAAAAATGAAAAGGTTTCTTTTAATTCCTAATGTAATGGTTTCTAATTTGGTGTTGATTGAAGCAGTACTTTGTCCTTTCAGTGAAAATCAGACCTCACCGTTTGGATTGTTCAACATGCAGCATGCTTTTACTTCCGGCCATTTTGGATGGTTTTCCAGTTGGAATTAAAAGTTGTCTTAAAGGAGACTGGTGATATTCAGTGGTGACCTTGTAGTAATAAGCTTTGATGTATTGGTGATTTACTAAAAACGTGTATTCTGTAATTATACTGTATTTTGAAATTGTTAAACTGATGGCTTAAAAAATGGCTTAAGGTTCGTCGCAGAGTTCCTTTAAGCTATGGAAAGAAAACAAGTCACACTGATTTTAGTTAAAGTGCTCTTTCTGTGGTAGCTGTCGCTGTTATTTTGGCAAATTAAAAGTAGTTGATCAGGATAAATACTCTGTTAAACATCGTCTTGAGTAATTATAATATAAATTATTTTATAATAATAATAATAATAATAATAATAATAATAATAATAATAATGTCCTCCTTGAATCGTGCCCTTATCATGGTGGAGAGGTTTGCGTGTCCTAAAGTTGTCAGAGGTAATATGCCCCTGGAGGGGTCACCCAAGGTAAACAGGTCCGAGGTGAAGGTCCAGAGGAAGCGTAGTTCAAAAGACCCCAATATAGGTAAAGATAAAAGGATATGCAAGTCACCAGGGTCCACCTCCCTGAGCCTGGGGGAGGGGCTCAAAAGTCAGCACCTGGTGGTTAGGCTTCTGCACATGGAGCCTGGCCAGACCCAGCCTAAAAAGGTGGCAGCCGAAGGCATTGGTTTTGTTGGACCGATCCTCAGCCACAGACTCTGAGTCTTGGGACATGGGATGAGCCTGAGCTCGTGCGTGAAGCTGAAAGATACCAGTTAGATCTAGCCGGACTCAATGCACAGCTTGAGTTTGGGAACCACCCATCTCGAAAAAGGCTGGAACTTCTTCCATTCTGGAGTTGCTCATGTTGAGAGGTGATGAGCCGGTGTGGGCATCCTTGTTGCTCCCTGTCTTGGTGTCATAGGTTGGGGTTTTCCCCCAGTTGATGAAAGTGTAACTTCCCTCTACCTTCGGATGATCAGGTGAATGGTCAGGTTCTGACTATTGTTTGTGTTTCTGCACCAAATGACAGTTCAGAGTACCCACCATTTTGGGAGTGTTTACTGGGTGTGTTTGAGAATGCTCCCCTGGGGACTCCCTCATTGTCCTGGGAGACATCAATGCATATGTGGGCAACAATAGTGTGACCTGGAAGGGAGTCATTGGTAGGTAAGGACTCTCCAATCTGAAGCTTAATGGTGTAGTCGTGTTATTGGACATGTGGCTGCATTTTCTTGACACGTGGGTGAAGTGAAGAGATGAGCTGTCAACTGATCGCCACCTGGTGTTGAGCTGGTGATGGCAGGGGAGGTGTCATGGTCTGTGCTGGCTGGAGACACTAACTTTTCCTTAATTCATTGCAGGTGCGGGCGAGGGGCATGGCAGTCACCGGAGAGGAGTTTCTGAGCGGAGCGCACCTAGTCTTAATCGGCAATCAGTGGCAGCCAGCAATAAATGGGAGCGGCATGGTTCCCTCCGCTGTCAGAAGATTGATTCCCGTGACTCTGTTCCTTGATGTTCTCTCTGATCCCTGGCCCGCGCTTCGTGCACGACCAGTTCCCTCCATTCTGCGTTTTCTAGTGATTTCCAGTACTGAATGTTTAATAAATCGTTGAATCTTTTTTGGGTCTCCTGCATCCTTGGGTCCTACGCAAACACTCCCCCCATGACAGGAGGTTGCCCTCCAGACCTGGCAGGCCTAAGCGTGTAGTTAGGGTCTCCTGGGAACGTTTGCTGGTGTCTCCTGTCAGAGGGATCTTTAACTCCCACCTCCAGCAGAGCTACAGCCACATCCCAAAAGAGGTGGGGGACATGTAATCCAACTAGGCCTTGTTTCATGTCTCCATTATTGAGGTGGTAGTCTACAGCTGTTGTCTGAAGGTCATTGGTGCTTGTTGTGGCGGTAACCCCCGGACCAGGGTGCTGGATGAGGACACCTATGGTGCAGAGAGCCATCCAGCTGAAAAAAGAGTTCTATCAGGTCTTGTTGGCCCGTGGGGCTCCTAAGCAGCAGACAGGTACCAGCAGGCCAAATGTACTGCAGCCCGAACTGTCATCAATGCAAAATCTCTAGCGTGGGAGGAGTTCAGTGAGGGTCTGTAAAAAGACTATTAGTTAGCCTTGAAAAGGTTCTAGACCACTATCCAACGCATCAAGAGGGGGAAGCAGTTCTCCATAAATACTGTTTTCAGTGAAAGTGGGGAGCTGCTCACCTCAACTTCAGAATGTTGTCGGGAGGTGGAAGGAATACTTTGAGGATCTCCTCAATCCCACGAACACGCTTTCTATGAAGAGGTAGTCTCTGGGGGTTGGGGTGAGAGTCCACCCCTCACTGAGCCTGAGGTCACGGAGGTAGTCATAAAGCTCCTCGGTGGTCGAGCTCTAGGTGTGATGAGATCCACATTGAATATCTCTGGGCTCTGAACGTTATAAGACTGTCCTGGTTGACACATCTCTGCAACATTGTGTGGCCATTGATGGCCAGACCTCTGGACTGGCAAACCTGTGTGGTAGTCCCCCAGAGGGTGTGTTCCAGTTATTGTGGAATCACACTCCTCAGCCTTCCTGGGAAAGTCTATGCAAGAGTACTAGAGAGGTGGATCCAACCGATGGTTGAATCTTGGGTTCAGGAGGAACAATAGGGTTCTCATCCTGGCCACAGAGCTCTTGACCAACTGAATACATTCTACAGGTTCCTGAAGGGTGCGATGGGAGTTTGCCCAATCAGTCCACATGTGTTTTGTGGACTTAGAGAAGACTTTCAACTGTGTCCCCTAAGCTATGTTTTGAGGTGTGCTCCAGGAGTACGGTGTACTAAACCCATTGCTATGGGCCATTTGGTCTCTGTCACCAGAGCCAGAGCTTGGTCCGCATTGGGACCAACAGGATGAATTCATTTCAGGTGAGGGTTGGAGTCTGCTAAGGCTGTCCTTTGTCATCAATTCTGTTCATAATTTTTATGCACAGAATTTCTAGGCACAGCCACGGTCTTGAAGGGTTCTGGTTTGGTGGCCATAGGATCTCGTCTCTACTTTTTGCTTCATCGATCTAGAACCTCCACATTTCTCTCACATTGGAGCATTTGGCAGCTGAGTGCGAAGCAGCCGAGATGAGAATTGGCACCTCCAAGGCAATGGTTTTCAGCTGGAAAAGGGTGGAATGCACTCTCCAGGTCTGGTATGAGGTCCTGCCCCAAGTGTAGTGAGTGAAGGATGACTCAGAAGATCAACAGGCAGATTGCTGCAGCTGTAAAACAGAGCTTGTAACGGTGCATTGTGGTGAAGCTGTAAGGCAAAGTTCTTAATTTACCAGTTGATCTCCTTTAGAGATAAGGTGAGAAGCCCAGCCATCCAGCAAGAGTTCGGAGTAGAACCGCTGCCCCTCCGCGTTATGAGGAGAAAGTTGCGGTGGTTCGGGCATCTGCTTAGAATACCTCCCGTACGTCTCCTGGTGTGGTGTTTCGGACATGTCTAACCAGGAAGAGACCCCAGGGTCGACCTAGAACACGCTGGAAGGATTGTCTTTTGGCTGGTCTGGGAATGCCTCGGTGTCCCCCTGGAAAAGCTGGAGGAAGGGGCTGGGGCAAGGGACGTCTGGAGTTTATTGCTTAGATTGCTGCCCCTGTGACCTGACCCTGGATTAAGCGGAAGAAGATGATGATGATGATGATGATGATGATGATGATGATGATGATGATGACGACGACGATGATGATGATGATGATGATGATGATGATGATGATGATGATGGGGCAGTGGTGGTCTCGTGGATAGGGCGCAGGATTGCTGATCCTAAGGTTGGGGGTTCGAGTCCCCACAGGGTTGACACTGTCCCCCCCAGTGCAGCTAACTGGGTTATCAAAGGCGGACCATGTCTCTCACTGTCTATGATGAGAGGCATGTAAAAGAACCATTGCTGACTTTTGTAAAGAGTAGGCTGCAAAGGCGTCAGCGTGTTCCTGTCCCTTGCTAAAGGATTGTGACAGGAAGGGCATCCAAAATGAAAACCTATACCAAATCAAATGTGTGAATCAGATGATTCACTGTGGTGACTCCCGAGAAAGGGAAAAAGCCGAAAGGAAAAGAAGAAAGAAGAGATGATGATGATGATGATGATGATGATGATGATGATAAATAATATGAAAATGTTTTGATTTACATTCTTTCATCAACTACTCAGTGGTGAAGTGAACACTATCAACTACTCAAGCATTATAAAATGAATGGTATCATGAAAATACTGCTGTTATCATTTTGCTGGGTTGATTAGTTACATACTGCACTGGCCTGGTGAGCTGCCGGGGTGCACTCTGCCCTCACCTAGAGTCGGCTGAGATTGGCACCAGCCTTCCAGTGACCCTAATTAGGATTAAGTGGTTCAAAAAATGAATGAATGAATGATTAGTTCATAATTTGTACAGGTTTCAGGATACATTGGTAGCTATCAAAGAAACATAAACATTGTGCTGAAATAGTTCAACAGTCCATAGAAATCCTCTGACCCACAAAGTAGTATGAAATTTATAAGAGGCATGTGAACCAGCTGGCAAAATCTTAAAATCCATCTAAACTACAACAATTAGCCTGCTTTTTTGTAACCTTGCACTTCTGATGGAATTATTGTGAAGGCCAGAAGAAATTTTGCCAATAACATTCAAATTGAGTAGAAATTCTGAAATGTGACTTGTTTAAGTATTTTCAGTTTGAAAGAATGAAAACTGGAGCCATAAAACAAACAAACAAACAAACAAACAAACAAACAAACAAACAAACAAACAAAAACATGACATGATGGCTGTCTGGCACAGATGATTTTTCATCTTTTCTCATCACTTCATCATTTATTATTGAGAGCCATGGTAAAGTCTGATGTTGTTGTGCCTTCCCCTTATAATAGAAAAATAAACCATTTTAAAAAGTCTAATTTTACTTTGTTTTTCTTATATTCCCCTGCAGTGTAAAAAAAAAGTCCTGTGGACTTTTTACACCCGAGCATAGAGGCTCATCAAGTTGGTGCTTATCCACGGTTTCCACTCCTGGATGGGATGCTAGTCCATCACAGGTTACCTTCCCAGTACATTTTACTGGTACCCATTTATACTGCTGGGTTAACAGAGGCACACTTGTGGTTAAGACCTTGCCCAGGGGTCTTAGCACAGTGGGAGTCTAACTGGGATTCGAGCACACAACCTCCTGATCATGAGTGCAGCACCCCAACCACTACTCCACTGCCCCCCCATGATAATTTATTTGCCAGAACCATTGGGAAAAACTGATGTTATTGTGCCTTCTCTTTATAGTAGAAAAACAAACCATCTAATTATCTAATTTTCTTTCCTTTTCTTATATTCTCCTGCAGTGTATACTATAACAATTATTCATTTCAGGATTGGTGGATTTCATTGATTATCCACATTGCATTTTGTGAATAACTGTTACCGTATTTGAAGTTATAAGCGCCCAGGGTACTTCACAAATTGGAGTGGGTGGGCGCTTATTAAAATGTTACCAGTGGAGTGGAACTGTAAGTGCTTATTACCATAGAGGTGGAAAACATGAATAATAACAGAACAATAAAAGAGTTTTACTAGTATTTGTGCTATTCATTTTGTGATATCAACCAAATTACTTACATGAAAGCTGAAAATAAACAGAACACAGCATAATTTAAAAAAAAAGACTTATCCATCCCTTACTTTTCCTTTAAACATTTCCCAAGTAAAATCGAGCCAATCAACACGAATGTCAACTTTCAAGTTGAACCAATCAACACGAACATAAACAAAAGCACATGGACAGGAACTCTTTAAATGTATGAAGTTAGTGAGCAGAAGAATTGGGTGAAAAATACTCATCATCACTTTCTGAGAGGTCCGTATCTGTCTCATCGCTCCATTTATTGAGAGCATTCCATCGTTTTGCTGTAGCAGTTTCTGATGGTTCATCGGTTGTTGGACATTTATCAAGAGAACACAGCAAAATATTTATCTGTTTTTTAAAGCACGGCAAAACAATCAAATGTGTCGTTACTGATGAACATTATAGACATTCCTCAGTGGCAGGGGGTCTTGAAATACCATGTAAACTCACTTTTACAGGCAGTGAACGCCTCATTTTACCCTTACAGAGACTGATCGGATAAAATTGGTAAGTTTGATCTACCATTTCGCTACGAATACACATGGGCGGTTATTAGAGGTAAGATCAAAAACATTGGGGGGGGGGCACTTATTGGAGCCGGGTGCTTATTACGTCGAATGCGGTATTTGTATTCGTAATTAGTGATATAGCCGGTGCACTTTAACTATTAAACACACCATCGTAAAGGCTTTAAGTATCTCAGGCATAAATAAAATAATGAAACTTCTCAGGAGTTCAACTGTCTACTGTCAGAAATGCTCTTGTCAGGCTGCCAAGATTAACCAATTTATTCCATTGGAAAGAGAGTCATATTACATTTCCCCGTGCCGGAAGGTCAGGAGGTGTGGAGCATATTTTGTTTTGATGGTACTGTATGTAAATGATTTTAGTTTTCAGCTCTCCCATGTATGTCCTGATTGCTGAAATACAAAATGCTTCATGCATGACATGTGTCCACTTTCTAAAAAATAATGTTTGAGTTTGCCTGGAATTTCATTCATTTCAATGCTGATTTGAAAAATGAAGGCCACTGGTTAAATGTATTTTTTACTCGAGGATAGTAATCATAATACTTTATAGTACCAACACTGAATGTTAAATCTCAAGTAAAAACAAACCCACTGTAATTTAATTATGCTCGGAAAGCACCAGAAAGTGCAAACATGTAGTCTAGTGCTGTAATAGGAGCACATAGCTCATTACCGTTCACCCTAATTTTCTTGAATATAAACACTGGAACAATTACATTCTGCAAATTGGACTCATTTTATTTGTCACATCCACAATAGAGGACACGTCACATGGTGAAATGCTTAGTAAGACAGTATGTCAATATTGTGTGTGATGTTAATACCCAACTGAGATGCATAGTGAATAATTGTGATATGTATTAATCCATCCATCCATTGATTGAACTGATTAATTATATGGGTTTTAGGGAGGAGCCAACTCAGGGTGAAACTAGACTCCATTGCAGGGCCTTCACAGACATATCCATTTACACTCACCTCTAGGAGCAATTTAGAACACCCAGGTAGCCTAATGTGTATGTCTTTGGACTGTGGGAGGACATCTGAGTACCCGGAGGAGATCTTGCAAGCACGGAGTTGAACCTAGGACCTTCTTTCTGTGACGTATATGTGCTTAGCACTGTGCCACTGTGCCACCACTGTACACCAATATTCACTATAATAACACCTGACTCTAAAGGTCAAGTGCATTGAAGTAATTTGTTCAGTCAGTTAATTCTCTGTAACCACTTAATCCTAATTAAGGTCACGGAGTGGCTGGCACCCATCCCAGCCAAGTCCGGGCGAGGGCAGAGTACACCCTGGACAGCTCACCAGGCCATCGCAGGGTGGAAACATGCTGATGGCTTAGCAGCTTGTCTTGCTGAAAGTAGGCAATGGTTCTTTTACAGCATCACACCATAGACAGTGAGAGACACAGCCGGCCTATGATAACCCAGTTAGCTGCACTGGGGGGGACAGTGACAACCTGTGGTGAGTGGGGCTTGAGCCCCCAACCTTCATCAGTGATCCAGCACCTACATCACTAGACCACCACTGCCCGTGAAGTAATTAGTGAACTCCCTCATTACAAAATAAATAGTGCATCTAATGTTCTGTGGAATACAAATCAGTACGAGTCCATTTAAGAACAGTAAAAGGGGTCGGCAAGGCCCAAGCAGTCGTGTTAGAGTGCAGATATTATGTTTGTAATATGTTGAATCCTGGTGTTTAATCCTGAAATGAGCTAGTGGAACAGGCTACCCCCACCCACTGGGTTTGGGACTGTGTGCTGAGTGTGCTATGAGCTCACACAGGCCCTGAAATGCTCAGGCACAGGGTGAAATCAAGTCAACCTGTAGAGCTTTTGAGAACATTCTTCAGTTACTTGGACCCCAAAGGTGCACACGAACACGGACACACTCTCATACATGTGTGCTCAGAGAAAGACAACTAATGACTGTTCCAATCAAAGAAGGTAGTGTGTGTGTGTGTGTGTGTGTGTGTGTGTGTGTGTGTGTGTGTGTGTGTGTGTGTGTGTGTGTGTGTGCACTTATGCCTGCGGGTTTGGGTGTGCGTCAGTGTCCTCATGACCCTGGTCACGCCCATGCTACATGTTAGAGAGAGTGGGTTACTCCCATTTTCTTTTATTTGTTAATCTCTTAGAAGTGTTGGAAGTGTTAGTTGTGTCTGTGTTAAATGTGCACACAAGCTGTTCGAGCTCAGTAAACGATGGCATTACAGACATGCAGCTCTTTCCACACCAACACAGCACAACCCCCAGAATGACACAGAGGCTCTAAAAATATTTATTTAGTTCATATCCAGCACTGACACACACACACACACACACACACACACACACACACACACACACACACACATTATTTAGGATTACACACCCACATTACGTTTATGAGCCTGTCTCTTATTTGAAATTTCTCTCTCATTATTTATCTTTGCTCTCCAATGCTATTCAGAAAATGTGTCGTAAACCACAGAAGCAGAGACTTCTCGAAAAGTTCGATTCTTAAATTTTATAATAGTTATTTTTATTATCAGGGTAGGGTTGGCCTGGTGGTAAAGACGCTGAGTCAAAGTGGTACAACTGACTTCAGCACTATTAAACAATTCAACACTATTCATCGAAACGTATTTATCCAAACACAGTCTGTGTATTTTATAACTTGTCAAAAAGACTGATGATTTATCTGTAAATGCTTCTCTGAATATACCGCTGATGTGCATCTCTGTGAGATAAAAATATCTAATGCATAAATGCTGCATTACTATTAACATTGAAATTAGGCTTTCAATTTAAAAATTTTGACTGTTTCTCTTTTAACATCTGTAGCCTGAGTTATATCACAGGAATTCCAGCGAGTCCATAGAAACCAATTTAATGGAATTTCACTCACAATGTAATGAGTGAGAGCAGGGGTGGCCTGGTGGTAAAGGTGCTGGATCACTGATCCTAAGGTTGGGGGTTCAAGCCCCACCTTCAGTGGGTTGTCACTGTCCCCCCCAGTGCACTAACTGGGTAATCAAAGGCCGGCTGTGTTTCTCACTGTCTATGGTGTGAGGTTCATGTAAAAGAACCATTGCTGACCTTTGTCAAGAGGAGCTGCATAGCTTTCAACGTGTGTTTAACCTGCGATGGCCTTGTAAGCTGTCCAGGGTGTACTCTGCCCTCGCCCAGAGTCAGCTGAGATGGGTGCCAGCCTCCTTGCAACCTTAAATAGGATTAAGCAGTTCAGAAAATTTTCTAATTGATTTTCTGAACCACTCACTCAGCTGACACTGGGGATCGGCAGACTACACCCTGAACAGCTCGCCAGACCATACTAGGTAAACACACACACACACACACAAACCATTCACACTTATGCATAGGACAGCTTGGAACAACCAATTAACCTGATGTGCATGTCTTTGGACTGTGGGAGGAAACCAGAGTACACAAAGGAACCAAATTGAGCACGGGGAGAACATGCAAACTACACACAGAAACACCCAAACCCGGGACTCGAACCATGACCTCCTTGCCGTGAGGTGGATGTGCTAACCACTACACCACCATGCCATCCCCGAATATGCACGCAGTGTGATAGTATTGTGTGACACTTAAACAGTGTCACAGTGCAATATATATATATATATATATATATATATATATATATATATATATATATATATATATATATATATATATATATATATATATATATATATATATATATATATATATATATATGTGTGTGTGTGTGTGTGTGTGTGTGTGTGTGTGTGTGTGTGTATGGTCAAATGGGTGTTGTGATGCGCAAAGTGTGTTAGTTGTGGTCGTAGTAGTAGTGCTTGTCACCGCTCGCTTTCAACTAACACCGCTGGCTAACAGCTTGCCTGTGAAAAAGGGAGCCGAGTGAGTAAGTCTCTCCCTGCCAGTACATAGCCTCTCCACCATCAAGCCCCATGTAGTGCCTCCTCGCAGCAACACATGGTAACTGAGTACCTTGCGGACTCAGGCTGAACTACAGGGGACTCGGAGGAGGTTTGGCCCCCAGACATGTGGCATGCAGGCCCACCGGCGTGTGGACACGCCCTGATGCCCATGACCCAAATCCCCAACTATGGGTTATGGGTTAAATAGTCCCACTGCCTTGTGGATTCCCTTGGTTGGGAGAAGGCTAAGGAGTAAACCCTACAGAAATCCGGAGTGGAGCCCCTAAGGCAGTTGGTCTGAGGATTCCCCTACCTTCTGGCAACTCCTGCAGCTGCGCTGGTACCAAATTGTACTGGATCTTCCTTTCCTTTGGATGCTATCAGTGAGGCCGAGAGGGGGGACTTGACGTCTGGGCAGTACAAGTTCTCCATAGTTCCCGCCCAGGCTCGTAGCGCACTGGAGAGGACACTCCAGCGTTGATTCAAGACTTCAGCTCAACACGGTTACCGGTTAAATACTCATTCCGATTGGCGTAGGATACGGGCGCCTGGGGCTACTTCCGACAGTGGGAGAGACCATCGTGTCTCACTGGACAGCTACCGCCCGCTCCAAGCTGGGCAGCCCCCAGCCAGTAAGGTGCTGTCCCGCCACAGCTCGCCTGCCTTGCTGGGTGCGTAGGGCTTAGGGACTGACCATCTCGACAAGCAAGCTTTGTCCTTACTCGCCTTCAGATTCTTGCTTCCCGGATGTACCCAGAATCGCAGTGTGGTTTCAGGGCAGGCCGATCCACAGTCGATATGATCTTCTCACTTCGTCAACTGCAAGAGAAGTGTCGGGAGCAGCAGAAGCCCCTGTACATTGCTTTCATAGACCTGACTAAAGCATTCAACCTGGTCAGCAGAAGCGGACTCTTCAGCCTCCTGCAGAAGATTTGATGTCCTCAAAGGTTACTTCAAATCGTGACCTCCTTTCACGAGGAAATGCACAGCACAGTCTGCTTCAATGGTGGGACTTCTGCAGCTTTCCCAGTGAGCAGTGGTGTGAAGCAAGGCTGCGTCCTAGCTCCGACACTCTTTGGGATATTCTTCTCGATGCTTCTTCAGTATACCTTCTCTGACAGTGAGGAAGGGATCCATATCCACACCAGGTCAGATGAAAAATTGTTTAACATATCTCGACTGTGCGCAAAGACGAAGGTGAGGCAGGTCCTCATCCGCGAGATGCTGTTCACGGATGACGCTGCACTGACGTCCCACACTGAGGCTGGTCTTCAAGAGCTAGTCAATCGCCTGTTCCATGCCTGTAATGAATTCGGACTGACCATCAGCCTGAAGAAGACAAACATCCTGGCCCAGGGCACAAACACAGTCCCAAACATCAACATAAATAACACGCAGCTTGAGGTCGTGGACTCCTTCACCTACCTGGAATCCACTATCACCAACACTCTCTCTCTTGACATAGAGATCTCATGCAGAATCGGGAAAGCCGCCGCAGTGATGTCCAAACTGAACAAGCGTGTATGGAGTAATACCCAGCTAACAGAGAACACCAAGCTACGTGTCTACCAGGCCTGTGTACTCAGCACACTCCTTTATGGCAGTTAGGCCTGGTCAGGAAAAGCGGCTCAACAGCTTCCACCTTCGCTGTCTCAGGCGTCTGCTCCATATAAAATGGCAAGACAGAGTAACCAACACCGAGGTACTACAGCGTGCTGGCATGCCAAGTCTGCTCGCACTGCTGAGCCAGAAACGACTTAGGTGGTTGGGTCATGTACGGCGAATGGACGAGGGGTGCATCCCTAAAGACATGTTGTATGGAGAGCTGAGTGAGTGCTCCCGCCGCACAGGAAGACCACAGCTTCGGTACAAGGACGTGTGCAAGCGGGACATGAAATTATCTGGCATCGACATAAACACCTGGGAAGGCACTGATGAAACATGCCAGCTCTGGAAGACCACTGTCAATGAGGGCATCAACAAAGCTGAAACCAACAGAATAAACAAGCGGAAAGAAAGGGTAGCCCCCATGGCTCCTCAAAGCCCTTTCATATGCAATAATTGTTTAAGAAACTGTCACTCTCGGGTGGGCCTTTACAGTCACTACCGCAAATGCCTACCATAGCGCTACACCATCGTCTCTCGAGACGTACGGCTGCCGACGACGACGATTAGATATATATATATATATATATATATATATATATATATATATATATATATATATATATATATATATATGCAGCCATGAGGCGGGGGCACTAACCAGTGTCTCTCCCCTTATGCCGGTCCCAAGCCGGATAAATGCAGAGGGTTGCGACAGGAAGGGCATCCGGCGTAAAACTTCTGCCACATTTAAAAATGCAAATGATCAAAACAAAATTCATACCGGATCGGTCGAGGCCGGGTTAACAACGACCGCCATCAGTGCTGTCAACCAACAGGGTGCTGATGGAAATTGGACTACTGTTGGTCGAAGACGTCGAAGAAGGAGAGGCGGGAGGCGTGTCCGTAGGCAGAGAGAGAAGAGGAAATGCGTGAGCCTCGGACTGAGAGTAGGGACTTTGAATGTTGGAACTATGCAAGGAAAAGATAGGGAGCTGGCTGACATGATGCAGAGGAGGAAGGTGGACATACTGTGTGTTCAGGAGACAAGGTGGAAAGGTAGAAAGGCTAAAAGCTTAGGAGCAGGGTTTAAACTGTTTTATAATGGTGTGGATGGGAAGAGAAATGGAGTAGGAGTCATCTTGAAGGAGGGGTTTGTCAGGAATGTTCTAGAAGTGAAAAGAGTGTCAGACAGAGTGATGAGTCTCAAGTTAGAAATTGAAGGCGTGATAGTCAATGTCGTTAGTGCTTATGCCCCACAGGCAGGATGTAAGCTAGAAGAGAAGGAGAGATTCTGGAGTGAGTTAGATGAAGTGAGGCAGAGTACCCCGAGAGGTGAAAGAGTGGTCATTGGAGCAGACTTCAATGGACATGTTGGTGCAGGCAACAGAGGGGACGAGGAAGTGATGGGTAGGTTTGGTATCCAGGACAGGAACACAGAAGGACAGATGTTGATCGATTTTGCAAAAAGGATGGAAATGGCTGTGGTGAATACTTTCTTCCAGAAGAAACAGAAGCATAGGGTGACTTATGAAAGCGGAGGTAAGAGCACACAGGTAGACTACATCTTGTGTAGGCGATGTAATTTGAAGGAAGTCAGTGACTGCAAAGTAGTAGTGGGTGAGAGTGTTGCCAAACAGCATAGGATGGTGGTGTGCAGGATGACACTGATGGTGAGAAAGGTGAAAAAGGCAAAGGTAGAGCAGAAGACAAAGTGGTGGAAGCTGAAAAAGGAAGAGTGTCGTGTTGTCTTCAAGGAGGAGTTGAAACAGGCTTTGGGTAGTCAGGAAGTGCTTCCAGAGGACTGGACAACCACAGCCAATGTGATCAGGGAGACCGGTAGGAGAGTATTTGGTGTGTCCTCTGGAAGGAAAGTAGATAAGGAAACTTGGTGGTGGAATGAGGAAGTGCAGGAGTGTGTACAAAAGAAGAGGTTAGCCAAGAAGAAGTGGGACATTGAGAGGACCGAAGAGAGTAAACAGGAGTACAGGGAGACACAGCGTAAGGCGAAGGTAGCAGTGTCAAAGGCCAAACAGAGGGCGTATGATGACTTGTATGATAGGTTGAACAGTAAGGAGGGAGAAAATGATCTATACAGGTTAGCACAGCAGAGAAATAGAGATGGGAAAGATGTGCAGCAAGTTAGAGTGATAAAGGACAGAGAGGGAAATGTATTGACTGATGACAGAAGTGTGCTGGGAAGATGGAAAGAGTACTTTGAAGAGCTGATGAATAAGGAAAATGAGAGAGAAAAAGAGTAGAAGGGGTGACCGTTGAGGAGCAGGAAGTAGCAAAGATTAGTAAGGGAGAAGTGAGGAGGGCATTGAAGAGGATGAAGAGTGGAAAGGCAGTTGGCCCTGATGACATACCAGTTGAGGTATGGAAGTGTCTAGGGGAGGTAGCAGTAGATTTTCTGACAAGAATATTCAACAAGGTCTTAGAAAGTGAGCAGATGCCAGAGGAATGGAGGAGAAGTGTGCTTGTGCCCATTTTTAAGAACAAGGGCGATGTACAGAGTTGTGGCAACTACAGAGGGATAAAGTTGATGAGCCATACAATGAAGCTATGGGAAAGAATAGTGGAAGCAAGACTAAGGGCAGAGGTCAGCATTTGTGAACAACAGTTTGGTTTCATGCCAAGAAAGAGCACCACAGATGCAGTGTTTGCTTTGAGGATGTTAATAGAGAAGTACAGAGAAAGTCAGAAGGAGCTGCATTGTGCCTTTGTGGATCTGGAGAAAGCATATGACAGGGTGCCGAGAGAAGAACTGTGGTATTGTATGAGGAAGTCTGGAGTGACAGAGAAGTATGTTAGAGTGGTGCAGGACATGTATGATAGATGTAAGACAGTGGTGAGGTGTGCTGTCGGTGTGACAGAAGAGTTCAAGGTGGAGGTGGGACTACATCAAGGGTCACTACATCAAGGGTCAGCTCTCAGCCCCTTCTTGTTTGCTATGGTGATGGACAGGCTAACAGATGAGGTTAGACAAGAATCTCCATGGACTATGATGTTTGCAGATGACATTGTGATCTGTAGTGAGAGCAGAGACCAAGTGGAGGAAAATCTAGAGAGGTGGAGGTATGCCCTGGAAAGGAGGGGATTGAAGGTTAGTCTTAGTAAGACAGAATACATGTGTGTGAACGACAAGGACCCAAGAGGAACTTTGAGGTTACAGGGGCAGAGATAAAGAAGGTGGAGGATTTTAAGTACTTAGGCTCAACAATCCAGAGCAATGGAGAGTGTGGAAAGAGGTGAAGAAGCGCGTGCAGGCAGGTTGGAATGGATGGAGAAAAGTGTCCGTGTGATGTGTGATAGGAGAGTATCGGCAAAAATGAAGGGAAAAGTGTACAAGACGGTGATGAGGCCAGCAATGTTGTATGGTTTAGAGACAGTGGCCCTGGGGAAAAGACAGGAGTCAGAGTTGGAGGTAGCAGAGATGAAAATGTTGAGGTTCTCTTTGGGAGTAACGAGGATGGATAGGATCAGAAATGAGTACATCAGAGGGACAGCACATGTTAGATGTTTTGGAGACAAAGTCAGAGAGGCTAGATTGAGATGGTTTGGACATGTACAGAGGAGGGATAGTGAGTATATTGGTCGTAGGATGCTGAGGTTGGAACTACCAGGCAAAAGGCCCAGAGGAAGACCAAAGAGAAGATTTATGGATGCAGTGAAGGCGGACATGAAGGTCGTTGGAGTAAGAGTAGAAGATGCAGAGGATAGGGAGAGATGGAGGCAGATCATTTGCTGTGGCGACCCCTGAAGGGAACAGCCGAAAGGAAAAAAAGAAGATATATATATATATATAAACAGCATGCTCTAAAAAATTGCCCTGAGCTAATTACAAGGGAATAAATTCTTAACCGGACCGTCTTTATCATTCAGATCCTGAGTTTTGACCCGCTGTTTGAAATGCCGCAGTAGCGAGCTAGAACATGTTCTTGATTCTCTGTTGCTCATTTCATGACGGTGTCCTGGAGCAATGCTGGCACTGAGATGAAGAATCTCCACCATCACAGACAGATGGACTCCCCCAAGACCAGTGTTGGGCTTCATTTAGCTTATCTTAATATCCCAATACATTTGTTTTTACAATACAGTAGTGCGAGTGTCTAACTTAATTACTGTAGCTATGCAAACCTTCTGGCTGTGAGGCCAATGCGAGTGATTCATTCATAAATAAATAAACATAGCTTGATATATCGATGGAGTGCAAATGGTGGTGGAACTCTGGTTTTTACACTTTATCCTACACTTGTGTATTTTAGCATAATCTGTGTATTAGTGAGGCAGAACAAAAATCTTTTAGATTTCCAAGCATTTATCATCCTGCACAAGATTACATGTTCCAAAAAAAGTTTGGATGGCAATAAAAAAAGCAGTAAATTATGTAAGAGACCACTTTTTAGACAAAAACATAACGAAGGCTGCTGGGTTTTACAGGCAAATAAAGATGTGTGGCGGTCAAACGTTCCAGAACTGCGACTGGTTCTGTCAGACGCTCAGTAAAACTTACAGCTCATTACCTGTGAAACTTCACAAAGTGTATCTGAGATGCTTCGAAAATTAAAGCAAAAGAACATTGCACCAAATATGGATTTTGTTACATTTATTATTGTTTCCTGGGTGTTTATATAAAAACATTTACATATTAAAATGTTTAATATATAAATATAAGGCAATAAAAGGGTCTATAGCATTTTGGTGGGGGATTGTCATAGACTCCTCATATGGTAAATATAATTTATTTATTTATATAAATTATTATTACAGGGGTCCCTCGCTATTTCGCGCTCTTCATGCTGCTTCAGGGCATGACGTTTTTTTTTTTTTAAATATTCATCCGATTAAAAAACAAGGAAATTAAGTTACAATAGGTGAAAAAGTTTTTTAAAAATGCTGCAAAAGCAAGGCCAATTATGCAAAAAAACAAAAACAAAAAACAACCCAATTTCTCCCATCAAAACTCCAGTACTTATATTTTTGTGAGGTGCACATCTATGTGTATGTGTGTGTATTTGTATTTTATTTACATCTTATGCATTATTTTTGAATGTTTAATTGTTATTATAAGTGTGTATACTAGTCTTGAATATGTACAGTGGTACCTCAATTTACAAAATTGATCCATTCCATAAGTGGTTTCATGACCTGGATTTTTTTGTAAGTTGAGCCACCCTTTACATGTAAAAGGCCCCAATACTACCCCCTAAATACTTTAAAAATTATAAAAGTACAGTCGGCCCTCTATTATGAAATTAATCCGTTCCAGAGCTTTTTTCGGAACCTGGAGGTTTCATAAGTAGGGGACACATTTTACATGTAAAATGCCTGATTCGTTCCAAGGCTCCCAAGACTACCCCATAAACTCTTAAAAATGATAGAAGTGCACCCATTTTGTATGAAATATGTGTTAAAAGTAGAAGAAAATTGTTTATTAAGCAATTTAAACATTTTATTAACATATTAAACCATTTTATTAACATATTTATTAACACACACACACACACACACACACACACACACACACACACACACACACATACTCACACACACAACACTGTCTCTGTCTCGCTCTGTCTCTCTCTCACTCTCTCTTTCTCTCTCACACACACACACACAGACACACACACACAGACACAAAACTCTCTCTGTCTCTCTAGTGTGTTTTGCCAAATGCGGGCTCCGCCCACATGCATCGCGCAGCCGACGGAGCTTTTGAGTAATGTATTTAAAATGTACATTTAGGGTAATGCATTTAAAGCGCAATTCCAGTACCTGTTTGAAAGATCAGAGGTCCTGATTCAATATTAACTTGCTTCCTTGTGAGATCGGAGGTCTTGTCCCACAGAGCACTTTCATGCCTCCATCTACTTCAATATCGTGCTGAATTAATAACCTCCGTCACTGTATTTCCGCTTTAAGGTCTCCTTCTGCTTCAATATTGTCCTGAATGTAGAGGGGTTTCGGCCATACTCCTGTGCGATTTCGCTCAACCGCATCCCACTTTTGTACTTTTTTATTATCTCCTGCTTTACTTCAATTGATAACGGAGCCCACTTCTTCTTTTCTGGGTCACCGGGAATCACTTTCCTGGGATCTATGATGGATAACGAAATATAACGCTGCCATGATCAGTCTCAAAACAAGCCAACAGTCCTGTTCAACTCTCCTTCACGCGTGTGACAAACAGGAAGTATAGGTTCAGGAAGTACGGGTACAGTTCAGCTCCCTCCTGGCCAATGGGAGGCCAGTGGGGCGGGATGTTTGGAGACAGCCGATGAGAGAGCAACTCGCACATTGTTTGAATTTTTGAATGGTGCGTTTGAATTTTTGAATGGCGTGTTTGGCGCTTTTCGTAAAAAGAGGTTGTTTTCGTAAAAAGAGGATGAAAATTTAGGAAAATGGTTTTCGTAACCTGGACTTTTCTTACTCAGAGGTTTTCGTCAGTAGAGGGCCAACTGTATAACTTTTAATGCCTCCTTCTGCTTCAATATTGTATACATGGTAGACGGGTTTGGCCATATTCCTTTGCAATATCACTCAATCACATGGCACAAGCCCACTTCTTTTTCTCACTTGCACCAGGAATCATGTGTGTGTTGTGTGTGTGTATGTGTGTGTGTGTGTGTGTACTGTTTTCTGTTTATTTTCAGCTTTCATGTAAGTAATTTGTTTGATCCACAAAGTGAATAACACAAATACTGGTAAAATTCTTTTATTGTTCTGTTATTATTCATGTTTTCCACCTCTATGGTAAACGATTACGCCCTGCTGGTAATTGTTTTAACAAGCTCCCACCCATTCCATTTTTTTAAGCACCCTGGGCGCTTATCACGTCAAAAACGGTAAGAGGAAGAAGAAGAAGAAGAAGAGGAAGAACAATAACAACAACAACAACAACAACAACAACAATAATAATAATAATAATAATAATAATAATAATAATAATAATAATAACAATAATAACAATAATAACAATAATAATAATAACAACAATTATTATTATTATTATTAGTTGTAGTAGTAGTAGTAGTATTACAAACACTCCATGAATGTTATTTTTCAACAGCTGAAATGAAGCTGGTTGGGAAGAAGACCTTTTCTAAAAACAAAAAAAAAAGAAAACAAAAACAAAAACAAACAAAAAACCCACGGGTGATGGTAGGGACCAGCAGGGAGAATGAAGGCTCAGGCTCAGTCTCACCCAAAATCCACACTGTTTGAAACATGTCCAACACGCCTCTGTTCACACGCCGTCCCCATGTGGGTTACATTTTAGCGCTCAAATGACCGACATGTAACCGAGAGAATCCGGTCATGTTTTCAAAATAAAAGGTTTTTCAAAAATAAAGATTGTTCAGACGCAGAAAATAAATAAAGCAGGAATAATTAATTCTTTCTTCTGCGGCCTAGTATCAATTGAGTACCACGGCCAGGTGGTTGGAGACCCCTGCCTTAAACAGCTTGCCAGTAGTTTCCAGGACCACAACACACACACACACACACACACACACACACACACACACAACCCAACCATTCACACTCACACCTAGGGGCAATTTGAAACCCTTAATTAACCTAATGTGCATGTTGGGAAAGTGCAAGGAGGAAATCCACAAGGTCCATGCAGAATGAAGGAAGATTGAGAGTAATATTTATTTTTGTGACATTCACCAAGCAGAAAGAAAGCACATAAAAGGAGATCTTTATTTATTTATTTATTTATTTTAGTTGTTTAGTTGAAATCTTAAAAGGTCCTGCAGACTCCTGAGGAAGGTACAGCACTTAAAAGCTGGGTAACAGCGTCTCATTAAACTCATACATTTTTTAGACCTTTAGTACTTTGCAGAAAGACAATGAAACCAAAATGATTTTTAAATGTTCTATTTGCAAACTGACAGTGACAGAGACTGGTAACTCTTTGAGCGAATAAGCACTACGGAGTGTTATAGCACAGCTAGCGTTTACTTACATTCTACATGGACATGTGATATAACTGGCTCTGTAAAGGTTGTCTGCACAAAAAATAACCCTAATTAGGGTCAAAGGGACACGAGGCCGATGGTGTAGTGGTTAGGGTGCTGTGCTCATGATCAGGAGGTTGTGTGTTCAAATCCCAGTTAGATCCCCACTGTGCTACGACCCCTGGGCAAGGTCTCAACCACGAGTGTGCCTCTGTTCACCCAGCAGTATAAATGGGAACCAGTAAAAATATCCTGGGAAGGTAACCTGTGATGGACTCGCGTCACAGAATCCAGAGATAAGCACTATGGCTTGGGCTTAAAAAGCCCAACGGACTTTACCTTAGGGAGGCTGAGGCCCATCTAAACTGACTTTGGGTGAGGACAGAGTGCACCATGGACAGCCTGCCAGGCCATCGCAGGGCAAAAAACATGCTGACGGCTACGCAGCTCCTCCTGATGAAAGTCAGCAATGGTTCTTTTACATGAACCTCTCACCATAGACAGTGAGGGACCATCACCAACACTCACACAACCATTCAGAATCACACTCACACCTGGACTGATTGGGAACAACCAGCTAAACTAATGTGCATGTCTTTGGGCTGTGGGAGGAAACTGGTGTGCATGGAGGAATCCTCACAAAAACGGGGAAAAATTAAAAATTCCACTCAAAACCGCCTGCGCCCGTAACCATGACACCACCATACCACCCTGCATATAATCATAAGGAGTGAATTTATAGATAAGACTATTATCGACGGGCAGTGGTGGTCTAGTGGTATAGGGCGCTGGATCGCTGATCCAAAGGTTCGGGGTTCGAGTCCCACTCTCCACAAGGTTGTCACTGTCCTCCCAGTGCAGCTAACTGGGTTATCAAAGGCCAGCCATGTCTCTCACTGTCTATGGTGTGAGGCATGTCAAAGAACCATTGCTGACATTCGAAACAAGAGTAGGCTGCAAAGCCGTCAGCGTGTTTCCGCCCTGCGATGGCCTGGCGAGCTGTCCAGGGTGTACTCTGCCCTCACCCTGAGTTGGCTGGGATTGGCACCAGCCTCCCTGCGACCCTAATTAGGATGAAGCGGTTATAGAAAAATGATGATGAATGGAACACCATTTGCAAACAAAGTACGATGTACTGACCTATAGGTGTGAGTGTTGGCCCTGCGAAGGCCTGGTGAGCTGTCTGGGGTGTACCCCACCCTCGTCCAGAGTCAGCTGAGACGGACACCAGCTTCCCCGGTACCCTAATTAAGATTACGCGGTTCAGAACATGAATGAATGCGTATAATGTGCTGGATCATGTGCCTTTTGTTTTCCTAATAAATTGCTGAATGCACGCTGTAGTGAATCAAACGGGATTTCCTGTTATTCCTGAAGTCCTTTCAGTGAGATTTCACCATGGAGCGATGTATCCACACTACACAATACAGACGGTCCTTGCTTTACCTTTATTGGCCTTACGTTTTTTCAATTTTGTGCTTGAATTGACTGCAAAAAATTTTTTGTAAAAA
>CM045736.1:53658895-53676395 GCA_024760905.1 Plotosus lineatus
GTACTTTTGCTATTATGGGACCGAAAAAGACGCCACCACAGGCGGAGATCATTGAAAAACACGAACGAGGTGTGCGTTTGTGTGACTCAGCGTCCCAGTACCAGTACGCTAAGTCTACCATTGCTCCCATCCTTAAGAACAAGGAAGCTATTAAGGGTGCGTGTGTGGCTAAGGGTGTTTCCAAACAGTAGGCGTTTCCAAACTCTCCTTCCAAACAGTAAGTCCCTCCCTCCCTCCTCCTCCCACTCCATTCCATCAAGCCATCAACTACCATCACAAAGGTAAATAAAACGACTTTATTATACAGTACAGTTTATTTCTTTAATTACAATACAATAGCACATTTATTATACATAAAATAAGGTATATTTTTGTGTAGTTTTAAGGCTTATTTAGTAGAAAATTATGTTTTATGGGGACCTGGGAACGGATTATTCTCATTTTAATGGTTTCTTATGGGAAATAAATGTTCGGAAGATGAACTTTTCGCCTTACACACACTTTCTGGGAACCAATTATGTTCATGAGCAGAGGTGTCACTGTATCAGGAGTGGTGCAGTGGTGGCCTGGTATTGCGGTCCTGGATCACTGATCCTAAAGTTGGGGGTTCAGGCCACCACTGTCACTGCCAACCCCAGTGCAGCTAATTGGGTTATCAAAGACCGGCCATGTGTCTCACTGTCTATGCTGAGAGGTTCATGTAGAAGAACCATCGCTGACTTTCGACAAGAGAAGCTTCATAGCCGTCAGTGAGTGTGTTACCGCCCTGTGATGGCCTGGCGAGCCATCCAGGGTGTACTCTGCCCTTGCCCAGAGTCAGTTAAGATGGGCGCCAGCCTCCCCGTAACCCTAATTAGGATGAAGGGGTTCATAAAATGAATCAATCAATCAATCAATCAGTTTGTTTTCTCGAAAAATCTAAACATCTCTTAAAAAGTGAAAAACTGTAATGAACATAGTCCTTTCTTCCTTTCCTTTTGGCGTTTTCCCTTTCTCAGGGGTCGCCACAGTGAATCATCTGATTCGCAGGTTTGATTTGGCATAAGTTTTTACGCCGGATGCCCTTCCTGACACAACCCTTTTAACCCGGGACAGAAACTCGCTGCACCTCCTCTTGTCGAAGGTCAGCAATGGTTCTTTTACATGTACCTCTCACCATAGACAGTGAGAGACATGGCCGGCCTGGGGCTGCACTAGGGGAACAGTGAGGACCTTGTGGAGAGTGGGACTCGAACCCTCAACCTTAGGATCAGTGATCCAGCGCCCTTTACCACCAGGCCACCACTGTCCACTGTAATAAACAAAGCTAACCACCAGCTAACCCAAGAGGAACGGTGAGGTTACAGGGGGCAGAGATAAAGAAGGTGGAGGATTTTAAGTACTTAGGCTCAACAATCCAGAGCAATGGAGAGTGTGGAAAAGAGGTGAAGAAGCGTGTGCAGGCAGGTTGGAATCGTTGGAGAAAAGTGTCCGGTGTGATGTGTGATAGGAAGGTATCGGCAAGAATGAAAGGAAAAGTGTACAAGACGGTGTTGAGGCCAGCGATGTTGTATGGGTTAGAAACAGTGGCACTGAGGAAAAGACAGGAGGCAGAGCTGGAGGTAGCAGAGATGAAAATGTTGAGGTTCTCTTTGGGAGTAACGAGGATGGATAGGATTAGGAATGAGCACATCAGAGGGACAGCACATGTAAGACGTTTTGGAGACAAAGTCAGAGAGGCTAGATTGAGATGGTTTGGACATGTACAGAGGAGGGATAGTGAGTATATTGGTAATAGGATGCTGAGGCTGGAACTACCAGGCAAAAGGCCTAGAGGAAGACCAAAGAGACGATTCATGGATGTGGTGAAGGAGGACATGAAGGTCGTTGGTGTAAGAGAAGAAGATGCAAAGGATAGGGTGAGATGGAGGCAGATGATTCGCTGTGGCGACCCCTGAAGGGAAAAGCCGAAAGGAAAAGAAGAAGAACCACACAAGTCAAATAATTAGGATATATTTTTTAAAAAAGATATTTTTAATGTGTGGGTTATAAATTACAAACTAACAGGCCGCGTATCTGTATATGGTTTGCTTTTTTACATTCTATATTTTATCTATTATGAGTTAATTTGGGTGGTAACGTTGGTCTGAGGGCACATTTCTGTAATTTCATGCCAGGTGAGGAACTGTGTTTGTGTAAAAGCCATTGGCCATGAGCCGTTTTTAAAGCATGTTTTTTTTTGTTTGTTTGGTTTTTTTTTCACTAAGATTTATGCCATTTTATATTAGTGGTGTTAATCTTGCAATCTAGGCCATATTTATTAGATATATTTACTAAAAGTTATTAAACCTTTAATTGCGAGTGCTGTAGTGCGAGGTTGCTTGTTTCATTACTTTTAACGAAACATGTTTCGACAGTGAATTTGTTATTTATTAGAAGAAAAGTGACGTGATAGGATCATGATTTATATACTGCACAAAATGATCTGCACTGAGGCAGATACGAGCTTGAGAGATCTCATCTTCTGCCGTACTTCATTACAATCGTACCTTGATTTACGAATTTAATCCGTTCCGCGGGTGAGCTCGTAAGTCGATTCGATGAAACAATTATTCCTATAACAAATAACAGAAAACCAATTAATTCGTTCCAACCCCCTCCCAAACTCATATAACCTGCCACAAACACATATTTGACCTAATAAATATAAACATGTAAAAACAATAAATATTTAATAATAATAATAATAATAATACATGTACATTAACATTAATACTAATTAATAATCACTAATAAAACAAGAAAGAACAATAAGTCACCTCACCCTTCCTATCATCGACTGCGGCAAAGATGTCACATGGGCGTGAAGATGTCACGTGGGCAGGCATGAAGTGGTGCGTAACAGAGGAGGAGAATTTTGTGCATGCTACGAATGCCAGCAAGAAAAGGCCAGTGCTTCTCAAATAGTGGGGCATGCCCTCGTTGGGGGTGCAGTGTGATGCCGGGGTGGGGGCGGGCGTATGACCCTGGGGAACCTGCTTTTTTTTGCCATACTGTACTAGAATTAAGTGTAGTTGTGCATCCACTGCAGTAGTTGGCAGTGGCGCCCTCATTGTCCACTATGGTGTAGGTAAAAAACACCGAGCAAGTGATATGAAGTGCAGTAAACACTATAGCTGAGCACAGGGTGCTGTGGGGGGAAGGGGGGCGTGAAATGTTTTAATTTTCTCTAACTATAGGGGGCATCACAGAAAATAATTGAGAAGCACTTGCAAGGCGTTCTCGGAACGCGGAGGAATGCACGAGGAAAAATATGAGGCTAATCGGCCTGGAAAAGCCATTTTACCAGCAGAGCTCACAAATCAAAATTTTGCTGGTTGGATGGGGCAGATTTTTGGTGGGATCGAAGCTCGTATCGTGGAAAATGCATTACAAAAGACACTCGTAAGTGAAGGTATCACTGTTACCATGATTTAAACTTCTTGTAAATGTATCAAGAAAATAATATAATTCAATTAAATATTAATGCATATTAATATAAATATAAATATTCATGCAGCCATGAGTGTGGTTGTCAACATTGGTATGGTTATTTTCACTGTTTTTACACTTAACTTAAAAAAAAAAAAATCCACAATCAGACTGTTATGCTGCTTAGTGCTTAAATTTAATTTTTTTTTAAATTTAAAACAGGTAGAGGTGTCCAAAACCACACTCCAAAAGTAAGGTCAGTTAGTACACAGACATCATACACAGTATACTATCAGTAGCAAAGGCTAAGCAGATCGTCACCGGAGGGAGGGAGGGAGGGGTTTGCATCTACGTTGACCCACTTGGACCCAACTGACTCAGACCAATACTTTACCATGAATAATGACAGAGTCCTTAAATATTGTAAGGTGTAATCAGGTGTGAGTGAAACCAGGTGTGTAGGTGGTCATGTGATGCGTGTGTCAGTAGTCAGTAGAATGCTGGGTGCAGTGTGAGTCTTGAGCTTGAGCACATTGTCATGTGACACAGACAGGCTAAAACATGCAGGTCAATCCAAGCAAAACACATTATACTCAGAATTGTGTTTCGAGAATTTTAAATAAATAAGTTCCAAACTAAACTTAAATATCCCTGCAGCAAAAAAGAAAAAACCAAAAGCTCTCTGATGTGGGTGTTTTCATCATGAGTTCAGTGAAAGGCCCATAGCTCATACATTTGTATTTGACTGTCATCAGATGAGTCACAGTAAAAAGCAGATCCTAAATTAAACTGAAGGCAGAGTGAGCCACTTTTCACTATTTAGTCCATTTTTCATTATAAATAGTGATTAGGCTTTTTCATTACATACACTGTCCTCCATAATTATTGGCACCCCTGGCAAATATGTGTTCTTTAGCTTCTAATAAATTCAGATTTTTTTTTTTCCCCTGAATATCGGACCACGACCATGAATAAAGGACAAATCCAACCTTTAATTCATGTGCTTTTATTCAGTGGGGGGAATCCCACATTGATTTCAGTTCATTCATCATTTTCTGTACCCGCTTAATCCTAGTTTGGGTCGCGGGGAGGCTGGTGCCCATCCCAGCCAACTTTCGGCGAGGGCAGAGTACACCCTGAACAGCTCGCCAGGCCATCGCAGGGCGGAAACACGCTGACGGCTTTGCAGCTACTCTTGTCGAAAGTCAGCAATGGTTCTTTTACATGCCTCACACCATGGACAGTGAGAGACATGGCCCGCCTTTGATAACCCAGTTAGCTGCACTGGGGGGGGGTGACAACCTTGTGGAGAGTGGGACTCGAATCCCCAACCTTTGGATCAGCGATCCAGCGCCCTATACCACGAGACCACCACTGCCCCACACTGATTTCATATATATACATATATATATATATATATATATATATATATATATATATATATATATATGTGTGTATATATATATTTATATATCTTCTTTTCCTTTCAGCTGTTCCCTTCAGGGGCCGCCACAACGAATCATCCGCCTCCATCTCACCCTATCCTCTGCATCTTCTTCTCTTACACCAACTGCCTTCATGTCCTCCTTCACCATGTCCATGAATCATCTCTTTGGTCTTCCTCTAGGCCTTCTGCCTGGTAGTTCCAACCTCAGCATCCTACTACCAATATACTCACTATACCTCCTCTGTACATGTCCAAACCATCTCAATCTAGCCTCTCTGAATTTGTCTCCAAAACGTCTTACATGTGCTGTCCCTCTGATGTGCTCATTCCTGATCCTATCCATCCTTGTTACTCCCAAAGAGAACCTCAACATTTTCATCTCTGCTACCTCCAGCTCTGCCTCCTGTCTTTTCCCCAGGGCCACTGTCTCTAAACCATACAACATCGCTGGCCTCACCACCGTCTTGTACACTTTTCCTTTCATTCTTGCTGATAATCTCCTATCACACATCACACCGGACACTTTTCTCCAACCATTCCAGCCTGCCTGCACACACTTCTTCACCTCTTTTCCACTCTCTCCATTGCTCTGGATTGTTGAGCCTAAGTACTTAAAATCCTCCACCTTCCTTATCTTTGCTCCCTTTAACCTCACCGTTCCTCTTGGGTCCCTGTCATTCATACACATGTATTCTGTCTTATTGAGACTAACCTTCATTCTCCTGTCCAGGGCATACCTCCACCTCTCTAGGTTTTTCTGCACTTCTTCTCTGCTCTCACTACCGATCACAATGTCCTCTGCAAACATCATAGTCCATGGGGAATCTTGTCTAACCTCGTCTGTCAGCCTGTCCACCACCATAGCAAACAAGAAGGGGCTCAGAGCTGACCATTGATGCAGTCCTACCTTCACCTTGAACTCTTCTGTCACACCGACAGAACACCTCACCACTGTCTTACATCTCTCATACATGTCCTGCACCACTCTAATATACTTCTCTGCCACTCCAGACCTCCTCACGCAATACCACAGTTCCTCCCTCAGCACCCTGTCATATGCCTTCTCCAGATCCACAAAGGCACAATGCATATGTATATATTACGTCAAATCATGTGTGCCACAATTATTAGCCCTCTGATGTTAATATTTTGTACCTTTTGCCACCAAAACAGAATCAGATCTTTTTGTATAATGTTTCACAAGATGGGGCAATACAGAACGAGGGATCTTGGATCATTTCCTCGTCGCACAATTTCTCTAAATCATCCAGCGAGCTGGTCCTGTCCTCTGCACTCTCCTCTTCAGCTCACTTCACAGGTTCTCAATAGGGTTCAGGTCTGGGAACTGAGATGGGCATGGGAAGAGCTTGATTCTGTGTCTGGTGAACTATTTCTGCATAGTTTTGGCCACATGTTTCGGGTCATTATCTTGCTAAAAGACCCAGTGACAACTCATCTTCAGCCTTGCTGCAGATGCCACCAGATTCTGATTTAAAATCTCCTGGAATTTCAAAGCGTTCATGATGCCATGCACCCAAACAAGGTTCCCAGGGCCTCTGGAAGAGAAACAGGCCACAGCTTCACCGGTCCTCCCCCAGACTTCACAGTGAGCATGAGGTGCTCTTCTGCAGTCTCATCTTTTGTGTTCCACCAGAACCACTTGGAGTGTTTGTAACCAAAAATCTTGGTTTCATCTGACCAAAGCATATGGTACCAGTTGAAGTCTCAGTACCACTTAGTGAACCCCAGACGTTCCTGTTTATGATTGTGAGCGAGAAAAGTTTTTTCCGTGCATGCCAACCAAACAGCTTGTTGGCATGTAGTTAGCACCCTGATGGTTGTTTTGAAGAATGTGTGACCCCAAGATGTTCCCATATGCTGCAATTCTTTAACAATGAGCTTTGGAGAACTTTTTATTTCTCTTACCATCCTCCTCAGTGTGCGTGGTGGCAAAATAATCATGCGTCCGTCCGCATACAGACTTGTTTTCCACTGTTCCCATTGTTTCAAACTTTTTAATGATTCCTCTGACGGTAGATATGTGCAGGTGCAGGCGAGGGGTGATTTTCTTGTGGACATTGCCTGACCTGTGAAGGTCGAAACAGCTTCCTCACTTGAATGGTGTGTTTCTTTGTTGTTCCCATGTTAAAGGGTGGATAAGAAAAATGATCTCTGTGTCACATCATATTTATATTTATATATATATATATATAGTGTTCCTAACAAAGTGTGCTCATGCACTAGTGAGGTAAATAAACTGTATAAATTGTTTATTTTTATTTGGGTCATATTTTATGCTGTTATATTTCTACACCTAGTTTAAGTAAACTATCCCACATAATGTTGGAGGTCACGAGGAATAATTGAGTGATGATCATGTGTTACTTTCGACTTTACTCACTCATTAATTTTACTAGGGTCAAGGGGAAGCTGAAGCCTATCATAGCCGACTGTGGGCCAAAGACGGTGACAGACTTTCCCTACTTACGAAAACTCCAGGCTACGAAAAAGGCTCTGGAACGGATTAATTTCCTAAGTAGGGGGCCAAATGTATTTCTAATGTGACTTATAATTTGCTGCATTGCTATGACAGGCGTGATTGCAAGAATCCCTCACTTTCCACGGCTAATGGGGACGGGATTCCCCCGTGATCGCCGATTTCCTCAAAGCAGGATCGCCGCCCGACTGATGTATATGTACATGTATATGTGTATGTAATATCAATAAATACATATTCAACGCTATAAATGCTTATAATAACAATCAAACATTCAAAAATAATGCATAAGATGTAAATAAACACACACATACAGACGCACACACGGCATGCGCGCGCACACACTCAGATTCGCACCTCACATAAAAATGTAAGTAGTTTTGTTGGGGGGATTTGGGTTGTTTTTTGTTTTTGTTTGTTTGGGTTTTGTTTTTGTTTTTTCTTTTTTTCTGCATAATTGGCCGTGTTTTGTGACATTTTCCTTAACGTTTCCCCTAATTTTTCCTTAATTTCCTTAATTTTTTATTTTTCGATGAATATTTTTGAAAAACCTGCTATGCAGTGAAGCCGCAGAAACCGAAGCGCGAGGTAGCGAGGAATCACTGAACATATAAAGTCATTTGATTCTATACACTTTACAGTGGAAAAGCTCTTATACGTATATTCTTCCATGTACTCCTCCCGTTGTCCTCCTTCATGGTCCAGCTCTTACATTAATGTCTGAATAATATCTGCTGTCCGTAGAAGTGCAACAGGCTCCTTGTTTATTACAGTTAAAGCCTGTCGTGAAGAGAGGTGCAGAATACTGTCGTTTTAATGGAGGTTCCATAAATGGGACGATGTGTCATAGGAAAGTGTGGAACATTTAAGTAGTAGTTCTGACATTTTCTGTCCTGCTCTGTCATGATTACAGCATGTGAGAGTGAAAGCTCTGCTTTCTCCTGTTCCAAACCTGGATCATCAAGCACGTGATTTCTCAGGGTTGCATTGTGAAGCAGGTCATTAGTTTAGCATATGGCCTCAGGCTTCTGCCCAGCCGTCTGACTCACACACACACACACACACACACACACACACACACACACACCCCACAAACATTTGTCTTATTATCCTTGTGAGGACCTTGAACTGACATAATTACTACTGTAGCTAATTAATGTGATACCAACATCTGCCCTAAATTTACTCTCAGACCCGATCATCAAAACGAGCTTTGGTTTAAAAAATTGGGCTGTCACTAGAGCTGTGAGGTCTTAATCTGTATAGCCACCAACACCCCACTCCCCCGATCCTCCCCCCACCTGCTGACCCCCATCTCACACATATAAATGCACACACACACATACACACACACACACACACATAGAGAAAGAGAGAGAGAAAGGGGAAATGCCAAAACTGTCAGATAATCCTATCCTTGTTAGGAACATTTGGTCAAAACACACACAGAGACCCAGACCACCTCCACCCCTGCCCACGCACATGCGGCATGCCCGAAACACATATCTGGCGAATTACTAAAACATACATCCATTTGTGCTAAAACAAAGCCTTACTTTAATTAGAAATAAGATGGAATATAATTTCTAATTATAACTAGAGAGGAGGCAACCCATCAACCAGGCCCTCAGAACACACACACACACACACACACACACACACACACACACACACACACACACACACACACACACACACATACACACATACAAGCAAACACAAAATTTGCATACATCTAGAGGCCAAGTATAATTTGCTAATACTGTATCTTGTAGATAAATATTTGTGCATCATTTCTCTGGAGCACAATTTGCTTCACTTTCCTTGTGCTTGAAAGATGCAGATCCAGTAAGCGTTAAATATTCTTTTCCTGCTTTTGTTCAGTGGGTTTCAGGCAATTATTATTAAAAAGGAGTCTCGCTGAAAAAGAATCAGAATAAACGTGAAGAAATCAAAACAGTAATTTACCGTACACGTCTCTCGCCCTCTATCTCTCGCACACACACACACACACACACACACACACACACACACACACACACACACACACACACACACACACACACACACACACACAATCCATGCTTTTATTTATCTATTTATCTGCTGTCCTCCAGGCAGGGACATGACACTTCAGTAAATGGCACACACATGTGCGATCATATGTAACAATTCTGGCAATGCGATACTCCCACAGTGACATAAATCTTAGCTTTACACTCTCTCACACAACACACAACACACACACACACACACACACACACACACACACACACACACACACACACACACACACCATGGTACTTAAAATATTTTCTAAGGACACACATGCACAGAAGGTAAGTAAATCCTTGAAAGATATAGTACTTCAGTACACTCCATACAAGAGTTGTTTAAGAGGCTCCCTCTCTCTCTATCTTTGGTCGAGATGGTAGGCGAGAGGGGGATGAAGTGATGTGGAGAGAGGGGGGGTGCATGTGTGGAAAGACAGTAAGTGGAGCTGGGTTCGGTGGCATGGTAATTATTTCTCACAGCTGGTTTTTAGGCACCTGCTAGTGGATGTCTGCACTGCAACAGAGAGAGAGAGAGAGAGAGAGAGAGAGAGAGAGAGAGAGAGAGAGAGCACTTTAGAGTATGATTGATAGCTGATGTCTCTCTCCCCTGCAGCTCAAGGTGTTGGCAGGAACAATGGTACTCTTCTTCTTGTGCTGTTGAGTTTAAGAAAGTGCAAAGGGGAGAAGTGCATTTTTGCACGTACATGCACACACAGGTGTGTACGACTTACCACTGATCCATATATCACCCTGTAAATCATTTCCACTGCACCGTGAAACTACAGGGATCCCTCACTTTCCCTGGTTAATTGGGACCGAGATGCCCCCCCAACCCGATGACCGCGATTTCCGTGAAGTACATTCAACCCCCCTGACTGACGTATACGTACATGTATATGTATATAATATCAATAAATACATATTCAACCCTATAAATGCTTATAATAACAATTAAACATTCAAAAATAATGCAGGGCAGTGGTGGTCTAGTGGTATAGGGCGCTGGATCGCTGATCCAAAGGTTGGGGGTTCAAGTCCCACTCTGCACAAGGTTGTCACTGCCCCCCCCCCCCCAGTGGAGCTAACTGGGTTATCAAAGGCGGGCCATGTCTCTCACTGTCTATGGTGTGAGGCATGTAAAAGAACCATTGCTAACTTTCGACAAGAGTAGCTGCAAAGCCGTCGGCGTGTTTCTGCCCTGCGATGGCCTGGCGAGCTGTCCAGGGTGTACTCTGCCCTCGCCCGAAGTTGGCTGGGATGGGCACCAGCCTCCCTGCGACCCAAATTAGGATTAAGCGGGTACAGAAAATGAACTGAACTGTAAAATAATGCATAAGATGTAAATAAAATATAAATACACACACATACAGACACGCGTGCACGCGCTCAGATGCACACCTCACATAAAAAAAACTTGTTGGGGGGTTTTGGGTTGTTGTTTATTTTGTTTGTTTGTTTAGGTTTTCTTTGTTTGTTTGTTTGTTTTTGCATAACTTACCTTGTTTTATAGCATTTTCCTTAACTTTTCCCCTATTTTTCCTTAATTTCCTTATTTATTTATTTTTTTATTTGAATATGTTTTAAAAACCCGCGATGCACTGAAGACGCAGAGACTGAAGCATCGGCTACTTTACGTCCAGTGTATTTACCCCCTGAAAGTGACATGGAATGATTTGCTGAGATAAAGACTTAAGATTGTCACGATGACTCTAACACTGATTCCTCGGCAGTGGACTTCTCAGGGACCATTAAGAAATTTCAATTTTAATGACTTCACTCACCAAAGCTGCCAGGTGCTGGTCTGAGATCAGAAGTGAGGTTGTCCAGTGAAGACGATATACATAGACCCAATATTAGACCAGAAAAAATGATTCATAGAATTTCCATCAAAGGATTTTTTTTCATTGTTTACGATGACTGCTACACTCACAGCACAACAAGCATTTAGTAAACAAGCCAAAGATGTAAAGTTTACAACATTAACGTAGAAAACTGCTTTAAATCGTTTGTCAACATGGATCTATATAGCAAACCTCTTTCACTGAATAAACTTTCAAGAAGGACAAAGGTAAAGTAAGTCTGTTGGGTTTTTACACCCAAGCCTTGTGGCTCATCAGGCCGATGCTTATCCCCGGTTTCTGTAGCGTGAAGCGACGAGGAGATCAACTCCCCCCTGGATGGGACGCTAGTCCATCGCAGGTTACCTTCCCAGTATATTTTTACTGGTACCCATTTATACTGCTGGGTGAACAGAGGCACACTTGTGGTTGAGACCTTACCCAGGGGTCTTAGCACAGTGAGCGTCTCAGTGGGATTCGAACTCACAACCTCCCGATCATGAGCGCAGCACCCTAACTACTACGCCACTGGCCCCACTAATAAGAACAAAGTTTGAAACAAAATCTTTTTAAATTTCATGAAAAGGAGGTGGTGTTTACAAGTCCTGGTCGGAATTGTATAGGTGTGTCACCGAGTTTAACACTCTGTCATCGCGTGTCTTACGAAAGGAATGCAGAGCTGATGTGTGCACCGTGCTTTCATTTTATACATCACAATAAATAAACACTGTAATGATGATGGACAGGCATGACATGCATGATATGCATGACATTCGTGAATCACAGAAAAGTATGGAATGGCTGCGGCGCTTTACTGCTTCACCACTTCCTGCCAGTTTTGAAAGTTGTCGTGTGTGTAACATGACAAGCTTCATTTATTCATTCGTTCATTTTCTAAACTGATTAATCAGGGGTCTGTTAGGGTCTCAGGTAGGCTGCTGCCTATTTCAGCCAATTCTGGGCGAGGGCAAAGTGGGCACCCTGGACAACTCACCAGGCAACACACACACACACACACACACACACACACACACACACACACACACACACACACAAAATGATTCCCACTCTTATCCAGGGGTAATCTGACAGCCAATTAGCTTACTGTGCATGTTTTTGGGCTGTGAGAGGAAGCATGAGTAAACCCATGCAAATCTTCTTCTTTCTTCTGCTTTTCCTTTCCGCTGTTCCCTTCAGGAGTCGCCACAGCAAATCATCCGCCTCCATCTCGCCCTGTCCTCCGCATCTTCTTCTCTTACTCCAACGACCTTCATGTCTTCCTTCACCACATCCATAAATCTCTTCTTTGGTCTTCTTCTAGGCCTTCTGCCTGGTAGTTCCAACATCAGCATCCTACTGCCAATATACTCACTATCCCTCCTCTGTACATGTCCAAACCATCTCAATCTAGCCTCTCTGAATTTGTCTCCAAAACATCTTACATGGGCTGTTCCTATGATGTTTTCCTGATCATTCCTGATCCTATCCATCCTCGTTACTCCCAAAGAGAACCTCAACATTTTCATCTCTGCTACCTCCAGCTCTACCTCCTGCCTTTTCCTCAGCACCACTGTTTCTAAGCCATACAATATCGCTGGCCTCACCACCGTCTTGTACACTTTTCCTTTCATTCTTGCTGACACTCTCCTATCGCACATCACACCGGACACTTTTCTCCAACCATTCCAACCTGCCTGCACACACTTCTTCACCTCTTTTCCACACTCTCCATTGCTCTGGATTGTTGAGCCTAAGTACTTAAAATCCTCCACCTTCGTTATCTCTGCTCCCTGTAACATCACCGTTCCTCCTGATTCCTTCTCATTCACACACATGTATTCTGATTTTCTGAGGCTAACCTTCATTCCTCGCCTTTCCAGGGCATACCTCCACCTCTCTAGATTTTGCTCCACTTGTTCTCTGCTCTCACTACAGATCACAATGTCATCTGCAAACATCATAGTCCATGGAGATTGTTGCCTAACCTCGTCTGTCAGCCTGTCCATCACCATAGCAAACAAGAAGGGGCTCAGAGATGATCCTTGATGCAGTCCCACCTCCACCTTGAACTCTTCTGTCACACCGACAGCACACCGCACCACTGTCTTACATCTCTCATACATGTCCTGCACGACTCTAACATATTTCTCTGCCACTGCAGACTTCCTCATGCAATACCACAGTTCTTCTCTTGGCAACCTGCCATATGCTTTTTCCAGATCCACAAAGGCACAATGCAGTTCCCTCTGACTTTCTCTGTACTTCTCTATTAACATCCTCAAAGCAAACATTGAATCTGTGGTGCTCTTTCTTGGCATGAAACCAAACTGTTGTTCACAAATGCTGACCTCTGCCCTTAATCTTGCTTCCACTATTCTTTACCATAACTTCGTGGTATGGCTCATCAACTTTACCCCTCTGTAGTTGCCGCAACTCTTCACGTCTCCCTTGTTCTTAAAAATGGGCGCCAGCACACGTCTCCTCCATTCCTCCGGCATCTGCTCACTCTCTAGGACCTTGTTGAATGTTCTTGGCAGAAAATCTACTGATACCTCTCCTAGACACTTCCATACCTCCACAGGTATATCATCAGGACCAACTGCCTTTCCATTCTTCATCCTCTTCAGTGCCCTCCTCACTTCACCCTTACTAATCTTTGCTACATCCTGCTCCTCAGTGGTCACCATACTCTTTTTTCTGTCTCATTTTCCTCATTCATCAGCTCTTCAAAGTACTCTTTCCATCTTCCCAGCACACTTCTGTCATCAGTCAATACATTTCCCTCTCTGTCCTTTATCAATCTAACTTGCTGCACATCCTTCCCATCTCTATCTCTCTGCTGTGCTAACCTGTATAGATCATTTTCTCCCTCCTTACTGTCCAACCTATCATACAAGTCATCATACGCCCTCTGTTTGGCCTTAGCCACTGCTACTTTCGCCTTATGCTGTGTCTCCCTGTACTCCTGTTTACTCTCTTCGGTCCTCTCAAAGTCCCACTTCTTAGCCAACCTCTTCCTTTGTACACACTCCTACACTTCCTCATCCCACCACCAGGTCTCCTTATCTACTTTCCTTCCAGAGGACACACCAAGTACTCTCCTACCTGTGTCCCTGATCACATTTGCTGTGGTTGTCCAGTCGTCTGGAAGCACTTCCTGGCCACCCAAAGCCTGTTTCAACTCCTCCTTGAAGACAACTCGACACTCTTCCTTTTTCAACTTCCACCATATTGTCTTCTGCTCTGCCTTTGCCTTCTTCACCTTCCTCACCCATCAGCGTCATCCTGCATACCACTATCCTATGCTGTTTGGCAACACTCTCACCCACTACTACTTTGCAGTCACAAGATGTAGTCTACCTGTGTGTTCCTACCTCCGCTTTTATAAGTCACCCTATGCTCCTGTTTCTTCTTGAAGAAAGTATTCACCACAGCCATTTCCATCCTTCTTGCAAAATCGATCAACATCTGTCCTTCTGTGTTCCTGTCCTGAATACCAAACCTGCCCATCACTTCCTCGTCCCCTCTGTTGCCTGCACCAACATGTCCATTGAAGTCTGCACCAATGACCACTCTTTCACCTCTGGAGGTACTCTGCATCACTTCATCTAACTCACTCCAGAACCTCTCCTTCTCTTTTAGCTCACATCCTGCCTGTGGGACATAAGCACTAACAACATTGAGCATCACGCCTTCAATTTCTAACTTGAGACTCATCACTCTGTCTGACACACTTTTCACTTGTAGAACATTCCTGACAAACCCCTCCTTCAAGATGACTCCTACTCCGTTTCTCTTCCCATCCACACCATGATAAAACAGCTTAAACCCTGCTCCTAAGCTTCTAGCCTTTCTACCTTTCCACCTGGTCTCCTGAACACACAGTATGTCTACCTTCCTCCTCTGCATCATGTCAGCCAGCTCTCTATCTTTTCCTTGCATAGTTTCAACATTCAAAGCCCCTACTCTCAGTCCTAGACTCATGCCTTTCCTCTTCTCTCTCCGCCTACGGACACGCCTCCCACCTCTCCTTCTTCGACGTCTTCGACCAACAGTAGTCCAATTTCCATCAGCACCCTGTTGGTTGACAGCACTGATGGCGGTCGTTGTTAAAGTAAACCCATGCAAATACCACACATAAATGGGATATTGTATTACAAACTTTTTTTTTATTTTATTTCATTTTATGGTGGCCCAGTGGTGGGGTGCGAGATTACTAATTTCAAGGTTGGGGGTTCAAGCCCATCTCTCAATGGATTGTTACTGCTGTCCCCCCAGTGCAGCTAACTGGGTTATCAAAGGCTGTCCATGTCTCTCACTGTCTGTGGTGTGAGGTTCATGTAAAAGAACTTGTTATGGGCTGCGCTTGCTGGCGGCGTTTTAACTTATTAATGTTAATGTTTGTGTGTCTGATTTTATTTACTGTGGTGTAGCATGTTTCTCAATTTGTTTTGTTTATCCAATTTATTACACTTCTTGTTCTTTTATGTCCTTTTTGTCATGGTCTGTGTTTTTGGGGCTGTGCCTCTAAATAACTTTTTTCTCTCTGCTTCGGCTGAGGGGCATGGCTGAGCTGCTTGGTGGCTCACACCTGAATTCACTATTCTCATCTACTCCCAATAAACAAAAGCATGCTCACCTCTGCGCCAGAGGATTAACTCGCATCACATCACTGCTTCTTTGTATTGTAATGCTCTCTAACTCTCTCACTCTAAAACTCTGTTTTCTACCCGCTCCAGCTGAGGGGCGTGGCTGAACTGCTCGGACTGAATGCAGTTCATACCTGAATTCAGTCATGTCATGCCTCAGAAATAATGCAATATCTTCCTCTAGTGGGCATTTTTGAAAACTACAGTGCTGTATGTTTCAAGGAAAATGCATTTAAAGATGTTCATATATATATATATATATATATATATATATATATATATATATATATATATATATATATATATATATATATATATACATACACTGTATGCTGTATAATGTCTATATTTTATTATCAATAAATATCACAGTAAAAATTTAAGTTTTTCTCAATCAGTACTACATTTTACTCCATTAATACTGTATTAATGAGTAAGACTGTCTATAGAATGTGTCTAGGAAGCATATTTTAACACATGTAATAGATACACAGTATTTTACTTCTGGTTGATCATTCGCACTTGTAATATGATACATGGGGTTTTACTTCCAGGTACAGAATTCACGAATTATCTTCATTTGTGGGAGGAGCCGGAACCAAACCCCCGTGAATAACGAGGGCCTATTGTATTCTCAGTAATTCTGGTTTCCCCTGTACTAAAATAAAGTCATTGAATCATCATACGTGGTCTCCTGCATCTTTGGGTCCGACTCATATTCATGACGTATACGTACATGTATATGTGTATATAGTATCAATAAATACATATTCAATGCTATGAATGCTTATAATAACAATTAAACATTCAAAAATAATGCATAAGATGTAAATAAAATATACATACACAGACATACTCATAGTCACAGAACCAATTTCATCAAGAATAGCTGCAGAGCCGTTAGGGTGTTCCTGTCCTACGATGGCCTGGCGAGTCGTCAAGAGTGTACCCTGCCCTTTCCCATCAGTTCTTGTATGTTGTTCTATACCAACAAGTTCTAGCACTACACAAGCACTGGTTCAGGAACAGTGAAAAAAATGTTGGGGAAAAAATGGGGGGGGTATGAAATGTTTTTTTTTCTTCCTATGGGGCATCACAGAAAATAATTGAGAAGGATTGCACAAGGCATTCTCGGCGTGTGGAGGAATACACGTGGAAGAATCGAGGCTAATTGCCCTGGAAAAGCCATTTCCTCAGCTGAGCTCATATGTTAAAATTTTGCTGGTTGTATGGGGCAGCCACCAGTGCAGCTAACTGTGTTATCAAAGGCCGGCCATGTCTCTCACTGTCTATGGTGAGAGGTTCATGTAAAAGAACCATTGCTGACTTTCGACAAGAGGAGCTGCAAAGCCGTCAGCGTGTTTCCGCCCTGCGATGGCCTACCAAGCTGTCCAGGGTATACTCTGCCCTCGCCAAAAGTCGGCAGGCATGGGCACCAGCTTCCCCGCGACCTTAATTAGGATTAAGCGGTTACAGAAAATGAACTGAACTGAACTGGAAGGGGCAGATTTTTGGTGAGATCGAAGCTCATATTATGGAAAATTCATTATTAAAGACACTGTATA
>CM045736.1:53681395-53683895 GCA_024760905.1 Plotosus lineatus
CCCACTTCGACCAGTTCGTGCAGGAAATGAAAACGGTCTTCGATCATCTGGCGAAAGCAGAGGAGGCGAGCTCTCAGCTCCTTTGAATCTAGCAAGGCTCACAGTCGGTGGCGGAGTATGCAATCAGATTCCGGATTCTCACCGTAGAAAGAGGCTGGAACGACTCCTCGCTCCGAGGGGCTTTCCTGTGGGGTCTGAATGAAAGGCTGAAGGACGAGCTCGCGCCACAAGATGAGACAGCTACTCTCGAGGATTTGATCGCCTTGACGACCAGGCTGGACAACCGGCTGAGAGAGAGGGATAGATCCCGGGAAGAGCGGATCAGTCTGGTCTACCTGTCTTTGAGCGCCTCCGTGAGGCCTCGAACCTCCTCGCCATTCCCTACTCTGAGAGAAGATGATGCCCACGAATCCATGCAGCTGAGCCACACCAGGCTGACGGCAGAGGAGAAGCATCACCTCTGACTGACCAATGGTCTATGCATCTACTGCGCGGAAAAGGGTCATTACCTCGCCCAGTGTCCCGCACGACAGGGTCCGACAGTGAGGAGTGGAACAGAGACGAGAGAACCCTCCAAGACACCTGGGAAGCTCCTGCAAGTTCAGAGTACGCTGCACTCCACACAACACACCTATGCTGTCAACGTATTCATTGACTCAGGCGCTGACACTAACCTCATTGATTCGGTGATGGTTGAGCTCCACAACCTACCTATATATGAACTCGAAACCCCCAAGGAGCTAGTGGCCATTGATGGCCGATTCATAGCTCGTGTCACGCACAAGACGAAGCCTGTTAAGCTCAGTCTGTCTGAGAACAACCAGGAGTGTTTGGAGCTGTTTGTCCCCTCCGCCTCTCTGTCTCTCCCCTGGTGCTGGGGTGGCCATGGCTGCAGACCCACAAGCCCCACATCGAATGGCGCACCCTCACCATACACAGCTGGAGTGACTACTGTCTCCAACATTGCTTACTGGCCACCGTACCCTCCCAAGCTCACAAACCCCGGTCGACCTGGAGGATCTGGACTTGGCCAGCGTGCCAAAAGAATACCATGATCTGAACAAGGTCTTCAGCAAGGACCGGGCTCGCTCACTACCTCCTCATTGACCATACAAGTGCACCATCGACCTACTCCCAGGTTCCACGTTCTCTTCTCAGGAACTGCACAACCTCTCGAAGCCAGAGAAAGATGCCATGGAGGTATATATATATATATATATATATATATATATATATATATATATATATATATATATATATATATATATATATATATATATATATATATATAAACGATTCGCTTACTGAAGGTCTCATTCAGCCCTCATCATCCCCGGTAGTGCTGGGTTCTTCTTCGTAGAGAAGAAAGACAAAACCCTGAGACCTTGCATTGATTACACGGGCCTGAACCACATCACTATAAAGAACAAGTACCCTCTCCCTCTAATAGATTTGGCCTTCACCCCTCTCCACGATGCAGTCTTTTCTAAGCTGGAACTGAGAAACACCTACCACTTAGTTTGGATTCGGGAGGGGGACGAGTGGAAGACGGCCTTCAACATGCCCCTGGGTCACTTCAAATATCTAGTCATGCCATTCGGTCTAACCAACGCCCCGACGGTTTTCCAAGCCTTGGTTAACAATGTGCTCAGAGACATGCTAAACCACTTTGTATTGGTGTACCTGGATGACTGGACGACATCCTGATTTTCTCTAAAGACCATGATGAGCATCTCTGTCACATAAGAATAGTGTTAAAGAGGCTCCTAGAGAACAGGTTATTCGTCAAAGTGGAGAAATGCGAGTTTCATGTCTCCTCAGTCTCTTTCCTTGGGTTCATCGTGGAGAAGGGTCAGATAAGACCCGATCTGGTGAAGGCAGTGGCAGAGTGGCCGACTCCGGGGACGCGAAAACAGCTGCAGAGGTTCCTGGGGTTTGCGAACTTCTATCGACGGTTTGTGCGAGACTACAGCCACCTAGCAGCCCTCTCACACAGTTGACATCACCCAAAACACTGTTCCAGTGGTCCCCAAGTGCCCATGCGATGTTTGACAGACTGAAGGCAAAATCTGTCAATGCGCCCGTACTGATCCATCCGGACCCCTCGCTGCAGTTCATGGTGGAAGACGACGCCTCAGACTCGGGGGGTGGGGGCAGTCCTCTCCCAACAGTCCCCCACAGACCAGAAACTACACCCATGCACCTTCTTCTGCCGTTGCTTGTCCCCGGCGGAACAGAACTATGATGTTGGGAACCGTAAGCTGCTGGCGGTGGTCTTGGTGCTCCAGGAGTGGCGGCACTGGCTGGAATGGGCAGCCAACCCCTTCGTGGTCTGGACCAACCATGAAAACTTGTCCTACCTCCGTACAGCCAAGAGGTTGAACTCCCATCAGGCACGATGGTCACTCTACCTAGGAAGCTTCAACTTCACGCTAACGTACCGACCCGGCTCCCGGAATATGAAGCCAGATGCTCTCTCCAGGAAGTTCTCCTCGGGGGA
>CM045736.1:53693895-53703895 GCA_024760905.1 Plotosus lineatus
CACAGGCATTTTCTCTAGGCCAGGGGTCATTTAAAATGGAGTGTGGCAAAGTGGAAAACTGTTCTATGGTCAGACGAATCAAGATTCTAAGTTCTTATGGAAAACCAGGATGCCATGTCATCCGGACTAAAGAGGACAAGGACAACCCAAGTTGTAATCAGTGCTCAGTTCTGAAGTCAGCATCTGTGATGGTATGGGGTTGCAAGAGTGCATGTGACATGGGAGCTTGCACATCTGGAAAGGCACCGTCAATGCAGAAAGGTATATTCAGGTTTTAGAACAACATGTGCTCCCATCCAACTCAGAGAAGACCTTGCATTTTTCAACATGCCACAGCACATGCAGCATTAATTACAACATCATGGCTGCGTAGGAAAAGGATCCAGGTATTGAAATGGCCAGCCTGCAGTCCAGAGCTTTCATCTCTAGAGAACATTTGGCACATCATAAAGAGCAACAAAGAAGGTCCAAGACAGTTGAACAGTTCGAGGCCTGTATTAGACAAGAATAGGACAGTATTCTTATTTCTAAACTTGAGAAACTTGTCTCCTCGGTCCCCAGATGTTTACAGACTGTTGTAAGAAGAAGAGGGGATGCCTCACAGTGGTGAAAATGGCCTCGTTCCAACTTTTTCGAGATTTGTTGACATGATGAAATTTAAAATCAACATATTTCCCTTAAAATGATAAATTTTCTCAATTTGAACTTTTGACTCTGTCATCTATGTTCTATTTGGAATAAAATATTGAAATTTGGCCCTTCCACATCCCTGCATTCGGTTTTTATTCACAATTTGTAGTGTCCCAATTTCTTTGGAATCCGGTTTGTAATACAGTAGGCCCTTGATATTTGCTGGGTTTGGTTCCGGCCCCTCCCGCGAATGAAGATAATCCGCGAGTTCTGGACCCTGAAGTAAAACCCCATGTATCATATTACATGCGTGAATGAGCAACTAGAAGTAAAATACTGTGTATTTATTACATGGGCTAAAATATGCTTCTTAAACACATTCTATAGACAGTCTTACTCATTAATACAGTATTAATGTAGTAAAATGTAGTAATGATGAAAAAATCTTTTCAATTTTTACTGTTATATTTATTGATGATAAAATATAAACATTAGACAGCATATATTGTTGTAAAGCACTAGTATTAAAGTCTTTTTCAATTATTATTCCAGTACAGTATCTAAGTTACTGTTTAGAATGCTTGTGTGTGAGATTTTATGTTCTGTAGCATATTTAACAAACAATACAAAAAGCATAAACTTTATTACGCTTCATGTCCTTTTACATTGAACATGACGTCTCCAAGATATCGCTGCCTAGAGGCCAACATCGTGGCGTTCTCGGTGTCAAATTGTTTCTTTGTTCATTTTAATTTGCTTTATTTGTTGTTTTGTTTGTTCATGTTTTGTACTATGCTTGTCTATGACCGGTTGGGTCTACTACAGCTGTGAGATCGGAGTCTTCGGGCGTGTACAACTATGCACGCCCAACTCCTATCCTGAGCTAATATGCTATGGTAGCTCAATGCTAGCCGCACCCCAGCTAATAATAAGCCCAGGCGGGGAGGGGCCGAACGACAACTCCGGCGCTTGGGATTGCAGGGGATGAAGGCAATGTAGCCAGCTGGTGCAATCACCTCGTCGGGTGTACTCTCCTCGAGCCATGTTTCACAGAAACACAGCATGGAGCAGTCCTGTAGATTCCTCTGTGCTGCATTCTGAGCATGAAGTCCTTCTTGTTTCGCAGGGACTGAACATTTTCAAGCAGTATGACTGGAAGTGCTAACTTTCCACTTCTAACCAAGCGCTGGAGAATCTGAGAACTCCGCCTGGGCTTATTGTTAGCATTTTGAAAATGTTCAGTCCCTGCGAGTCGTTCAGTCCCTCCCCACTTGGGCTCATTGTTAACCGGGGTGCAGCAAGCATTGAGCTACCATAGCATATAAGCTCAAGATAGGAGTTGAGCGTGCTTAGTTGTACACGCTGAAGACTCCGATCTCATAGCTGTAGTTGGGTCGACCAGTCATAGACAAACATAGTGCAAAACATGAACAAACAAAACAACAAATAAAACAAATCAAAATGAACAAAGAAACAATTTGACTCTGAGAACTCCGCGACGTCGCCCTCTAGGCGGCGCCATCTTGGAGACATCGCGTTCAATGTAAAAGGACATGAAGCGTAATAATAAAGTTTATCCTTATGGTATCATTTGTTAAACATGCTACAGAACATAAAATCTCACACACAAACATTCTAAACATTAACTTAGATACTGTACTGGAATAATAATTGAAAAAGACTTTAATACAACAGTTCAGAGGAAACTGTCGTTTCTTCAGGAGAAAGTTTTATTTCTTCAAAAGAGACATCCAGCGTTTTCTATCGCTTAGCCAGAGAAGACGCACAGCGTTTGAGTGGCATCATAGAGCTTAACTGGTACTTAAAACACACTAAAAAAAGAGGCACATTGACAACTTGTGTATGAATGAGGAAAATTGGGTGTTACATCATCTCAACCAATCAGCAAGAAGAAGGATAGCCATTGGCTGAATTTGAGTGACGTGTCAGTTGCTAGGCAGTCCGCGAATACTCAAACTGTGAGTGCAAAACCGCGAATAGTCAAGGGCCTACTGTATACAGTACATATGCATATACAAAATTGTTATTGTGTTTTAATTCTATGATTTACATTTGGACTGTACATTAGTGAGTCAGTGCAAAATCATTTGAGATTTCCAGACACACACAAACTTACCATAATGTTACAGCTACATACGTCTGTATGTCAATAAAAATCAGCATATTACATATAGACCACTTTTCAGATGACATGATGAAGGCTGCTGTGATCTGCATGTGAATAAAAGATGCAACTGTGACTGTAGCTGGTTCTTAAGGGGCTCAGTAAATCTTACAGCCCTTTACCTCATAAATCTGTACAAACTCTGCCTGAGACTACTACACTTTTAAAGCAAAGGGTTATCACAAATATCACAAATATTGATTTTTTGCACTTATTACTGCTTAATGCGATTTGTAGATAATACAAGGCATGTTTTCTCACTGGCGCTTTGTTACGTATGCATCCGTGTTATTGGAGAAGTATAGATATGTAATACCTATCCATTACCTTCGAGCCGAAAAGATACAGCATACTGTATTTAAAACTGCAACCTCCTGAACGTTCCTAAAAATAGGACTGTGACTAAGAAAAGTGTACCTGCATACCGCCCGAAAATTGCAATAAATCTGAGCGCTTCGGCTAACACAGCCAAGAGCAAATGCACAATATATTTTAATAAAGCCCTCTAATTCTGTAAAATCACTTTCCTATCTCGATGAATGTCTTTGGAAGTTAAACAGAAGCCTGAATTGTGTATGTATAAATCTCTCTGCTGATGGGCTCTGAACATCCAGCAGCAGTTAACTGGGAAACAGAAGATCAATGGGAGCCTCCTCTTTCCCTCCTCCAAACTGAGATTCCCATTCATCACATCACCAGGTGCCTGTGACGCTTATTTATTTATATCTGTTTGTCCTTCTCACGCATATAGAAACTCAATAAAATATTACAGCAATTTGTTGTTGCTATGCTTCTGTATGTTCGCCTTTAAAGGATAACATTCCTATTACAGTGTCTGTAAAATACTCTTCATTATCTGTGCAATGCTTCGCTCTTTCATCATTTTACTTGTGTAATGCTCACTGCTCACACCACAGAGCACAGAGCAACTCCTCATTGACATATGAGGTTTCCTGAAGTTTTCGGGGCAATTACACCGATGTCCGAAGTACAAGATAATCGAAAACAGCTTAAAAGCGGCTCCCAGAAGGAACTGAAATAACATTAGTGAGGTATAAATAATAACCTGATTGAAGCCATTGACTTCCTGAATAAGTTTAGCACACCTTCAGTAAGGAAATAACCAATATTTCCACATATATATATATATATATATATATATATATATATATATATATATATATATATAAACATGTGTATCTATATAACGTTTATAGTTTTAGCTTAGACTTTTCGTTAAAATTATTTGTCTACCCTTATGAACGCATACAAATTTGCTCCTAATCTAATATTACCCTGAATCCACACCTTTATTTAATAAATCCTTCATTTACTTGACTCGGGAATATTGCCAATACAAACACACACACACACACACACACACACATGCGCTGTCTATTTAAGTAAGATATCTGTCTCAGTCTCTTGCTTTGGTGATTAGATAACACTGCTGGCTCGATAAAAACAGAATACATCACAGAGTAAAGACATTGAGAGTGCCAAATTCAATCCCTCCTTTGCACTACAGCGGGTTGTGTTGGGCTCTTAAGCCTCACAGTGAGTGTACAGTGGTGTCTTTAGAGCCAAAGCAGTAATCCGGCTCTTTCACACGGCTCAGTTTGAATCTCAATAGGAATGTAGAAGCAGATTTACTCCCAAATCCGTCTGCAAACACAACACTAACGCTCGTCTCTGGGTACCAACAGGACTCCTGTGTTCGTTCCCCGTGTGTGTGTTTGTGTGTGTGTGTGTGTGTGTGTGTGTGTCCATGTTTGCTGCTGTGATATTTTTGTTGTTCTCTTTCTTGTTTGGTCCCATTTGTTCATTAGATTTCATAGTCATAGGCCTGTCAGCCCTTCCTGATGCCAGTCTTAATTTTAATAAGAGAATATTCCTTGATAAAAATAAATAAACAAACAAACAAGTGAGGATTACAGGCTTTCTTACTCACGATCCATGTCCATATAAAAAAAGTTTTTTATTTCCTTGGCAGTCATAGCAGCCGTCAGAACTCTGGCTTAAGTCTGCATCCCGAGGTTCATTCTGACTCATCTTATTCTACATAACTTCATAGCAATGACAAAATAGATGTTATATTATAAAAATATTATGACATGTATATACATTATGAAAAGTTTTTATAGTTTGATTTATGTACCCAGTGTTATGGGTGTGAAAGGCATAGTATTTAGTATGAAGTAGCTGACTGGCTAGCATTAGCAATAGCTAAAACTAGCTAAAACCGAACAAGTGACAAGTGACAAGATCACAATTTCAAATCCGGTTTACTGAACACAGCCGTCCGTGGCCGGGAGTCCATGGGAGCTAATTGACCGAGCTCTCACTTGAGAGAGAGACAGCATACGCTCACGTCCCTGTCACTCACAGCGATCACCAGCCAATCATGGGTAGTCGTACGAGGGGTCGGATAGCATCTTCCCTCCGAGTGTGTTAGACCGCCCCCCCAACGACGCATGGCGCCGCAGTTTGAAAAGTGGTGGGTGGTTAGCATTGCATGTCACAGAGGGGGCGTGTGCATGCTTTCGTCCCTCTCTGGTTGGTGGTGGTCAACACCTAAAGTGTGGGAATCGGATACGAATCTATTAGTGAGATAAATGAGGGGAAATCCAAATAAAAATAAAACAAAAGGTCAGTAAAAGCCTCCAGTGCCATTAAGGTCAGAATTTATATATATGATAAGACTTTTATTTTCATTTGGAACAGTGGAACACCAACCTGCAATTCCTAATTAAAAAAACCTGCACAGTTCTTCGGGAAGCTGCCTCCCACCTCCCCCTGAAACACTGACTTTGAATGTGCACGCTGGATGGCCTGTTTGGATTCTTGCTCTCATTTACTGTCTTCCTAGCCCTCTGTGCTATCCAATGAGTTTATAAAGGCTGCAGAGCCCATTGCGACCTGTTGCCAGTGAAAAGGTAGACCTGAGATAGGGCTGTGCATGGGGAAACAGTGGGTTAATGAGAAATATAAGAAAGTTCAGCACACCGTGAAAGTCCAGCGAGTATATATTTATCCATTCATCCATTCATTTTCTGAACTGCTTAATCCTAATTAGGGTTGCGAGGAAGCTGGCACCCATCTCAGCTGACTCTGGGCTAGGGCAGAGTACACCCAGGCCATCACAGTGCAGAAACACACTGATGACTATGCAGCTATTCTTGACAAAAGTCAACAATGATTCTTATACAACCCCCTCACTATAGACAGTTAGAGACATGACCGGCCTTTGATAACCCAGTTAGTTGCACTGTGGGGACAGTAGTGACACCACTGACAGTTGGTCAGAAATGGGTTGTGTCAGGAAGGACATCCAAAGTAAGAACCTATGTTAAATCAAACGTGGGAATGATTCGCTGTGGTGACCCCTGATAAAGTGGAAAGGCCGAAAGGAAATCTCATATATATATATATATATATTGATAGATAGATAGATGGATGGATGGACGGACGGACGGACGGACGGACGGACGGACGGACGGACGGAGGAACAGACAGACAGACAGACAGACAGACAGATAGATAGATAGATAGATAGATAGATAGATAGATAGATAGATAGATAGATAGATAGATAGATAAACTCAAAAGAAACTTATCACTTTTACATTGGCATTTGCACTTCTACAGATAACTGAACTAAGTAACACATACTGAGAAAACATTCGCCAAAACACATTCTTGAGTTGAGTAGCAAAGACACAAGCCTGTGATTTAGCGAATTTCGTGCTGGCATGAAAAACAGTGCAAACAGCCTCAATGCAATTAACAGAAATTACTCATGCACAATTGTTGCATAAATACAGCCGTGCGACAGTGCAATCATGCATTATCAAAAAGCACACGAAAGCAATGCCAAGACTTTCATAGGTGGAACGCAACAGAGCCATTGGTATGGCCGATATGGAGGCTTCACAACGTCAGATCCACGTTTTGCCCTGGCCAGCACGATCTCCGGATATGAATCCAATTGAGCACCTCTGGGATCACCTCGACAGACAGCTGAGACAATGACAGCATGCACCTGCAAATCAGGCGATTGACGTCATCAATGAGGAGACGTGTACTAGCGTGTATTGAGTCAAGGGGTAGTCACATAAGGTATTGAGTGCTTGGACAGTACCATATTTTGTTTTGAACACATCCTGTGAATGAACTCTCAAAGTGTTAATTTTCATTTCAACCCCCATGTGTCTTCTGACTGATTTCCTGAACACATGAACATTGACTGGACATTGGCAAATACGTTTAATGCTGTGTAAATGATTTCATTTTCTAAAATATACAACATTCCTAACGTGTTTGTCTTGATGTCGTTTTTATAAGCATTAATGTCGGGTGATAAGTTTCTTTTACCCATTAGTATATATATATATATATATATATATATATATATATATATATATATATATATGTAAATAAATAGAAAGGGCAAAAACTTGGGGTTTTTTCAACTCAGTCAGCCCAGAGGGACGACTTCAACATGTGCTAAGGTTATTATTTGACACTCTGGCATCATCTTAGACAGCTGTTCACTGCTGTATCAATGTTTATTGGAAAAAAGTGAAAAAGTATAATTTATCCCCCTTAAGGCCAGTTTGCACAAGAAACGATTCTTTTCAGTTGTCTCGCTGAAGGTTGTCTTATTTTACACTTCACAAAGCGTTCTACTGCCATCAATGCAGCAATTTATACTGAAAGTGTTTTATGCACATATTGGTGGGATGGAAGGATACTTTTATGTCTCATGTGTATTTTTCAGTATGTAAAACAAGGTCCACAATAAAATGAAACCTTTAAGGGGACCTTAAGGGGACTCTCGTGGGGCCGGTGGCATAGTGGTTAGGGGGTTGCGTTCATGATCGGGAGGTTGTGAGTTCGAATCCCACTGAGACCTTCACTGTGCTAAGACCCCTGGGCAAGGTCTTTACCACAAGTGTGCCTCTGTTCACCCAGCAGTATAAATGGGTACCAGTAAAATATACTGGGAAGGTAACCTGCGATGGACTAGCATCCCATCCAGGGGGGAGTTGAACTCCTGTTGCTTCACGCTATGGAAACCGGGGATAAGCACCGGCCTGATGAGCCACAAGGCTCGGGGGTTAAACTCCAACAGACTTACCTTAAGGGGACCCAGTAGCCTAACAGCAAGAAGGTCCCGACAAAGATATGCAAGGATGAGCAAGGATATATACCTATGTTGAATTTGTGCTTGTGTGGGTTTCCTCTGGGTACTCTGGTTTCTTTGTATATTCATATAGTCGTTAGCATGTTAGCCTCACAGCAAGAAGGTCCGGGGTTTGATTTCCAGCTTGGGCATTTCTGTGTGGTGTTTGCATGTCCTCCCCATGTTTGCGTGTGTTTTTTCCCACAGTCCAAAAACATGCATGGTCGCTTAACCCTTTGACGCCCAGCAGGACCATATGGTCCTCTTTCAAAAAATGCTAATACTGTAACTACTAGACGCATTACTCAGTGCTGCTGCCATTCAGAACGTATTCTATACTTGTTGTGATGCAACACTGCTTAGTCCCACATGCCTCAGTCAGCTGTGAGATGACCTTGAGTTCGCAGGATTGTGTTGTTCACAAATTTGTGAGTGTTTTTATTTGTTATTATTATGTTATTATTATTTTTAGTTCAGTTCATTTTCTGTAACCACTTAATCCTAATTAGGGTCACGAGGAGGCAGGCGCTCATCCCAGCTGACCCCGGGGTGAGGGCAGAGTACACCCTGGACAACTCACCAGGCCAACGCAGGGCGGAAACACGCTGACGGCTTTGCAGCTACCCTTGTCAAAAGTCAGCAATGGTTCTTTTTCCAGCCTTTGATGACCCAGTTATCTGCACTGAGGGACAGTGACAACCTGTGGTGAGTGGAGCTTGAACCCTCAACATTAGGATCAGTGATCCAGTACCTATAACACAAGGCCACAACTGCCCACTATTATTTTTAGTGCTATAATTTTGTTGAAAGAAATGTGTTCGGGGTGTTTCCTTAGGCGTTTTTAATTAGGAAAAACTCGTGATTTATTTTTTTTTAACTGCAAAAAAGAATTCGGTCATTAAAGAGTTAATTGAGTGTTCCAAATTGCCCCTACATGTGAGTGTTGGCCCTGCGATTGCCTGGCAAGCTGTCTGGGGTTTACCCTGCCCTTACCCAGAGTCGTCTGAGATGGCCGCCAGCCTCCCTGTGACACTAATTATAATTAAGCAGCTCAGAAAATGAATGAATGAAAGAATGAATGAAGTATATAATTAATGTTTACTGTCTTATTTTGGATGTGCCTGGTAGCTTATCGATGTGTAGCGACAAATTGAGGTGCCTAGCAAGTTAACAGTCACAATAGCAGACAGGTTATTGATTCACTCAATATTGTGATTGGTTGGCATGTCTACCTCTTAGCAAGAAGGTCTTGAGTTCATGTCCTGGGTCAGTAAGGGCATTCCTTTGTAAACTTTGCATATTCATATTCTCACTGTGCTTGTGTGGGTTTCCTCTGGGTACTCCGGTTTCCTCATACAGTCCAAAGACATGCACATTATGCCAACTGGCTGTTTCAAATTGCCCTAAATCTGAGTGTGAATTGATGCGTATGTGTTGGCAGTATTTTCACCCTCAGAATCACAAGAAGGCAACGTCTAAGTGTCTCCACAGGACTCCACCCCCACTGGTTCAAATATGCAACCATTTACAACCATTTTTATCAGATTAAATCCCACTCGCTTTATAGATCTGCTTGTATACATGTGCTGAACAACCCCGCCCAATGAGGTCAAAAAATAACTGCTAACCATTGGTTCAACAAATGCTAGTAATGCATAGCATAAAAAAGGCTAGTTTGGGGGGGTTATGTTCCATTTAAGTTAAAATAAACTCTTATTAGATACATATTAATACCAATACCAGTATACTTTCAACAACAGCTATAGTTACTGACACTTTTGGTAGGCCTCCGTCAGTCCCGAAGGACTATGGCTGCGCTCTGGCTGGTACCCCAGCTGGTGATACCCCCCAGTGCACAGAGCCTGGGTAGGGAGTAATGAGGGACAGGCTGTTACCCAAGCAGCAAGTCCCCCCCCCCATCTCGGCGCCACCGGAAGGATCCAATGGAAGGGCAAGTGCCGATACGACTGGGTTCCAGTGCCGCTGCAGGAGAGAATCTA
>CM045736.1:53711395-53716395 GCA_024760905.1 Plotosus lineatus
TGCAAACCACAAGAAGTGCTGGCCTGCACATGTAAGTACTGTATATTGCTTCAAATTAAAATATTATTTTAAGCACAATCCACATTAAAAAAAAAAAAAAAAAAAAAAAAAATGCAACTGTTTCTTCAAAACACGCTGTCTGTGCTTACTGTCAGGGGGCTGATTATTACCGCCTACAGCTAAAGCTGGACATGTGTCTTTGAAAGGGACATGATGTCTCACTTGCACCAACTCGTGAATGTTTTCGCTGGCCGATGATGTAAAATGAAAAAAAAAAAAAAAAAAAAAACTGCTACTAGATACCTCACAATTTTCTTTTTAATTATATAAATATAAATATGAATGAATTATATATATAGCGTAAATATAAATAACGTGTACACACAAAGGGGCAGTGGTGGTCTGGTGGTATAGGGCGCTGGATCGCTGATCCAAAGGTTGGGGGTTTGAGTCCCACTCTCCACAAGGTTGTCACTGCCACCCCCACCCCCCACCCCCCCACCAGTGCACCCCCACCTCAGTGCTGCTAACTGGGTTATCAAAGGCGGGCCATGTCTGTCACTGTCTATGGTGAGAGGTTCATGTAAAAGAACCATTGCTGACTTTCGTAAAGAGTAGCTGCAAAGCCATCAGCGTGTTTCTGTCCCTTGCTAAAAAGGGTTGTGACAGGAAGGGCATCTGATGTAAAAAAAAAAAAAAAACCTCTGCCAAATCAAACATGCGAATCAGATGATTCGCTGTGGCGACTCCCGAGTAAAAGGGAAAAAGCCAAAAGGAAGACAGACAGACATAAATAACGTGTACACTATATATATGATTCATTCATCGTTCATTTTCTGTAACCACTTAATCCTAATTAGGGTCGCGGGGAGGCTGGCGCCCATCCCAGCTGACTGCAGGCGAGGGAAGAGTATACTTTGGACGGCTCGCCGGGCCATCGCAGGGCGGAAACACCTGACAGCTTTACAGCTACTCTTGTCGAAAGTCAGCAATGGTTCTTTCACATCAACCTCCCGCCATAGACAGTCAGAGACATGGCTGGCCTTTGATAACCCAGTTAGCTGCACTGGGGAGGGGGGCAGTGACAACCTGTTGAGAGTGGGGCTTGAACCTCCAACGTTAGGATCAGTGATCCAGCACCTTTACCACCAGGCCACAGCTGCCACATATATATATATATATATATTGTGATTGTTATGATACATCTCTAGGATGTATATATGTATATATATGCTGATGCCATGTGATTGTTACTTCCTCATTTGCCTTCTCAAGACCTTGATGTAGGTATGGCGAGTCCGTTGCCTTTTTTCTCGCCTCTGTTGACCAATAGACTGTGAAGTTTATGGCCGGGGGTGGTATAAAATAGTCAGTACCAAGTTCTCATGAGCGGAGAGAATCTTCATATCTTCTTCACATGTCCTCACTGTTCCAGACTTCAGCGGCCACTGAATACCAGGTGTTCATCAGGGGCCGCAGAACGGGGATGGGGGAGATGGGCGCACTTTTTCTCAACCCAAAGAAATGTTTAAAGTATGTCTGACATCTCAAAAATGTATAAAATGTGTATTTTGTATAAGCCTAGTATAGCCTACAGGTACACCGTGTACCGTAAATGCTTCTGCACCAAGCGTATACAGGTGTAATATAGTGGCTGGGTTCTGGGGAATGGACCGGAACATGGCTTCCAGACATCGACACAACAATATGAGCGCCGCCCGGGTCGGGCCTTGGTCCTTGGGTGCGTTGACAAGTATGAAAGGCTGAGATCAGAACATCACATGCCTCTGTTTTCCAAACCCAAGCAATGGGATTAGTGTTTCAATCTCAATATTTTGAGTCACCCCAACCCCAACCCCCAACCCCACCCCAACCCCCACCTTTAAATTGCTCCCCAGGCCCTGTTCATAGCTGACTAGGTGTGTATTACATGAGGGTGGTCTGTATTTGCCTCCCCCCCCCCCAGTCCCTGACAGCCCACCTGGTATTCCCAAGTGGTCTCCCATTCAAATACTAACTAGGCCCCACCCTACTGAGCTACGGAGCTCAGAGTAACCTGGGCGTTCATGCCCGCGTCTTTTACAGCGGACATCTTACATAAATAAAATCAGATATTTTTATTTAGATACTAGTTAACAACACATGTGCGCCTTGATTGTTTTTACGTGACTCTGAATGGCTCCCAGACTGGATTTAACTGCTTCCTGCCGCCAACTCCTGCACGCGCTCTGAGCTCTTGGGTTCGGGTGGTGTTGGGGTGTTGGGGTGCTGGGTGGGTGGGGCAGCCTCGCCATGCCTCATTAAACAGGGGGCGCATGGTGAGGTGAGACTCTGATCGAGTGCTTGAACATTGTGGGCGTTACCCCGCGTAGCTCCACCCCATGCCGAGTCTCTCTCTCTCTCTCTCTCTCTCTCTCTCTCTCTCTGTGTCAGTAGAAGAGCGACAGGCGGCGAGCGCAGCACTCACTGCTGGGACGCGGTTTGAAATCCGATGCGAGCTAATTTCCCCTCCTCCTCTTCCTCCTCCTCCTCCTCCTCTTCCTCCTCCTCCTCCTCCCCCGCCCACCTCCTCCCCTCCAGAGTCAGGAGCTCAAAACTGTTTAGCGGGAGTTCGTGAGTCCAGCAGTTTGACACAGAGGAGAGCACGAGCACAGCGAGCAGCCCTGAGCAGCCCGAGCCCCGCGCGCACCTCCGCCTGCTGCCCCGCCGGTTAGTGGGACGGGGTGGAACAACCGAGGCTTTCTCCTGAACTCACACACCGGAACCGGGCAGAAACGGGACGCGCACACCGGACCTGAAGTTTATACGGATTGCCCCGAATAGAGCAGCTGAGCACGGCTCATCTCTACCGGGCATCCTGGAGCTATTGGACTATCCATCCACCTTCTGAAGAACCAGCTGTGCAACCGACAGTTCGACCTGCTCAGGATTACTGACACTACACCACAATTTGGGTGATTCTGTTTTCATTTCAGTCGGTAATGTTATTGTCATTTACATTATTATTATTATTATTATTATTATTATTATTATTATTATTATTATTATTATTGTTATTATTATTATTGTTGTTGTTGTTGTGACTATAATTATTATTGTTGTTTTTGTTGTTATTATTATTATTGTTGTTGTTGTTTTGTTGTTGTTGTTGTAACTATAATCATTATTATTGTTTTTGTTGTTATTCTTATTATTAATATTATTAATATTATTATTATTTATTTTGTCGTTGTTGTTATTAGAAACAGCAATAATATCGTGTTTGTTGTTGTCAGGAATGATGACATTGACAGTTGATGCTTCTTGCTCCGGTTCTGGTTGAAGTCTTGTTGCTTCTTCGGTTCTGTTTTCTCATCTCGTGCAAGTCGACTCAGTTTTATTTATATAGCTTCGTTTCCTGCACAATCCGATCAGGGACAAACAACACCAGACATCCTGGTTCAGAAAATGTCCTGGATTCTTTGTAACATCAGTCCAAATGCTGAGCATCAACTCAAAGCAACATTGAGTACGATTTCAAGAGTGCTGGATATTTTCCACTCAAGTCTCAGTCGTGACTGTAAAAGTCAGTGAATAGGGCAGTGTATGGAGTATAGGAACAGTGTAGTGTATGGAGTATAGGAACAGTGTAGTGTATGGAGTATAGGAACAGTGTAGTGCATGGAGTATAGCAACAGTGTAGTGTATGGAGTATAGCAACAGTGTAGTGTATGGAGTATAGGAACAGTGTAGTGTATGGAGTATAGGAACAGTGTAGTGCATGGTGTATAGGAACAGTGTAGTGTATGGAGTATAGGAACAGTGTAGTGTATGGAGTATAGAAACAATGTAGTGTATGGAGGAAAGGAACGGTGTAGTGTATGGAGTATAGGAACAGTGTAGTCTATGGAGTATAGGGACAGTGTAGTGTATGGTGTATAGGAACAGTGTAATGTATGGAGTATAGGAACAGTGTAGTGTATGGAGTATAGGAACAGTGTAGTGTATGGAGTATAGGAACAGTGTAGTGTATGGTGTATAGGAACAGTGTAGTGTATGGAGTATAGGAACAGTGTAGTGTATGGAGTATAGGAACAGTGTAGTGTATGGAGTATAGGAACAGTGTAGTGCATGGTGTATAGGAACAGTGTAGTGTATGGAGTATAGGAACAGTGTAGTGTATGGAGTATAGAAACAATGTAGTGTATGGAGGAAAGGAACGGTGTAGTGTATGGAGTATAGGAACAGTGTAGTCTATGGAGTATAGGGACAGTGTAGTGTATGGTGTATAGGAACAGTGTAATGTATGGAGTATAGGAACAGTGTAGTGTATGGAGTATAGGAACAGTGTAGTGTATGGAGTATAGGAACAGTGTAGTGTATGGAGGAAAGGAACAGTATAGTGTATGGTGTATAGGAACAGTGTAGTGTATGGAGTATAGAAACAGTGTAGTCTATGGAGTATAGGGACAGTGTAGTGTATGGTGTATAGGAACAGTGTAATATATGGAGTATAGGAACAGTGTAGTGTATGGAGTATAGGAACAGTGTAGTGTATGGAGTATAGGAACAGTGTAGTGTATGGAGGAAAGGAACAGTATAGTGTATGGTGTATAGGAACAGTGTAGTGTATGGAGTATAGGAACAGTGTAGTGTATGGTGTATAGGAACAGTGTAGTGTATGGAGTATAGGAACAGTGTAGTGTATGGTGTACAGCAACAGTGTAGTGTATGGAGTATAGGAACAGTGTAGTGCATGGTGTATAGGAACAGTGTAGTGTATGGAGTATAGGAACAGTGTAGTGTATGGAGTATAGGAACAGTGTAGTGTATGGTGTATAGGAACAGTGTAGTGTATGGTGTATAGGAACAGGGTAATGTATGGAGTATAGGAACAGTGTAGTGTATGGAGTATAGGAACAGTGTAGTGTATGGAGTATAGGAACAGTGTAGTGTATGGTGTATAGCAACAGTGTAGTGTATGGAGGAAAGGAACAGTATAGTGTATGGTGTATAGGAAC
>CM045736.1:53731395-53733895 GCA_024760905.1 Plotosus lineatus
CGCATTACTGTTGATACAATGGTAGTCAATTTATTTGTCACCAGGCAGTGAACGCTCTCACCACTTTAGTCCTCCATTTGTATGCATGTTTAATTTTTAATAAAGAATATGTTTTTAGTACAGGAGTATGTTTTGTTAAATAACTGATTATGTATTACGGTGTTGGTTCTTCCAGTAGCTCGGACTGTTTTTGTGTTTTTTGCGGCATATTCAACACAGTCTCGCAAATGCAAATTAGTCACCGGCGCTCATATTCTCCCTTATGACTGCACTGGTGGGCACTGTTCATCACTGTTCCTTCACAGCGAGAAGCTTCTGGGTTCAATCCTGGGCCCTTTCTCTGTGTCAGTTTCCTGCCCTAATGTAAAGGTATGCACGGTAGGCCACGGCTATGTGCGCTGGAATAATTTGCGCGCGGTGCAACTGCCTATGTTAAAATGATCCGTTCCAGAACAACTCAATACTGGTGGACCGCCTTGATCCACTTTGACATGAAAGAACTTGTTGCAGAACATCCTACTTTGGGTGTGACTTACCATCTGAATGTACTTTCTGAAAGGACGCCTTGCATTTGCATGCATTCTATGATGCTTTAATGCCTTACGTCCTCACGTACGCGTGGTTGTGTGTTGTCTCTCTAGCTTGTGGCTTGCCAGTGATTTGCGAGTGACCTTGCGAGTGACCGTCTAAACACAACACGCTCTGGGTACAAGTTGTTCCAGGCGCAACTTTCTGTTCCCGTTGCCAGTGTGAAAGCATCTTCATTAGCCCATAGCCCTTCAGGCTTTACCAGATTGTCCCCAACGTCCCCAACGTCCCCACAGCCCTGAGGATAAGTGGTAGAGATCATGTGAATTTATTACTTTATATCAAACCTGAACCACGTGGACTTGTTCTTATTGTATAATTTCTTTTTTACATGACATTGGATTTGTTGATCTTGCCGTCAGAACCCAGTCAGAGAATTCTTTAGTAAATATGATTAACAAGTGACTAGAAAATGAACAGAAATGGCAAGGCTCATCTTTGAGGGCGAGAACTTTCCTTAATTCAGTTTATTTAACGCAGACGTTCATATGTGTTGTGGTTGTGTTTGTTTGTTCTGTACAGTGTATAGAGGCCCGAAACTAGGCCATATTCTCTGTGGAATGACAATGAAGACAGCACAAGCCTTGATTAGAACGTGCGCGCACGTGCGTGTGTGGGTGTGTGTGTGTGTGTGTGTGTGTGTGTGTGTGTGTGTGTGTGTGTGTGTGTGTGTGTGTGGGTGGGTGTGAGTGTGTGTGTGTGTGTGTGTGTGTGTGTGTGTGTGTGTGGGAGTGAGTGTGTGCTTATGTGTGTGTGTGTGTGTGTGTGTGTGTGTGTGTGTGTGTGTGTGTGTGTGTGGGTGGGTGTGAGTGTGTGTGTGTGTGTGTGGGAGTGAGTGTGTGCTTATGTGTGTGTGTGTGTGTGTGTGCGTGTGTGTGGGAGTGTGGGTGTGTGTGTGTGTGTGTGTGTGTGTGTGTGTGTGTGTGTGTGTGTGTGTGTGTGTGTGTGTGTGTGTGTGTGTGTGTGTGTGTGTGTAAGAGAAAGAGTGAGTCTGAAAGAGATGAATTATCTGAGAGCTGAGTTGTTTGTTGTGTTTTTAAAGGTTTTGGCAAAGAGTAGAGACTGAGAAATTGAATGCTGCAGTTTCCGTTACTAATTAGTGCAGTGAGGCGGGATTGTGTGTGTGTGTGTGTGTGTGTGTGTGTGTGTGTGTGTGTGTGTGTGTGTGGATGCTGCAACCATCTTAAACTTGTCTAGGAGGCGTATAGTCCTGCATGCTCTCTCTCTCTCTCTCTCTCTCGCTCTGCCTCACATACACACACACACACACACACACACACACACACACACACACACACACACACACAGACACACACACACACACACACACACACACACACACAGACACACACACACACACACACACACACACACACACACACACACACACACCCTTCTCAACAGGGTAAAAGAAAAGAGGTAACAAGCCAAAAGTCATTTATCTTCCCACCTTCCTTTTTCCCTGTGTGAGTATGAAACAGTGATCCGGACCTCAGCCCTCTCTCTCTCTCTCTCTCTCTCTCTCTCACACACACACACACATGCACACGCGTGCGCGCACACACACACACACACACACACACACACACTCACACACACACACCTCTTTTCAGAGGGTCATAATCATTCAAGACTTTATATCCACTATCAATGGTTATAAGTTCCCTGAACGCCCACTAACAACATTTATTAACAGCACTACACAGGCACACATTGAAGATTTAATCACACAGATGATCGGAGACGAGTGAAGTTAAAGTAACGTGTATTTATTCTGCTGTAACGAATCACAATATTTTACCTGATTAGACAAAACTTTAATTCTGATGTAATCTGCATTAGGCAGGAATTTGAATTGTAAATAGGTTGCACACACATTAATGAGCACAGTGTGTGTATGTGTGTGTGTGTG
>CM045736.1:53738895-53743895 GCA_024760905.1 Plotosus lineatus
TGACGCAGCTCCCTCCCATTGGCTATCCCAACATCCCAAGACGCTGGCCTCCCATTGGCTAGGAGGGATGACGCAGCTCCCTCCCATTGGCTATCCCAACATCCCGAGAAGCTGGCCTCCCATTGGCTAGGAGGGATGACGCAGCTCCCTCCCATTGGCTATCCCAACATCCCGAGACGCTGGCCTCCCATTGGCTAGGAGGGATGACGCAGCTCCCTCCCATTGGCTATCCCAACATCCCGAGACGCTGGCCTCCCATTGGCTAGGAGGGATGACGCAGCTCCCTCCCATTGGCTATCCCAACATCCCGAGACGCTGGCCTCCCATTGGCTAGGAGGGATGACGCAGCTCCCTCCCATTGGCTATCCCAACATCCTGAGACGCTGGCCTCCCATTGGGTAGGAGGGATGACGCAGCTCCCTCCCATTGGCTATCCCAACATCCCGAGACGCTGGCCTCCCATTGGCTAGGAGGGATGACGTAGCTCCCTCCCATTGGCTATCCCAACATCCCGAGACGCTGGCCTCCCATTGGCTAGGAGGGATGACGCAGCTCCCTCCCATTGGCTATCCCAACATCCCGAGACGCTGGCCTCCCATTGGCTAGGAGGGATGACGCAGCTCCCTCCCATTGGCTATCCCAATATCCCGAGACGCTGGCCTCCCATTGGGACGCAGCTCCCTCCCATGTTGTTTCGTGAGTATTTCGAGTGTGCTCATTGCAACTTTATTTTTTTGGCTCAGGCTTTTAACCTTGCATACACATTTGTAAGATTATAACTCTGCTAAGAAGACATGGTCAACACACGCTCACACACACACACACATACACACACACACACACACACACACACACACACACACACACACACACACATGCGCGCGCATGTGATTCCCAGTGCGAGTGAAAAGAAGACGCGGGCTCGTGGCATGCGGTTGAGTGATATCGCAAAGGAATACGGCCAAATCCGTCTATCATCGGTACGATATTGAAGCAGAAGGAGGTCTTAAAAGGTATACGTTTATCATTTTTAAAGGGTTTATGGGGTAGTTTTGAGGGCCTTGGAACGAATCACATGTTTTATATGTAAAATGCGGTTCAATTTACGAAAAATCCAGGTTACGAAACCATGTCTGGAACGGATTAATTTCGTAAATTGAGGTACCACTGTATCGATGTTTTCATACCTGCACACTGTATTATAAACATTGTGGCTCAGTGGCTAAGGCTCTGGGTTACCAATCTGATTGTTGGGGCTTCAAGTGTCACCAAGTTGCCACTGTTAGGCCCTTGAGTGAGGCCCTTAACCATCCATTGCCCCCTAAAAAGCCCAAATGGAAGTCATGCTGGCTGCTAAATGCTAGGAATGTAAAAGTAAGCGACGGTGTTGCAGATATGCAGGGCCAGCATGCAGCGTGTGTACCGCTACAGTGAAGCCGTTGTTTAAATGCATTATCGTAATACAGTATTTGCGAAGGTTCCCGCGCTGCCGTGACTGCTGACCTGCTTCGCAGAACTCCAGGATCTGTAAACAGGATAAAAATAATCACGTGAACCATTGATCTTCAACCAAATCAGGGCAGGAATTCATCTCGGCTTGCTTTTCAAGCACTGCCACTCTCCTTTAGAACGAACCTCTCAAGCGCTTCAAGAAACCAAAAGGAGACATTGTGTTGGTTTAAAATTTAAGTTTCAATCCTACAGTCCTCGCCTTAAATCATTTCTGTTGAAAAAAATGATTAGTTTCCATAAACAGCAGACGGCTGGATTCGCATGGATAAGTCATGGCTCCTGTAGAATAAGTGATTATTTACACAATACATCGGGTCCTTATCAGCACTGAGGTCGCAAAAGCGCAATTATCATTTTGCTGATTCCAGGTCTGACATTCTGCAACAATGCCACGCCCACAGAAGTTCCCAACAGCATAATCGATAGAGAACAGACAAATCGTGTTTTTAGGGCCTGAAAGGTCTTTGTGTAAGTGTAACCTCGACTTATTTAGTGTTGACTGATTAGCGTGAGAGTTTGTGCCTGAACTGGCTGATATGAAGCCTGTTTGTGGAAGGCGCACGCGCGCACATGTGTGTGTGTGTGTGTGTGTGTGTGTGTGTGTGTGTGTGTGTGTGTGTGTGTGTTCAGTTGCTACCTGTGTGAATGACTGGTGAGGAACTGAAAGAATAATTTCTCCTTTTTCTCGGTCATGTTATTTTTTCCACCCCTGAATAGGTTCATTTAACTACCATATGGGAGGGAGACTATAAGTATTTGTGAATGTGTGTGTGTGTGTGTGTGTGTGTGTGTGTGTGTGTGTGTGTGTGTAAAATAATACAGCTGTTGTTAAAAATCTCATGAACTTTTTGCTGAGTGCCTACTAACATCTGCCAGCCATTAACCGCGATATATATATATATATATATATATGTGTGTGTGTGTGTGTGTGTGTGTGTGTGTGTGTGTGTGTGTGTGTGTGTGTGTTGGATGAGGATTGGGGGTGAGTGGTGTTGGTCCTTGTGTGCTTGGGTGTTTGTTACATTGCATTACATTACATTTACAGCACTTGGCAGGCGCTCTTATCCAGAGCGACTTACAATTATCATTTTGTTATACAAGTGAGCAATCGAGAGTTAAGGGCCTTGCTCAAGGGCCCAACAGTGGAGATAGTTGGGCTGTAACAGCTGACCTTTGGATTCGCGACCCCTACGTTGTGTAGACGCAGTAATTTTGATTTGTTATTAGGTCCGTCTTTCCTTTTACGTAAAAGTGAACTGATTCATTGTTAGTAATACAGTTTTCTCTCTCTGTCTCAAAATAAACGTACAGATTCCCTCTCATCTGGCGATGACGAAGATTATGATGAGGAGCCGGACGATGCAGGTAATGGCAATGGTGTGTTCTCTTAATTCATCGATTTCTTTTTTATTTTTAAATAAGCTTGTTCGTTTTCCTGAACAGGGATCCCTCACTTTCCGCGGTTACTTGGGACCGAGACTGACGTATATGTGCATGTATATGTGTATATAATATCAATACATACATATTCAAAGCTATAAATGTGTATAATAACAATTAAACATAAAAAAAAATGCATAAGATGTAAATAAAATATAAATCCACACAGATACGCACCTCACATAAAAATGTAACTAGTTTTGTTGGGGGGTTTTGGGTTGTTTTTTGTTTTTGTTTGTTTCGGGGATTTTTTTGCATAATTTGCTTTGTTTTTGTGGCATTTTCCTTAATTTTCCCCTCTATTCTTCCTGAATTTTCTTATTTTTTAATTCGATGAATATTTAAAAAAAAAAAAAAAACGCGATGCACTGAAGCCGAATTAATTGAAGCGCGAAGTAGCGAGAGATCCCTGTATTCGTTTTGTTCAGTCCGGATCTGCCATTCACTTTTACTGCTTACATTTCATTTCATCATCTACCCTGTTACTAAAAACACGGCCCCACAAGGAACGTGTGTGTGTGTGTGTGTGTGTGTGTGTGTGTGTGTGTGTGTGTGTGTGTGTGGGTGTGAGACAGAGCAAAAGAGAGAGAGAGAGAGAGAAACAGAGAGAGAGAGAGAGAGAGAGATAATTGGAGTTTTCCTGACGGCTCCTGTGGCTCTTTGGACGGAGACAACAAGCGTAACAGAAGACACTGAGAAAGCGGTAACGTTTTGCAACGAAGAGGATCGATATACAACAGCAGTGTTTTTTATGATTATAATGTAAAGATTTCCTCATGTTGTTGTCGTTTGTAAGTGTGTAAGAATGAAAGAAAGTCAGCCAGAGGGAAACGGCGTCTCGAGGGAGGGCGGAGTGTGTGTGGTGTGTGACTGGTGGGTGGGGAGGCATTGAGGAGATTAGCTGAAAAAACTCCTTCAGAGTGTAATGAGCATTAATCCACTTCTAATGGGAGCGAGAGATTGAGACGTCATGTGAACGTTTAGCCTGGATTTCGACCATGTGAGTAGTCTGACTGATGACATCATCGTCCTCCACATCGCCCCACTCTGCGCCGTGCGTCTGCTACTGTCCTGCACACGCTGCACAGCTGAAAAGTGAAATGTGCGTTTATGATGAGGCCGAATAGAGTTGGAGTTCTCACTCATCTCCATCCTCCACTTTTATGTTCTGGGTGTCTTGTCTGAATCACCCTCAGGACTTGTGGGGGTGGGTGGGGTGGGGTTTGTGTGTGTGTGGGGGGGCTCAGCAGCTTTAGACAGCCATGCCATGCTTTGTGAGCTTATTTTGGCAGGCTTGTAGTGTTCCACTCAAAGCACTGATTGTGCTTAGTGGATTCGACAAGAGTGTTCAAAGAGGGCACACACACACACACACACACACACACACACACACACACACACACACTCTTTCTGCTTAACACACTTCACTGACCAGCAGCAAATCATCTCAGACTTGTATAAAAAGTTCAGTGTGTACGAGTGCCAGCAATACATGTTTGTGTGTGTGTGTGTGTGTGTGTGTGTGTGTGTGTGTGTGTGTGTGTGTGTTTATGTGCGCTCTTGCGTGCATGCAGCCATGTGTTTGTTGGACCTCAGTACCCTTTATATGCTAAAGGAAATTCCAGCATGTCGATCACCCCTCACACTCAGATCTCTGATACCAGCTTCAGACAGTCTAGACGCAGAAAGCGGAAGAAAATAAACAACACGTATAAGCAACTCTTTATATTTCTGTTATTCTCCACTACACATTTCAAAGAAAAGATTTTAAAAATATCTAAAGATGTTTACCTCATGGGTAGTTTTGGAACTTTTAGGTAATATGTGCTGTATCTTGTAGTGCACGGGTCACCGCCCTTTCTGAAACTGCGAGCTACGTCTTGGGTACGGATTAATGTGGCGCTCTATTTATCTTTAATCATATTATTATTAATAATTCATGATATTCATCTATGTATAGACACTGAACGTTAGAACTGGTCGTTAGCATGGTAGCTCGCATGACACGTTGTGAAATGTCTCTCAACATTATTTAACCCCCCCACACA
>CM045736.1:53748895-53768895 GCA_024760905.1 Plotosus lineatus
ACACACACACACACACACACACACACACACACACACACACACACACACACACACACACAGGCGTTTGTAAAGGAGTGTGAGTTTGGTTGGTGTGTGTAGATGAAATAGTCAGTGTGCACTGATTAAGTCGTCTACATCAGTGTCTTCACTCTTTACATGGCTGTTAGTGGGGGGGCTGACACTCTTAGCTTTGTGCTAATTACTTATCATTTATGCAAATTAAGCATGCATATATTTGCATAAATCGTCCAGTTAAAGCATTTAGCTCCTGTACAGGCATTTTAAGTCGGCGTGAGCGTGTGTTTGTCTGAATGTGTGAATGTGGAAAGACAGGTTTCATGTCCTCTGCTGGTACACGTCCCGACTGAACAGCAGGTATTATACGTTATACCAGTGTTTATTAGCATTGGTTGCTTGGTGTATACGTGCACGTGACCTTTAGTTCGGCCTTTAGCGTGCTGATCAACAGCTGGTGTAACGCTGCATGGTCATGGGCAGGTTGTAAATGGTAAACGGACATTTCTGATGCCGGGACTTTGGCATGTTTACTTAGAGCCGTACTTTTTGCAACGGTTTAAAAAACAGAGAAAAAAGAGGAAATTAATTTTTGTCATTTTAATGGCCACTGAGGGGTCAGAAGCTTTGCTTCCAGTCTCTGTGGGTCAATTTCTGCTGTACTGAGGTCTGAATGAGCCAACCCCATCCTGACATTGCCATAAATCCCCCCCCCACACACACACACACACAGAAAGAGATTATCGTTCTTCTGCCCTTTGCTTTGCCAGTTATTACTCTCACCTGCCATTTCTCTATCGCTCTCGTGCGCTCTTACTCAGTCTATCTCTGCCGTCCTCATTCTGCTCCATCTCTGCTGTTCCCAGGCGGTAACGTGTCTCTTACTGCAGGGTGTCATCATATCTCTAGAGCTCTAGAGCTACCATAACTCTAATAATCTCTCTCTCTCTCTCTCTCTCTCTCTGCCATAATTTCTCTTCTGATTTACTGCAACATCAACAGCTGAGAATTCCTTAAACTTTTTTTTTTTTTATGTAAACTCACATGATACTAACAGTCAACCCCTTCATCCTTCCTCCTCTTTCGACCCCCAACACACACACACACACACTCGGCCTCACTCTCTCACACACCCGTCTTCTGATGCGGCATGTCCGTCAGCAGGCTCTTAAGACTCATCGACCCAGAGGGAGGGAGGAGAGGAATGACAGAAAGGAGGGGGTGCTAAGGGCACCGTAAGTGCTGGCCAACTTTTTAGGGCATGTGTGAATATATGTGTCTATCCCAGTCGGTGTAACCATGCAACTGTTCAGAAATACAACACATAATATTTACACAGTTACATTTTTTAAACTTGGAACGTCAGTGCGCAGAGCGAGAAGGAAACTAAGAGACACAAGTGTCCATATGTATTGTCTCTGAGAAGATTATGAATGGGTGGTAATATCTTATATGAATGTGTGTGTGTGTGTGTGTGTGTGTGTGTGTAAGTGTGTGTGTAAGTGTGTGTGTAAGTGTAGGGGTTAAGGGTTTGTGTAAACACTAAGCAATGTACTTTGTAATCTGCCGGCACCAAGTCTGGTGATGTTAAATGTTCCATGTGAGTGGTGCTGTAGACATGGCATTCAAGTGTGTGTGTGTGTGTGTGTGTGTGTGTGTGTGTGTGTGTGTGTGTGTGTGTACTTCATTCTGCTAGACGAAAACATTCTATATAGAGTTTTGCATCTGTTTTGTCCTCTCTATATCTCTAGCTGAGGGATCTGCAGTGGAGTTTGGTGATGGAGAGCGCTGTTCCATCAGACAGAGGCAACTACACATGCGTAGTGCAGAACAAATATGGGACCATCACACACACTTACCAGCTTGATGTACTTGGTAAGTGTATAAATGGCTTCTTTTCTATGGGTGCTCACGAACATCAAACCTGGCGCTAGATGAAGGAATGAACGACTGTATCACGTTTTAAATAGACTATAATTGTAAAGCCTGTATTAATGTACGTAAAAGTCTGTTCAGAATCTTTAAAGAGAATCATACGTATCACTGAATATTGTATTATATTACAGTGGGCCCCTGTTTTTTGCGATGGTTCGGTTCCGCCCCTTTCCGCGGATCCTGAAAATCCGCGAGTTATTGACGCGGTTTTGAAATCCTATGTATGATATTACATGCACTAAAATATACTTATTAAACACATTCTATAGACAGTCTTACTCATTAATACAGTAATAATGCAGTAAAATGTAGTAATGATTAAGAAAAAACTTTTAAATTTTGTACTGTGATAATATTTATGAATAAATAAAGCGCTGAAGCGCCGCACCAGAAGCTTAGAGAAGATGCGGGGGCGTTTGAGTGACATCATAGCGCTTAAATAATCATTAAAAACACATGGAAAAAAACGTGAATTTGCGATTCAAGCGATCATGTTGATGACATGTGTGCGAAGGAGAAAACAAGAGGCGTACACATCATCTGCAACCAATCAGCAGGACGGAGAAACAAAAGCTCTCAGCCATTGGCTAAATTTGAATCACGTGCCAGTTGCTTCTGGTTCTGCCGCTAATCCGTGAGTATAATAATAACGCAATAGGATGTAGTAATGATTAATAAAAACTTTTAAATTTTGTACTGTGATAATATTTATGAATAAATAAAGCGCTGAAGCGCCGCACCAGAAGCTTAGAGAAGATGCGGGGGTGTTTGAGTGACATCATAGCGCTTAAATAATCATTAAAAACACACGAAAAAAAATTTCTTCGCAATTCAGGCAATCACGTTGATAACGTGTGCGAAGGAGAAAAAAAGAGGTGTACACATCAATCAGCAGGAGGGAGAAACAAAAGCTCTCAGCCATTGGCTAAATTTGAATCACGTGCCAGTTACTTCCCCGTTTGTCACCAATCCGTGAGTATGTGCGGGTGCGAGCGCTGAACCGCGGATGGTCAAGGGCCTATTGTATATGATATTATTCCCGCTTATATTCTCTGCATGTATGTTCATTCTTACCTGGATTTTCCTCTCTCACCCATTCAGAGCGCTCTCCGCACCGGCCCATCCTGCAGGCAGGTCTGCCAGCCAATCAGACAGTGGTGGTGGGTAGTGATGTAGAGTTCCACTGTAAGGTGTACAGTGATGCACAGCCTCATATCCAGTGGCTCAAACACATTGAGGTGAATGGCAGTCGCTACGGCCCCAAAGGAACACCCTACGTGACTGTTCTCAAGGTACAATCCTGTCCTGCACACCTGACACACACTCCTAATAATCACACATCACTGTCAGATAACCCCGCCCATCATATGCTACGACAACGAAATACTGACCGAAACATTGTACTGACTGTCACACACTACAGTCATCCCGTGAATATCGCGGATAATGTACACCAGACCTGGCCGCGATACTCGAATAACCGCGAAGTAGGAACGCCCCCCCCCCATTTCTACCATGTTGTCTCATTTCTATATGTTTTCACGTCTACACAAGATCAAGAAGTGTATATTAAACGTTACACAGTTATATGCCTACGTAAATACTGTAATGTATTAATATTTAAATAGAATTTATATATAAATACTTTAAGTACTGTACTCACCTCTGACAATAGCGCTTCTCCGGGGTGCAGGACGTTCACAAAATCACAAAAATTCCCGCGGGAATGTGTGAGGCAACAACGTCACGCGTCTAAGCCAATCAGCTTGCGAGATTGAGTTGAGTGGGCGGGATGCAACAGCGTCACGCGTCTAAGCCAATCAGCTTGCGAGATTGAGTTGAGTGGGCGGGAGGCAACAGCGTCACGCGTCTAAGCCAATCAGCTTGCGAGATTGAGTTGAGTGGGCGGGATGCAACAGCGTCACGTGTCTAAGCCAATCAGCTTGCGAGATTGAGTTGAGTGGGCGGGAGGCAGCAGCGTCATGCGTCTAAGCCGATCAGCTTACGAGATTGAGTTGAGTGGGCGGGAGGCAACAGCATAATGCGTCTAAGCCAATAAGCTTGCGAGATTGAGTTAAGTGGGCGGTCCCTGCCTGAACTGAGGAGGAGGGGCACTAAAGTCTGTCATTTGGAAACTATGGACTTGCAGCCTGCCTTGGGTCCCCGCCTTCCGCTTGCTTACATGTGAGTTTCAGCACGAATTTTGAATTTTATATGAATTTTTATTTTATTTTATTTTTTATATGCCGCGATGTACCAAGACGGCGATGCTCAAATCGCGAAGTGGCAAAGGATGACTGTACTGACGCTCACGTAATACGTCATCATTACATACTTCTGACGGTCATGCATTAAAAACAATCATAAAATACAACCACACCCGTTCTGTCCATCACACACTACTGACTTTCACACAGTACTGACGCTTCTATACTCTGACATACATCTTACGCTACTGACTGAATATCACACACTACTGACCACCACACAGCACTCACAATCACGCAATACTGACACACAAGTGACCATCACACACTGCTGTCTCACCGCTAATAACACATGACTGAGTCACGCCCTGGTCTCACACACTCGACTGTGTTTAATCCACAGCAAACTATCACACCCTCCTGACTCGCGCAGTACTGACAGTCACAATACTATGACGCAGTACTTACACCGCCCCGTCAAAACACAAAGTCGCCACCTGGGATCTAAATACGTAAATAGGCAAGGCTTTGATTGGCGACATGTAATTTACCCTGAACTGATGCAGTGAGTTGCTTTATGTCACAACACGTAACCCGTTCATTTGTCAGTGGACGTTTCAGTCCCGGATGGCACAGACATACAATTCAGGCTGATCTGGTGAAAGAGTCGCTCGGGGAGCACGAGGAATCTCTTTCACACAGGTTTTGGCACCACAGAGTTCCAACCCTAACCCCGGTGAAAGTGCGGATTAACAGGGAAGATTTTTACGCGGTGGTTTAATTCTCATATCCTCAACACCAGCTCTTGGTCAAAATCTGAACGCTCGAGACTGAAATAAAAATCATTGGAACAATGAGACGGATGCTGTAAGCCAAGGTAACGACGCTCCAACGAAATATTACGGCGTGCAACTTTGTTTTGGCAAGGCGGTGGACTATTAGACCTTACTGGCTCACACAACGCAGAATGTCGCAGTCTGTTCTGAGAACGCTACGAACATCTGCTACACTTAAAAACATCTGATCAACATCTGTATTTACCAGCATGCAACATGACTCCTGTTGCAAACCACACGTTTTAGTTCACAGGGGATGAAAAACGGTTAATATAATGGCTAATCTTGTTAGGACGGCCACCACTGAAGTGTTGTTTTCCTCCCAGTGAGTCTGACTGTGGTGTTTTTTTAACGCATTGTTCAACCAAACGCTACGACTGCTGAAAATCGCAGGTGAACCGCTGTCCAGCTGTAGGTATGAGAAGAAGCGAAAAGGCTCTTGGCAGATTCATCTAAGAAAATTATGATGTGGTACAGAGTTTCACGTGCCACCCATGTTAGCTACACCGCTGCCTCATCTCTCTCTCTCTCTCTCTCTCTCTCTCTCTCTCTCTCTCTCTCTCTCTCTCGCCTATTTGAGAATGAGTAGGGAAATGAGGTGGTGCACATCTGTTTTGGGCTAAGTAAACCGCCGTGCTGGCGTCGCGTGGGTAGACAGCCACTCTCCCCGCTGCCCTGCTACCTCTGCAAAAGAGAAGGAGGATGAGGAGGAGGAGAAGAGAAGGAGTGAGAGATGGGGCACCCGAAAAAGCCATGGAAAAAATGAGCGCAGGAAGCAAGGGAAGCAAGGGAAGGGCAGAGTCAGCAGGCAGAGGAGGGGAGAGCGACGGCCAGCCAGACCGCCACTCTATTTTCGACTCCCACATAATTGAAACAGTATTTTACAGTGAGCCGCGCGCCCGTTTTTCCCTTCCACACAGCTTCATCCGCGGGCCCCGAACCCTCCTCTCCCTCCTCCCTCTCAGCCCACAGCACAGAGCGACAGATCATGTGTGGCATGTAGTTTAGAGAGAGAGAAAGAGAGAAAGAGTGAGAGAGAGAGAGAGAACAAAGTATACGTGTACTTGACGTGAACTCAATGAGTGCGAGTTATGGATGGGAAAGTGTTGAAGCTGATTGGCGCTTAGCGATACGTATGAAGCGCGTACATACGACGTCTCATTCGCCGTTATTTGCAAACAGATCAAAGCACCGGATGCATTTTCCATGTGTTCCTCTTTAACGTCAGCTTGATTTGCGTATCAGCTGTGATCTGGGATACTGAATTTTTTATGAAGCTGTGGATGAGACAGCGAGAACGTCGCAGCTCGTTATACGTGTGCGCCCAGGCCTGCAGAAGTGTGCTGCCGCTTAATACGTATGTATGCGTGTATGTTTGTTTCTACAGAATCTGACTATTAAGGATAAGGAATATGTTAATAGACTCACTCTGTCGAATGTAACAGAGGCGGATGCAGGACAGTACTGGTGCACAGGTTCCAACTTTTTAGGAAAGTCCGAGATCCCTTTCTGGCTCTACGTGCGCCAACCAGGTAAACCTCCTCCCCCGACCCCTTGGAGTGAACTCTGAACTCCATCAATCAGCTGCACTTGATCACGGTCTCCTTCCGGGTGGCGGTGGATGACGCTTAAACTGCTTTATATTTCTTACCCAGCTCTGTGTGTCCGTGGGTGGGCTAATTTAATCTTCGCGTTCTCGTCTTTTTTGATGTAATCGATACAAAACATAACAAGGGCTATGATAATTTGAACCGCACAGATTCGTATTGAATTCCCATTCGCTGCTGCCCACAACTGAACCTCTGCTCAGACACACACACACACACACACACACACACACACACACACACACACACTCTTGGCAGCCCTCTGTGATGAATGGATGGTAGTATTAACCACAGAAAGCACAAAGAAGCTTTAAAGGCATTAATGGCCACTTCACCACGGAGTAATTTCAGCTCAACCCAAATAAGAAACAGGCTGTGCAAGGAAACACACCGTTTTCAAGCGGAATGGTGGCACTCGGAGGCGGAGCCTTGTTTATATTCTTCCAGGTCATCTCACTGACAGCAGGGAATGGAACTGGTGAAGGGATAACTGCTTTTTTCTAGGTGATGGGTCTGTGTTTCTCTCCTCTTTTCTCTCTCTCTCTCTCTCTCTCTCTCTCTCTCTCTCTCTCTCTCGGGGTTTGTGGTTTATGAGATTCTCTGTCTTTCTGTCCATCTCCCTTCATCTCCCTCGTCCAGACCGCTGGCATTAACACTACGGATAAGGAGCTGGAGGTTCTGTTCCTGACCAACGTTTCCTTTGAGGATGCGGGCGAGTACACATGTCTTGCAGGGAACTCTATAGGTTATGCCCATCATTCAGCTTGGCTTACCGTTCTACCAGGTACACCTTCTGCTCTTCTCATCCTTCTTTACTGCCTTCTTTTTCTGGTCGGGTCCTCTGCTCAATTCCTAAAGACTTTCCTTTAGAAATTTATCTTTTTTTTTTTCTTTGTCCTGCTTCTGTGATGCATTGTGACACTTTTAGCATCTTTCTTTTGGCTAAATTGTGATATGTGGATTTCAGTGTAATGTAAAACTTAGGGGGCAGTGGTGGTCTAGTGGTATAGGGCGCTGGATCGCTGATTCAAAGGTTGGGGGTTCGAGTCCCACTCTCCACAAGGTTGTCACTGCCCCCCCCAGTGCAGCTAACTGGGTTATCAAAGGCGGGCCATGTCTGTCACTGTCTATGGTGAGAGGTTGATGTAAAAGAACCATTGCTGACTTTCGTAAAGAGTAGCTGCAAAGCCGTCAGCGTGTTTCTGTCCCTTGCTAAAAAGGGTTGTGACAGGAAGGGCATCCGACGTAAAAACCTCTGCCAAATCAAATGTGCGAATCAGATGATTCGCTGTGGCGACTCCCGAGTAAAAGGGAAAAAGCCGAAAGCAAGACAGACAGTGCAATGTAAAACTTAGTTATACAGTGGTACCTCCCCGTACGAAACTAATCCGTTCCAGAGCCTTTTTCGTAAGTTGAACAGCATTTTATATGTAAAACGTGTGATTTGTTCCAAGGCTCCCAATACTACCCCCGAAACCCCTTTAAAAATTATAAACGTATACCTTTTAAGATCTCCTTCTGCTTCAATATCGTACCGATGGTAGACGGGTTTGGCCGTATTCCTTTGCGATATCACTCAACCACATGTCACTCGCACCAGGAATCACACGCATGCATGTGTGTGTGTGTGTGTGTGTGTGTGTGTGTGTGTGTGTGTGTGTGTGTGTGTGTGTGTGTGTGTGCATGTGCATGTGTGCGCGTGTGTTGACCATGTCTTCTTAGCAGAGTTATAATCGTACAAATGTTTATTCAAGGTTAAAAACCTGAGTCAGAAAAATAAAGCAAGAAACTCATGAAACAGCAGTAACTCTGTCCTTTACACGAAAAGCATTATGGGAGATGCAGCTCCCTCCTAGCCAATGGGAGGCCAGTGGGGCGGGATGTTGGGAGATAGCCAATGGGAGGGAGCTGTGTCATCCCTCCTAGCCAATGGGAGGCCAGTGAGGTGGGATGTCGGGAGATAATCAATGGAGAGCAACTTGTGCATTGTTTTAATGTTTGAATGGCAGCTTTGGCGAGTTTCGTAAGGAGAACTTGTTTCGTATACAGAGACAAAAAATTTTGGAAAATGTTTTTCGTAACCTGGATTTTTTGTTTACTGGGACTATCGTAAGGTGAGGTACCACTGTATTTTTATTTTATCACATTTTAGGAGCACAAAAGAAAATTGTTTGTATGCAAGTAGAAAAAAAAAACTTATATTAGACAAGAGACCACTGTGAGGCTGAAAAAAAAATATGAAGGCTCTGCATTTTTGTAAAAATAAGTAGCAGTGTGACAGACAAAATCTCCAGAGGAAATGTGGCTCACTCTTTAAAATGATTAGTGCAATGTACCTCACTGTGACTCATTTCCTTACAAAACTGCAATCATTAAAGCTGAGACTCCAATTCATTCGTTTTCTGAAACGCTGAGTCCTAATTCAGGTCACGGGGAGGCCGGCGACCATCTCAGTCCACACTGGTTGAGGCCAGAGTACACCCTGGACAGCTCGCCAGGCCATCGCTGGGCAGAAACACGCTAACGGCTGTGCAGCTACACTTTACACAAGTCAGCAATGGTTCTTTGACATGAACCACATGAACCACCACAGACAGTGAGAGACATGGCCAGCCTTTGCTAGCCCAGTTCACTGCGCTGTTAGACATTTTAATTCAAATTCAAAAATGGTTGATTCATATTTTTTTGTTACATATTTATTGCTGTGGTGGTGTGGTGATGCAGTGGTTAGCACATCTGTCTCACAGTAAAAGTGTCCTAGGTTTCAGTCCCTGGGTGGACTAGTTAGCATGTTCTCCCCAAGCCTCCCCAGGTTCTCCAGTTTTGCTTCCACAGTCCAAAGAAATGCACATTAGGCTAAGTGGCTGCTTCAAATTGCCCCAGGTGTGAGTGTGGGTGGTTGTGTGGCGTCACACTTCCATGGAACCCAGAAATGTTTATTGATTTTAGCCGTACGTAAATCTGAATCTTTTAAATCTGAGTGCTGAAGTTTTCCTTCTAAAGCTTCGTGCTAGTGGATCAGGAGCTTTCAGCTCATAACGAGCCGATGACATTCAGTCACTGCTTCATTATTCCACTCTTCTTGTCACAGTGTGGTGTTGCAGTGAACGACGCAATCTATATATAGTCTCCACCCCGGTATTAACTCTCTGCCTCACACAGACACACACCTACCTTCTTTAATTAAAAAGACTCAGCTCATTTTTTATTGTCAGCTCATGGGACTTGGGATGCCACACAAGTAACACAGTCCCCTGGGATATGAGCGTTATGGGATGTCTGTAGCTCTCGGGAAGCCTGACATCTAAATAATTAGTTTGGACTTGGATTGTAAGCTGTCTGTGAGTGGAATGGCTCAATTTACAAGATACAGTGGTAGCTTGTCTAACGAATTTAATCTGTTCCGAGGGCGAGCTCGTAAGATGAAAAGTTTGTTAGATGAAACAATTATTCCGATAAGAAATAACAAAAAAAACAATTACTCCGTTCCAGCCCCCTCCCAAACTCATATAGCCTCCACAAACATGAATATTTGACCTAATATATTAAAGATAAACATGAAAAAACAAAAAATGTTTCATAACAATAATAATAATAATAATAATAATAATACATGTATATTAACATTAATAATAATTACTAATAATAAAAGAAGAATAAACAATAAGTCAACTAACCGCTCCGATCATCGACTGCAGTGAAGATGTCACATGGGCAGGAAGGAGGTGGTGCATAACAGAGGAGGAGGAGGAAGAGAATTTTGTGTGTGCACGCCATGAATGCCAGCAAGGAAAGATTCGTGGTGAGCGCCCACAATATTTACATATAGTGGGGCGCGCCGCCCTTGGTGGGGGGGGGGGGGGCTATGATAGTGGGGAACATGCTTTTTTTGCCATACTGTACTAGAATTAAGTGTAATTGCACATCCTCTAGTGTAGTTGGCAGTGGCGCTCTCATTGTCACGATATGGTGTCGGGAAAACGCACCGAGCAAATGTCATGAAGTGCAGTAAACACTATTTATAGTCGAGCGCAGGGCGCGGAGAGGTGTGAAATATATTTTTTTCTTCCTAGACGGGGCGTCACAGAAAATAATTGAGAAGCACCGCACAAGGCGTTCTCGGAGCGTGGAGGAATACACGCGGGAGAATACGAGTAAATAGGGCCGGAAAAGCCATTTCGAGGAGAACTCGTAAAGTGAATTTTTGCTGGTTGGATGGAGCAGATTTTTGGTGCGATCGAAGCTCATGTCATGGAAAAGTCGTGATAAGGGACAGTTGTTAGACGAGGTACCACTGTATAATATTAGAAATTGATAGAGTTGACACGGAGTTTATCAGAGAATACATTTGAAAACTTAAAAAAAAAGAGTTTTATCCTGTTATTATTGAATAAGTACATTGTCCTGATTTATTTAATAGGGACGCTCTTTCAGATGGCAGAATACCGTCTGTGCCTGGTCTCGTTACACCACGCCTCTTTTTTTTGCCTCTTGTCAGCTGTAGAGATGGAGAAAGAGGATGACTACGCAGACTTTCTTATCTACGGAACGGGCTGCGTGCTTTTTATCCTCACCGTAATCATCATCATCCTGTGCCGCATGCGTATGAACACACAAAAGACGCTTCCCACACCTCCCGTACAAAAACTCTCCAAATTCCCTCTCAAGAGACAGGTAACAGAAAGTAGATACAAGATTTGATCCATTTATCTCCTTTACTGCTCGCTTTCCTTCATTTCTTTCATGTTTTCATTGAGCTTTAATCACATCAAATCCTCTTTCCCTGTAACTGCATTATCCTATATATTCCACTGTATATGCTCTTTTCAAATTTGTGCAGAGTGTGTGTGTGTGTGTGTGTGTGTGTGTGTGTGTGTGTGTGTGTGTGTGTGTGTGTGTGTGTGTGTGTGTGAGAGAGAGAGAGAGAGAGAGAGTTAGTTTGTAGCTGAAGATTATTCTTATGCTCCCATGACTGCCAGTGTGCAGATTATATTTCACCTTCAGTGCAACCCAGTCTCTCTCAGTTGTTTTAAAGATTTTAAACGGCAGCAGCTGCAAACGAAAACATACACAGATCCTCCCCAACTTTCTCCCAGTCGTTCCTCATCCATTCTCCCTCTGCTGATGATTAGAATAGAGTAACTGGACAGACAGATAGCACTGCTGGCTTCACTTGGAACCACGGCAACGCGAGATAGACTATCTGTTTCAGTGATTCTGTCTCTGCAGTGCTTCACATGTTCATTTGTCACACCTGCACTTGTGTGCTTTATGGCTTGGGACGTGTGTTTTGAGGAGTGAGGGGAGAGAGAGAGAGAGAGAGAGAGAGAGAGAGAGAGAGAGAGAGAGAGTAAACCTAGACTGTGTTGGGAACATTGCCGAATTCACTGTCATATTCATCCAGGAATTAGTCCTGGTGGGGGAGGGGGGTGTTACAGTAATCTCCTTAATTCGCGGTTAATAGGGACCAGCCCCCCCGTGGCGCGAAATGCGAAAAACCATGAAATGACTTCTGCCACTTCTTAAGGACACTCACCCACCTATATATTATATAAAATTTATATAGAAGTTAATTTTAAAGTGTTCTATGCATGTTAATGTCATACAGGCAACATGTATTAATATATAAATAAATTATACACCTTATAATTACAACAAATATATGTAAATACTGTATAACAAACCTTATAAATAACAAAGCCACGTCGAGGAGGAGAATCACTGGCATCACTGGTGCTTGGTTGGGACTCGTCAGCGCCTCCAGAGCCTTTGCTTTAGTACGTATCATGTTAGTGTCCAAACTCACATTATTTTTATGGCAGTCCGTAATCCACAACGATAAGGCATTTTCCATTTTCACAACTGTTATGGTCTGTGCTAGTTGGCGGCGTTTAACTCTCTCTCTCTCCATAAACTGCATGCTCTGGTGAGGGGCGTGGCTGTTACACGCAGGCGAAATCCAGAGGGCGCACCTGAATTCACTCAGCCATCAGCTATAAAGAGCTCTGTGCTTGACCAGTTTCCATGTTGATACTCTCCCAGTGATTTTGGTTTTTGTTTTTCCCTCACCCCCACGGTGAACATGATTTTTGAACACGATTTTTCCCGCACAACCCAATGCTTCCCCTGAGCTCAATAAAAGTCATTGTTTCATGAGGGAGGAAAGGTGTGTTGGATGCTCGGAAATATAATCTCGACCAATCAGCTTGCTGGATTCACAGCCAATCAAAGAACACTCAAGTCAAGCAGGAGAACAGAGCATGTTGGGTAGCATAGTTGATTATACCTGTAGTGCTCATGAATTTTGACTAATATTTGATTTTTTTAATTTCCCAATGGGAAATCCCACGATATTGCTGGGATGCGAAGTAGGAAACGCGAAGTGGTGGAGGATTACTGTATTACATTCTACATGGACACATGATATAACTGGCTCTGTAAAGGTTGCCGTCACAAAAATTAATCCTAATTAGGGTCAAAGGGAGCTTTGGGCCACTGATGTAGTGGTTAGGGTGCTGCGCTCATGATCAGGAGGTTGTGTGTTCAAATCCCAGTTAGACCCTCACTGTGCTAAGACCCCTGGGCAAGATCTGAACCACAAGTGTGCCTCTGTTCACCCAGCAGTATAAATGGATACCAGTAAAATATACTGGGAAGGTAACCTGCGATGGACTAGCGTCCCATCCAGGAGGAGTTGAACTCCTAGTCGCTTCACGCTACGGAAACCGGGGATAAGCACCGACCTGATGAGCCACTATGGCTCGGGTGTAAAAAGCAAACAAATAAAGGAAGGGGGTGTTTAGATGCAGTGAAGTTCTCTCTGAAAATTGATGCAAAAAACATAACAATCAGTCTGCTTAAATACACTTAATAGAAAACACTGTGTTTTTCATCACAGAAGAAAATGATAATATTATGTTTTAAAAGCAGCAACCGTTTATATTGGATGGGGGGATCATAATGGAGGCTTTTGAAATGAAAAGAAAAAGCATGATGCATGAAGAATGTTTTTATGTTGTATTGTGCCACGAAGAATCAAAATCAGTTTGAATCGTGAGGTGCCTGGAGATGCACTCCATTTGATCATTTCATACTCAGGTGCTGTGTGTGTGTGTGTGTGTGTGTGTGTGTGTGTGTGTGTGTGTGTGTGTGTGTGTTAGTGCGTGTGTGAGAGAGAGAGAGATAGAGAAAGAGAGAGAGAGCGAGAGAGAGAGCGAGAGAGAGAGAGAGAGATTGCAATAAGCTTATCAGCCCCATGCTCATACTGTTTGTCAGATATTCCTTAGTGGAGTCTCCTCCAAAAGCAATTCTGACAGCACTTAGATTGAATCATCATTGCCTGAGCTTTTTATGTTCACACCGCTAACATTGATCTCACCCCTGAACATGAAATGAGAGGTGAGAGACAGAGAGGGGGAGATGGAGAGAGCAAGAGAGAGAGAGAGAGAGAGAGAGAGAGAGAGAGAGAGAGAGAGTGGGAGTGAAAGAGCGACAAAAGAAAAGAGGTAAGAGGGAGGGCTTGAAGCAGGAGGAGGAAATATCACTGAAATAGACTTCTCGTTTCTAGCTAGGCCATCCATCAACTTGAGCAGAGTGATATAGAGAGATCTGTGTAGCGGCCTGAGCGTACGTGAGAGAGGGCACAAAGAAAGTGAGGTGGACAGGAAGAGAGACCAGGAGGCAGAAATCAGCAGATGAGCTGACGCTTCCTTAGGTATTCCCTTAGGAGATGAAGTGACGAGTGTATTCTGTGTGTGTGTGTGTGTGTGTGTGTGTGTGTGTGTGTGTGTGTGTGTGTGTGTGTGAAATGATTCTCCTTATGTCTCCCTGTGTCCAGCACGACTTAGCAGGCATCTACAGTCTCGACTTTTCTCTGTGCAGTATCATCTGAAGAGCACAGACAGTCACCATGTTTCTGTCTGTCACAGCTCAGAGAGAGAGAGAGAGAGAGAGAGAGAGAGAGAGAGAGAGAGAGAGAGAGAGAGAGACAGAGACGAGTCCCATTCTTGTCCAATAACACTTTGTTTCTCTTCCCTTCCCTTACGTTCACCTGCTCTCTCCTCAACTGCTTTGTTTTTTGTTTTGTTGTTTTTGTACTGATGGCTTGTCAGAGACGATAACATTCTGTTCTTCTTCTTCATTTAAGCAGGTGTCCTTGGACTCCAATTCCTCTATGAATTCCAACACCCCTCTGGTCAGGATTGCCAGATTATCATCCAGCGATGGACCAATGCTGCCCAATGTCTCCGAGTTAGAACTGCCCTCTGACCCCAAGTGGGAGTTTTCTCGCACAAGGTGAATTACCTGCCTGTAGACTTATCAGCTGACTATCACGACAGCTTTCAATTCAGAAAGGAAAGAGAATCACATGTCAGTGTTCATAAATGAGTCCGGTGTTCACCCTTCCTCTGTGTTTAGTATGAATCACTTCGTCCAGCTGACTCTTCTGTGTGTGTGTGTGTGTGTGTGTGTGTGTGTGTGTGTGTGTGTGTGTGTGTGTGTGTGTGTATACCGCCGTAGGCTAACCCTTGGGAAAGCGCTTGGTGAAGGTTGTTTTGGACAAGTTGTGATGGCGGAAGCTATCGGTGTTGATAAAGAGAAACCCAACAAGCCAATCACAGTGGCTGTCAAGATGCTCAAAGGTATGTGGGACAGTGTGGTGACAGTGTGGTGACAGTGTGAAGACAGTGCTAAAGAACTGCAAGGATCCCTCACTTTCCACTGTTAATGGGGACCAAGACCCCCCCCCACCACACACACACACACACACACACACACACACACACACACACACAAATACGACCGCCAATTTCCACAAAGTAGGATCGACCCCCTTGACTGACGTATACATGCATGCATGTATATGTGTATATAATATCAATAAATACATATTCAATGCTATAAATGCTTATAATAACAATTAAACATTTAAAAATAAAGCATAACATGTAAATAAAATATAAATACACACACACATATGCGCGCCTCACATAAAAATGTAAATAGTTTTGTTGGGGAGGGGTGTTGGGTTGTTTTTTTGTTTTTGTTTGTTTGGGTTGTTTTGCATAATTGAGCTTATTTTGCTGCATTTTCCTTCCCTTTTCCTCCTATTCTTCTTTAATTTCCTTATTTTTTAATTTTTCAATGAATATTTTTGAAAAACCCGCGCTGAAGCCGCAGGAACTGAAGCACCGAGTCGCGAGGGATTTCTGTACCTGGTCATGAGACATTGGTGTATCTGTCCAGATTAAAGGCCAGATGTGTTTATATGTTTATTAAGAGAAGGTCTATGTTGTTTTGTCAGATGATGGCACTGACAAGGACCTGTCTGACCTGGTGTCTGAGATGGAGATGATGAAAATGATCGGCAAGCACAAGAACATTATCAACCTGCTTGGGGCATGCACACAAGATGGTCAGTGTACGATCATCATACGTTCCCACACATGTGTCCAGATCAACAACTTTTGATTTGTATTTCTGCTTTGTAGTGATGTACATAGTGCTACATACACGTAAATTGAGCTGCAGTGAAATTGAACTGAATCTTTTATAGCTCAAAAATGTTATTATATATATATATATATATATATATATATATATATATATATATATATATATATATATATATATATATATATATATATATATATATATATATATATACTCGATGTGCATGTGCAGGCCCGCTGTATGTGTTGGTGGAATATGCCTCCAAAGGTAACTTGAGGGAGTATCTGCGGGCCCGGAGGCCTCCCGGTATGGACTACTCATTTGACACCTGCAAGATTCCAGATGAGACTCTCACCTTTAAGGACCTGGTGTCCTGTGCCTACCAGGTAGCCAGAGGCATGGAGTATCTGGCATCTCAGAAGGTACAACCAAACCATAATATTTTAATATATTTTATAATTATGGAGTTCATATGTATTGCCCATGCCTATGTGGTTTAATCCAGGTAATCCGGTTTCCTCCCACGGTCCAAATGCATATATCAACAGGTATTATAAATCGCCCATAGATGTGAATGTGAATGGATGTTTGTGCCCGTGATAGCCCTGCAATAGACTGAGGATCTGTTCATGGTGTGCTCAGCTACTCACCAGAAGATTAGCACTAGCTTCTCCAGCACAGATAATGGATCACTTATATAAAATCTATTATATATGATATAATAAGTAAAAAAATATAGGTGCTCTGTTGTTCGCACTGTCACCTCACAGCAAGAAATTTCTTGGTTCGATCCAGCAGCCAACAAGGGACTTTCTGTGTGGTGTTTTCTCCTGATGCCGACATGGAGTTCCTTGTATACGCAACTGAACTGCATCGATTATATAATCGATCCGCTCTGGTGCCCTGAACACACATCAGGAGATAAATATGAAGATAATACGTATTGCAAAGATTATTAACATAAATAGTTTTATATGTCATAGAGTGGTTATAACAGTGCGTAATTCTTTTATTAGTCTAACTTTCACATTTGAGAGAAATGCTTACCGTTTCGATCATGGTAGCACATACACTACATTGCCAAGAGCAGGGCTGCCAACTTATACGAATTTATCCATATTCATACGAAAAATATGCAAGGTAGGTCAATTTCCACGAATCAGTGGCTATCTTACATACACTCCGTGGTAACCAGAGCCAATCACTGAACGGTTGCGGGAAACCCAAAATGCTGACGAAAAGAAAGCGAGAATTTTTATCGGAATATTCAACAACTTATCCATTTGTTAAGAAGCGTGACAGATACACGACATTTTGCACAATGTGTGATGCGGAATTTAGCATTACGCATTCGGGTGTTTTTGATATTAAAACGCACATAAAGGGAGGCAGATGTAGCCAGCTAGCCTCTGGACCGTTTGCTTACTTTAGAACTTTTTTCTTTTCCTGAACTCTCTTGTTATTTGTTAAACACTGATCTCAAATATCATTCAGGGTCATGCATAATATTATAATAAATATGCAACACAGTGGTACCTCACCATACGATAGTCCCAGCAAACGAAAAATCCAGGTTACGAAAAACATTTTCCAACATTTTTGTCTCTGTATACGAAACAAGTTTTCCTAACGAAACGCACAAAAATGCGCCAATTCAAGCATTCAACTGTGCCATTCAAACATTAAAACAATGCACGAGCTGCTTTCCCATTGACTATCTTCCAATATCCCACCCCGCTGGCCTCCCATTGGCTGGGAGGGATGACGCAGCTCCCTCCCATTGGCTATTATGGAGTTGCATCTCCCATAATGCTTTTTGTGTAATGGACAGAGTTACTGTTGTTTCATGAGTTTTTTTGGCTCAGGCTTTTAACCTTCCATAAACATTTGTAAGATTATAACTCTGCTAAGAAAACATGCTTAACACACGCACGCATACACATGCGCGTGCACACACACACACACACACACACACACACACACACACACACACACACACACACACGGTTGAGTGATATTGCAAAGGAATATGGCCAAACCCGTCTACCGTCGGTACGATATTGAAGCAGAAGGAGTCCTTAAAAGATATACTTTTATAATTTTTAAAGGGTTTAGGGGGTAGTATTTGTGGCCTTGGAACGAATCACGCGTTTTACATGTAAAATGTGGTTCAATTTACGAAAAATCCAGGTTAAGAAAAAGGCTCTGGAACGGATTAATTTTGTAAGGTAATTTCGTAATTAGTATACCACTGTATATTAATAATAGCAATGATGTATTATATTCTACATTATAACACAAGTAGAATTATATCAAATAAACCTGGTTTTCTCAAATATGCTGTTGTTTCGTTATTAATCCAGAATGCAGTAAAATTTGGCAGATAACCTGTATGTCCATATATGGAATTTTGCAGAATCTTAATTTGAATTCTAATGTTGTCTATTACAAATACTAATTTTCAGCTCAAAATACTAATTTTTGGTTTATCGACTACAAAATGGTACTTTCCTGGGCTGGCAGCCCTGCAAAAGTGTGTGCCAATCTTCCTTCACACGTATACGAACTGTAGTATATTACACCTCATTCTTAATCCAAACGGTTAAATACAACGTCGGTCTACAGCAGGGATCACCAACGTGGTGCCCGTGGGCACCAGGTAGCCCGCAAGGACACTATAAGTTGCCCGCGGACCTGTTCACTGCTAGTTTTAGGACAGGCCCACAGCTCCATAGCGCCACTCTCCATTGAGCTGCATCTAATTTTTTTGAATATATTTTAAATCAAATCAATATCTTCACATAGATAAATATCATTAATTATTAATGATAACATATAATTAAAGGTAAATTGAGCAAATTTGTAATTTCAGAGGTGTGTTTTGACCTGGTAGCCCTTCGCATTAATTGGTACCCAAGAAGTAGCTCTCGGTTTCAAAAAGGTCGGTGACCCCTGGTCTACAGCAATAACGGACTCAACTCCCCTGGGCAAAGCTTTCCACCAGGTTTCGGAGTGTGTTTCGGAGAATTTTGGAAAGTTCCTCCAGAAGCACATTTGTGAGGTCAGACACTGATGTTGAGCAAGAAGGCGTGGCTCGCAGTTGCCTCTCCCTAAAGTTTTTTTTTTTTTTGTCGGGTTGAGGTCAGGACTCTGTGCAGGCCAGTCAAGTCCTTCCACACTAAACTTAGTCATCACTGTGTTTATGGACCTTGCTTTATGCACCGGTGCGCAGTCATGTCGGAACAGGATGAGGTCATGGCGATTCCTAAACTGGTCACACACAGTCAGGAGCATGAAATTGTTCAAAATCTTTTAGTACACTGAAGAAGCATTCAGAGTTTGTTTCACTGGAACTAAGGCGCCACCCCGCCCCCATTCCACCAAACTGTACGCTTGGCACAGTGCGGTCAGAAGTAATTTAGTCGCCTGTAACAATAGATGTGATCGGAACACCTGAGTTTAATGATTTGGATGAGTGAGTGAATACGTTTGGCGTTATAGCGTGTATCAGAAAGACCCTGATCCCAAACATTTATCTAAATTATGTCATGATAAATACAACACACAACATCTGGAAGTTTGGAGATAATGAACCGGCCAAGCCACAATCCAGATTTCAATCCAATTTAACAACAGCAGGATTTAATTAATCGAGGAATTGATTGCGAAAGGTTTTCTCTAAAGACAGTGTTTGGGAAACACAAACCGTTTGGAACAGAGTGCGACAGAAACCGCGGAAAACAGGTGAAACATCGCCGGCAAGAATTCTCCTCATATCGGAGTCGACGCAATTCAAACATTTACTGAACTTTCTGTTGATTTTTATTTTTGATTTAAGCGTTTGAATTTAATTCAACACGGGCAATGGTGGTCTAGTGGTATAAGGCGCCGGATCGCTGATCCTAAGGTTGGGGGTTCGAGTCCCACTCTCCACAAGGTTGTCACTG
>CM045736.1:53773895-53791395 GCA_024760905.1 Plotosus lineatus
GGCTTGTCTGGGAACGCCTTGGTGTCGTCGTACCCCCAGCCCCCGTCCCCGTCCCCGGAAGAGCTGGAGGAAGTGGCGGGGGAGAGGGATGTCTGGACCTCTTTGTTTAGGTTGCTGCCCCCGCGACCCGACCCTGGATTAATCAGAAGAAGATGATGATGATATGATGATGATGATGATGATGAGAACAACTTTCCTAAAATGAAGAAGGCTACCACAAACATCTCATTCATGCACAGTGGAAGAAGGAAGTGAATACACCCTTAATGCGCTTAATGTTGTCGAAAGGCCAGGCCCCTGTGCTCAGACCATCTCAAGTTGCTGGGTTTTTTGTTTGTTTGTTTGTTTGTTTGTTTTTCCCCGAGGAGAGTTTAATTCAGTGCAGCATTTACAGCAGTCTTCTTGAGCTTCTCCGTCTTAATCACCTCAGTTACATTCACAATCCGGTCTCTTTTCTTGGTCATTTGTGGCCTTTGGGATATAATTGTTCATGGTGCGGATGTGACTCATCACCTCCTCCATTATGATGGTGACAAATCTATTGTTGAAGGTAACAAGAGTGACTTAAAGGCAGATGTATTTTTTCATTCACTGTATTGGTTAGTACAAGAATTGAGTAATGGACCGCTGTATCGACATGCTGTATAGAAGGATATATTCACTCATTCATTTTCCTAACCACTCAATCCTACTTAGGGTCATGGGACGGCTGGCGCCTGTCTTAGCCGACTCTGTTCGAGGGCAGAGTACACCCTGGCCATCGCAGGGCAGAAACATGCTGACGGCTTTGCAGCTACTCTTGATGTGAAAGTTAGCAATGGTTCTTTTACATGAACCTCCCGCCATAGACAGTGAGAGACATGGCCGGTCTCCGATAACCCAATTAGCTGCATTGGGGGGGGGCAGTGACAACCTATTGAGCGTGGGACTCGAACCCCCAACCTTAGGATCAGTGCTCCAGCACCTTTACCACCAGGGCACCACTACCCCTGTTGGATATATTGGCAGTAAATTTGCATTCGTGTATATTCCAGGAGGACAGCAAGTAGCAGAAGATCATTTTAGGGGTTTGGGGAATATGCTGCTTCAGACCAACAGTAAAGGTCAACAGGAACACGAATTAGATTTCTATTAGTAATAGAAATGCACCTACCTCCTAGTTCCCCCTTTAGATATTTGTAAGGTGTCATGGCATATACATAGTGGTACCTCACTTTACGAAATTAATCCGTTCCAGAGCCTTTTTCGTAACCTGGATTTTTCATAAATTGAAGCGCATTTTACATGTTACGACTTCCCTTCTCCGCATCTTTGGATACCGCTCGTGGGACTTTGTTACCAACCAGAAGTTGCTCGGGGATGCGGGGATGGTAAGAGTAACCTGCTTGATCCGCGACCGTCAGCTGTGCTACTATGGGCACTTGGCACGTTTCCCGCCTTCGGATCCAGCACACCGGATCCTGTCCGTTCGGGATCCTAGGGGCTGGAGCTGATCGCGGGGACGACTGCGTGCGATGTGGTTGTCGCAGCTGAGGGCTGCCCTGCCGGGGGGTATGGGCCCTGCGCAGACCTGGTCGATCGCCAGGAGACGGCCGGATGAGTGGAGGCGGCTGGTGGACGCAGCGAAGTGCCGTCCCGGTGTATGCCCTCATACCTGACCTGACCTGACCTGAAGCGCATTTTACATGTAAAACACGTGATTCGTTCCAAGGCCCCCCCCCAAACTACCCCCTAAACCCTTTAAAAATGACAAAAGTATACCTTTTAAGGCCTCCTTCTGCTTCAATATCATATCGATGGAAGACGGGTGTGGCCATTTTCCTTTGCGATATCACTCAACCACATGCCACAAGTCCGCTTCTTCTTTTCACTCGCACCGGGAATCACACACGCGTGTGTCTGTGCACGTGTGCTGACCATGTCTTCTTAGCAGAGTTATTACCTTACAAATGTTTATGGAAGGTTAAAAGCCTGAGCCAAAAAATAAAGCAATGAGCACATTCCTGAAACAACAGTAACTCTGTCCTTTACACGAAAAGCATTATGGGAGATGCAGCTCCATAATAGCCAATGGGAAGGAGCTGCGTCATCCCTCCTAGCCAATGGGAGGCCAGCAGGGCAGGATGTTGGGAGATAGCTAATGGGAGGGAGCTGCACCATCCCTCCTAGCCAATGGGAGGCCAGCGGGGCGGGATGTTGGAAGATAGTCAATGGGAAAGCAGCCCGTGCATTGTTTGAATGTTTGAATGGCACGTTTGGCAAGTTTCATAAGGAGAACTGGTTTTGTATACAGAGACAAAAAAATGTGTAAAATGTTTTTCGTAACCTGGAATTTTCATTTGCTGGGACTATCATAGGGTGAGGTACCACTGTATTTATTTTCATACCCGGAGACGGGAGAGGGAAAACTGTTTCTTGTCATTGGTGCCCATATTTGTGTTTTGAATGTATTACCAATGCTTTTGTATTCACAGCCGTCTTTGTGATGTTTTCACCAAGTATCAGACCAAACACAAATAATATAGAGATTCAGGCTCTGCGTGAAAGCCGAGCTCACGTATGATTTTCCTTCCTTGACTATTTTTCCATGGGAACCCTCAAACCCCACACACGTATCCTGCATATATCAATATTAATTAATTTTAATAACGTGTTTATCCGCTGCTCCACCACATTGAGAGGAGCCAGTTGAGGTCGCTCGGGCATCTGGTCAGAATGCCTGCCGAACGCCTCCCTGGTGTGGTGTTTCGGGCATCTCCAACCGGGAAGAGACCCCGGGGTCGACCTAGAACATGCTGGAGGGACTGTGTCTCTTGGCTTGTCTGGGAATGCCTTGGTGTCGTCGTCCCCCCCCCAGAAGAGCTGGATGAAGCAGTGGCTGGGGAGAGGGCCGTGTGGACCTCTTTGCTTAGGTTGCTGCCCCCGCGACCCGACCCCCGGAAGAAGCGGAAGAAGAAGCTGATGATGATGATGATGATGATGAAGAACGTGTTTACAGAAGAGAATAAAAAAGGAGTACTAATACACGCAGTCTTAGTCTAAGTCTTAGTCTGGTGTATTTTCCACCAGAAATCGGCAGAGTGGGTCCGAATGGGAGAAACCCAAAGCTGTTAACTGTATGCAAATATCTGTGTGAGCATTTTTGTGTTGTGTATCAGCAGAACATTTGTCAATAGTACAGAGCATTAAATGCGTTGCTGTTGCGTTGCTGATTAATATTTGCTTTCAGTTGGTAGGCTGTTCACGGTGCCATAGTGGTTAGCACTCTCGCCTCACCGCCCGGGTTTGAACCGAGCGAGGGTGTTCTTCTGTGGAATTGTTTGCCGTTCTCTGTCTGTGCTTGCTTGGGTTTCCTCTTGGTACTCTGGTTTCCTTCCATAATCCAAAGATGGGCAGATTCGGCTAATTTTCTAATACAAATTACCTGCAGGGGTGAACGTGAGTGAGTAGCTGTTTGGGTTTGAGAGGCTCTACAAGGGGGTCACACCTCTTCCAGATAATAATCTATTGTACATCGCAACAGAAACAATGAAAGCGACCCAATGCATCATAGATAGGAAATACGTCATCAGTGTCGTATCATGTCATAGGTTAGGGGTTTGATATGGGCAGAGTCAGTGTTGTAGGGCAGAGCCAGACTTTCCCCGAGCCTGCAATGCTGTGAAAAGATGCTAATGTCAATAAGCTGTACCGTCTTGTAAAGACTCTGCTGTCACTTAACAAACAGTGCTGCATTCAGAAATGAAACAAAATCGACTTGGATTGTCATCCGTCTCATATTAAAGCCTGAACTACATGACCCGAATAATTATTCCCGGGTACCGTATATACCGTATGCTCGTTAATAGATATTGTCAGCTGAGACACAATACCGTATTACATTTACTGTAGATGCGATTCGTTACGAATAACGTAACATTTGCAGCCTGCAACCATTAACGCAACGGAGTATTCAAGCACGTTATAGTGAATTCCATGCACGGCTTAGAAACAGGAGCGGTGCTAGTATTGCTCAACATCTTTAACCATTTCCACGATGTGCTGTATCACGTACGGCTTTGAAAACGAGTCGTTTTATTCGATTTTAACTTGAATTGACCGGGTAGCTACAGGCTGAGTTAGGTTGTTAGCATAGATTGTATATTTATTGTTCATTCGTTTTCTGTAACTGATTTATCTTAATTAGGGTCGTGGGGAGGCTGGCGCCCATCCCAGCCGACTCTGGGCGAGGGCAGAGTTCACCCTGGACAGCTCACCAGGCCATCGCAGGGCAAAAACACGCAGACGGCTATGCGGCTCCTCTTGTCGAAAGTCAGCGATGGTTCTTTTACATGAACCTCCCACTACAGACAGTGAGAGACGTGGCCGGCCTTTGATAACCCAGTTAGCTGCACTGGGGTGGGGACAGTGACAACCTGTTCAGAGTGGGGCTTGAACCCCCAACCTTAGGATCAGTGATCCAGCACCCTTCCCCACCAGCCCACCACGGCCCTGTACATTTATTAGTTGTTGAAAGATGTGCTGCAAGGAAAGTTACTCTATGTTTGTAAATTTATGGGGGAAAAAACCAGTAGGAAGTTTATTCGACTTCTAGCGATTAAAGTTGTTCATTCATTAGTGAACATCCTGTGTTTTATTTCCCATTTCAGATCTTTTTGGCTGAATATAAAGGTTTCCTGAAGAAGTTTCTTCAGTTCACAGGCTTACTATCTCTTATTCAGTATTTTTATAGGCATCGAATTTTTGACAGTTTCGCTTCTCTCGCTACAATTGATAACACGAGCAGGTTTTGAAAGCGAACCCATCATGTGCAGGTACCTGAGAAAGGCTAAATTAATATTCAAATACAGCACTTGCTCCACAACCACCAATAAACTTCTACAGAATTACATGAGAAAATGATTTGCATGTATTTTCAAGAAGAAGAAGAACCAGATATTTCGAAAGGTGAGGCTACAGGACACTGCGCCTCATCCCAGGGTACTCACAATGCTTCTGATTAAACAGGAAAGTATTCCTGAAGCGTAATACACACACACACACACACACACACACACACACACACACACATCTGATGAACTGTTCAGCGTCTGCATAACAAATTATTACATATTTATTACAGACTAAAGGCCAACCTATGGAGACACAAGTCCTGATGAAGTAATGTAGTGTGAGATCTGTGTATCATTCTTCACTTCTCAACTCTCCAACAAGGGCAGCACAGCTCGGCTGATCTCCTCACACCTGTATTTAAGGTTTTAGGTTTTATTCAAACTCTTCAGGATCCCAGGAGAAGAAAATAAGCCTTTCTGAAATAAAGAGATTGACTCGTCAATGGGAGAAAGAAGAGATGGGAAGGACGATGTGTCCGGGCACCATTCAGAATGGGTGTGTGTGTGTGTGTGTGTGTGTGTGTGTGTGTGTGTGTGTGTGTGTGTGTGTGTGTGTGTGTGTGTGTAGACTCGCACTGTAAATCAGAGGTTAGGCTAGCTAATATGAACTGGCTATTAGCTCCCCTTGTCTTTTAGCATGGCTAATCTGATTAGCACTGCACAGTGGGGGGTGCAAGAAATAGGGCCAAACATAAGAACTCTGAGTTAACAGAACAGCTTGCGATCACTCACACACACACACACACACACACACACACACACACACACACACACACACACACACACACACACACACACACATACGCACACAGACACACACACACACACACACACACACACACACACATACGCACACAGACACACACACACACACACACACACACACACACATACACACACACACATGCGTGCACACACACACACACACACACACACACACATACGCACACACACACACACACACACACACACACACACACACACACACACACGCACACACACGCACACATATATGCGCACACACACACACACACACACACACACACACACAAACATGCACACACGCACAGAAGCGTGCACACACACATACACGCACACACACACAATCACAATCACACGCGCACGCACATACACACACACACACACACACACACACACACACACACACAGCCTCTCTGAGAATTGGTATCTTACAGCTGCCAACCACCAAACAAAACCCCAGAGAGAGCAGCGCGGACAGTGAGAAAAGAGCGAGAGGGAGTTTGTCTACATAGTTTATTTAGGTTTTATGTGTGTGTGTGTGTGTGTGTGTGTGTGTGTGTGTGTGTGTGTGTGTGTGTGTGTGGTATAAGTACAAGATGTGAAATTCACCAATTTGATGTAACAATCTTCAACCAGAATCATAAAAAGTGACCCCAGTTTTCATTCAGATATTCACATCATACCATAAGCCATCATCATCTGCTGAAGATTTCCTTGTGGCCTTAGCCACTTGTCCAGCCACAGCCATTCTGTCTCTGATTGCCTCTTTCATGCTCGATTTACCTTTGACTTTTTTGTGCTCTTCCAGCTGGTCATATGGAGTGTTGCTATGGGAGATCTTCACTCTGGGAGGATCACCGTACCCTGGCATTCCTGTAGAGGAGCTCTTCAAGCTGCTCAAAGAGGGCCATCGAATGGACAAGCCTGCCAACTGCACGCATGAACTGTATGTCACTGCACACACACACACACACACACACACACACACACACACACACACACACACACACACACACACACACCTCAGTTCATGTGCGAATATATCGTCTTTATACCTGCACGATGGTGACGTCGTGATTTTGAACGTTTTGAGCCGTTCAGTGAAAAGCATGTGCCTTAAATACTCAGTGAAAACTGAAGGGACTGTTTGCGACGTGGTTAAGTGAGGAATATAACACAGGACTCGCTCCTGTTGGACAACAGTCCTTGACAGGCTGGTGTGGTGGATATCGATGCAGAGTTACGGTTTCTCATGAGTCACATGACAGTGCGCACGGGTGGCACGTTCTCCATATTATCCGGCTCCAGCTACATTTATTGTTGTCTGTAGGACAAGTTATAGCAGCAATAAACAGCCATTCCCTTCCTGTTCTCTGCTTCAGTTCTGTATTAAAGTTAATAGGATAAATAATTGCGAAACTTGTTGCCAAGAAAGTGCAAGAGAGAAAAAAATCCTCGCTCCTGAAGTATATCTGATGGTGGAAAATTTGCAAAGCTTCAAAACACTTCTACCACTGACTGAAAAAGAGCACTCGTACTGGAGACTCCTTTAAAACACACACTCACTTTTCTCACTTTGTTAATCAACAACATTCGATGTTATGTTACTGGTTGCTGGTGTGTTGACGTGCTTCTGGCATCGCTGGCCCCTGCATGTATCTGCTCTCTCTTAGCGAGGGCAGAATCCTGCCTGGAGAGCTCACCGGCCATCACAGGGCCGAAACACGCTGACGGCTATACAGCTACTCTTGACGAAAGTCAGCGATGGTTCTTTTACATGAACCTCACACCATAGACAGTGAGAGACATGGCCGGCCTTTGATAACCCAGTTAGTGCACTGGGGGGGACAGTGACAACCCGTGGAGAGTGGGACTTGAACCCCCAACCTTACGGTCAGTGATCCAGCACCTTTACCAGCAGCCCACCACTGCCACATTCAGTTATGTTAGATTGTGTGGTTCTGTCAAGAATACTGTAGCTGTTACCATAGAAACCATCCGATGTTATTATGAGTGCAATAAAATGACCCGGAGATTTACCTCGTGTGATTAATCCACGATTCTGACCAACGAGATTTGAGAACTCACCAAAGAAAGCAATGTTTAAAAAGAAAAGATGAGGTGAAATATACAGAAGAATCTCACTCAAATGGATTCCTCCTGCGTAAATGTCTCACTTTAGCAGGAACCATTTTTATCAACTTTTGGCATTATGTGTTCACCGAATGTATCAAACTTGGGCGCGTGCTCAGCGTGTGGCGGTGCAACATGATTGAAAATGGTCAGGTGGTGTTCGACCTGTAGGGATGTACTGGGTGTATAAAGCTGTACAGGAGGAGATCTACACAGTCAGTGAAAGGATTGGAAAGAAGGCTTCTGCTAAATATCTGCAGGAATACAGGTATACAGTACCGCGGTCGTTTCGAGTTCAGTCGTTCTTGATTATACGATGGTAAACCGGGGATTTAGCTCAGTTGGTAGAGCGTCCGCTTTATCCTCCGGTAGGTCGGAGTTCGAATCCGGCCGCGTCATACCATAAGACGTTAAAATTTGGCAGTTGTTGCTTCCTGCTTGGCGCTCAGCATCAAAAGGATAGAACAAGGCAATAACTGGCGCTGCACAGTGGCGACAGGTGCCTAGCGCACAAAGCAAATTTCAATGTATGTAAATGTACTTTGACAATAAAGGTTTAGTTTAGTTTTCAAAAAAATATATGGAAAAAAAATAAAAATAAAAAATAACACAAAGTTTACTTAATTTTAATCAACTTTATGTCTGTCAGCTACAAATATTGGAATCATAATATCACTAGAAACCATTAAAAGCACATACAATCATGTGATTGTACAATAAATAAGAATAACAGAATATAAAATCTTATTAAAACACGTAGCGTAGTTCCAATATCTATGGATAGGATCAGAAATGAGTATATCAGAGGGACAGCCCATGTAAGATGTTTTGGAGACAAAGTCAGAGAGGCTAGATTGAGATGGTTTGGACATGTACAGAGGAGGGATAGTGAGTATATTGGCAGTAGGATGCTGAGGTTGGAACTACCAGGCAGAAGGCCTCGAGGAAGACCAAAGAAGAGATTTATGGATGTGGTGAAAAAAGACATGAAGGTCATTGGAGTCAAAAAAGAAGATGTAGAGGACAGGGTGAGATGGAGGCGGATGATTTGCTGTGGCGACCCCTGAAGGGAGCAGCCGAAAGGAAAAGAAGAAGAGGAAGAAGAAGAAGACCGTAGTTCCAATATCTACCATTAGGTGTCAGCCCACGTCATTCGATGTGATTAGTTCGGTATACGTCTGTTTATCGGCTACTCTCATTCTCATTCAAGCTTAAAATAGATTCTTATTAATCGTATACTACTGAAAATTGCATTCATGAATAAAGTACAGAACTCGGAATGGTTATTTTCGGTTTAGCCAAGACAAGTAAATTTGGCGTAGCCTAGCCTGGGCTAGCCTAGAGACAAACTAATTCGATTTAAGTTGTTTTTCGACTTACGTCGTCTCTCCTGGAACCAATTAACGATGTTGGGTGAGGTATACCTGCAGATCAGATCAAACTGAACTGGAAGAAACCCGCCAAAATTGCTCCAGATCACGTACAGCTCACAAATTGTGCGCCACCAGTGACCTAAGTTACCCAAGATAAATCTTAATTTCCGTGATAAGATCCTTCTGACACTGTCCAGGCTTGATTGCTCATTTATTTTGACATTGACATTTCAATCACATTCTAAATGAATAAATTAATGCTAAATGAATATCCATAGTATAATACATGCTGATTAATTATACTGTGAATATTCATTCATTCACTTTCTGAACCGTTTAGTCCTAATTAAGGTCACGGGGAGGCTGGCGCTCATCTCAGCTGACCCCGAGCGAGGTAAACCCTGAACAGCTTGCCCGCCAGGCCATCGCAGGGCCAACACTCACTCCTAGAGGAGATTTGAAACAGCCAATTAATCTACTGTGCATGTTTTTGGACTATGGGAGGAAACCCACACAAGCACGGAGAGAACACGCAAACCTCACACAGGAACGAACCCAGGCTGGGAATCGAACCCAGGCCGGGTATCGAACCCAGGCCTTCTTACTGTGAGGTGGGCGTGCTACTCCACCGTGCCGCCTACTGTTGAATATAAAATAATATGAATTCCTTCATTCATTTTCGAAGCTGCTTATTTCTAATTCTGGTCGCGGGGAGGCTGGAACTTTTCTCAGCCGATTCTGTTCGAGGGAGGGGTACACCCTGGACAGCTCGCCAGGGTATCGCAGTATTAAACGAGGATATTTATTTAAAGAAGTGTGAAAATGCGGTACTGTACGGTTAATAATATTTATGTTGTACTCTTAGGTATATGATCATGCGTGAGTGCTGGCATGCTGTTCCGTCTCAGAGACCCACATTCAGACAGCTGGTGGAGGATCATGACAGGGTTCTCTCCATGACATCGACTGATGTAAGTGCATCCACATATTCTCTCTCGATCTCTCCTCCACTCCTCCACTATTATGTTACTACTTATTGCCTCAGAGATATACACAGCTGTTATGTATTAGGAGAAACCCCAGCATTTATGTGTGCTGAAGTGTGTGCGCATGTGTGTGCGCATGTGTGTGTGTGTGTGTGTGTGTGTGTGTGTGTGTGTGTGTGTGTGTGATCTCCGCAGGAGTACTTGGATCTCTCAGTACCTTTTGAGCAGTACTCCCCCACCTGTCCGGACTCCAACAGCACCTGCTCTTCCGGAGATGATTCTGTGTTTGCTCATGATCCGTTGCCTGACGAGCCATGCCTCCCTAAACACCACCACAGCAATGGCGTCATACGGGCATAGACGCTTTAAACTCAAAGGCAGCAGCAGCAGCATTATACGGGTGTAAACAGCTTAATCATGACAGCAGGACATGCAACACCTTCAAATTCAGCATAATAATGTAATGCAACGGAATGAGAACTTAAACACTTTTAAGAGGAAATTGGAAAGGACTCGCGGGCCAAGACAGATCACTGTTTGATCCTGATAAACATCCAGACGGGCGGAGGCTCAATGGTGCACAGCGCCAGTTCTCCATCCACTCCGAACTAACCCGCTCGGCTTACTGCGAAGTTTGAGTGCTTAAAAAAAAAAAAAAAAAAAAAAAAAAAAACATCCGAGTGTAGACTACATCAAAGCTTCCATTTCCTCTTCCTCATGCTCTTCTTCCATTTATAAGCTGACATTCTGTGCTTTTTTATTTTTAAGAGAATTCCTATTTTTCTACTCTGCCAGTTTATTGTTGTTTAACGCTTGGCATTTTGAAGGGTGAAGCCATTCCGTGCCTATTAAACATACACAGAACGAGTGGAACAGTGCGGACTGAGCGTGCAGTTAAACAGTAGCGACGTATAGAGTGACACCTGAGTGTCATTCCAGGACGATTTGGAGCCGATGGGAAAATATTTGATTTTATGTGAGAATCAAACGTAAACCGTTGCTTTCAAACACATGGCCAGTTTTAAGTTTTAAATTTTCTTTCTTTCTTTTTTTTCTTTTTTTTTTTTTTTAACGAGAACTTCTGACATGCCAATCTGTTAAAGGATGAGAGTCCTTGATGTGAGATTTGAGTTGAGGAGATATAATTATACGTTTTTGTATGTATCTAAATTTTCTATTGTAAATATACAGATATAAATATGTATGATATTGCGGTCCACAGCAGTGTATGTAAGAGAAAAAAGAGTAGTTTAAAAACAATGCGTTGCAAATGAGCATACATTGTCGAGGTCGTGTAAACATTTAATCTTAAAAAGCTAAAAGTTTTATTTGAATTAACATGTATATTTGTAAAGATATTTATAGACTTAACATAATGATTTTAAACTCTAAAATTATAGTCTAGGGTTTTGGTACTGTAAACAAAGGGGGTTTTGTTGCGTTGCATTTTGTAAGTTATTTGCCACAGAGGTACAGCATTTTCTCAGCCATTGCATTTGTTTTGTTTCAATGTCTCTCTCTCTCTCTCTCTCTCTCTCTCTCTCGCTCGCTCTTTCTCGTTCGTTTCTTTTGTATTTCGTCTCTGTTTACCGTGGCAAGAATGTATGAACACCTTTGGCATTATAATACCAGCATAATACCATGATCCAGAAGTTGAGTTCTGAGAAGAAATGAAAATGCCACATGTTTTATGTTGTGTTGACTGTGATCTCAGTGTTAGTATCAGGACTACATGTGATTTTTCCTTGTAGAAGAAACTGTCAGACTTCTGAAAGCTAAAGAATTCAGCACTTTCCAGAGTTAAATTAAAAAAAAAAAAAAAAAAAAAAAAAAAAAGTCCGCACAACTATTTCCACCTTCACCTTGTTGGATTTATAAAGAAACTAACACAATAAAAGAAAACATTTCCGATATCTATCTAGTGCCTGAGTCGTAGACGACCATTGGCAACCCGTCATGAAGGATAACGCCCTGGTTATCATCTTCATGGAGGTTTTCTTGGCAGGATTAGTGCAGTGGTTTGCCATTGCGTTCTTCACGATGCGAACCTACGAGCAATTTAGAACGGCCAATTAACCTACGGTGCATGTCTTTGGATTGTGGGAGGAAACCGGAGCACCCGGAGGAAACCCACACAAGCACGGGGAGAACATGCAAACTCCACACAGAAACGCCCAGGACGGGAATCGAACCTTCTTGCTGTGAGGCGGACGTGCTAACCACTACGCCACCGTGTCGCCATTTCCAATATAGGTAACATATTAAATAAAAACAGGTTCTACAGAAGGGACAATCTTCTCCGAAAATGAACACTGTGGTCCTGTATGTTGCTCTTTGATATGAAGGAATGCTTCGTGGTTGAGACCCAAACGGCATCAGTTTATATAGTAGAAACTGTAAGGTCAAACCATTTTATAAACGTGTGTTTTATGATTGCTTTTTTCATGTTTGCTTAAAGAAAAGTGTGAAATGCTGCCATGTATCTTCCATCACTGTTTGTACAAAGTGCCAAAATCTTCCATCTGCCAAACTTTTCTGTTTTAAATCCGTTACTGTATCCACATTGTTTCTTCCTCTTTGATATGAGAGTGTGTTGCTGATCTGTGATTGTCTCTTGCTTTGTGAGTCAAACAGTGCATTGTGGGAAGGTTTGGTTGTGTCTCAGGGTGTCCTTAGACAATTGTGTATGTACAGATAACTGGCAATAATGTATAAAGGAGCAAAGGAAGAGACAAAGTGATGCACGTGCTGCTAAAACAAACAGACAAAAAGGTAAATGTAATACCCGAGGAGTGTAACGCTCCTTCTCTGTCCTAACAAATTGATTACAATCGGATCGCTTTTATTCATCAAGTGCCTGGCCAGCAGGGAGGGTTTGATGTTTTGTTTGAGGGTTTGAATGTACAGCCACAGCAGCTGAGACATAAGCAGGGTGTGTCTTTAAACAGAAAACACTTCTTTACTGTTGCTGTTGGATGGCAGCAGCCAAGACATTCATTTGGAAAGTTCAATGTTTTCATCTTCCAATTAAGAAACACGATTGTTCCCTGAAAGAGAGAGCTGAGTGTTTAGTTCTTTTGAGTCATGCTCTTTCTCCTGAATGGCTCACCTCTGTATAACCTTTAACCTCTGATTCGCCTGCAAAATTCCCCAATACTGTACTACTGAAGGCCCTAACCCACCCACCCCCCAACCTGCACCACCACCAGCACTGTGATGCTGGTGTCTTCCCCGACAAATATTTATTGTATTTATAATTTCGTTTGTTTAGATGTGCATACAGCAGTGTTGGTTTTGTGACACTTGTAATCTAAGATGGAGGGGGTAGTACCAAGATTTAAAGGAGTTGAATAGTGTTCAATTCCAATGAAAATGTTTACATTCTCTTACAGACATCATGCATTTCCCGCCATTTTCGAACTGGCAGGAATGATTAGCAATACGGTCTAATGACCAGACTATTATTCGTTTGACTGTAATGTGTCCTTTCTTTTAGCTCTATGTGATAGTGCCATTCAGCTCTTATTAGAAAATATTACAGTTAAATGACAGTTTGTTTGTTTTTTGTTTTTTTTTCAGGTTATTACCATGCATTGAGTAGATTTTATATAGGTTGATGAGTTTCACTAGGATTGAACATGATCTTTGCAGTATTCTCTCACAAAGGAAGTTGGTCCGACAATGCATTCCATGTAGACGTTTATGGAGGAAATAAAGTTTGCTGGATTAAAGCCGCAGGTCATTCAGCCTCGTTTTGTTTCTCTCACCTTCTTATATAAAGACGTGCCAACAAAGTTTACTCGTGATTTGACATGAATGCCTTCTTTTACTTTTACTAAATGCCCCTGTATTTCCATTTCACCCACAACATTGAACTTATACCTCCACACTCACAGTCTGTGCCTGAAAAAAAACATTCCTGTTAATTAAAAATATATATAACAATAAACACTTTACATAAAAATGGGAATATTTTATTCTCTACACTATGCACTATGGTATTGCTGATTTTACCTACACATTCATTTATGCTTTAACGAGAACATTCACTCATCATATCCTCACTTATTTGCCAAACTGTTTAATCCCATTAGGATCACAGGGAGGCTGGAGCCTATCTCGGCCACACCGGGTGAGGGTGGGGTACACCCTGTACTCTGTTAAATCATCACAGACCCAATATACTTGCACTCACACCTAGGGTCATTTGGAAACAGCCAATTAGTGTAATATGAATGTTTAGGAGGCAGTGGTAGCCTGGTGGTAAAGGTGCTGGATAACTGATTCTAAGGTTGGGGGTTTAAGCGCCATTATCAATGGATTGTCAGTGTCCTCCCAGTGCAGCTAACTGGGTTATCAAAGTCTCTCTCACTGTCTATAGTGAGGTAAGGTAAGTTAAGTCCGTTGGGGGTTTTATACCCGGGCCTGGTACCTCATCGGGCCGGTGCTTATCCCCGGTTTCCGTAGCGGGCAGCGACCAGGAGTTCAACTCCTCCTGGATGGGACGCTAGTCCATCGCAGGTTACCTTCCCAGTATATTTTTACTGGTACATATTTATACTGCTGGGTGAACAGAGAAACACTTGTGATTAAGACCTTGCCCAGCGGTCTTAGTACAGTTGGGTTCTAACTGGGATTTGAACACACAACCTCCTAATCATGAGCGCAGCACCCTAACCACTACACCATCGGCCCCCATCTATAGTGTGAGGTTCATGTAAAAGAACCATTGCTAGCTTTCGACAAAAGTGGCTGCATAACCGTTAGCGTGTTTCTGCCCTGCGATGTCCTGGCGAGCTGTCCAGGGTGCACTCTGCCCTCATCCAGAGTCGGCTGGAATGGGCACCAGCCTCCCCGCAACCCTAATTAGGATTAAGTGGTTACAGAAAATGAATGAATGAATGAATGGATGTTTAGGACTGTGGAAACCCATGCTAGCACAGTGAGAGCATGCAGACTTCCATAAAAATGCACAGGTCCAGGATTCAAACCCAGGACCTTCTTGCTGTGAGGTGGAAGTCAAATGTTTATGGACACCTTTGTGTGCAACGTCCTCAAAAGTCTTTGCCACAGAATTGAGAGCACACAACTACATAGTATGTATTTGCATAGTTTAACATTACCTGATCTCACATGACCTGTACACTACGAGTCCTTCTCAAAAAATTAGCATATTGTGATAAAGTTCATTATTTTCTGTAATGTACTGATAAAAATTAAACTTTCATATATTTTAGATTCATTGCACACAAACTGAAATATTTCAGGTCTTTTATTGTTTTAATGCTGATGATTTTGGCATACAGCTCATGAAAACCTAAAATTTCTATCTCAAAAAATTAGCATATCATGTTCAGGTAGTGTAAACGAGCTATTAACCTAATCATCTGAATCAACCAATTAACTCTAAACACCTGCAAAAGATTCCTGAGGCTTTTAAAAACTCCCAGCCTGGTTCATTACTCAAAACCGCAATCATGGGTAAGACTGCCGACCTGACTGCTGTCCAGAAGGACATCATTGACACCCTCAAGCAAGAGGGTAAGACACAGAAAGAAATCTCTGAGCGAATAGGCTGTTCCCAGAGTGCTCTATCAAGCCACCTCAGTGGGACGTCTGGGGGAAGGAAAAAGTGTGGCAGAAAACGCTGCACAACCAGAAGAGGTGACGGAACCCTGAGGAAGATTGTGGAGAAGGGCCGATTCCAGACCTTGGACGACCTGTGGAAGCAGTGGACTGGGCTACAGGTACCGCATTCCCCAGGTCAAGCCACTTTTGAACCAGAAACAGCGGCAGAAGCGGCTGACCTGGGATACAGAGAAGCAGCACTGGACTGTTGCTCAGTGGTCCAAAGTACTTTTTTCGGATGAAAGCAAATTTTGCATGTCATTCAGAAATCAAGGTGCCAGAGTCTGGAGGAAGACTGGGGACAAGGAAATGCCAAAATGCCTGAAGTCCAGTGTGAAGTACCCACAGTCAGTGATGGTCTGGGGTGCCATGTCAGCTGCTGGTGTTGGTCCACTGTGTTTTATCAAGGGCAGGGTCAATGCAGCTAGCTATCAGGAGATTTTGGAGCACTTCATGCTTCCATCTGCTGAAAAGCTTTATGGAGATGAAGATTTCATTTTTCAGCACGACCTGGCACCTGCTCACAGTGCCAAAACCACTGCTAAATGGTTTACTGACCATGGTATTACTGGGCTCAATTGGCCTGCCAACTCTCCTGACCTGAAGCCCATAGAGAATCTGTGGGATATTGTGAAGAGAAAGTTGAGAGACACCAGACCCAACACTGTGGATGAGCTTAAGGCCGCTATCGAAGCATCCTGGGCCTCCATAACACCTCAGCAGTGCCACAGGCTGATTGGCTCCATGCCACGCCACACTGAAGCAGTCATTTCTGCAAAAGGATTCCCGACCAAGTATTGAGTGCAGAACTGAACATCATTATTTGAAGGTTGACTCTTTATTGGATTAAAAACACTTTTTTTATTGGTCAGATGAAATATGCTAATTTTTTGAGATAGGAATTTTGGGTTTTCATGAGCTGTATGCCAAAATCATCAGTATTAAAACAATAAAAGACCTGAAATATTTCAGTTGGTGTGCAATGAATCAAAAATATATGAAAGTATAATTTTTATCAGTACATTACAGAAAATAATGAACTTTATCACAATATGCTAATTATTTGAGAAGGACTAGTAAGTGGAACTGGGGTATCAAGGTTGAAGTGGCCTGCCATGAGCCCTGACCTCAACTCCCAACAAACCCTTTGAAATAAATTGAAATTGTGACTTTGAGATGCATCTGTGGCTGAATGAACGCAAAGCCCCAAGGGCAAACTCTAGACTTTAACGGAAAGTCCACCTCTCAGGAAGAGCTTGAGGTAATAAAACAGCAAAGGCGTGACTAGCAAATCTCGAATGGGATTTTCAGTCAGCATATATACTCTCCTCATGAAACATGTACATTACATTCACGTGTATGACATTTGGCAGACACCCTTATCAACAGTGACTTGCATTTGTTTCTTTTTTAACAACTAATTAACAATAAAGAGCCTTGCTCAGGGACCCAACACTGGCAGCTTGGTGGTACTGGGATTTGAACGGCCAACTGTCGGGTCAGTAATTCAAAGCCTTAACCACTGAGCCACCACCATGACTGAAACCATCACATATAGCTCATAACCAGCCCTGCTGTCATGGTTACAGTACCACTTTGATAGGTGCCCTAGTCTCCAGACCTGGGGAACCTGGTCAGGTTGGTTTTCCAACCAGAGCAAATCATGGGTACACTGAGCATCAGATCCCATTCATTCATCAATCCAGGACATACTGCCACACTCATC
>CM045736.1:53808895-53811395 GCA_024760905.1 Plotosus lineatus
ATGTCGTGCAGTGTATATATAATATATTGTCATTTGTGGTTTGCATATTGTACTTCTAATACATGTACCAAGTACTTGTTTGTGTTTTTAATGCAATTTTTGATAATTGTTAGATAAAATACATATAGAACATACTCATTATAGATTTCAGCACTCACATTTTAGCAATAAAATGTCTATATTTTAATGATAATGAACATACAGTATTATTTACTAATTTCTTTGTTTTATTTTTTCTTATTACACATATAATTGTCAAGTTCTGTAAATTTTATAATAGCGCAGACAAACTGCTTTTAAAGTTGAAATGCTCGAAAATTCACCTCTCAGACTTTCAAATTTCAAATTTTCTGGGGGTGACACCCCCCCAGACCCCCTTTGCAAGAGAGGGATATCCCCTCCAGCACCCTCCCCACTCTCCACACACCTCAGTGCACTTCATGGGCCATAATGTACTCACTTATTTTTTGACCACTACAGCACTGTTTATAACCAGAATTTAAATACTCTATTAATACTCTACAATACTATATTACTAATACGGTATTACTAATACTATACAGTGGTACCCTCCTTATGGTAGTCCCAACAAACGAAAAATCCAGGTTATGAAAAACATTTTCCTAAAATTTTTGTCTCTGGATACGAAAAAAGTTCAGGTTACGAAAGCGCCATCTCAAACATTCAAACAATGCACGAGTTGCTCTCTCATTGGCTATCCCCCAGCATCCCGCCCCGCTGGGCTCTCATTGGCTAGGAAGGATGACGCATCCCTCCCATTGTATCTCCATAATCCCACTGTATCTCCATAATACCCATAATGCTTTTTGTGTAAAGGACAGAGTTACTGTTGTTTCATGAGTTTTTCAAGTGTGCTCATTGCAACTTTATTTTTTGGCTCAAGCTTTCAACCTTGCATAAAGATTTGTAAGATTATAACTCTAAGAAGGCATGGTCAACGTGAAGTAAGTACTTTAAAAGGTAGGTAAAGTCAGTTGAGTTTTTACACTCGAGCCTAGTGGCTCATGAGGTTTCTGTAGCATGAAGCGACCAGGAGTCCAACTCCTCCTGCATCGGATGCTTGTCTATCGCAGGTTACCTTCCCAGTATATTTTTACTGGTACCCATTTATACTGCTGGGTGAACACAGGCACACTTGTGGTTGAGACCTTGCCCAGGGGTCATAGCACAGTGAGGGTCTCAGTGGGATTTGAACTCACAACCTCCCGATCATGAGCACAGCACCTTAACCACTACACCACCAGCCCCACACACCTTAAAAGGTATGCTTTTATAATTTTTAAAGGGTTAAGGGGGTAGTATTGGGAGCCTTGGAACGAATCACGCGTTTTACATGTAAAACGCCCTCTTAAAAATGCCAGCAAAACACACAACTAAACGCTGGAGTCCGCTCCGGGGGAGTAACCCCGATGCCTGCCTCAGGCAGCGTCGTATGAGGGAGGTGGGGCAAAGCCTCTGGGACCCCCAGTCCATGATGGGGGTGAAATCCTGGAGCAACCAGGTCGGGCGTGATAGGATGAGTGACGCGGGCGGTGCAAAGGTGTCGGACACCAGCTGCTTTCGGTCGCCTTGGTTGAATCTGAGGCGGTCGGTCCTGGTCGGCGCATGGAATGTGACTTCCCTGCGGGACGACTCTCACCTGCCTCTGGTGTCAAGGGAGCTTAGTCTGCTTGGTGTCGGCATTGCAGCCCTCTCTGAGGTGCGATGAGGCCTGGGTCTGGCGAGACAAGTGTCGGTGAGTACACCTTCTACTGGTCTGGCCGGGCCGATGGTCTTCACGCTCAGGGAGTGGCCGTCGCCGTCACTGATCAATTAGCTCCCTTGGTATCGTAGGTGGTACCGGTCAACGAGCGTATTATGCTACTGAGGGTGACTCACACAGTGGGGACGCTCTCTATCGTTGCAGTGTACACTCCGACCGGGGTGAGTGATTGATCTATGAAGGAAACCTTCTACGACCAGCTCAACTCGGTGGTGTCGGGGGTTCCGGGAAGGGACACCCTGATCGTACTGGGGGACTTCAATGTGACCACTGGCACTAACCGAGATGGCTACCAAGCAAAGGGCTTAAGGATTGCTGGCTCGTGGTTTCAGAGATCGGATCCGAGTATCCTCATAAAACTAGATAAAAACAGTAGCAAATTTACTGGTTTTCATTGCAATTATTCACCGAGTTTGGTACAAGACACCCTATAATCCATCCACCAGAAGAACAGCCGTGAAGTCGTCTCTCCATTTTGGATACTGTTTTGATATCAAAATGCTGTTTCAGTGAATAAAATAAAGGTTATGAAGACGATATGCTTGTAAACAATGCAGGCTAGTTGCTAAGGAAGATCTGAAACGAGCACACTGATTGGTCAGCTCGGGCTTGCACATGTGCAGTACCCATCACACGTTAAGTTCCGGTTTTTACTTCCTGCTTCTGGTTTAACTGCATGCTGAATTTATTTCCGTCTTTCTCTTCGATAACAGTTAT
>CM045736.1:53816395-53831395 GCA_024760905.1 Plotosus lineatus
GAACAACTAGTGAATTTAGAACGAGAGCGCTGAAAATTAGGCTCGTCGTCACTCAATACTTGCATTACATCTCGTCTATGTCCTTAATACGCCACCTAATCAGATTATTTTAAGATCTCATCGCTCTTGTGTATGAAATGATGGAGCAGTGGGTAGAATTGCTGCCTCAGAGCTGTAGAGGCTTCGGTCACTTATTCACAGTCAGTCTGGAGAGTTGCACACTCTTCCTGTTTTTGTGTGAATTTCCTCGGGTGTGGTCAGTTTAAAAACATACCGGTATGCAGGTTCGGTGCAGTTCATTGTGAGTTGTATCAACGATGTTCTGGCACCAGTCAGTACATTTATATGATATGAAAAAAAAAAAAAAAAAAAAAAAAAATCAATTGATTGTGTTGGTTGGACTGAAACTGTACTTTTAAAACGTACGTAAACATTTTAATCCAACTGAAATTGTACTAAATCCACGTTGTCAAAGTCGGACTCGCGCACCCAGATAATTTAATTGCGTAACAGCTCATTGGGCCACTGTAGGGTCAACACACACATCCAACCTTACACACTCTCAGCCCAATGTACACGTCTTCGAGCTGTGGAAAGAAACCAGAGTATCCGAAGGAAACCCGTGCAAGCCCAGAGTCAAGATGCAAACTCCACTCAAAAATGTCGCGGGTATCGAAAAAAGGAACTTTCTCGCTGTGATGTGAATGCGCTAATTACTGTGCAACCGTGCAGCCTACACATTTTTTATTTAATTTAATCTTATTTGTATAATACTTTTTATATTTGGCACCGTTACAAAGAACCCCCAGGGTCAGCCGAGAACACACTGGAGGGATTATGTCTCTCGGCTTGTCTTATTGGAGCTGGAGGAAGCGGCTGGGGAGAGGAACGTCTGGACCTCATTGCTTAGGCTGCTGCCCCCGCGACCCGACCCCGGATTAAGCGGAAGAAGATGAGATGAGATGAGATGAGATTGTCACAAAGAAGTTTCACATAGGAAAACAAATTTGGTGAAGAATTTATACTTACGATTTAAAAAATTTCACTATAAATCTGATACATCTTTAATGAACAAGCCTGTGGTTCTAGTAACAAGGAAAAACTCCCTCAAACTCAAGGAAAGGAACCTCAAGGGGGCGATCACACTAGAGGTGCAATATAAAAGTGGCTGATGTAAATTGATTTGTGCGTGTGTGTGTGTGTGTGTGTGTGTGTGTGTGTGTTTGTGTGTGTGTGTGTGTGTGTGATTTTTTTTTTGTGAACTTTTGTGAATGGTTTGCATGCAGCCAAATACTTTTAGCTTAAAATAAGTTTCTTTTACTTTCGGCTTTTTCCCGTGCTCGGGAGTCGCCACAGTGAATCATCTGATTGGCACATTTGATTTGGTATAGGTTTTTTTTTTGTTTTTTTTTTTTACGTTGGATGCCCTTCCTGTCACAACCCTTTAACAAAGGTCAGAAACACGCTGACGGCTTTGCAGCTACTCTTTACAAAGGTCAGCAATGTTTTTTTACATGAACCTCTCACCATAGACAGTGAGAGACATGGCCCGCCTTTGATAACCCAGTTAGCCGCACTGGGGGGGGCAGTGACAACCCTGTGGGAACTTGAACCCCCAACCTTAGGATCAGCGATCCTGCGCCCTATCCACTAGACCACATCATGCTGCAATTTTTTAATGACTGAATTGTGAGTTATTTGTGATTGCCCTGCAGATGTTTGGTAAGAAAAATGCAAAACTTCCATCATAAATCAGTCACATTTTGTTTACTTTTAATTCATACATTATTAGAATGAACAAAATGCGAATAAAATGCGAATGATGACAAAATATATGGTATATGTCAGATGCAGCAAATCTCAAAATTTCTGTGTTGAAGTCCGCAATTTGTCATTTTTCCTTGCGAATGAAAATTGAATAATTTGTGAGCAAAACAAGAACTTTTCAACCTTCTTTCGAACATGCAGACCGATTGAGATGAGTATGAGACTGTTCCATGTCAGAGGCTCTTTTGTGTGACATTCACAATTAAACGTTTGAAATTTTTTTGCAATGAGTTTATGAACCAGGTGATTCCACAAATATTGCTGACAAATTTGAGAAGGAAACGCAACATCCACAAATTTCACTTTTCTATTACATCACTAGTGTGATCACCTCGAAGAGAAACTTATCCTCATCTGGGTGACACCAGACTAAAATACCATCAGTATAGCCAAAAACTCAGTCTAGTTAACCCTATAACGCCCAGCAGGACCATATGGTCCTCTTTAAAAAATGCTAATAACTACTAGACGCATTATACTCAGTGCTGCAGCCGCTCAGAACGTATTGTATACTTCTTGTGGGGTTGGCTGATGCAACACAGCTTGGGCCTACATGCCTAAGCCAGCTGTTAGATGACCTTGAATGCGCAGGATTGTGTTGTTCACGAATTCGTGAGTGCTATTATTTGTTATTATTATTATGTTATTAATATTATTAGTTTTATTTTAATTTTGTTGAAAGAAATGTGACTGGGGTTTTCCTTAGGCTTTTTTTATTAGGAAAAACTAGTGATAAATTTTTTTAACTGCAAAAAATAATTTGAGCATTAAACATTAGGTGTAATTGATTATTTTACATCATGTTGAGCTAGTTCACACGTAAAATGAAATTGTGTGACGTTCAGTTCATAAACTGAGAAAGAACTACTTCATGTTCATTCTTAATATAGAAAAAAATTAACTTCACAATTAATAAGTTCACAATTCCCAAAATGAACTAGTTCACATCCATTGTTCTTTTTTTGTTAATAAATAAGCAGCTATTTGTTTTCAATTATACTTCCCTTTACTCATGCATATCCACCCCCAAATCATTGGACTATGAACTGTGATAAATAAAAGTCTTGTTCACAGCTGAACGGTAACCTGCTGCTGTGCTCACAGAATCGACCTCAGACAATCCAGTATTGAAATCAGTATTATTCCAACTGCAATCATTGTTCAGAAGTTTCTGTACCTGCTTTCTTGAAGGCACGTCTTCTGGACAGATGTAAAGCAGTTCACCAGTTTGAAGAATGTTGGGTTTTTCTATCTTACTCAAGGACTTCACATCTGACACAATATAATCCAGTACAAGCTTCTACTTTTTAAAGGCAACAGGTCCTTCAAAATGCTGTACGCTTCATTCGGGGAGATGAACCTTTAGTCTTCGGCTTATTGTGCAGATACGTCTCATTTAAGTCACATGTACGCCTCAAGATTGCTCCAGTGCTTCAACTCCACGTGTCATTTCAAATTTGATGTGGTGTATATCGGGACCCGGCAGCATTACATTTACATTAATGGCATTTGGCTGACGCTCCTTATCCAGAGAGACTTATATTGTTATCTGATTTATACAGCTGAGCAGTTGAGGATTACGGGCCTTGCTCAAGGGCTTAACAGCAGCAACGTGGTGGTACTGCTGCTTTTGATCAGTGACCCAGAGCCTTATCCACTGAGTCACATCTGTCCTACAATTTATAATTTTACATATGATAAAAATGTTCAGGCCCATATGGATCATCATCAGCAGGTGTGAAGGGCTTCTAAGGTAAGAACTCCAACCACCAGAAGCACAAAATGATGGATCATGAGGTTTAAAGAGCAGAAGGATCAGAATCATTTGTATCTCAGAAGTAGCATCTGTACCTTGACAAAAACAATAAGGAGAGAGAGAGAGAGAGAGAGAGAGAGAGAGAGAGAGAGAGAGAGAGAGAGCGATAGAGAGAGAGATTGCTAGGTATGCTCATAACAATGCAATGGTTATAGAGCAGAGTTTATTAGTGCTGAGTGCAAGCAGGTACCCCAGCAAGACTGACTATGACAGTACAATTTAAAAGAAATAAACAGAAGGAAGACAGGCATGAGGACGCCTGCATGCAGCTGAAGGCAATGTTCATCGTTCATTTTCTGAACCGCTTAATCCTAATTAGGGTCGTGGGGAGGCTGGCGCCCATCCCAGCCAACTCGGGGCAAGAGCAGAGTACACCCTGGACAGCTCGCCAGGCCATCACAGGGCGGAAACACACTGACGGCTATGCGGCTACTTTTGTCGAAAGTCAGCGATGGTTCTTTTACATCAGGGGTGTCAAACTCGTGCCACAAAGGGTCATGTGGCTGCAAGTTTTTGTTTCAACCAAACGGCAGCACAACGGACTTGACTCATTTAATCAACTGATCTAGGTCGTCAGGCAGCTGATTGGTCAATCTGTGTGCTCTGGACAGAGATTGACCAATCAACTGGCTGAACACTCAGCCCAATTGATGAATTGATCCCCCTGGACAAGACATTGTCTTGATTGAAACCTAACTGAATGTCTTTCTGACATCAGAATACAGACTTCTGTATCAGTGGTGTTTTCACACCAGTGACGTGCAGTGAGGTTGACAGCTGGTGATGCACTGACTCCTTTAGAGTCAGATTTATAAATACAAATAAACTGAAAAGAGTATACAGTATTGTTCATCACTTGATTGACAACAGACATCAAATCAATGGCAAAGAGAGGAGCAATGACACATCCGTCTGCACAGTCCATATGGTGTTTGATGTGTGGTGCAACAGAATCCCATATCGTGCTTCCATCTATTTTAGTGCCTTCAGTTTCCTTATAAAATAAATTTAATTTTTTTCAGATAACGTGGCGTATTATATCTCATATCAGTATTAATCTTTGTGATGCATATTTAATTTGAGGTTAAAATTTATTCCAACTACGGGCAGTGGTGGCCTGGCGGTAAAGGTGCTGGATCACTAATCTCAAGGTTGGGGGTTCAAGCCCCACTCTCAACGGGTCTTCCTAGTGTCTTCCCAGTGCACTAACTGGGTTATCATAGGCCGGCCATGTCTTTCATTGTCTATGGTGAGAGGTTCATGTAAAAGAACCATTGCTGACGATGGCCTGGCAAGCTGTCCAGGGTGTATACTGCCCTCGCCCAGAGTCAGCTGAGATGGACGCCAGCCTCCCTGCGACCCTAATTAGGAATTAGGTGGTTCAGAAAATGAAATGAAATTAATTTAATTCAACTGCGGTGGTCTTCTTTTAGTTATTACTTCTTTTTTTTTATTATTAAAAGTTCAGATTTGCGAATTTTCTCAGCTTGGAAATGTAATCTCCCATTTTAATAAGACCAAGTGTAAAGGAAACATAAGCTACAAACAAAGGAGATTGTAGATTGTGGACGAATCGGTGGGCTCATAAGCACCCTCTGCCATGAGGCAGGGGTACTGTTTGCCTCACCGATTAACTTTTTTTTATTGGGTTTTAGGATTATCTGCGAGCCGAAAACATTAGAGAAGTAGCTCTCCGTTCCAAAAAGGTTGGTGACCCCTGATCTACACTATGATGCGCCTTGAGACAAAATGGACAATGCTGATGACCGCGTAGCACTGCGTAGCTGTATATACGCACTCCCCGTCAAAAACTAGTACGTATTGTAGGCGCTTCCAAACAGAGTGGTGTAACTTTGAATCCTTTTCTATTTTCTTACGTACATATATTTAGGGACATCGTAAAGTCGAAACGTCATAAGTCGAGAACCACGTAAGTTGAGGACCACCTGTATTTACAAAATTGAATTTTCTTTGTGAGTAAAAATATTGAATCTTTTTTTTTTTTTGTAATGTTGTCAGTTAAGTAAAGGTTTACAACAATTAACAAATCATAGGTTTTGTTTTTGTTTTTTTAAGATTTTGGTTTGTATTGGCTGTTAAATTGCTCAGTGGATTGTTTTTCAGTCAGATATGCTCACTTCGGGTTTGGAGTTGTAATCAAGTGCATTTCAAGTCTTTTCTTTCTTTTTGCTTCTTTTTACTGGGAAAATAAAAAACAATCAAATGAGAAAAAGTAACTTACATAATGATCACGTTGAAGAAATTCCCAAATACCGTGTTTTAGTGGAACACAGCAAATCCCTTTCCTATTGGACCAAATATACCAAACTCTTTCCACATCCAGTCTTGTGTCCACGAAAACAAGTGCAAGAATGAAATTGTTTTATTCATCTATACCCATGGAAGAAAATCTCTTTTACACATATTTCACAAGAATATCCAAATCAGCCAGTCCCTCTCCAGGCCTAGCTATAGTCATAATAAGCCCAAACACTCAGCAAGCCAAGCACCAGCCTCTGCGTTCACTATAGGCTTGTGTGTTGTATGTAAATAAGTGTAAATTTACATAGATTCTGATGTAAGAAATGATCAAATCTCTTGGATAATTGTTGGAATAATCAACTTGTCAGCATTGCTGGATGAGAAACTGGGATTTCCCTCAGCTGGGAATTTCTTGGCAAAGTATACCAAAGGATCGCCATTGAAGGACGGTTTGGATTGAACATGGCAGCGAGGCAAGAAGAAACATCATCGAACAGCTGCAGCAAGAGGTTAAAGTCAAATGCCCTTGGGACCCTTATTCAGATATCAACCCCCCACCACCACCACCACCACCACCACCACCCACCCCCACCGCCATTCTCCCTCTATTTCTATGAAGCTGTCAGTCCCTTACAACTTGGATTAGAGCAGGACAGTTGACATGCCTATGAGTCAATTAATCAAGTAAATAAACTGGCTTCTGCTTCAGCACATGGAACGTTCCAAATAATAATCAGACACCCCTGGTTTCGAGGATCTTCTAAAGGAACTGCTGGACAACATATCTCTGAGCTGTGTGTGTGTGTGTGTGTGTGTTCAGTTCAGCTCAGATGTGGGACAGAGGAATGATATTGATCAGATTTGGGAAGGCATTTTCGCATAATGGTCTTCTTCATGCTTTTCACTGAAAAACATAGAGGAGCAGAGTGGAAAGAAGAGGCGAGGGGAAGCTTGAAGACAAAACCAGTTCGTCTGGTCAGGCCAAAGAACATGGCCTGCTGTGACCTTCCATTCAGATCTGTGACAGGATGGCAACAAGCAGCAATGACTGAGATGGAGACGTCGACAAGAGCTGTCACTCTCAATCTCACTCGCTCTAATACACACCCACAGCCTTTTGCTGTTGGCTTCCACAAGCACATGTTTAAAATTACCTACTGCCATTCAGTCGAGTTTGTGCCTGAATGACAAATGACACCAAGGACACTCATCACTTTCTTTTATGACCCTTCTCCCACACCCAAGTGCACACACACACACACCCACACACACACACACACACACACACACACACACACACACACACACACACTCTCTCGTACTTCCATCTGAAAGGTTTAAAATGATTGTGTTCTATTTTATTGAAGGTACATCGCAAAGCCTTGCACTTGAATATAAAAAATGCAGAACAGTTTGTGATGGCTCTCAGGTTCAGGACAGTAAATACTACTGACGGATATTGGAAAAGTTTTAGAAGTATTATTTGTGTGCTTTAAAAATACACAAATAATGCTTCTCCTATTTTACCAATATTGAGAAACCTTGTTTATGATGAAAGTATAAAGTTCTTTCAGGAAAGAATATCAGTATCTACAAAGCTGTTCATCGTTCATTTTCTGTAACCGTTTAATCCTAATTAGGGTCGTGGGGAGGATGGCGCCCATCCCAACCGAATCCGGATGAGGGCAGAGTACACCATGGACAGCTCGCCAGGCCATCGCAAGGCGAAAACACGCAGACGGCTTTGCAGCTCCTCTTGTCGAAAGTCAGCCTTTCACCATAGACAGTGAGAGACATGACCGTCCTTTGATAACCCAGTTAGAGCACTGGGGGGGGGGGGGACAGTAACAACACTTTGAGAGTTGGACTCAAACCTCCAACCTTAGGATCAGTGATCGGTACATGCAAAGCCTAGTAGTTAAATGGTAACAGTTATAATGCAGGCCCAGGAATTTGATTCCACTAAAAGTGTGAATACATTTTGTATAACCTCAAAAGGCACGACAGGTTACAGTTGATCTACTCGTTTAAGTCTTCTTGTCCTTTCGGCTGTTCCCTTCAGGGGCCGCCACAGCGAATCATCCGCCTCCATCTCACCCGATCCTCTGCATCTTCTTCTCTTACTCCAACTACCTTCATGTCCTCCTTCACCACATCCATAAATGTCTTCTTTGGTCTTCCTCTAGGCCTTCTGCCTGGTAGTTCCAACCTCAGCATCCTACTGCCACGCCCGCTATTAATCTTCTTCAAATATATTAATATCTCGTTTGTGGCAGTTCATATACGTACGTTTGTACGGTGTGTACGTGGCATAATCTGAGAGTGATACAGACGGTCCTCGCTTTACGTTTTTTCGATTTTACATTTGAACTGACTGTAAAAAAATTTTTGTAAAAAAAAAAAAAAGTCAAATTTTGAGTTTAGCGCGCTCTCCGTAGGACGAGACGTTCAAATGCTACTTACGCATGACGCTGTGTCCATTGTTTACAAACAACAGACTGAACGTGCCCTGCTTCTTCCCAGTTCCCATTGTGTGAAGACGTCGTCTCTGTGATCTTTGTGTTTACACTGTTTTGCGTATTTGTAACCCGAAGCAAATATGGTTGGTCAGAAGCGTAAGCTTTACTAGTGATAGCGGTAATCAGAGTCAGTGAAGCGAATTTTATTAAAATTTATTTATTTGGAATTATTTTGCTTGAATTTAATTTGTTTGACAATAATGTTGATATTATTTTACAATGTTATGTTTATAATAATTGATTTAGGGGTGTTTTATAAGATACGGTAACGGTATTTATGGATGTATAGTACAGTATGAACGGTCATACGTCGCTGGAACATACAGGAACAACTTACGTTTTTTTTTTTCACCTTACGTTCGGCCGTTCGGAACGTAACCAAAACGTAAGTCAAGGAGCGTCTGTACTGATTTTAAAAGAAAGTCATTGCGTAATTTGCTAGTTGGTATAATCACCGATGTGAGTAAGCGTTTAATTCGGAGGACTTTTACATTCAAGGGGGAAATTAACCTATACATGAATAAATAATTACAGTTCATTTCTTTTCACTTTGAATTATGTCAGTTATGCTGTTGAAGCATAAACACAAACTTTTTCATCTGGGAAAACAGACTCAGCTTCAGAAACACAGATTCTCTTCCGAGTTTGAATTTAAAGCTATTCACATATTTGGATAAACATCTACTGTCTGATACGTCGCCTTCCATTAGACGTCTACTATGACTGAGACAAATTATTTTTTTTTCTTTTAGTACGAGGAAATGCATTAAAATTCTTAAAGAAGCTCAGTTTAAATTAAGGAAACATTGATTTCAGAAAAAAGCACAACTTTTTGAAAACTTATACATTTCAATACAAAAGAACCATTTTCATATATAATTTTCCCAAGACTGGATTTCACACACACACACACACACACACACACACACACACACACACACACACACAAAGAATAAGCCTTTTCAAACATTAAAAGTTTCAGCATGAGATTTTAACGTATTATTTTGACAGCTCAAACAGACAGATATAGGCAGCATGGTGGGAAGTGGTGGGCGTGTCCAGCTCACAGCAAGAAGGTCCTGGTTTTGAGGACCTTGGTGAGGGCACTTCTGTGTGGAGTTTGTATATTCTCCCCGTGCTTGTATGGGCTTCGTCTCTCCAGGTACTCTGGTTACCTCCTACGCTCCAAGGACATGCACATTAGGCAAATTGGCTGATCCAAATTACTCCTAATTGTAAGTGTGAATGGCTGTAATTCTTTTTCCTTTCCCTTTCTTATGGCACATGACTTGGTAATGAAAGCCAAATAGCCAGATGTGGGTTCTGATGCAAGACAAGTTCAGTGCTTTATAACATGCGCTCTGTAAATAAAAGACCAAGGCTGCAGAGCCATACAAGCACACTACACTGAAATACATTGCTCTGACTTGGATTAAATCATCAAAGAAAATAGGCAATACATCAATGACCCATTTCCACACACACACACACACACACACACACACACACACACACACACACACACACACACACACATGCCAATTACTTTGTCAGACCTGTCTGTACATCTCTTGTGTGACAGCTGTCAAAAAACTGAAAAAGACAACGCCTATGCCTACTATAGAATTCTCCTTGATGATGCATTCAACAATAGCTCAGTTCAGTATGTGGGCGTGTCTGAACTATCACTTTTACTCTTTGACAACATTGCCAGAGAACAGTAATTAGTCCTAAGGGATTCAGTTATCTTCAAGCCAGGAGATCTTGTTTAACAGCGAGCATCGCCTCTTTCCCTGCGTCTCTCATTCATCTGAACTGTGCCAGATTCAGCCTTCGTGAAGAACAGCCTCTCCTATACCTGTTTAAAGGAAGAAAACACACACACACACACACACACACACACACACACACACACACACACACACACACTCATAATCACCGCCTTTTACTGATGGCTCCATCCCAGAATTCAAACGTAAAGCTCACGTGACTCTTTCTAAGCGTTACATATTGCTGGTTGTTCAGATCCCTGATTGCTGCTGTACATTGCTGACCCAGCTCACCTTTCCTGCTCTCATTGTTTTGAAGTGACCGGACGGTTGAATCTCACAGCTGTAGTTCTTCAGTGTCTGCGGCCCATTCTTGTGTTCCAGTGTTTATCACATTCTATAATGCTTTTACGCAAATTATCTTATACGTGCGTAACAATGTGGTTTTGAGCTACAGAGTAAAAGCGAGAATGCTTCTTCCATCTCAGCATGTTTTGCTAACCCAGCATTTCGGAGTAGAGCGCGGAGGAAACCTCAGCGTCTACCAAGTGAAGCTTGTGGGTTTTTTCCTCTATTCAAACCAGTGCTGTTTGTTTTCATAGATTCTGTGTGCTTTTTTTTCTTCAGTGTTTTGGATCCTCATGACTCAGAGATCATCTTTTCCAGCCAATAAGCATTCCCGTTGCTGACCGCAGCAACTGGCATGACAGCTCTGTTTCCCGGCCTTTGTGCCAGGGTTCTGGTGACTGCAGGCGCCGTGGCGACGCACGGTAACCGAGGGGAACAGGGAGCGCAGAGGGGATGTGTTTGTGTAAGAGGAAGAGGAACAATATTATTATAGGCAGACTGTACACTGACTATGTGGAGAGAAGATGGCTTGACAGAGACAGAGAGAAAAAAGAGAGGGAGGGAGGGAGAGGGGAAAGAGAGAGAATTTTTGTGTCTTTAAAAAGTTTGTTTCTGACAGGCATTAATGATGTCATTTAATGTGTCATACCTGTGTGTAACCAAATAATATTTTAATATGCACCCCCGAATCGCCACCTTATCATGGTGGAGGGGTTTGCGTGTCCTAATGATCCTCGGAGCTATGTTGTGGGAGTAGGGTCCCCTGGTAGGGTCACCCAAGGCGAACAGGTCCGAGGTGAAGGTCCAGACAAAGTGCAGTTTAGAAGACCTCTATGACACATAAACAGAAAACAAAGACACGGTTTCCTTTGCCCGGACAAGGGTCACTGGGTTCCCCCACTGGAGCCAGGCCTGGGGGTGGGGCTCGAAGGCAAGTGCCTGGGTGGTGAGGCTTGTGCCCATGGAGCCATGGAAAAAGGAAACATGGGTCCACCATGGACCCACCACCTGTGGGAGGGGCTAAAGGGGTCGGGTGCAGTGTGAGTTGGGTGGGCATGGGTTCTGTCAGACCGATCCTCGGCTACTGACTCTGACTCTTGGGATATGGAATGTCATCTCTCTGGTGGGGAAAGAGCCTCAGCTGGTGCGTGAGGTGGAGCGATACCGACTAGATATAGTCAATCTCACCTCAACACAGAGCTTGGGCACCCATCTTGAGAGAGGCAGTACCTTATTCCATCGTGGAGTTGCTCATGGGGAGAGGCATCATTGTTGCCCCCCCCCCGTCTCAGTGCCCACTCTGTCTCGAGGCAGCAGACAGGTACCAGCAGACTAAACGCATTTGCAGCCGAAGCTGTCAGAGATGCAAAATCTCAGGTGTGGGAGGAGTTCGGTGAGGGCCTGGAGAGCGATTATTGGTTGGCCTCAAAAAGGTTCTGGACCACCACCCGACACCTCAGGAGGGGGAAGCAGTTCTCCACAAATACGGTTCACAGTGGAAGTGGGGAGCTGCTCACCTTGACTGGAGATGTCGTCGGGACGTGGAAGGAATACCTTGATGACCTCATAAATCCCACCAACATGCCCACCATGAAGGAGGAAGACCTTGGAGGTTTGGGCAGGGGCCTGCCCATCACTGGAGCTGAGGTCACTGAGGTAGTCAAAAAGCTGACACGTCTCTGCAACATCACGTGGTTATCAGGGGCCGTACCTTTGGATGGGCAAACCAGGGTGGTAGTCCCATTTTTTAAAAAGTGGGACTGGAAGGTGTGTGTTCCAATTATCGTGGAATTACACTTCTCAGCCTACCCAGGAAAGTCTATGCAGGGGTGCTGGAGAGGAGGATCCGACCAATAGATGAAACCTCGGATTCAGGAGGAACAATGTGCTTTTCATCCTCACATAAGCACTCTTGACCAACTCTATACGCTCCACAGGATCTTGGAGGCGCCATGAGAGTTTGCCCAATCTGTCTACATGTGTTTTATGGATTTGGAGAAGGCCATGTCCCTCGGGCTATCTTGTGGGGGCGCACCGGGAATATGGCATTCTGGACCCGTTTTTATGACCCATTCGATCGCTGTATCACCGGAGCCATATTGGGAACAACAGGTCAAATTTGTTTCCAGTGAGTGTTGGAGTCTGCCAAGGCTGTCCTTTGTCACCGATTCTGTTCATAATTTTTATGGACAGAATTTCTAGCCGCAGCCGATGCGTTGAGGGGTTCTGGTTTGGTGGCCATCGGATTCCGTCTTTACTTTTTGCAGATGACGTTGTCCTTTTCATCAAGCCGGGACCTCCAGCTCTCAATGGAGCGATTCTTAGTTGAGTGAGAAGCAGCCGGGATGAAAATCAGCACCTCCAAGTCCAAGGCCATGGTTCTCAGTCGGACATGGGTGGAATACACCCTCCGGGTCTGGAATGAGGTTCTTCCCCAAGTGGAAGAGTTCAAGTATCTCGGGGTCTTGTTCTCGATTGAGGGAAGGATGGAGCAGGAGATTGACAGATGGATCGCTGCAGCTTCTGCTGTTAAATGAAGCCTGTACCGGTCCATCGTGCTGAAGAGGGAGCTGAGCCGCAATACAAAGCTCAGAATTTACCAGTCGAGCTTTGGGCAGTGACCAAAAGAACAAGATCGCAGATACAAAAAAAAAAAAAAAGAAGAAGAACAAGAACACTTAAGCTTAAGATTTATAACTTTAATGCTAGTAAATAAACTGTTACAAACAGTTAAAATAAAATGTTGAGGTTCTCTTTGGGAGTAACGAGGATGGATAGGATCAGGAATGAGTACATCAGAGGGACAGCACATGTAAGACATTTTGGAGACAAAGTCAGCGAGGCTAGATTGAGATGGTTTGGACATGTACAGAGGAGGGATAGTGAGTATATTGGCAGTAGGATGCTGAGGTTGGAACTACCAGGCAGAAGGCCTAGAGGAAGACCAAAGAGAAGATTTATGGATGAGGTGATGTGGACATGAAGGTAGTTGGTGTAAGAGAAGAAGATGCAGAGGATAGGGTGAGATGGGGGCAGATGATTCGATGTGGCGACCCCTGAAGGGAACAGCCGAAAGGAAAAGAAGAAGAATCCTAGTAAATAAATTGTCACGTACTAGTAGTAACTTCAAATTTTTAAGGAACACAGTTTTGAACATCATGCCTATTTACAAAATTTCAAGGGGAGTGGTGGCCTGGTGGTGAAGGTGCTGGATCACTGATCCCAAGGTTGGGGGTTCAAAAGGCCGGCCATGTCTCTGACTGTCTATGGTGTGAAGTTCATGTAAAAGAACCATTGCTGACTTTTGACAAGATGAGCTGCATAGCCGTCCAGGGTGTACGTGTCTGTCCTCGCCTGGAGTCGGCTAGGATGGGGGACAGCCTCCCCACGACCCTAATTAGGATTAAGCGGTTGCAGAAAATTAACTGAACTGTGTTGAACATTAGCATTACTAAGTTTCATGTTACAAGTTCAGGCCAGTAAAGGCATCAGAAGTAGCTGCTGAGCATGCAGGTCTTGCTGCATCTACAGCGTCACAAATGTCCCCCTCTTTGAAACAAGGTAAAATTGTCTCTTTGTCCCCACGCAGCATGTCTACAGCACTGATTAGCCATTTGCCATGTGCAGGCTTTGGGGTTGAAATTTTAAGATTTATTTGCATTTTGTCCACATCTTTGTCATCATCTAGTTGGTCATTCACGTCCTGAAATATACTGCGTCATGAATGAATGTTTCATCTTTGATTTGAAAGGGTCATTGACTGAAATATCTCGTGGCTGCAGATCGCCTGTCCAACCAGCTGGCACAAACACCTGGTGAATGTTATTTTCAGTGAGCGTCTTTAAGACAGGCTTGCTGCGGTGTGCTGCAAATATGTTGAAGATTTCAAATCCTGGTGCATATTCTGGTATATTGAGCATCTTGCAGGTCTGCTGATAGTACGGGATGATTACTTCATCCAGATAGCGATGCAAATGTTCATTGCTCAAGTGATTTTTTGGAGTCTCAAACATCCCACCATGGTGGAAATGCAACTTTCACATGACACTTTTGTAGATCCTGCATAAAGCAATGTTCCTCTGAGAAAGCAATACAGTCATCTCACACTCATCATCCAGACCTCTAGAATACAAATAACAACAAAATTTAAAACCACTGACTGATGCAACTAATATTAATAAATTATGGTTTTATTATTGCCCAACTAAAAATATTCTTATCTTATACCAATAGACCTTACTAGTAGATCTAGATATTAAAAAAAAAAAAAAAAACGGTTGACAAACAAATTAAAAAAATTAAATTAAAAAAGGGTTTTAAAATTTAATGAATATTACTGGCACTAGTCCAGGTACATCTTTGCTCTTTAGGTCTCAAATATTTTATTTTATTAATGTTTAATAGTTTAAAAAAAATCATTAAATACAGTGGTACCTCACCTTACGATGGTCCCAGCAAA
>CM045736.1:53836395-54058895 GCA_024760905.1 Plotosus lineatus
AGGCGGTGCTTCCCGGGAGGAGTTCCATTCGCTGTCTGGGCTGCGTGTAGAGGGTGAGGGCCCTGAGCTCATGATGAGCCTCACAAGACCGATGTGCCAGGATCACCCGATCCCTCTCTGCTGCATATCATTTTTTAACTATAATAATAATAATAATAATAATAATAATAATACATCTGAATTATTTTGGATTCAAAATATGCTTTGCAATAAAGTTTTGTGCATGTGATCCCAAGAACAACATTCCATTTCCGTCAAGAACAAAAGTGTACACTTTGTGCTAATGGAGTGCTTTTATTCTGCTGGTAGAGTTTTACATTACATGGGTCAGAACAGACCTGTCCCCCCAGTGCTCTAACTGGGTCATCAAAGGCCGGCCATGTCTGTCACTGTCTATGGTGAGAGGTTCATGTAAAAGAACCATCGCTGAATTTCGTATAGCCGTCAGCATGTTTCTGTTTCTGCCCTGCGATGGCCTGGCGAGCTGTCCAGGGTGTACTCTGTCCTCGCCCGGAGTTGACTGGGAGGAACGCCAGCCTCCCTACGACCCTCAATAGGATTATGCGGTTACAGAAAATAAATGAATGAATGATCACAGGTCAGTGACGCATTTAATCTCTTTAGCGTAGAAACGGAATGTGGTACAGCATGTAAAGTTCAACATCGCATGAAGGTGGAGGCGCTTGCATGACAATCTCCAAACTTTATTGAAGGAATTTAAATATTTACCAAAAATGAATGAACCAACCCTGAACTACAGCGCTGCCAAAAGTTAATTACTGAACACAGTGGTCTCACAGCTGCAGCTGCCGACGGTGCTTTTGAATAATTGTTCTAATGCTCGTCATTTGTGGTGTTTTAATGTTTATTTACTTGTTTATATTTTAAGACACTTAATCCGAATTTGACTTGCGAGGAGACTGATGCCCACCTCAGCCAACTCTGGGCTAGGGTGGAGTAAACTCTGGATAGCTCACCAGGCCATCACAAAGCCGACACAGCCGCGTCCGTTCACTCTCACACCTCGGGGCAATTCCAACTGTGCACGTTTTTGTTCCGTGGAAGAAAATGCTCACTACATGGGCACAGGGAGAACATGCAAACTCCACACAGAGATCCCTGAGCATTGCAATGAAACCCAGGACCTTCTTGGTGTGAGGCGGAAGTGCTAACCTCTGTGCAAGTGCGCCGCCCTGGTGTCATATTATTTTTTCTAAATCGTTTTTTCAGACATCCACATTGACCTGCACCACTTACTTACACAACCTGTGCTACTCCACTGGTGAACAGAGTGAGTGAGAGAGAAAGAGTGTGTGTGTGTGTGTGTGTGTAAGGTGTGTGTGTGTGTGTGTGTGTGAGAGAGAGTTTTATTTATTTCATTCATTCGTTCATTTTCTAAACCACTTAATCCTTATTAGGGTCGCGGGGAGGCTGGCGCCCATCCCAGCGGATTCTGGGCGACGGCAGAGTGCACCCTGCACAGCTCGCCAGGACATCGCAGGGCAGAAACACGCTGACGGCTATGCAGCTCCTCTGGTCGAAAGTCAGCAATGGTTCTTTTACATGAACCTCACACCGTAGACAGTGAGAGACATGGCCGGCCTTTAATAACCCAGTAATGCACTGGGGGGGACAGTAGTGACAACCCGTGGAGAGTGGGGCTTGAACCCCTGACCTTGGATCAATAATCCAGCGCCCACCCACCAGGCCAACATGATGATTTAATTTAATTAATTGATTTGCTTGCTTATCCACCTTCAGCTGAGCGCAGGCTGTTAATTAGTCGATTAAATAAATGCAATGTGCTGCCAGCAGGGAAAATTCTAAAATAGTCAGGACAGTGAGTACTCCGGTTTTTGAGTTCAGAACCTGGGATTTAACGGTTTGGTAGTCATATAGTATCACATACTACCCCCTAGTGGTTACTGGAACTGTTTGTGGACTGGGTTCAACCTAAGATTAGCCACCGAATCACTCCATGTGACATTTCTCCTGCTTTCGAAAGTACACAACCATTCATTCGTTCATTTTCTGAACCGGTTAATCTTCATTAAGGTCACAGGGAGGCTGGCACCCATTTCAGCCAACTCTGGGCAAAGGCAGAGTACACCCTGGATAGCTAGCCAGGCCACCACAGGGCAGAAACACGTTGACGGCTATGCGGCTACCCCTGACGAAAGTCAGCAATGGTTCTTTTACAGCAGGGGTCACCAACTTTTTTGAAACTGAGAGCAACTTCTTGGGTACCAATTAATGCGAAGGGCTACCAGGACGATACACACTTGTGACATAACAAATTTGCTCAATTTACCTTTAATTAAATGTTATTATTAATAATTAATGATATTCATCGATGTCAGGGGTCGGGAAGCTTCTTGAATAAGAGAGCCAAAAAAAAAAAAAAATTTAATCTAATCCTCCGAAAGCCAAACATATTTTTTAATACTGAGACCAACAATTTGAGAGTATAATACGACTTGAGTTTATTTTAAACAACATTGCTATAACGAAGTTATTTATTAATAAGAAAAATATTTCTTAGTATTAGACTTCTGGTGCTGCATGGTTTTGCTGATGGCTTTGTAGTCTGGTTGATACGGGGTGAGGTTCAGCTTCATGCAGGCGTTTAGGCTTCCATCTATTACACGTGACCGCAGGTTGGTCTTGATGCTTTTCAGGTGTGAGAAGGACTGCTCGCGTGTGCATGTGGAGCCAAACATGGTCAATACGACAGGACTCACACGCTGCAGTGTTTATGTGACAGGAAGCGCGTCCCAAGGCAATCAGCTGGTCTGCGGGTTGAAGTTTTTTCATGTCTGTCAATTTGTGTTGTGCTTGCCAGCTCTGCTTGGCCTCTTGCACATGGGCTGATAAAAACGAGGGAAATTTATCTCTTTACCCAAAACCAACTCACACAGGCTGTTGCATATAATCCAATAAAATTAGAGTTTCAAGGTGAAAATCCATTCATTCATTTTTCTAAGTTTTCTAATTAGGGTCATGGCAAGGCTGTTGCCCATCTCAGGCGAGGGTGGGGTTCAACCTGTAGAGCTCGCCAGGCCGTCGTACGGCCAACACTCACGTAACCATTCACACACAACTATGGGTGCTTCGGTACAGGCAATTCGCCGTAGCACAGGGAGAACCACTACGCCACCACGCCGCCGACGTGCTTACCATGCCGCCTACAAGAAGGTGAATATGCAGCTAGAAAATCATGTCCATGTAAAAATAAATAACCTTATAATCAGAGGCAGTGCGATTCCAGGCGTTCGCCAGTGCACATCCAGCCGTGTTCACTACTTGACGACATCACACTGAAGATTGATGGGAATTGTATGAAGCAAAGGATCAGCTTTTAAACCAATCAGAAGAGGACAAAGCGAGGACAGAAAACAAGCAGAGCAAAGAGATGAGAAGACTAGCCAGACGAGTAGAACGACACTACATGTGCTGTTCATGCCCAAGGATTCCCAACACATCCTAGACACGTTCAGACTATTCACAAACAGAGGAGAGAGGAATACGTGTTTGCGTGGTTTGAAAGCAGGGGGGAGGGGAAAAAAAAAAAAAAAAAAAAAAAAAGATTGTAAGAATGCTTCATGCCCACACAGACTAAGCATTCAATCAATCCACGCTCAGAGCAACTTCAGCATGAGACGTCTCTCTACTTACACAATCTGAGATTTACTCTCACCACTCACACATCGAAGCCACTCATTCTCTACACGGCACATCCACTGCATGGAAGCTCTCAGGATTAAACGATACACTGCTCACCTCCAATCTAAACGATCCCCAGAGCCAGCCGGCACAGCTGGACTTTACAAGGCAGCAGAGATGTTGAATTTATGCTTTCAGAAATTAAAAGTAAGCCAATCACAGAGCACTTCACGTCTACCAGCCTCGAATACAGTGCACTATATCTACCGGTGTGGGGCCGGTGGAATAGTGGTTAGGGTGCTGGGCTCATGATCGGGAGGTTGTGGGTTCGAATCCCAGTTAGGCCCCCACTGTGCTAAGACCCCTGGGCATGGTCTCAACCACAAGTGTGCCTCTGTTCACCCAGCAGTATAAATGGGTAGCAGTAAAAATATACATTGGGAAGGTAACCTGCGATGGACTAGCGTCCCATCCAGGAGGAGTTGAACTCCTGGTCGCTTCACGTTACAGAAACCGGGGATAAGCACCGGCCTGATGAGCCGCTATGGCTCGAGTGTAAAAACCCAACAGACAGACAGATATCTCCTGGAGCGCTGTTTCATTGTGTAGCGCCGACACATCAAGTCTGCACAGGTTATTATTTTTTCTATAATCATTCAGTCAGTCTGTGTGTCAGACAGTTGTAGACATGCATCAAACGGCTGGCACCGAAGCTGGTATTGGTGTCTGTCAAGGAACAGTTGTGTGCACTGATTCTGACCGGTGCAAACATGCACAATTTGGCACTATTATGATTTCTCTGCCAGCCTTGAAATAATGTGTATGCTCTGATATGCCCCAAGATAACCTGGAGTAATCGGAGCAGATTCAGACTATAAATCACATGATTCATATATTCTTGATTCATTCTAGTTGTTGCTGTTCTAGTTGTTTTCTCAAAGGGAACTGTGTGAAATGGCTTTGGATTGATGGTCATTACAGACCGCTAGGCTTGCCTTCTGATTAGATTTGTGCTTTTTTTTTTTTTAACAACACAGATTGCTTTTAGTAATTTCAATCAAAATTACTCACTGCACAAAACTACAGATCCCTTCCCATCTGAGAAAAAAAGGTGAACCTAGTGTCAATTTCATCTCTTTGCAAAAGGCCATTATTCTGTAGACAGTGAAAACAGACTCGTCCTAAATCATAGTTATAGTTTATACTGTCAAATAAGGTAAACTCCCAGCGCTGTGTACACTTTATGAAAGGCTACCAACCGTGTTACTTCAAATCTGCAATCATAATTCATTTCACCAACATGAAAAATGAGACTTTCACCTGCACAAGTACTGAACCGAAATCGGCACTGCTTATAAAAACACACTCAAATGGGAACAAAAGAAAAAGAGTCTGTCATGCCTTTGCTTGAGGCAGTGCTGCTCAAATAGTGCACGCGGTATGATGTCGGGCTGAGCGCGTATAACCCTGGGAAACATGCTTATATGGAAGTGTACGAGAATTAAGTGTAATTGCACCTCCACTCCACTTGTTGGCAGTGGTGCTCTCATTGTCGCGCTATGGTGTAGCGGTTTTTCGCATGAGTAAACGATACGAAGTGCAGCAAACAACCCCTCAAGAAACAACACGAAAAATTTCTAACAGGAACGAAGAGAAAGGTGGCGAGAGACGGAGACATTAAGACATAAATGAGTTGAATGGGTTTAAATAACGATGTATTTTTTTAATTTTAGGCCCATTGGTGCACTTTAAATCTTTTCTATTACAGATTAAAAAAAACAATGTTAATGAAGTTTTTCTTTATTGTTAGTTGAACTCTATTTCTTTTTTGTTTTTAATGTTAATAAAGATATAATGTTATGCAGATGTCTACTAATAACAATTTTATTGAGAAATAATACTATTTATAGTCGCTCGCGGGTCGGGGGGACGACGACATTTTTTTTTCTTCCTAGAGGGGGCGCCACAGAACTGGCTTAAGGGAACTTTACCAGCTATGAAAACACTGACGTTTTCTACACAGATCCCTTTTTCTCTGGAGACCTCTCAAAGGATAAAGCTCTAGTCATCGCAACATCTCAACCTTCCATCCAGAGTTGGGTTCATTTCTCCCAAGCAACTTGCCCTGATATCAGGAAACTTGACTTCTTAAAGGCTGCTCCAGCACGTCCCAAAGGCTTTGAATACGGTCGAGACCTGAGGTGGCAGTTCATTTGTGAAAACTGGTTCCTCATGTTCATTAAACCACTTTCACCGAGTATTGAATTTGTATCCATACCATCAGAGAAGAAGAAGAAGAAGAAGACTGAGCTGAGCTGAGCTGCAACACAAAGCTCTCAATTTACCAGACGATCTACGTTCCAACCCTCACCTACGGTCACGAGATTTGGGTAGTGACCGAAAGAACAAGGTCGCGGATATAAGCGGCTGAAATGAGCTTCCTTCACCGGGTGGCGGGGCTCTCCTTTAGAGATAAGGTGAGAAGCTCAGCCATACCGGCAGAGCTCGGAGTAGAACCGCTGCTCCTCCGCATCGAGAGGGGGACGTTGAGGTGGCTCGGGCATCTGATCAGGATGCCTCCCTGGTGTGGTGTTTCAGGCATGTCCGACCGAGGAGAGACGCTGGAGGGACTATGTCTCTCGGCTGATCCCCCCGAAAGAGCTGGAGGAAGTGACTGGGGAGAGGGACGTCCGGACCTCTTTGCTTAGGTTGCTGCCCACGCGACCCAACCCCGGATTAAGCGGAAGATGAGATGAGACCATCAGAGAAGAATGAAATAAATGAAATGACTCATGCCATCAGAGAAGAAAAACTCGATTGATGGATTGATAAATTATTTAAAAGCCCAAGGTTGTCTTCTTTTTCTGTTTGTTTGCTTTCATACGTAATCCTAAAACGAGGACAAAGATCATAGCACGGTATATTTTGGAGTCTTCAAGACCATCAGAACAGACGGTACAACACACTTCAGTTGTGGAGAGCATATACATCGGTGAGGTGTGTTCTGGTATCATATCCAGTCAAATCAGTTTGCGCCCGTTTCATTTCGACCAACAAATCAGTCATCACTGAATAAATAAAACAAATAAAAGTACTTGTTCTATATAATCCATGAGACACCACCTCCAACCGCAAACAAAATTACACTGTAACAGTTACAGCATTCATTATAGAGTCAGCATGCGACCAAATGTAGAATTAAAGAATCCTTCAGTAATCATGAGATAATCTTTCGAGAGGAGGCTTGTATATATATATTTATACAAGGCTTATAGAAGTCTTCTCATGGGGAAGTAAGGCATACATATTCTTGGACCAGCAGAACATTTTCCCGCCCACATCACTGCAACAGAGTCCCAACGTGAGGCTGTAACATGTCTGCATTCCTCAGCAAATCGTGCATCCCTAATCATTTTCTTACAAGCACGGTTATTATTCATCATCACTAAAAGTTCTTCTTGTCTCTGGGTCATAAAAATAGAAACTAAAGAAATGTCCTGTGTGTGGGCCAGCATTTCGGGCTCAAATTGGCCTCATTAGCCACCTCCGGATCCACAGCCAAGGATCACAGATCTGACATGAAATCATGGTCATCTTCAACCTCGAAGGACGAACAACAACACTCCTGACTACAGCCTGACGCAGTTTCCTAATACCATCACCACCACCACCACCACCACCGTCCTCCTCCTCATTGTCCTCATGGCAAATAAGGCTTTGTGAATTTGCTCTGCTTCTGGTTTTTGTAATTACTGTACATTGTTTTTCTAGGAGAGGGTAAACAGCCGTCAGCCCAACCGGCAACCGAGAGACCAGTGGGGTCACTCTTCGTCTTGCATCTACCCTGTGACCTGTATTGAATGGGTGGACCAACAGTAGTCTGACTCAAGACTCCGAACTCCGACCAACATTGCTCTAAGGATCCATTCGGACATGTGAACCGCCTGGTGACCCCCCATCGAGACGATTCGCAGAACATACAGAATTCCAGCTTTCAGTGACTGAATGGGACGAGTGCTTTCAAAAGAGACCTGCTATGAGCTCCTTTCGAGAGCTTCGTCTCTACAGCAGCCTGCAGGTGATTCTCATACAGAGGGTCTTCGACTCACTGTAGTCTTTATTAGAAACACTGATTCTGGGGAAATCTTCACTATGCTCTCTTCCTTTCTTTCTTTCTTCCTTTTCGGCTTTTCCCCCTCTTCACTCTCTCTCTCTTCACTATGGTCTCTAAACAGTCCCAAATCTTCCACGCATGGGTTCCACAAGATGCTGGTTCTATCTAGTCCATGTAGGCATGACTGCAGATTCCTGCGGATTTTCAGGCACATTTTTATGCTACAAATATTTCATTCTACCACGTCACAAGGTTTTTGGGATTTCTCAATTACTTTCTGTGGCGCCCCCCCCAGGATGAAAATAACATTTCACCCCCACCGCAACTATAAATGGTATTATTTGTCTATAAAATTGTTATTAGTACACCTCTGCATAACATTGTATCTTTATTAATATTAAAAACAAAACAAAACAAAAAAATACAGTTCAACTTACAATAAAGAAAAACTTCATTAACATTGTTTTTTTTTTTTTTATCTGTAATATAAAATATTTAAAGTGCACAGAGTCAAACTCATTTATGTCTTAATGTCTCCGTCTCTCTCCACCTTTCTCTTCGTTCCTATTAGAAATTTTTTGGTGTTGTTTCTTGAGGGGTTGTTTATTGCACTTCATATCATTTGCTCTTGCCAAAAATGGTGACAACAATGAGAGTGCCACTGCCAACTAGTGGAGTGGAGGTGCAATTACACTTAATTCTTGTACACAATTCCAGAAAATCATGGTCGGCATCATACAGTGCCCCACTATTTGAGAAGCACTGGCTTACAGTAAAGTAGCAGGGCAGTAGTGGCCTGGTGGTAAAGGTGCTGGATCACTCATCCTAAGGTTGAGGGTTTAAGTACAACTCTCAACGGGTTGTAACTGTCCTCCCCAGTGCAGCTACAATGCAGAGTACACTCACCTACCTGCAACCCTAATTAAGTGGTTACAGAAATGTTGAGGTTCTCTTTGGGAGTAACGAGGATGGATAGGATCAGGAATGAGCACATCAGAGGGACAGCACATGTAAGACGTTTTGGAGACAAAGTCAGAGAGGCTAGATTGAGATGGTTTGGACATGTACAGAGGAGGGATAGTGAGTATATTGGTAGTAGGATGCTGAGACTGGAACTACCAGGTAAAAGGCCTAGAGGAAGACCAAAGAGACGATTCATGGATGTGGTGAAGGAGGACACGAAGGTCGTTGGTGTAAGAGAAGAAGATGCAAATGATAGGGTGAGATGGAGGCAGATGATTCGCTGTGGCGACCCCTGAAGGGAAAAGCTGAAAGGAAAAGAAGAAGACAGAAAATGAATGAAGGTATCAATAGAAAGCATTCCTCGTGCCATTACACCACCTCCGCCAGCCGAGACTATTAGCACAAAGCAGGCCTGGTTCATGGATTCACACTGACAAAATCTTACTTTCCGATCTCTGCGTCTAATCAAAAATCAAGAAACATCAAACCAGGCTATATTTTTTCAGGTTTTCAGCTATCCACTTGTCGTGAGTCTGTTCACACCGAAGCTCCAGCTTTCTCTTCTTGGTTGACAAAAGTGGAACCAACATGACCTTCTGTGACAGCCAATCCAGCTCAAGGTTTGATGTTTTGTGCATTCTGCAGTACTTTAACTCTGTACGATTGTTCTGAGTGGGTATACGAGTTACTGTCACCTTTCAAACTAGTTCGACCATGCTCTCTTCACCTCTCTCATCGACAGAGTGTTTCCAGCAGCAGAACTGCCATCACGGGATGTTTTACTTCATTGTGCCGTCTGACAATAATTTTATTGCGCAAACTCTAGAGACCCATTCGTGCAAAAATCCCACGAGAACAGAAGTTACAAAAACTGAAATAAAAGCATTTGCAACAGTTGTGCTACAGTCAAAATCCCAGAGCTGATATTCCCCCCATTCTAATGGTTGATGTGAGCATTACCCAACGCCGTTGGCCTGTATCTGGCCTTTATCAGTAAGATGTAATGCATTACACATATGCTGCGTGCTTGGCAGATTAGAAGACTGCATGAATGGGAGGTGTTTCAATAATAAAATGCACAGTTAGTGTATAATACACTGTATATGCAAAGCTGGTAAATGACAAAAAGAGAGAGCAAGCAAAATATTGATAAATGTTTTGTATAAAATAAAAACAACAATAAATAGTACAACACTTCCCAGGAATCGTATCACCTCTTTTTATTCAAACTGGAAGGACCCGTTTCATCGTAGTTAGATTTACAAGATCGGCAATCATGGCAACACTGAAAGCTAAAGTTTTTAATGGTTTTTTTATCACAATGAAAACTCAAAGAAGGAAAAAACTTTGTTTGTTTGTTTGAAATACAGTACCAGTGACTTCATCTAACATCATCTTATCAACATTTTGTGCTTCTTTCAATAAATTTAATTTATTTAATTAAAAAAAAAACAACTAAACAGATCATTGTATTACATGCCAACTTTTAAATGTTTCATAAACTCTGAAATGTGAAAATACATTCATTTAATTTGATCACTAAAACTCAGCTCACTGTATACTGGTACAGTTAGAACATATAGGAACATAAAATTGAATAAAGTTTAATGCATCTGAATGTTTTAACTACAGGCGCTATGACCGTTGCAATCATATCTGATCAAATGGATACAGAGGTTGATTTAAATTTTGATTCAAAGAGTTTGTATTGATATACAGTGTAACCTCGACTTGCGAGAGTCTTTAATAATAAATTTTCCATGATACAAGCTTCGATCCCACCAAAAAGCTGCCCCATCCAACGAGTAAATTTTGATTTACGAGCTCTGCTGGGGAAATGGCTTTTCTGGGTTGATTAGCCTCGTATTCGTCCGCGCTCCGAGAACGCCTTGCACATGGCTTCTCAATTATTTTCTGTGATGCCCCTGATAGGAAGAAAAAACTTTTTTTTTTCAGGACCTTCAGGACCCCCCCCCGCACACACTTCACCGTATCATTTGCATGGTGCTTTTTCCCTACACCATAGGGAACACAGTGAGAGCGCCACTGCCGCCTACTGTAGAGAATGTGCAATCACAGTTAAAGATGGTACAGTATGTTTAAAAAAGCATGTTCCCCAGGGTCATACGTACCAATTAGCCTCGTATTCTTCCGAATGTATTCCTCCCCGCCTTTTTCCGCGCCGGCATTTGTAGTGTGCACATGCACAAAAAAGTTTTCTTGTTTTATTATTATTTATTGTTAATTACAGTGTTCTTAATGTTACCGTACATTATTATTGTGAAATGCTTATTGTTACATGTTTATCTTAAATATATTATGTCAAAAATACATGTTTGTGTCAGATTACAAGAGTCTGGGAGGAGGTTGAAACGGATTAATTGGGTTTCTATTTTTTTTTTTCCGATGGGAATCTTTGTTTTATCTAACAAACATTTTGACTTACGAGCTCGCCCTCGGAAAGGATTCATTTCGTAAGTCAAGGTACCACTGTACTCAGTATTTGACCCCTGATAACAAAATGATTTATATGAGCACAAAAATCAGAACGAGCCTGTACCTTTATCTATAGGGACGTGTAGGGGTTACAGGAAATGTTTAAATTCCTTTACACTTTGGAAGTGTGTACTTTCACTGCTGTACTGTGTAAAGCCGCTTTGCGACAATGTGAGTTGTAAACAGTGTCATACAAATAAAACTGAATTGAATTAAATTGAATTGAATCTATGCTGCACTCTTTTTACTAGTTATATTTGGAGGCCTTCCTATACTTTCATTTCCCAAGCCACTTTATCCTTTACGACCCAAGGAGGCTGGAGCCCATCTCAACTGACTACAGGCAAAGGCAGTGTACGCACTAAACTTGTGAGAACACCGCAGGCCCAACACACCCACACACACCCACACACACAACCAATCACACTCACATTCACACCTGGGGCAATTAAGAATATTCAATTAGATTAACGTCTATGTTTTTTGACTGTGGGAGGAACTCAAAGTACTTGAAGAAAATTCGTGCAAACACAGGGAGAACATTCCAACTCCACACAGTGAGAAGGTCCATGGTGCTCAAACCCAGGACCTTATTGCTGTGAGATGGTGAGATGGAAATGCTTCACACTTTGTCGCCGTGTCGCCCAGTCGGGGATATGTCAGTATTTAACACTCCACTAGCTAACCTTTGTACAACGCCAATACAGAGCCAATACAACTGCGACAATTTTTTAGGGAGGAGCCTGCAGGACACAACAAAAATATCAATAGTAATGTAGCTGTGGCTCTGAATCCAGCCTTTAAATATTAGCTAAAACCTTTGGATGAAGTATATGGTGGTTACTTCTTGTACCTTCTCAGTCCGCTGTTTTTCTACTACTGTTATATTTGTACACTTTTAAGGTAAAAAATAATCGATCCTTTAAAAAGCCTCTTGGTCAGTATTTGCATATTAAAGCAAAAGGACAATGGTGCACTCTCAGAGTAGAGACACAATAACAAAATCTCTCACCAAAATATGGGTCGTTCACCTGAGTCTAAATAATTTCAAAACAACAACAATGGTAATAATAATAATAAAAATAATAATAATAATAATAATAATAAAAATAATAATCTTTATCCATAGTGCAATTCATGAATCAATTCTTGCTCCCTCAGTTAACTGCTAATCAGAGTGTGGAGTAACGGTTGACCTCTGACTCTTGGTTGCTGCCTGGCTGAAACTTACAGACACAAAGTAAGAAAAGCACCCCGAGTCGTAACCAGAGCGCTGCCTGTGTCTCTGATGCAACACAGAGTCAGAGCTTTCAGGTCAGACACTGTGTTCTCTCTCGAAGACATGTTTAGGAGTGGGAGTGATGTATTCAGTGTCTGCTTTGCCCTGTACAACTATGTTATGCTGACATAATACGTGTGTGTGTGTGTGTGTGTGTGTGTGTGTGTGTGTGTGTGTGTAGCTGCTAGCTACCATCTCCATGTATGGTGTGAGTGTTTACCCAGTCCTTGACGTGACTGTACCCAGAATGGCCTAACCATACTGGGCCTGAGGCGAGGCCTAAATACACCAAACTATAAAACACTGCGTACAGCCTACTCCATCCTCTTTCGCGCCCACTCAATACACCCCCCAACACACACACTCACACACATTGCAATACACTTCAAGCACTCTTATCATAATGAATTAGCAGTCTACAGTTCTGATTTGTTCCAAGGTTAACCAGACCCCTCATTTGCCCGCCCACAAGACTCGAAGTTTCATCAAGGGGTGAAAGGGAGCACTGTTAATATGGTAATTAATGGGAGGTTTTTCAGCTTGGCAATACTGAATCAAAAAAAGGTTTAATTTTAAAATCCCTTGTATTATAAAGAAAGTTGTATGTTTGCTCACTCAAGGCCACAGTAGCGTAATATCAAACAAAAAATACATAGCTGAGACTCCGCGCATATCGACCTTGAGTCCTGCATTACCTTTGCTAATTTACTTTGGTTACTGGACAAATACAACAGCACACTCACAACCTACCTGCGTTGCATTCAGCAGCGGCTACTAATTAAATAAACTGAAATGTCCCTGTATAAATAAAATAAAACTTTAAAATCAAATAGCAGCAATGGCAGATGATGATCACAATGTTATGCCAAATAAACATGATGAGCCTGAACACAGAAAGCGACATCACTGCCAGCTGACGGCTAGATGTTGACATAAATGGGTTTCCCCCCTCCCTGGACATACAACTTAATTTCTCTTTAATTTTCAAGTATGAAACCAGTGGCTACAGCACCAGTGGATCCATGATAGCTTGCCATGATGAATTTAGTTTTGCTGAACTTTAGCTGCCTGTTCCTTTTCTGCCTTCTCTTTAGCTTTTTCCTTCTCTACCAGCTTCTCTTCTTTCTGCAGCATCAACATGATCTCCGCCACCTGTGCCGTGGAGATGTCCACATCCTCCTTATCGATCAGCTCCACAACCTAACACATACACACACACACACACACACACACACACACACACACACACACACACACACACCCACACACACACACACTAAATAATAAGAAGCTTTATTAAAACTGTTACATTACTTACATTACATTACTCAATACTTTAAAAAGCTATACAGTGGAACCTCAACTTACGAATGCCCCAACAAACGAAAAATCCGGGTTACAAAAAACATTTTCCTAAAATTTTTGTCTCTGGATACGCAACAAGTTCACATTACGAAAGCACCATCTCAGAAATTCAAACAATGCACGAGTTGCTCTCCATTGACTATCTCCCAACAGCCCGCTCCGCTGGCCTCCCATTGGCTATCTCCCACCATCCCACCCTGCTGGCCTCCCATTATCTAGGAGGGATGACACAGTTCCCTCCCATTGGCTATCTCCCAACATCCCACCCCGCTGGCCTCCCATTAGCTAGGAGGGATGACGCAGCTCCCTTGAGTAGCAGCTTGTTTCATGAGTTTTTCGAGTGTGCTCACTGCAACTTTATTTTTCGGCTCAGACTTTTAACCTTGAATAAACATTTGTAAGATTATAACTCTGCTAAGAAGACATGGTCAACACGAAGTAAGTACCTTAAAAGGTATGCTTTTATCATTTTTAAAGGGTAGTATTGGGGGCCTTGGGACGAATCACGCGTTTTACATGTAAAATGCGGTTCAACTTACGAAAAGTCCAGGCTACGAAACCACTTCCGGAATGGATTCATTTCGTAAATTGAGGTACCACTGTACATTTTTCTACATTCTGGATGGGATTCATGTCGGTCTCTCTCTCTCTCTCTCACACACACACACACACACACACAGTCTCTATCTTTCTCTCGCTCTCTCTATCTATCTATATTGCTCTCAAATCACGGAAAATTTTTCAAATTGCAGATGTCTGTGAGCTCATGGGCAATTCCACCCTGATGGAGTTACATCTGTAAGGTGTCGGAGTCATTTCAGCTAGTCTCACACAACCCATTGAAGCTTATGTATGAACGTAGTCAAGATCTTGAGGTATTTAGGCAGGAAACAAAAGATAATCGTCTGCATACAAATTCGCTAAAACGTTTTTAAAAAATGTTTAAACATTACAGCGGTACTGAATCGTGTACTCGATGTAATAGGGGGTCAGCTTGCTAATATACTGACTGGAGTAGAGAACAAGAAGTGCAGCATTGGCTGAAAAATTCTGTGGCAGGCGTTACATCTAATTCATTAAAAAATACGATTTCAAATAAAAAGACATTTGTTTCTGAAAACATTTTACTGATTCGCTTTGATTAAAAAAAGACATTCTTCAATAATGATGAGTTTACATCAAGTTACCCTTTCATGCATTTCTGGATTTAAAGAATTTAAGAAATCTGAGAAGGTTCTACTGGTTCTACTAATTCCACCCCCTGCATGCTCGACTTCTCTAGAGGTACCTGTACAAAGAATATATAACAAACCCAGAAATCAAGCCATACAAACAACAACAACAACAACAACAACACTCAAATGACGAAACCTCACTCAGTACTGAAGTCCATAAACTGTGGCGCTCATCTTTTGACAGTCAAAGGTCATGTGGGAAAGAGATATTTTCGTAAGAATTTAAGTTGTATTGTGAGGGTGGGGGGTTTATGAATAAGGTGCACTCTTTCACAATTTAGAAATAAAAATATTTTGCCTGGTCATGTACCATTTTCATGGAACTGCCCTCATGCGTGAGGAACGCAGCAGACAAAAGACCCTCAGAGTGTTTACACTACATGATCAGCAATGTATCATACTCTACTGTCTCATGTTTCAACTCAACCCTGTTATTAATTATTTTCCTGTAACAGCACATCTCATCATCTTTCATTCCGGTTGCAACATAGGAACTACGGACAAGTCAAAGGGAAGGAGACACACCTCATTAGAGTTTTATCTGTGAAACTCATTTATATTATTTAATTCAGTGCAGACTACAGTGTAGTGTAAATCTTTCAAAAACATTATGGTGCCTATTTACTTTGATATTATGATACACAGACACACACACTCACGTTCTGCCCCTTCCCGCGGATCATGAAAATCCGTGAGTTACTGACGCGGTTTTAAAACCCTATGTATGATATTACATACAGTAAAGTATGCTTCTTAAACACATTCTATAGGCAGTCTTACTCATTAATACAGTAATAATGCAGTAAAATGTAGTAATGATTAAGTAAAAACTTTTTAATTTTGTACTGTGATAATATTTATGAATAAATAAAGCACTTAGGCTCCTTACCAGAAGCTAGAGAAGACACAGGGCAATTTGAGTGACATCATAGGGCTTAAATAATCATTAAAAACACGGGGTAAAAAAAGTGAATTTACAATTCAAGCAATCCCGTTCATAACGTGCGCGAAGGAGAATAAAAAAAAAAAAAGAGGTGTACTCATCTTCAGCAACCAATCAACAGGCGGGAGAAACAAAAGCTCTCAGCCATTGGCTAAATTGGAATCACGTGCCAGTAACTTCCGAGGCTACCGCTAATCCGAGAGTACGCAGGACCACGACTGGTGAACCGCGAAAAGGGCGGGGGGTTACTGTATAGTACTACCCTTAGACATAAATACTAGGGCTACGCTCAATATATATTATGAAATAAACAAGCAAAATTACCAGGACAATTTAACTTATTTTGTCAAAAATATAACAGAATAGCAAACCACACATTTCTTAAAACTAGATATAATGAACTTTGCAAATATTTAAGAAATATATGATAAAAAATATATACCTGCTAACAGGTCTTCATTATTACTACTTCACCTGTAAATTATTATAAACTAACATGTAAAGTTTTTTTTTTTAAATTACAATAATAATTATGAAATATATAATAAATCTTAATTTTGTTGGAAAAATGTTAATACAATAAATATTTTAGCAACATGAAAAAAACTATATTTGGCACCTGTACTTATTACCTATTACACCTGTCTCATTAGCACCCACACTTTATAAATCATATAAAACAACAAGTGTAATTAGCACCAGTTATAACGACCACATGGTCCGCCTCAAGTTTCAAGTCATTTCATAGCCGTCAAAAGTGCAGCCTTTGCAGAGGGATGATAATTAGGCTCATTCCATTGAAGTAATGCTGCCGGAGAATTACACTACAAATACTGGCTCAGTTGTTTGTACCTATTTAGGGTCATAGTTTGTTGATTAGCTTGCTGATTTCCAAGGACTGGATCAGTAGACCAATAATCGGAATAATCATGAACTCGATTTATTCCCATTAATATTGGTTAACTGACTACTTTCTGTGGCATCCGTTTCGGCACAATGAGTATCAGGGACTTGCTTTTGTTGTTGCTTTACGCGGAAATAGACATTACATTCAGAGGCAATTTTCTCGAAGACAGTTGCATGAGAAATAGTCCTTCGGAGTAGCGATAGCTGTATTAAAATTATGTGGCAATTTTGGCCCGGACTGTAGTGTAAACTTTTGGCCCGGACTGTAGTGTAAACTGTTCAAGCTTCTGTCATTGCAAATGTCTACTCCAACTGTCAACCGATACAGCATCATTTTGACCTAGATCTGCATTCGGCCTTTGCGGTGCATCTGCAGTATTGCGGAAATTCCTAGCCAACCGGGAAAGGGCTAGGTCATCCCCTTCATTGTCAGTTTCGTCAGTAATTTCTTCATCTTCTGCTTCAAAACCAGAAAATTCCAACCCCAAACTAGACCCTAAATACGGCTCGTTAAATTCTCCATCATCGTTACTTACATTTGCTTGTGCGGCTATTTTGTTTGTTGTGACAAACACCTTTGATTCGTTTCGTGTACGTTTTTGCTTGTATAATGAACAACTTATTCCGATTTACGTATGTAAAATGTATTAACAATTCCTACTGCCCCTGTGCCATATACTGGGTTAATCAGAACATGGTTCCTACGTAGTTAGGACGCTGTTATGGAGGCAAGTTTAAAAGTGTGTCAAATGTCGTCATTTCGGATTCACCATAAGGCATCATATATCATATACAGCAACGCTCGCAGGACGTCCTATGTTGTTATTAAGAGGGATAGAGTTATGAAATCAATAAGTCTAAAAATGATAAATTTAAGTTGAAATAATAAGGAATACTTGAATGACACCCTCCATGGAGGAGAAAGACCCTGTGGGTTTGGGTGGGGGTCCATTCATCACTGGGGCTGAGGTCACAGAGGTAGTCAAAAAGCTTTTCGGTGGTTGGGCTCCAGGGTGGATAAGGTCCACCCTGAACATCTCAGGGCTCTGGATATTATAGGATTGTCTTGGTGGACACGTCTCTGCAATCGATGGTTGAACCTCAGATTCAGGAGGAACAATATGGTCCCCTTCCTGGTCACGGCACTCTCAACCAACTCTATACACTCTACAGGATCCTTGAGGGGGCACGATATGTCCACTTGGTGTTTTGTGGATTTCGACCGTGTACCTTGAGCTACCTTGAGGGATGTGCTCCTGGAGTATGCGGTACCAGACCCGTTCGGTCTCTGTATCACTGGAGCCAGAGCTTGGTTCGCATCGGTAACAACAGGTCAAATTCTTTTCCAGTGAGGGTTGGAGTCCGCCAAGGCTGTCCTTTGTCACCGACTCTGTTCGTAATTTTTATGTACAGAATATCTAGGTGGAGCCGTGGCACTGAGGGGTTCTGGTTGGTGGCCATAGGATCTCCATAGGATGCTTTTTGCAGATGATATCATTTTGGCATCATTGATACAGGACCACCAGCTCTCACTGGAGCAATTCGCAGCCAAGCGCGAAGTGGCCGGGATGAGAATCAGCACTTCGAAGTCCGAGATCATGGTTCTCAGCCAGGAAAGGGTGGAATGCACACTGCGGGTCTGGAATTAGATCCTACCCCAAGTAGAGAGTTCATGTATCTCAGGGCATTGTTCACGAGTGAGGGATCAACAGGTGGATCGCTGCAGCCTCTGCTGTAAAGCAGAGCTTGCACCGGTTTGTCGTGGTGAAGAGGAGCTGAGCCACAAAGTTCTCAATTTACCAGTCAATCTACAGTCCAACCCTCATCCTGTGGTCACGAGCTTTGCGTGGTGACCAAGAGAACAAGATCATGGATAGAAGCGGCTGAAATGAGCTTTCTTCGCTGGGTGGTGGGGCTCACCCTTAGAGATAGGGTGAGAAGCTCAACCATCCGAGAGGAGCTCAGAGTAGAGCCGCTACTCCTCCACGTTGAGAGGGGTCAGTTGAGGTGGTTTGGAAATCTGATTAGAATGCCTCCCAAAAGCCTGCCTGATGTGGTGTTTCAGGCATGTCTGAGCAGGAAAGGACCCCGGGGTTGACCAAGAACACGTTGGAGGGCCTCGGTGTTACCCCCAGAAAAACCGGAGGAAATGGCTAGAGAGAGGGACATCTGGGCTTGCTTTGCGTCTGGTTGCTTAGGTTGCTGCTTCCGTGACCTGACCCCAGATTAAGCAGAGAATGATGATGAAATAATTTTATCCTTCAAGCTTAGCTTTTGTTTAAAATCCACCATTTGTAGGAATTACAGCATTGCAGAGGATTAGAATTCTCTGTGTTCATTTGTCAAGGTAAGTGAAGAAGTGTCAACCTAGGCTTCCTGAAGCACCTCCCATAAGTTGGACCTTAATGGCACTTCTTCCATACCATACAGTCAAGCTGTGCCCACAACATCTCAATCAGGCTGAGATCCTTTGACTGCGCTGGCCACTTCATCACTTACAAAATACCAGCTGACTGCTTTTTCTCTATATAATTCTTGCTTAACTGTAGTTTGGGGTACTATGGATCATTGTTCCCTACAAGAGGAAGGTGGTTCCAATCAGACACTGCCCACAGGGTATGGCATGGTGCTGCAAAGTTGAGTGAATGCCTTATCTGTATAAAATCTTTTCTACAATTCTCACACTTCACCTCCACCAAGGCACCCCAGACCATCATATTTCCTCTACCATGTTCGTCAGGTGGCATCAAGCACGCCTCTAATAGCTTCTCCTTTATTCTGTGCCTTAAAAATATTTTTATTATCCGGCCTCAGAGATGGCTTTTTCTTTGGAACTTCAGGAAACACCTCACTCATAAGAGAGAAGTTTAGGTCACGACCAATGACGCAGAGAAAAAGTAGACTGTGCACAGGCCCCTTTCACGTGCCGTTTTGTATATTTCATCGCTCAAGTTCTGGAGACAGGCTGCAGGTTCTGATTCCCCTCGAGAGCTCTTTGTTCTCACATTAAGCGAATAAAACTAACGTGTATGCCTCAGATGATTGATTTCTGAACCTGAGAGCGATACTTGTGTGGAATATATTGATAACATTTATTTCCGAGATTGTTCATCCTCTTGTACAAAAAGTGTCCGAAAAATTCCTTGTAATTTGTGGAACACATCAATTGAAATCCCTGCTACACTATACTAAGACAAGAGAGGTGGGCGTGGCAGTTGACATGTCTTGCATGGGGGAATACTGTATTATTAAGGTCTGTACCTCCGATTATGTGTCGATGTATCTTCCAAACTCTCCTGGGCATGCTGCAAACGTTTAGATTATATTCATATCTCTAGGGATCCAAAACATCCCAAGTATTTACGTTTATCGCATCGTTTTCCATATCAATGTGTGTAATGTTTACCATGCTTTTTGCCCTAACCGGAAGGCAGAGCCTATTGACCATGGCGGCATACATAATGTATGCAGAGTGCGCAGTCTAGTTTTTCTTCTACGTCATTGGTCACGACCCAGAAGACTTGTAATCTCCGTCTCTAGTGATCTGACTGCATGACCGAGGGAATAATAGATAATAAAATATTATAATATAATTTAATAATAAAAAATAGTAGGGGGATCCGGGCTTTATGTCCAACTCGCACAATCGTTAAACTCAGACACTTAAGATGAAGAATTTGATGAATTTGTGGCGTGGAATGAACTGAAAAAGTGAGTTTATTGTTTTATATTGTTAGAGCTGAACAGTGATGAGAGTTATTGTGAAGTATATTATTTTATATTATTATAACTGAACAATGTTGAGCGTTACTGTTAGAGCTGAATGAAGTTTGACTTACTTTTGTTTCGCTTAATGCACCTTATAATCTGGTGCACCTTATGTATGGGCAGGACAGTTCGATCATCATTCATTGCTATTGCGCCTTATAATCTGGTGTGCCTTATGGTCCGGAAAATACAGTTGTAATTCATCACTTCCTGTTTCCCTGGGTATAAATATAACATGACACAGAGGCCATTTCTCTTGTCGACTTTTCGACATGGGGAAAAACAAAGGAACACATCATTCAAGTAAAGCAGATGTGTGTCGACCTTCACGAGTCAGGCAATGGCCACAAGAAAAATCGCCCCTTGCCTGCAAATACACATATCTACTGTCAAAAGAATCATTAAGAAGTTTTTTTTTTAAAAACTGGAACAGTGCTATACCAGCCTGGAAAAGGACGCAAGGTTATTTTGCAAACACGCACAGTGAGGATGTTGAGAGAAATAAAAAGTTCTCCAAAGCTCACTGTTAAAGAATTGAACAAACGGTAGCATCTTGGGGACATAAATATTCCAAAACAACCACCAGGTGCCATCTAGACGTCAACAAGCTGTCTGTGAATGAGAAAAGTTTTTTTTCCATGCATGGTGCCCAATCATAAATGCAAAATCCTGGAGCGGTCCTCTGACTTCAACTGATCATGTGTTTTGGTCAGATGAGACCAAGATAGAGCTTTTTGGCAACAACTACTCTAAGTGGGTCTGGTGGAACACAAAAGGTGATAGAGAAAAGCACCTCATGCCCACTATGACGTATGGAGGAGAATCTGTGATGCTGTGGGCCTGTTTCTCCTCCCGAGGCCCTGGGAACCTTGTTATGGTGCATGACATCATGAAAACAAATCTACACACAAATGTTTCACCAGACACAGAATCAAGCTCCTTCCATGGCCACCTCAGTCCCCAGACCTCAACCCCATTAAAAACTTATGTAGTGAGCGGAAGAGGAGAGTGCAGAGGAGAGGACCAGGTCGCCGGATGATTCAGAGAGATTGTGCAGAGAGGAAACGGTTCAAGATCCGTCTTTCAGTATTCACCCATCTTGTGAAATATTCTAGGAGATTAGGTGCTGTTTTGCTGGTAAAGGGGGTTGTACAAAGTATTAACATCAGGGGTGCTAATAATTGTGGCACACATGATTTGATGTAAAATAATTATTGTTATTATTATGTTTCAATATTATTTAAAACAAAAATTACTTTATTAGAAGCCAGTCTTAACTTGCAGTGCCAACAAATTGGCCAAAAAATGCATAATAAAGAAGAAAAAAAAAGACATATATAAGTCGCACTGTATTATAAGTTGCAAACTCATGGAAACTGTCTACCTTGGCTTGGATTGGCAGTTTTTGAGATGGTTGTTGTCCTCGCTCTGATAGAGAGGCGGTTGTGTTGCATAAAGCGGTAACACCAAGAAAGTCACACAAAGTCATTTCTATTCGTCTCCTTGACAACTACCTGGACGTGGCGATGCAACTGCACAGTTGACAAGCCTGTCCCTGAGACCCAAGCCCCCATATTTGAGCTCGTTCATCTATCTGTGGCCATCTAGCTTTTAGCTCGCGATTAGCTTTTAACCCGAGATTAGCTATTTTTGTTTTCTTCATTGCAGTAATAATAATCTCCGCTTTTTGGCCCCCTTGTTGCCTTCTTGCGGTTGTGAGTATAAAAATAAACATGAGAAATTATGTTCTTTATTATTATGATGAACAAAATTATATGTAATAATGTCACTTCCTGGACATGGAGACACCACCGCACTGTTGAAAAGCCTCTCCCTGCAGCACGTTGCTCAAGCACCCATGTGTATCGCATCGCAGTTTTTAAAAAAATAAATAAATATTCATCGAATTAAAAAATAAGGAAAATAAGGAAGAATTGGGGATAAAGTTAAGGAAAATGCTGCAAAACAAGGCCAATTATGCAAAAAAAAAAAAAAAAAAAAAAACACCCTACTTTGCAGATTTCGATGGTCCTGTGGGGTTCTCGGTCCCAATTAACCGCAGAAAGTGAGGGATCCTTGTATATATGTAAATAAATATGACAGACCATATAAAGCTGTCCTGGCACAAACTGTTACCTTGATGACATCATCAATGTCGATCTTGCCATCCTTGTTTTCATCCAGCGCATCAGCGATGCTCTGGAGCTTGTGCTCTGGAATGCTCTGTATCTGCCTCATGATTGCAATGAGCTCATTGATGCTAATCAGGTTCTCTCTGCAGGAAGGGAACAGGTAGCATACAGGGAAGAGTTAGGTTTAACACAGCAGTCAAGTGCAATGTTGGAGAAGAGCCTGCTTTGCAATAACTCTATATCTACCAATTACTGTACAACAATCTACCAAAATGCTTTGCACAACCTGTATGGTATTTCTTTATGTAATAGATCAGTAATATTTCCATTCAGTGTATCCTTTTCTATACAAGACAACGTTAAGTGTTTGGGGAATAATTGGCTGTCAAAACATAAAATGTTATTTTCAATTCAGCACAGGAAAAGAAAGCAATTACATTTTGAGTGAAAAGTTGTTGATTTGTTCTGTGATCTTCAGTACCGAGAGCAATAATGTGGTATAATAACAAAAATATATAATGATAGTCTTATCTATGAGGACACTTTTCCACGAATAAAAACACCTGAACTGTAGTTTCATGTTCCACTCGTCTTCAATTCACAAGTTAAAATGGATATTATATTATTTGTGTGTTAACTGCCAATCAACACTCAGAATTTTCACCTTTGAGTTGAACACAGTGCAACCCATCCATCTGCTATCTATACCACTTATCTGTCAGAGTTGCAGGCTTGAGACTTCCGGTGTGAGGTGGGTTACACCCTGAAACCGGTCCCAACCTTCTCACAGTCAGTCAGCAGTGCTAACTGCTGAGCCACTGTGCCCGTGCCGCCCAATCCAAAGCTCAGTATAACACACAACTACTTTCAGGCATTGAGAATCAACTGAATGATCGTAGGACTTCTAATCCTAATACCACAAAATTAACCAAATTAATTATTTAACTATTAGATTCAACTAGAAGAAACAAGCAAATCAACTTGAGCCAGACCCCGATGGTTAAAAGAAACTGCCCGAATCATTTTTCAAAGCAACCCAGGAAATGTGTGTTAATGGTTTTATGATGCAAAACAACCCACAGACCACCAAGCATCTTTTCTTACCTTTGTAAGTCATTACATTTCTCAAAGAAAAATCTATTAAAAAACAAACAAACAAAAAAGTAATCTATTAATTAAATATACAACCTGTGTTATAATTAGCTCTGTTGAAACCATAAACACAAACACCACAGGACTGTACATCATAAAACAGAGTGAGCAGTGAAGACATTTCAGACACATTGTAAAAATAGTACAAGTCAACCAACCAATCAATCAATAATAATAACGAAGGTAACACATTTGATTATTATTATTAATTTTGAATTACGAAAGAAGGAAAAACATTCACAGGAAACTCTGTACCTGTGCATGTATTACACAGAACACACAAAAAAACATCATTTCAAAAAAACATCATTTCTTTCAAAAAAAAATTATTCCCAGTTTTTTCACTAATTCACTAATGACTTTCAAAATACAGTGGTACCTCACCTTACGAAATTAATCCGTTCCAGAGACTTTTTCGTAACCTGGATTTTTCATAAGTTGAACCGCATTTTACATGTAAAACGTATGATTCGTTCCAAGGCCACCAATACTACCCTTTAAAAATGATAAAAGTATACCTTTTAAGGTATTTACTTCGTGTTGACGATGTCTTCTTAGCATAGTTATAATCTTACAAATGTTTATGCAAGGTTAAAAGCCTGAGCCGAAAAATAAAGTTGCTATGAGCACACTCGAAAAACTCATAAACAAGCTGCTGCTCAAGGGAGCAGCATCAACCCTCCTAGCCAATGGGAGGCCAGCGGGGCGGGTTGTTGGGAGATAGCCAATGGGAGGGAGTTGCGTCATCCCTCCGAGTCAATGGCAGGCCAGCGGGGCGGGATGTTGGAAGATGGTCAATGGGAGAGCAGCTCGTGCATCGTTTGAATGTTTGAATGGCGCCTTTCGTAAGGAACACCTGTTTTGTATACAGAGACAAAAATTTTGGAAAATGTTTTCGTAACCTGGATTTTTCGTTTGCTGGGCTATCATAGGGTGATTCGATTCCTAATATTTTGTTTAATTTCTTATGATAGTTGAAATTCATCTACCCAGCTAGAAAAGTGTACACTCCCCTATAATCATGGCTTTTAAACACAAATCCTGTTTATCCTTAAGGCACCAATAATAAAAACAGTAAAATACCTAACGAAAAAAACCTTTAAGGGGGAAAGAAAATGACAAAAACTGAATGATACTGATTAATGTGACTGTGTGCACATGTAGAATGACTGATTATACACGATACACGTTATCAGTGCCGTGCATGGAACACAGTAAAGGTCATCATCAGCATGTTGGGGGGGAGGGCACCTCATTGCTATTCGCAAGAACAGGACGTCCCTCTAAAATCGTTGAAAGGATAAGATGAAAACATATCAGGCTGACTGCCAAGAGATCTACAGAAACATTAAAGGAGATTCAGGAATGTCAAGTAAACAGCGACATCTCCAACTCATTAGGCTGGAAGTGTAGATGGCCGAGCATTCATAAGGAGAGAGGAGGAATAAACCGAAGTGGTCACTTTTCTTAATAATAATAACAATAATAATAATAATAATAATAATAATAACTATAAATTAATTAATGAGATTGATCATGGGCCTGGCCTGGTGGTAAAGGTGCTGGATCACTGATCCCAAGGTTGGGATCTATCAACGGGTTGTCACTGTCCCCCGCCCCCCAGTGCAGCTAACTGGGTTATCAAAGGCCGGCTATGTCTCTCACCGTCTATGGCGAGAGGTTCCATTGCTGACTTTCGACAACAGGAACTGCATAACCATCAGCGTGTTTCTGCCCTGTGATAAACAGGCGAGCCGTCCAGGTTGTACTCGGCACTCATCCAGAGTAGGCTGAGATGGGTGCCAGCCTCGCCACGACCCTAATTAGGATTAAACGATTGAATTAATCGAAATGTTTTACCAATGCAAATATTTTCGAAACAGTACATCTTCGTTTCTACCCAAAATTATATTCGATGGACACGTTTTTTTTTTAATTAGGGCGCTTGCATCACGGTTTTTTGAATCAGTGCACCAATGGGAATCCGTGAATCTTATCATCCCTATTCCCTACAACAGTCTACAACTGGTAACAGTCTCATCGTCTTTACATGTCAAAGATAGACCTAAACTTCATTTCATGTGGACAGCAGGTCTCTATTAGACAGCTTATGATTGGGAAAAAGAAAGAAAAAAAAAAAAACAGAGGCTTCAGATGAAGAAAAACAACAACTTTTCAGAGTGGCACCACAGAACACAAATCTAAATGCTCTCCAGAATATGTCGACTGATGTGAAGAAAGCTGTCCACAGGAGATCTCCTTGGAAATCAATAAATTTGGGGTCATTTTCAATTAAAAGTTGCCAAGACATGATGTGCTGGTAGAGTCCACAAAGACTCAGTGCCGTGTGATAAGCAAAATGAGCTTCGAGTAAGTGTTGAACAACAGGACCCTTCCAGAACCAGGCCATCCATTCAAACGAGACAGAAGAGCAAGGAAAGTAGGCGCTCGTCGTAAGTGACGTTTAAAGTGAGCAAGTGAAAGTTGAGTACTAAACAAGTATTCAATGGGCACTTGCTCACTTGAACGATCAGAAGTCTGGATAAGCCGCGCTTTGTCTCACAAGCACCATACGTCACTTACGACGAGCGCCTACTTTCGGTGGAGCGCCTCACATAATATTTAGTGGCGTCGTAAAGTCGAAACATCATAAGTCGAGGACCACCTGGATACGGGAACTCTGAAGCAGGTCCAGGAATTTCTGGCAGAGAATGTTGAGTACGTGTATGTGAGCGCTATAGCACAAATGCTCCAGAAATGTGGCCTGTACGGGAGGGTAGCCCAAGACCGACCAAGGAGAAAAGTGAAAGTGCTTGTGTGGCCTCGTCAGAGCCCAGACATAAAGTTTATTGAAAATATGTGGAATGACTTAAGAAGCCACCAAATGGACTCAAACCAATTTGACTGGGCTGAACAGTTCTGCACAGGACAGTGAGCAAAACTGCACGGTCTAGATGTGCCAAGTTGTTCGAAAATTAGATTGCAAAGCAACAAAATGTGAATTTTTTGAAGGGATGATTCCGTACTATATGCTCTCTACATCCAAACACATGCACACTACAAAGAGCTCGGAGACCAGAAAAAAAGATCTGACACGTAAAAAATAAATCACTGACAAAAAAATAAAAAAATTTTAAAAATCCCATTTTCTTACCCAACTGGTGGACTGGTTCCACTGTCCCTCTGTCCATCCAGCACCAGCTTGTCTTTCTCCAACTCATTTATGATCTTATCCATGCGACTGATCATGCGGTTCACGCGGCGTGACAGACGTTTACTGGCTTTAGATTCTTCCACTTCTTTCTCCTGCCCAGTTTTGGAAAGTTCTTTCTTTATTTCCTCCAAATCCTGATTCAGAACAAAACATGTGATGGGTAATTTCTGTCAAAATTCTGGAAGAACATTCTCTCCTTTATGCCCATCTCTGTCACGGTTCTACTGATCAAAAATAAGAAAAGCTGCACATGCTTGCTTGAGGAGCTGTGAAGTTTATTGTTTTATATTTAAAAAGCAAGCAGAATTGCCTTAGCAAGTTGAAAGGAAAGAAGAGTGTACAGAACTCCAATTCCCTCATGCCTGAAGTTATTGACTGAACAACACTACAAAAGAGAAACAGTGACCCCTACTGGCCAACCTTGTGCAATCCTCAAGAATTCAACAGACATCAGTCCCTGATTCTGATAAACATGACAAATACACTCCTGACTTTCTTTCCCTTTTCATTAGTACATAGGACTCATTGTAATACAACACAGAGATTAGAACAGGGCTCGGGAACCTTTTTGACTAACAGAGGCAAAAAAAAAAAAAAAAAAAAAAAGACATTTTAAAATCTAATTCTCTGAGAAAAATACTTCTTACTATTAATGTGACTTCTGGTGCTGCATGGTTTTGCTGATGGCTTTGTAGTCTGGTTGATACGTTTAGACTTCCATCTGTTAAACGTGACCGCATGTTGATGTTTATCAGGTGTGCGAAGGACCGCTTGTGTGCACATGTGGAGCCAAACATGGTCAATACGACAGGACTCACACGCTGCAGTGTTTATGTGACAGGAAGCGCGTCCCAAGTTTTGGCAATCAGCTGGTCTGCGGGCTGAAGTTTTTCCATGTCTGTCCATTTGTGTTTGTTTGCCAGCTGTACTTGGCTTCATGGAAATGAGCCGATCAAAAACGAGGGAAATTTATCTCTTTACTCAAAAACAACACGCGCAGTCTGTGTCTATTGTCATAATCCAATAAAATTAGAGTTTCGAGGTATCGGACCCGCCCACAAAATGGAGTACAGAAAGGATTGGCTCTCCGCTGTGCGCCACAGTGATATGTGGCATTGAACATCGATGTATAGATTTAAATGCGTGAGATTCATTCATCTGTTTTTGTTTTATTTGATGCCTTTTTTTTTGTATTTTTATTCAAATGACAGTGAAATTACGTATTCGTTATTCTGTTAAGAAAGACCACGTGATTTATCTGAGCGCCAGATACAGTCATCAAAACAGCCACATCTGGCTCGCGAGCCATAGGTTCCCGACCCCTGGATTAGAACCTCCACTGTCTTTAAGACACACCCTGTGGTTCGTTCACGTTGTTTAATCCCACAGCTGGTTTGTCCATCTCGCTCACCTCACTGTATTCTTGCACGTCGTCTTTCAGCTCCTCCAGCTCCTCCTTCTCTTTTGTCAGGAGTTTCTTCTGCTCCTTCAGTTTGGTGCAGGCATCACTCAACATATCAATCTCCTCCTTTGTGATCTCCTCTCCCTGAAAGTGTAGATAAAAATGTATTATATAATAACATGAAAGTACTCACTGACACAGACGGATAGAAATTTTGCAGTAACTGCACTTGGAGGCGATCGTATCTAAAGGCAAGTGATTCAAACAACACAAAAAATTATTAATATAACAGAAATAGGTACGGTGGCACAGCATGCCTCGTGCTCTTATAGCTTCAGAGTCATGGATTTGATCTCAAGTTCGATGTGTGTGTGTGTGTGTGTGTGTGTGTGTGTGTGTGTGTGTGTGTGTTTCCAGTCGTGGTGTACTTTGATTTCATGGCTAGCACTCCCAGGGTAAGGACAGGCTCATGAAGATGAATGAACGCATGCCAGCACTACATCTTTACCAGTGGGCCGGGGAATGTGAAAAGGAGACAGGGATGCAGTGATGAAAGACATTTACAGTACATGCACAGACACAGTGGAAGAAGGAGGACATGAAGGTAGTTGGCGTAAGAGAAGATGCAGAGGACAGGGTGAGATGGAGGCAGATGATTCGCTGTGGCGACCCCTGAAGGGAACAGCCGAAAGGAAAAGAAAAAGAAAAAGAAGAAGAAGAAGAAGCAGCAGCACAGACACAGTGGAAAGAAATGTGTGTCTCAACAGCAAGCAGCTACATCAGTTATTTCTGCTCCTCATTAAAACAATTTAGTGCTACTTAAGCAGAAATCATATAATCTTATTACTATTCCATTAAAGATCTGCGTTCTTCAGGTGGTTCACACAATATTGTTCATGATCAGGATTTGTGATGATTGTAACCCGATGTTACCCACAATTTTGCTCCGATATGTACCAATGTTCTCAGATTGTTGCCCGATTTGGTTCCGAAGTCATGATCTGTACTGATGTCACGTAAATTTTGGTGTCCAAACTACGGCCCGCGGGCCGCCTGCGTTCCATTTTTAATAGGCCCGCAAGAAATTTTATAAACAGAATAGAATATGTCCCGCACTTCAACTTCTTACTTTTAACACCAGGGGGAGCTACTATTGATAAAGGCAGTTGCTCCACCAAATAGAACACTTACAGAAGAAATTTACCCCACGTTACGAAATATGGCAGAACCAAAGAAGCGAAAGGTAGAAAAGTGAGTGCAGAAAATTTCAGACATGGTGGGCGAGTGAATATTTCTTGCCCCCACCGAGTTCAATGCTGTTCTCACTTCAGGTGAGTAAAAAAATATATTCCACAGCACCCGTGTGTTAATAAGCATGCATGTGCAGGTACATATGCAAAAATTATCAATAATGTGCATCAATTCTGTCACTGCCCTGATTTTGCATTTTTTTCTTGTTAAACACACAGAAGTGCACACGCAAAGTCAGCTGATCTCATCTGATGCAGATGTGCTCCTTGATCAAGTGACTTTCTTACAGAATTTTGGCACGAGTGGCGTCGGATCAGCACCGCAGCCGGACGGCCCGATTTACATACCCAGCGCAGCTGACACTCACCAGAATAATTTACTCAAATGATATGCACGCCTGTTATTAAGTCCAGTTCAGTCTGCTAATGCTGATAACCATTTCTAACGAACGTTACTAGGTGTGTTGCTAAGCCGAATAACTGAAATAACAAGCTTGAAATGTGCCCGCCCCATTTTCCCGTTTATTGTTCTTTCTCTGTATTTCGAGTCTTCTGACGAAGAAAAAATCTGATTGCGCTTTTCTGAGAATGAGCTCCCAAAGCGTTTTCTGAATAAATAAAAAAAATCCATTTATGGAAAGCTGTGATGAAGACAGTTTTGTCTTTAATTATATTCAACAATATAAAATATTTGACCACTTTTAATTGATTTTTTTTTTTTTTACTTTAATACACTACAATTAAGGCTTTGGATACCTAATTTCTAGTAAGTGGCCCAGTGCCTCCTGTATTTTTATGTATGTGGCCCTCAGTGAAAAAAGTTCATTTTCTATAACAGCTTAATCCTAATTAGGGTCACGGGGAGGCTGGCGCCCATCCTAGCCGACTCCGGGCGAGGGCAGAGTACACCCTGGACAGCTCACCAGGCCATCACAGGGCAGAAACACGCTAATGGCTTTGCAGCTACTCTTGTCGCAAGTCAGCAACGGTTCTTTTACATTAACCTCACACCATAGACAGTGAGAGACATGGCCAGCCTTTGACAACCCAGTTAACTGCACTGGGTGGGGGCAGTGACAACCCGGTGAGACTGGGACTTGAACCCCCAACCTTAAGATTAGCAATCCAGTGCCCTTTACCACTAGGCCACCACTGCCCACCCCTGCCAACGCCAGTACAAATTAATTAGTTTAAAAAATAAACAATTGCACATTTACCAGAAATGGTAACAGTTGCACACATTTTTTTTAAATGTTACACCAATATTACACGGACTTGGTATTTACATTATGAATTTGTACGTTTGTAAAAACATTCTTAACAAATTCTACAATCCCGTCCGATGTTCTCCGATGTATACTCATCTTTTCTGCTGTGTATCGATTTAGTTTAATAGAATATGATTGTGGTAAACTGGGTTCATAAAAGGTATTGTGTAAGCACAGCTTTAGTAATTAAAAAAAAAAAAAAAATCAGAAAACCTAAAATTCTGGTAGCGAGGTGCAGAAATTCAGTGTGCTCTTGTCTGGATGTAAAATCAGTATAGAACCTTGATGCGCAGATACTTCTGCCACAGCTCAAACTCACAGCAGCATGAAGAAAAGAAGCCAACACACACACACACACACACACACACACACACACACACACGTTACACATGGTACACAAGCTGAAGCTGTAATGCAGTTTAACCAATTGAATTTATGCATCCTGCCACAACACAACAACAGAGAGCACAGTATTTGTAGGTTTTTGAGCTTGTGATTACCACACATCACATTTCCCCCCGAAAGATCCTGACAAATATATTTGCAAATAAATGTCTAGTGAGCTGAGCCTGCAAACGTTTAACACATAAAAATAAAGAAACAACATGTAATGCAACATGTAATGCATTGGCATTACACAATATCACAGAAGTTAGAAATATATACACAAAATTATGATGTAAGTATTTTCCTGGTGCGCATTTGCATGATGATTGGTTCCAGGGATGTTGACAGCACTACTGTAGACCAAAAGCTTGAGAGGAACCCTGTGTTACGATCCTGTTTCTTAATACCTTAATACCATCCAACACTGGTGCTGTGTCTCGTAATGTTTCAGAGTGAATAGCCACATCTACACTGGGCATCGCAAGATCAGCATCAACCCGCACGCCGACCTCCACATCCTCCTTCTGCAAACACACACAAAGCCTTCCATTAGTGTTCCAGCTCATGTCCAGCTACGTTTACCATCTGCTAATACAACACATAATTTTGGAGTGTATAGACTTTGTGTTTGTTTGGGGTGCTATACTGTATTTTCAGTGCAATTTCATTATAGTCGAATCAGATGGCGTTGACATGTTCATCCACATGAAATGTTTTAGCGGTGAGCAACAGGACAAACTCGTGATCTCTGATAGAACCCAGGCTCGACCACACTAACATAAGAAAGGAAAGGTGTCAAACTGACTTCCTGCCCGGAATACATCAGCACATTATTTTCAGGCCCTCACAACCTGCACAGGTAATTCGGTAAATGCTTTAATGCAGTTATTAGGGACATTGGGCCAAAAGCATCACTGACAATTTTTAAATGAATGTGCTTTACACTATATATAATGCATATTTTAAGTCCAGTAGTACCTCATCTAACGAGTGTCCCTTATAACGACTTTTCCATGATACGAGCTTCAAACCTCCCAAAAATCTGCTCCATCAGACGAGCAAAAATTCACTTTACGAGCTCTCCTCGAGATGGCTTTTCCGGGCCAATTAGCCTCGTATCTTATTTACCCACCCTCCAGGAAGAAAAAAATAAATAAGTGTTTACAATAAATAGTGTTTACTGCACTTCATATCATTTGCTCGGTGCTTTTTTCCTACACCAAAGTGCGACAGTGCAAGCGCCACTGCCAACTACTGTAGTGGATGTGCAATTACACTTAAATCTAGTACAGTATGGCAAAAAAGCATGTTCCCAAGGGTCATATGTGTCGTCGTCCCCGGCATCTCACCGTGCGCCCCACTATTTGAGAAGCACTGGCCTTGTGGGAACTCACCACGAGCCTTTCCCTGCTGGCATTCGTTGCATGCACATGCACAAAATTCTCTTCCTTCTTTGTTACGCACCACCTCATGCCTGTCCACGTGACATCTTCGTTGCAGTCAATGATCGGAAGGGTTAGTTGACATTGTTTATTCTTGTTTCATTATTATTAAATGTTAATGTACATGTATTATTATGGAATATTTATTGCTTATACATGTTTATCTTTAATATATTAGGTCAAATATACGTGTTTATGGCAAGTTATGCGAGTTTGGGAGGGGGTTGGAACGGATTAATTGGTTCTCTGTTATTTCTTATGCGAATAATTGTTTCATCTAACGAACTTTTCGGCTTAAGCCACAGACTTGTGGTAAGAGCCATTTGTGAGACTCTCCCAAAGACATGGAAGAAAGCCAAATGAGAACAAAATGGACCCCCCACCCCTCCCTCACACACACACACACACACACAATGTCTGGTGCAAGATCAACACCTCTTATCGCTCCCCACAGTACAGCATGGTGGTGAGCAGTATCAAGCTGTCGGGATGTTTTTCACCACAGAGATTGGGAAACCGGTAAGAAGTGAGGGACGGACAGATGGTGCTAAATAAAGGCCAATTCCTGAAGAAAAGAAAAAGGTCTTGACGGAGCCGGGGCAACAGAATAGGAAAATGCCAAGGGGGTGAACACTATTTCAAGCCATTGTATGCCACCTGCAAATACGAGCTGCTTCATGGCTGGGTGAATTGGAAAACGTCTGTTTGCCTCAATACTCCAGTCGCCTAATACAAGGATCTTGTTATCAACGTTTTTACCTCAGAATGCAGTTAAGCTTGATTTTCTTTTCCATTGAAACATGTCAGTGACGTGGGAAGAAATCGGGATTTAACCTGAACATACAGTGCGTGTTACCCTCCAGCACCAAACGAGTCAGAAGTAAGAGTGTCATATTTGTAAATGAATTATCCGATCAGAAGCTAGATTTCATGGCATTGCTAGCAATAGGGAAACATTTATTTACATCAAGTGGCTTAAAAGATATTTTAATCCGTTGACTTTGGGAATGGCATACATTTACATTACTGCTTTAGACAGAAGTAACTCCAAGCTATGGACTGATACCAAACACGACAGCGAGCATACCCAAGCATCCTTTTGGGGCGCTTTCAGAATCTGAACTGATCGATCAAACATTCCCTTAATGGTAGGTTTTGATGCATACAGTAAGCCCTTGCCCATTCGCTCTTCAGCTCTCGTGCCCCGACATACTTGCGGATTAGCGGCAAACCTGGAAGTGACTGGCACATGATTCAAATTTAGCCGATGGCTGAGAGCTTTTGTTTCTCCCTCCTGCTGAATGGTTGCCGATGATGTGTACATCTCTTTTTCTCCTCCGTGCACATATCATCAGAGTGCTTGCTTGAATTGTGAATTCACGTATTTTATCGTGTGTTTTTAATGATTATTTAAGCGCTATGATGTCACTCAAACCCCTTGCATCTTCTCGAGCTTCTGGTAAGGAGCCTAAGCGCTTTATTTATTCATAAATATTATCATTGTACAAACGCTACCCTACTTACAAACATTTGTTTTACGAACATCCGGGCATGCGAACAGGGCTGTCCGAGGTCGAAAGTGAACTGGAATTGAGGAACAAGTAGAAATAGAAATTGAATAAAATCTACAGAAAGATATATCATAAATATCAGTATGAAATATGATTAAACATTATCCTGAGGTACACTTAATATTCGATTAGGCTCCGGCAGAGGGGTGTGGCTGACACATGTGGGCGGATCGCAATGCATACACCTGATCCTACTCACCAATCTACCGCGCTATAAAGACAAGCAGTGCGCTCATCCCGGTGCTCGAAGATTGTCCCTCTTCACGTCCCTGTTTTCCTGTGATCTCTCTGGCTCCTGGTTTCAGCTACATGCTTGACCAGTTCCTGCTCCATAGTTCCCCGTATCTAAAGTTTTCGTGTTTCTCCTCGTCACTAGCAGTGACTGCGTTTCCCCCTCGCTCAAGTGCCTCCCCTGTAACAATAAAGTCTCTCCATGTTCATCCTACTCTGTCTCCTACATTTTGGGTCCGGCTGAAAGTTCTTGACGTCACAGTTAGCTGGATAATTTATGGTGATTTAGGTTTGCACCTTGTACCAATGAATGGTAAATTCAATAGAATGAAATAATATGGAAAGACAGAGAGAAAGAGAGAGAGATTGTATACAGTACAAACTCGTATCGGTTATTTATACAAGCTTTAAACATACGTTCCCCTCTAAAGAACGCCCTGTAACGACTTACGAATGAACGGCTATTCGGAACGTATTTCGTTCATAAGCTGGGGAGTGTCTGTACAAAATTAAAAAGTTTTTACTTAATCATTACTACATTTTACTGCATTATTACTGTATTAATGAGTAAGACTGTCTATAGAATGTGTTTAAGAAGCATATTTTAGCACATGTAATATCATACATAGGGTTTTAACCTCTGCCAATAATTCGGGGATTTTCAGGATCCACGGGAAGGGGCGGAACGGCACCATCACGAATAAAACCAGGGATTTAGCTCAGTTGGTACAGCATCCGCTTTATCTTCCGGAAGGTCGGAGTTCGAATCCGGCCACGTCATACCATAAGACGTTAAAATTTGGGAGTTGTTGCTTCCTGCTTGGCGTTCAGCATCAAAAGGATAGAACAACGCAATAACTGGCACCGCATGGTGGGGACGGGTGCCCGGAGTGCAGGGGGCGCTGGGGAGTGCTTTGAGCATGCTATTCAGTGTGGATGGAGTGCTATATAAATCTAATACAATACAATACAATAAAGCAGGCTAATTTATGAATAATTAATTCTGACAAGTGCCAGAATACTTCAGCATAAACCTTGTTGCCTCTACCAGAAAGTTCAGACATGGTTATATACGGGGCTTGTAACAAGAAGGTCAGTGAAAAAAAAAAAAATATATATATATATATATATATCACATCAATATTTACAAATGACCCTATCAGACCATGGACATAACACTTACTGAAACGAGTGGTGTGAACTGAAGACTTTTTTTTTTTTTTTTTTTTTTTTTTTTTTAAACAGAGCAGAAAACAGAGCCCAGTAAAAGCATAAACTGCTCTGTACAATGAACGAGACCAGAATCCCTCTCACGGCCGTAATGACATTAATCTAAGCAAATCAGTGTTGTTGTGCTCTCAAGGGCAGACGGTAGAAAATAATAATTAGAGGGTTACAAATAAACAGTATTTTAGAAGAAATCTGCACTGCTTTAACAAAGAAAAAGTTTGAATGAAATGACCTGACTGACTCTGGGTAATTGAACAGTGCTGAACACGTGTTGCTCTTTATACGTGGAATTTTTTCTTAGTTTCATGAAGTTTGTCGATAATTCTGAAGGACACCTCAAGTCATCAAGGCTCTTGAAGATTATTTCTGGGGGTGGAGGTGGGAGGGGGTCAAATCAAGTATTCCCTGGTATGGTGATTCAATGGCGTGTCTTTCCAAAGTCATTACATTAAATAGCCTTGACAAGCTTACTCTATAAAAGTGACCTTAAAACAAAGCCAAGGTGACCCATATACAACCACAACCAAGACCTTCGGAAGGGGAAGCCAAACAGCACATCCATTGATCCTGTGTCATTCCTTTCAAAGTTCACACTAACAAGTCTTGACAAGAAAAAATATATAAAAGAATTACCTCGTGACCTTGAAACAGATCGACAAAGAACATTTCTACAGCTCCTGCGTTACTCGCTTATGATAAAGGCGGGAGCTAGAAAAAACGACTGATGTCACTTCTGTTTCATCTGCACAACTTACAGAGCCGGCGGTCCACTATTACCACATGACATCATCAGTGGTCATGCCAGTAGTTTGGAGAGGAACTAAAGCACAATATTGGAAAGGAAAACGTACCTTTTCCACAGAAACATTCACATTGTGCAAAAATCCTCTACTGGTCAATTCTGTTATTACTGATGTTAAATTTTTTGAGAGAAATGCCACAGTTGCTCCTGTGTTATTTAATACTGGTTTCTGAACTTGTGTGTCTGTGATACTTGGGCACCGTTTGCTCTGATGGCATTTTCAAATTTTCCTCATCACTTCTATGTATGGAGCCAGAGCTGTCATTACATGCGTTACTGACGTCACGAAAAAAAGACATGGCAAAAATCTAGGCAACTTTATTTGAAATTTCTCCTCCGACTAGGAAGAGGTGAAAACTGATGGTGATATCATTTAAAAGCATACATGTCTACTAATTCACAAAATACTTTCCTTTCCAAAATTGATAGTCAATTCATTTTTATCTGTATGGATGCATGGATAGGATCAGAAATGAGTATATCAGAGGGACAGCCCATGTAAGATGTTTTGGAGACAAAGTCAGAGAGGCTCGATTGAGATGGTTTGGACATGTACAGAGGAGGGATAGTGAGTATATTGGCAGTAGGATGCTGAGGTTGGAATTACCAGGCAAAAGGCCTCGAGGAAGACCAAAGAAGAGATTTATGGATGTGGTGAAGGAAGACATGAAGGTCGTTGGAATCAGAAAAGAAGATGCAGAGGACAGGGTGAGATGGAGGCGGATGATTTGCTGTGGCGACCCCTGAAGGGAGCAGCCGAAAGTAAAAGAAGAAGAATTCATTTTTATCTGTGAAAATGTGCGTTACTGACGTTACGCGTAACTGACGTTATAGCTTCACCGCATGGAAAGATGTCTCACTAGATGCTAAAGGGTCATCACATTCATCATCGTTTTCCCTACACTGGAGCCTTTTCTCCTCAGGGTGCACTCATTGGGTCCATTGATCAATGAAGTGCACAAAGTTCTCCCAGTCCATCATCATTCTCCTGAGCTAGCAGTCCCTCCAATTTCTTCCAAGTTTTAGATCGTTCATCAAAAAAGGACCTGTTTTCACATATCCCCGTTACTCATCCGGCAGATATGTGCCAGGTACTTTAATTGCTGTGTTCTACAAAATGTCTCAATGGGTTCAGTTCCAGTCATATGACGCAGGTCAGCATTTGAGTACTTAAACCTCCAGCACTCCTGTCCATCTTCACTCACACTATCCCGATTCCACTATCCCTTTGTCGCCTATACCCGCCCTTCACCGTCTTCCTAAGGAAACTGTTCCAGACCACCTCAATATTTGCTATTTCCTTTGAGGTCATTTCCCAGGCCTTCACACTATATAAGAGCCGGGATCTTACGCAGGCTTTTAGAAACTTCACCCTAGTAGATAGATATATCCGGTTGTCCGTTAACACATGTTTGAGCTCATTCCACTTTTCACATGCAGATCCAATTCTGGAGTAGAGATTCTCTGTGTTGTCGCTTGAGTTTGAAATGGTGTACCCTAGATACCGAAACTTCCTCACGTTCTTCAACTTCATTCCCCCAACGTCCACCAGACTCTCTTGGCTCCGAACAGCGTCACCAACATTAAAGGCCATCGTCTCTGTTTTTGTATAAGACATCTTCAGACCAAAGCGGGAAAAAGTGTCATCATATATTTGGAGGACGGTTTCCGCAAACATTGCTTGATCGTCAGCATATAGAAGTTCCGTAATTCTAGCTTCCCCTCTTGTGTTTTTCCGGAGTTCTCTTGGTGACACCTCATTGGGACTACAATACTTGATCTTAAATCCTGCCCATGGGTACACTTTCTCCACTTTGTGTTTAGCGATTCTGACTACGAAATCCATATATATATTGAATGGAAACGAGGACTCCAAGGCACACTGTCTGCATCCGACCTTTGTGTCAAAAAGTTTGTTAGAACCTTTGATGTACGCACATGTATCGGTGTATAGAGCTTTAAGGATAGCGACAATATGAGTACACTTTAATCTGATTTCAAGACACTTCATTAGAGCTTCTTGTGGTATCCAATCGTATGCCACTCTTAGATCAATAAAAGAAACAGAGTGGAATTCCAGATTTTTTGGCTTTCTCAAGCACATGGCGTATTATGAAGATTGCATCATTAGTTGACCGGTTGGCGCGAAAACCAAATTGTGATGGTAGCAAGATAAACTCATATGCCTCCTGGATTCTATCTACTATGATTGCTGAAATGATCTTTGACAAAGTTGCGATAATACTAAGCCCCCTGTAATTCTCGGCGCAGGATCTGAGGCCACACTTGTAAAGACAGGTGATGCAGGCACTGAGCCACCGGGTCGGTACTCGCAGGCAAGCCCATATCAAACCGACTAAAAACACAAAATACTCTAACAGATTACTTGATGATGAGTATTTTAGGTGTTCAGAGTTGATCTTATCTATTCCCATGCATTTCCCGTTTTTTAGTCGCTTCATCCCTGCTGTAATTTCTGGGCCGTCTGGGACTGTGGTATCAATGTCCGGGATATCAATTGGAAAGATATCTCACTAGATGCTAAAGGGTGATACTGGTATTCAATCTATACCAACTAGTTTGTACTAGGGGAAAATTAAAAGGCAACGTACTAGTCCTTCTCAAAAAATTAGCATATTGTGATAAAGTTCATTATTTTCTGTAATGTACTGATAAAAATTAAACTTTCATATATTTTAGATTCATTGCACACCAATTGAAATATTTCAGGTCTTTTATTGTTTTAATACTGATGATTTTGGCATACAGCTCATGAAAACCCAAAATTCCTATCTCAAAAAATTAGCATATCATGAAAAGGTACTCTAAACGAGCTATTAACCTAATCATCTGCCGACCTGACTGCTGTCCAGAAGTCCATCATTGACAAATTCAAGCAAGAAGGTAAGACACAGAAAGAAATCTCTGAGCGAATAGGCTGTTCCCAGAGTGCTGTATCAAGCCACCTCAGTGGGACGTCTGTGGGAAGGAAAAAGTGTGGCAGAAAACGCTGCACAACCAGAAGAGGTGACCGCACCCTGACGAAGATTGTGGAGAAGGGCCGATTCCAGACCTCTGGGGACCTGTGGAAGCGGTGGACTGGGCTACAGGTGCCGCATTCCCCAGGTCAAGCCACTTTTGAACCAGAAACAGCGGCAGAAGCGGCTGACCTGGGCTACAGAGAAGCAGCACTGGACTGTTGCTCAGTGGTCCAAAGTACTTTTTTCGGATGAAAGCAAATTTTGCATGTCATTCTGAAATCAAGGTGCCAGAGTCTGGAGGAAGACTGGGGAGAAGGAAATGCCAAAATGCCTGAAGTCCAGTGTCAAGTACCCACAAAGATGGTCAGGGGTGCCATGTCAGCTGCTGGTGTTGGTCCACTGTGTTTTATCAAGGGCGGGGTCAATGCAGCTCGCTATCAGGAGATTTTGGAGCACTTCATGCTTCCATCTGCTGAAAAGCTTTATGGAGATGAAGATTTCATTTTTCAGCACGACCTGGCACCTGCTCACAGTGCCAAAACCACTGCTAAATGGTTTACTGACCATGGTATTACTGTGCTCAATTGGCCTGCCAACTCTCCTGACCTGAACCCCATAGAGAATCTGTGGGATATTGTGAAGAGAAAGTTGAGAGACACCAGACCCAACACTGTGGATGAGCTTAAGGCCGCTATCGAAGCATCCTGGGCCTCCGTAACACCTCAGCAGTGCCACAGGCTGATTGCCTCCATGCCACACCGCATTGAAGCAGTCATTTCTGCAAAAGGATTCCCGACCAAGTATTGATTGCATAACTGAACATAATTATTTGAAGTTTGACTTTTGTTGTATTAAAAACACTTTGGTCGGATGAAATATGCAAATTTTTTGAGATTGGGATTTTTGGTTTTTCTTTATAAAAGGCTTGAACTACTTCAGTTGTGTGTAATGAATGTAAAATATATGAAAGTTTTTTGGAGAGTTCAAATATCTGTGATTCTCTGCATTGTTTACTATGATAGCGGGACTGATGCTATGCAATCAGTTAAAGACTCACTGAAAAGGACTTAAAATCTACATTACAGGCCGGGTTAAAAACGCTAGTAATTTCTTCACGTTTTACAAGTTTATTTTACTGTATGTGTCATGTGGCTGAAAGACCCTTAAGTTCATAACTGTCTGTCTGTCTTCCTTTCGGCTTTTTCCCCTTTTTTTACTCGGGAGTCGCCACAGCAAATCATCTGATTCGCACGTTTGATTTGGCAGAGGTTTTTACGTCGGATGCCCTTCCTGTCACAACCCTTTTTAGCAAGGGACAGAAACACGCTGACGACTTTGCAGCTACTCTTTACAAAAGTCAGCAATGGTTCTTTTACATGCCTCTCACCATAGACAGTGAGACACAGCCCGCCTTTGATAACCCAGTTAGCTGCACTGGGGGGGGCAGTGACAACCTTGTGGAGAGTGGGATTCGAACTCCCAACCTTTGAATCAGCAATCCAATGCCCTATACCACTAGACCATCTCAATTGTTTTATAGTTGAAAGCTGAAGTTTAATTTTCTCTCCTGTGTCCTTCTCATCATGGAATTGACCTACTGATGCTGCATTCTTGATTACACTGGTTCTGTGTAAAACTGGTATAAAACGGGCCGGTTCAGTAACAAGGGTTAAAGAATCCCAAACGGGACAAATTTAAGAAGAACCCATTCATTATTGGGTGAAGAGCAGTATATGGGAATTGTAGATTTCTGGTAAAGAGTGAAAGTAGGGTACCCTGAACAGCTTGGTGGTTAATGATCTGGCTTACTGGTTCAGAGGTACAGGTTTAAGTCCCAGTACTGTCAAGCTATCACTGTTAGGACTCTGAGCAAGACCCTTAACCCTCAAGTGTTTATTAAAAAAAAAATGTAAGCCACTCTAGATAAGGGCGTCGGCCAAATGCTGTGACAGAAAGACAGATCAGCTTGCCAGTCATAAAATCCAACTGTAAAGCCAACACATGCCCAACCATTCTCTCTCTCTCTCTCTCTCTCTCTCTCTCTCATTCTCTCTCACACACACACACACAAAACTCTCTCTGGTGTGTTTTGCCGAATGTGGGTTCCGCCCACATGCAACGCGCAACCGATGGACCAATTCTATTTAAATGTTTAAATGGACAGGATGTTGTATTTAAAGCGGAATTACAGTACCTGTTTGAAAGATCAGAGGTCCTGATTCAATATTAACTTGCTTCCTTGCGAGATTGGCGGTCTTGTCCCACAGAGCACTGTTTTCATGCTCCTTCGGCTTCAATATCGTTCCGATTGTAGAGGAGTTTCGGCGATAACAAAATATAACGCTGCATGATCAATCTCAAAACAAGCCAACAGTCCTGTTCAACTCTCCTCACGCGTGTGACAAACAGGAAGTATGGGTACAGGTCAGCTCCCTCCTGGCCAATTCATTCAGAGCATCCCATAGTTTTGCTGTAGTAGTTTCTAATGGTTCATCGGTTGTTGGACATTTACCAAGAGAACACAGCAAAATATTTTCCTGTTTTTTAAAGGACGGCAGAACAATCAAATGTGTTGTTACTGATGAACATTATAGACATTACCCCGGGGGCAGGGGGTCTGGAAATACCGTGTAAACTCACTTTTACAAGCAGTGAACGCCTCATTTTACGGTTACAGAGATTGATCGAATAAAATTGGTGAGTTTGATCTACGATTTTGCTCCCAGTGCACATGGGCGGTTATTAGACATAGAGCAAAAACATTGGGGGAGCGCTTATTGGAACAGGGTGCTTATTACGTCAAATACGGTAGTTTAAGAAAGAAAAATCACAGAGCTGAAAGATCCCCTCCCTCTTAAAACTACCTGTACACTTAAACAGGTGTAACTAAATCATCTCCATGGCACAACCAGATAATAGGCCTTTGCCCCCAACAGTGCTAAAATACAGCCCCCCCGTTCACAAAAACTCTCTCCTGATAACATGCTCCTTGAAAACTTTTTTTTTTAACTTGCCAACCTTTGATAAAATAGCTTTGTAAAAACAATAAAACAAGCGTCCTTCCGCCTTTCAGAATAATTTTGCTAAAATTGCATGCTCCCCAAACACACCAAAGAACCATCATCAGTGTCACTGAAGAGTGCTGTATGATTTCTCTATTATCTTGTATGCGACTATGGGATGACATTTTTGGCATGAGTTGGAGATAGACAGTAAATAAAATAATGCATTTTGATCAGATAAAACTTTGCATGTGATTGACAGTGGGCAAAGGTCTATTGGCTCCCACCTGTGATCAACTGTAATCATTCTGATTAGTTCAGCTCACCCAAGAGCATTCTAGTGTGGTAGTGTAACTGAAAGCAAACTCTTAACTATGGGTGGCAAGGCACTGTCAGAAAATATGAGAAATAAAGTTGTGGACAGGTGTAAGTCAGGAGATTTATAAAATAAAATTAAAAAAATAATAATAAATAAATAAAATCAAAGGCTACGGCACAGTAAAATTCATACTCAAAAAGTGAAGATTGTTTCCAACTACCTCTCCCAAGTCATTCTTCCAACATGGATAGTAAAACCAGAAGGAAAATGGTGGGACAGGCTATCAAGAAGCCCATGGCAGATTTTTGATCGAGAATTGTCGTTGTGTGTCTGTTAATATCACAAGTAGTCCACAAATGTGGCTCTTTCGGAGGCTTGCAAGAAAAAAAAAGCCTTGATTATGATTAAACTTTGCTGAAATGTACCTTGAACATTCTGAGGCCAAATGGAAAATGGTGTTCTCATCAGATGAAACCAAAATCAATCGATTTGGCCCTTGTACAATCTGTATACGTGACAGAAAGCCAATATCACTCAACATCCAAAGAACAACATATCCAGAATACAAAAGAGGAGGGGGGCGTAGCATCCTTTGTTGGATGTTTCTCTACAACTGGGACTGGGATCACTTATCAAGACTGAAAGAAAAACGAATAGGAGAGAACAGTCAAATTCTTGAGGAAAATTTGCTGCCTTCCGCCATAGAGTAATCAGTAGAAGAAGCAAGAAGAAGAAGCTTCACCTTCCAACATGAGAGTCACCTGAGGCACAGAGCAAAGTTGATTTCATCATGACTGAAGGAGAAAAAGATGAATGTCCTTCTGTGACCAAGTCAGACCCAGACTTAAACCCTACAAAAATCTGCAGAATGACTTAAAGATTGCAGTCCACCAATGAGCACCATCACATTTAACTGAGCTTGAACAGTTCAGTAAAGAAGGAGTGTGCAAGGAGGAACTTATGTCGATGCACAAAGCAGGTAGAGTAGTAATCCCAACAGATTCATGCATGTCATCAAAGCAGAAAGTGGTTCCACAAAGTACTGATGCAGGAGGGGTCAACCTTTAACCATTTCCGGGATTCTTTTTTTCCTGAGCTGTTGTCATCATATTATTTACTTGGCTGTTATAAGTTACATTGAGTACAGTTAGAAAAATATTTTGTCGGCATTTTCATTTCAGGATGCACAATAACACAATGTTTTCCTCTATTCATTGAAAGTTCAATACAGACGGTCCTCGCTTTATGTTTATTCACCTTACGTTTTTTTTTATTTTACGATTGCGCTGACTGTAAAAATTTTTGTTAGTCAAATTTTGATTTTAGCGCACTCTCTGTAGTACGAGACGTTCAGATGTTACTTATGCATGATGTTGCATTGTTTACAAACAACCGGCTGAACATGCCCTGCTTCTTCCCAGTTCACCGCATGTTCCCTTTGTGTTAAGACGTCGTCTCTGTGATCTTTGTGTTTACACTGTTTTGCGTATTTGTAAACCTAAGCAAATATGGTTGGTCAGAAGCGTAAGCCTACTAGTGATAGTGGTAATCAGAATCAGTGGTAATAAGTGAATTTGATTAAAATTTATTTATTTGAAATTATTTTGCTTGAATTTAATTTATTTGAAATTAATGTTGATATTATTTTACAATGTTTTATTTTACAATAATTGATTTAGGGGTGTTTGAGATACGGTAATAGTATTTATGGATGTATATAGTACAGTATGAACGTTATTGTTACTGTAACGTACAGTTACAACTTACGTTTTTTTTTTCACCTTACATTCGGCCGTTCGGAACGTAACTAAACGCAAGTTGAGGAGCGTCTGTACTCCCAAACTATCTGGGTGAAACAGAGGTTGGTATTTAGCATATAAGCCAAAATGGCTAGGTGGTTGTACCTGATCTTTGGCTTTCTCTGCAGAGTCAGCTAGCCTCTCCAGCTCCTTCTCCCTTTTCTCCTGGCGAATAGCTGCCTCTTCTTGCAGCATGGTCTCCACTTTAGTCTTGTTATCCACTTTGGAGAAGTCAAGTTCTGCTACTTTTACCTGTGCTTCTTTAGCCTGCAAAAGCACACTGCTTTCAGCTGCATGAACATTAATAGTACCGTAACAAACTGTGGTGAATGTACTATCTTTTAAATTTAAAAAAGTCATACACACTCTGTGAGGCATGTATACAGCTGTGTCATATACACACCATTATCTCAGGTAAGGTCTGTAGCGTAGTTTTAAGCTGGTCCGCAGGTGACAGAGTATCGGGAAGAAACATAGCCCTCGAAAGCAGCAACAGAGAAGTTGGGATTTGCTGATTCAAATGCAGCTCCAGCCACTGCCGCACACATGCACAGACGATCCTACTTATAATGCTGCGCTGGAGCAAACACACTGCAAATCTGATGTGAAATCAGTTCTCTGTAGTTTGGGAACAGATCGAAATGCAGCATACCTGTTTAAGTTGATCTCTGAGCCGGTCTTCCGTCACTCCCAGAGCTCTCATGCCTCGGACCCTGCATGCTGCTTGCAGCTCATTTACATTAAGGCTCTCCACTCCTTCCTCTGCGATCATCTGTCAACACAAGATGACACCCACAGAGCTAATATTGAAATGAGATTGAGATTAGATCAGAGTAAGGAGAACGTGTAGGATCAGACCAGGCACCTTGTCATCAGCATGGATAGAGCGGAGCTTCATAATGAGCTGGAAGCGGAGGAAGTTGTTGGTGCCGATGGGCTGCAGTTCCAGTAACTTACAGAGAGCTACCAGTTGTGGACGTGTGAGGTTATCTAGGGTCAGCTCATCCTCAAACAGTTTGGAGAACTGGATGATCTGCTCGTTGCTAGGCCTTTCGCCCGAGTCCCTGATCTGATCAGAGGGGAAGAAGAAAGAAGAAGAATGCTTACTCTATTTCTAGTAGTGTATGTATATTAGGATCCAACTTTTGGATTTTTTTCCCTCAAAAACAATTTCCTGTATCATTTTCTGATGAGCTTTTAGCAGAAGTAAATAAAGTGAACTCATGTTTGAGCGTCTTTTAAAAAAGTTCACCCATAAATCCATGTTAGTACAGTGGTACCTCACCTTACGAAATTAATCTGTTCCAGAAGTGGTTTCGTAACCTGGATTTTTCGTAAGTTGAACCGCATTTTACATGTAAAACGCGTGATTTGTTCCAAGGCCCCCTAAACCCTTTAAAGATTATAAAAGTATACCTTTTAAGGCCTCCTTCTGCTTCAATATCGTACCGATGGTAGATGGGGTTTGGCCATATTCCTTTGTGATATCACTCAACAGCATGCCACGAACCCGCTTCTTCTTTTCATTAGCACCGGGAATCACATGCGCGCGCGCGTGTATGTGTGTGTGTTTGTGTGTGTGTGTGTGTGTGTGTGTGTGTGTGTGTGTGTGTGTGTGTGTGTGTTGACCATGTCTTCTTAACGGAGTTGTAATATTACAAATGTTTACGCAAGGTTAAAAGCCTGAGCCAAAAAATAAAGTAATGAGCACACTCGAAAAACTCACAAAACAACAGTAACTTTGTCCTTTACACGAAAAGCATCATGAGTATTATGGAGATCCAGCTCCATAATAGCCAATGGGAGAGAGCTGCGTCATCCCACCTAGCCAATGGGAGGCCAACGGGGCGGGATGTTGGGAGACAGTCAATGGGAGAGCAACTCGTGTATTGTTTGAATTTTTGAGATGGTACTTTCGTAATGTGAATTGTTTCGTATCCAGAGACAAAACTTTTAAGAAAATGTGTTTCGTTAACCTGGATTTTTCGTTTGTTGGGACTTTCGTAAGGTGAGGTACCACTGTATTCTTATGAAAAACTTGTTCGAATATACAGTAACCCCCTGTTATTTGCGGTGGTTGCATTCCGCCCCTTCCCACGGATCCTGAAAATCCGCGAGTTATTGACGCGGTTTTAATACCAAATTCAATTCCATATGCTAAAATCTGCATTTTAAACATATTCTATAGACAGTTTTATTCATTAACAGAGTAATAATGCAGTAAAATGTAGTCATGATTAAGTAAAAACTTTTTAATGTTGTACTGTGATAATATTTATGAATAAATAAAGCGCTTAGGCTCCATACCAGAAGCTATAGAAGATGCAGGGCGTTTCAGTGACATCATAGGGCTTAAATAATCATTAAAAATACAAGAAAAAAAAACGTGAATTTGCAATTTAAGCAATCATGTCGATGACGTGTGCAATCTAGAAAAAAAAAAGAAGAGGTGTACACATCATCTGCAACCAATCAGCAGGAGGGAGAAACATAAGCTGTGAGCCATTGGCTAAATTTGAATCACGTGCCAGTAACTCCAGGTTACGCTGCTAATCCGTGAGTATGCGGGGCCGCAACCACTGAACTGCAAACTGGCAGGGGGTTATTGTATGCCAGGCAAGGATGCATAGCACTTTTGGTTTTTGTAGCTCATGTCACATGTGAGAAAATGATTGCAGACAGTCTGCGAGTTAATCTGAGACCATATGAATGGGCGAACCACTGGCTCGGTCACCAAATGTATCGAGCTGAAGGTTATGCAGAGCTAGCGCAAGCCTTACCGCCCTACAGGACTGCTCGGAGATGCTGGACAAAATCACTGGAAACAAGAACCATCAAAACTAACCATCAGCAGAAGCATTCAGTGCTGTGAGCAAGCAGTTACCGTTATGAAACAACTACACACTGCATGCAAGAACAAAGCCAACCTGCCACTGTGCTTCATTCTCTCTAATGACTTCTCACAACTTAACTAGTGACTAATTTGATTTTATCGAACTTACCTTTCTCTATAAATTGTTCCAGAATGCATAATACAGTTCTTTTAACAGTTATAGATTCAACATTTTGGGGCACTGATGGTCTAGTGGTTAGGGCGCAGGATCGCTGATCCTAAGGTTGGGGGTTCGAGTCCCCACAGGGTTGTCACTGTCCCCCCAGTGCGGCTAACTGGGTTATCAAAGGCGGGCCATGTCTCTCACTGTCTATGGTGAGAGGAATGTAAAAGAACCATTGCTGACTTTCGTAAAGAGTAGGTTGCAAAGTCGTCAGCGTGTTTCTGTCCCTTGCTAAAAAGGGTTGTGACAGGAAGGGCATCCGGCATAAAAACCCATGCCAAATCAAATGTGCGAATCAGATGATTTGCTGTGGCGACTCCCGAGAAAGGGAAAAAGCCGAAAGGAAAATAAGATTCAACATTTTGGATCTTTTTTGTTTATTATGCACCAGGGTTCTATTTTTAGGAAATCCACTCAAATACAACCAAGTATAGAAATTTCAAAGTTATTCATGGGAGAACTTTTTTGTACAAAAAAAAAAAAAAAAACCGACTGATTTTCATTGTTTTCTAGAAAAAGCTCACCAGAATATGCTTTAGGATTATAAAGTTGCATCTCTAGTGTACTGTATATGAATGCAGGTTGACCACAAGGGGGCACTGGAAAACTGTTTAAGATTGAAGCTGGATGGGTGGGGATGTGGACCAGACCAATAATCAGATATGCCACAAACATGCCGGTTGAAATTTGACTAACATTTTCAGGGACGATCAGCAAGGTGTCCATTAAGACACATCTTAATGTGGAAGTCTCAAACTGAGTGATCAGCGTCAGTGGAAACAGTAAGTAAAACTCAAACAGAAATATACCAGCACGACAGAATGTGTAGGATTAATCAATATGATCAGTGTTAGTGAGTAACCTGTCAAAAGAATTAATCACAATAATTAATTTAGATCAGTATTAATTATAGTTGAGAAAAAAGTACAGGGATCCCTTACTGCTTCACGCTTCAATTCAGGCAGCTTCAGTGCATCGTGGATTTTTTTTTTTAAAAAAAGAGGGAGAAAAAAAAAACTCAAAAAAAAAAAAAAAAAAAACCAAAGACTACTGATACAGTGGTGCCTCAACTTACGAAAGCCCCAACAAACAAAAATTCCAGATTACGAGAAACATTTTCCTAAAATTTTTGCCTCAGGATACGAAACAAGTTCACGTTACGAAAGCACCATCTCAAAAATTCAAACAATGCACGAGTTGCTCTCCCATTGGCTATCTCCCAACATCCTGCCCTGCTGGCCTCCCATTGGATAGGAGGGATGATGCCGCTCCCTCCCATGTTGTTTCATGAGATTTTCGAGTGTGCTTATTGCAACTTTATTTTTTTGGCTCAGGCTTTGAACCTTGCATAAACATTTGTAAGAACTGCTAAGGAGACATGGTCAACACACGTGCACACACACACACACACACACACACACACACACACACACACACACACACACGTGCGCGCTCTCACACACACACACACACACACACATACACGCGTGTGATTTCCGGTGAAAGTGGGCTCGTGGCATGCCTTTGAGTGATATCGCATAGGAATATGGCCAAACCCGTCTACCATCGGTACGATAATGAAGCAGAAGGAGCCCTTAGAAGGTATACTTTTATAATTTTTAAAAAGTTTAAGGGGGTAGTATTGGGAGCCTTGGAATGAATCACACGTTTCACATGGAAAATGCGGTTAAATTTACGAAAAATCCAGGTTACGAAACCACTTCCGTAACGGATTAATTTCGTAAATTGAGGTACCACTGTATTTTTATGTGAGGTGCGCATCTGTGTGCATGTGCGTGTCTGTATGTGTGTGTATTTATATTTTATTTATATCTTATACATTATTTTTGAATGTTTAATTGTTATTATAAGCATTTATAGCATTGAATATGTACGTATTGATATTATATACACATATACATGTACGTATATGTCAGTCGGGGGGATTCAATCCTACTTTGTAGAATTCAGAGGTCGTGGGGGGGGGGGGGGGGGGGGTCCTCAGTCACAATTAACTGCGGAAAGTGAGGGATCCCTGTATTTCCGGCTGCAACAGCAGTGTATTTAAATTTCAATATATGTAATCTACAGAATAAAAACCACAACAGCTAAAGAGAGGTCCACATTTCACCTTAACTGTTGTGGGAAAGGATGTTTGTGGGCGGTCGTTAATGTACTAATGTGTAGATGTTGCGGTATGCTGTGTTTAAAGACTTGCGTCCGGTGTAAAATATACTTGAACTACAACCACAAAGCACTTGCTTTATGTCTATTCATTCATCTTCTGAACCGCTTAATGCTAATTAGGGTCGAGGGCAGAGTACACCCTTGACAGCTCACCAGTCCATCGAAGGGCAGAAAAATCCCGACGGCTTTGCAGCTCCTCTTGTCAAAAGTCAGCAATGTTTCTTTTACATGAACCTCACAACATAAAGAGTGAGAGACACGGCTGGCCTTTGATAACCCAGTTAGCTGCATTGGGGGGGGCCGTGACAACCCATTCAGAGTGGGACTTGAACCCCCAACCTTAGGATCAGTAATCCAGGACTTTTACCACCAGGCCACCACTGCCCTGCTTTATGGTCAATTAACTTTAAAGGTGTGCACTGAATGTAATTCATCAATCGAAATGCTCCAGCGCTTAAACGGTACCTGTACCCAAAATTTACAGCATTCATAAAATATCCACTATACAGTGATACCTCAGCTCACGAACATAATTGGTTCCCAGAAAGTGTGTGTGAGGCGAAAAGTTCGTCTTCCGAACATTTATTTCCCATAAGAAACCATTAAAATGAGAATAATCCGTTCCCAGGTCCCCATAAACCAATTTTCTACTAAATAAGCCTTAAAACTACACAAAAATATACCTTATTTTATGTATAATAAATGTGCTATTGTATTGTAATTAAAGAAATAAACTGTACTGTATAATAAAGTCGTTTTATTTACCTTTGTGATGGTAGTTGATGGCTTGATGGACTGGAGTGGGAGGAGGAGGAAGGAGGGACTTACTGTCTGGAAGGAGTGTTTGGAAACGCCTACTGTTTGGAAACACCCTTAGCCACACACGCACCCTTAATAGCTTCCTTGTTCTTAAGGATGGAAGCAACGGTAGACTTAGCGTACTGGTACTGGGACGCTGAGTCACACAAACGCACACCTCGTTCGTGTTTTTCAATGATCTCCGCCTGTGGTGGGGTCTTTTTCGGTCCCATAATAGCAAAAGTACACTCAATATGGTCCAAAATGTCTATCAAACACAAACCACTTCCGCATTCAAAGAAAGGGGTGTGACGAACTGTGACGCCGTGAGCGTGCGTCAGCTTCTCGTGGCCGCCACCGTGGCTCTGTTCGACCGCGTGGTTTGATTCGTCCGCCGAAAACTAGTTCGTCAGCAGAGACAATATGCTCGCAAATTTAATGTTCTTGAGACGAAAAGTTCGTGATCTTAAGCGTTCGTCAGCGGAGGTTTTACTGTATCACACTTTTCACACTTTTCACACATCACACCAGACACTTTTCTCCATCCATTCCAACCTGCCTGCACACGCTTCTTCACCTCTTTTCCACACTCTCCATTGCTCTGGATTGTTGAGCCTAAGTACTTAAAATCCTCCACTTTCTTTATCTTTTCTCCCTGTAACCCCACTATTCCTCTTGCGTCCTTGTCATACATACACATGTATTCTGTCTTACTGAAGCTAACCTTCATTCCCCTCCTTTCCAGGACATACCTCCACCTCTCTAGACTTTCCTGCACTCGTTCTCTGCTCTCACTACAGATCACGATGTCATCTGCAAACATCATAGTCCATGGGGATTCTTGTCTCACCTCATCTGTCAGCCTGTCCATCACCATAGCAAACAAGAAGGGGCTCAGAGCTGACCCTTGATGCAGTCCACCTCAACCTTGAACTCTTCTGTCACACCAACAGCACACCTCACCACTGTCTTACATCTCTCATACATGTCCTACACCACTCGAACATACTTCTCTGCCACTCCAGGCTTCCTCGTGCAATACCGCAGTTCCTCTCTCTGACCTTCTCTGTACTTTTCTATTAACAACCTCAAAGCAAACACTGCGTCTGTGGTGCTCTTTCTTGGCATGAAACCAAACTGTTGTTCACAAATGCTGACCTCTGCCCTTCGTCTAGCTTCAACTATTCTTTCTCATAACTTCATTGTATGGCTCATCAACTTTATTCCTCTGCCACAACTCTGCACGTCTCCCTTGTTCTTAAAAATGGGCACCATCACCCTTCTCTTCCATTCCTCTGGCATCCTCTCACTCTCTAAGACCTTGTGAATGGTCTTGTCGGGAAATCTACTGCTACTTCTCCTAGACACTTCCATACCTCCACAGGTATGTCATCAGGACCAACTGCCTTTCCATTCTTCATCCTCTTCAATGCCCTCCTCACTTCACCCTTACTAATCTTTGCTACTTCCTGGTCCTCAACAGTCACTTCTTCTAGTCTTTTTTCTCTCTCATTTTCCTCATTCATCAGCTCTTCAAAGTACTGTTTCCATCTTCCCAGCACACTTCTGTCATCAGTCAATACATTTCCCACCCTGTCCTGAATCACTCTAACTTGCTGCACGTCCTTCCCATCTCTATTTCTTTGCTGTGCCAACCTGTAAAATCATTTTCTCCCTCCTTACCGTCCAACCGAGCATACAAGTCATCATATGGCCTCTGTTTGGCCTTTGACACTGCTACCTTCGCCTGACGCTGTGTCTCCTTGTACTCCTGTTTACTCTCTTCAGTCCTCTCTATGTCCCACTTCTTCTTAGCTTGCCCCTTCTTTTGTTCACACTCCTGCGCTTCCTCATTCCACCACCAAGTCTCCTTATCTACTCTACTTGCAGATGACACACCAAGTATTGTCCTACCTGTCTCCCTGATAATATTAGCTGTGGTTATCCATTCATCTGGAAGCACTTCCTGACCACCCAAAGCCTCCTCCTTGAAGACAACACGACACTCTTCCTTTTTCACCTTCCACCACTTTGTCTTCTGCTCTGCCTTTGCCTTCTTCACCTTTCTCACCATCAGCATCATCCTGCACACCACCATCCTATGCTGTTTGGCAACACTCTCACCCACTACTACTTTGCAGTCACTGACTTCCTTCAAATTACATCGCCAACACAAGATGTAGTCTACCTGTGTGCTCCTACCTCCGCTTTCATAAGTCACCCTATGCTTCTGTCTCTTCTGGAAGAAAGTATTCACCACAGCCATTTCCATCCTTTTTTAAAAATCTACCAACATCTGTCCTTCTGCGTTCCTGTCCTGGATACCAAACCTGCCCATCACTTCCTCGTCCCCTCCGTTTCCTGCACCAACATGTCCATTGAAGTCTGCACCAATGACCACTCTTTCACCTCTGGGGGTACTCTGCATCACTTCATCTAACTCACTCCATAATCTCTCCTTCTCTTCTAGCTCACATCCTGCCTGTGGGGCATAAGCACTAACAACATTGAACATCACGCCTTCGATTTCTAACTTGAGACTCATCACTCTGTCTGACACTCTTCACTTCTGGAACATTCCTGACAAACTCCTCCTTCAAGATGACCCCTACTCCATTTCTCTTCCCATCCACACCATGATAAAACAGCTTAAACACTGCTCCTAAGTTGTAGCTTTGCTACCTTTCCACCTGGTCTCCTGAACACACAGTATGTCCACCTTCCTCCTCTGCATCATGTCAGCCAGCTCTCTACCTTTTCCTGTCATAGTTCCAACATTCAAAGTCCCTACTTTCAGTCCTAGACTCATGCCTTTCCTCTTCTCTCTCTGCCTACAGACATGCCTCCCCCCTCTCCTTCTTCGACATCTTTGACCAACAGTAGTCCAATTTCCACCAGCACCCTGTTGGTTAACAGCACTGATGGCGGTCGTTCTTAATCCAGGTCTCAACCGATCCGGTATGAAATTTTTTTTGTGACTCACATTTTTTATTTGGCATTTGTTTTACGCCGGATGCCCTTCCTGACGCAACCCTCTGCATTTATCTGGGCTTGGGACCGGCGTGAGGGAGAGACACTGGCTTGTGCCCCTCCCTCATGGCTGCCTTCCTTAACTTTTTCCCATATTCTTCCTTAATTTCCTTATTTTTTAATTGGAATAATATTTAAAAAAAAAAAAAAAAAAAAAAAGCAACGCACAGAACAGATTGCTTAACTGATAGCAAACAGTGTTTCTTTTATTATTTATTTCCTGGCTTTTTTCTGTTAAGGTCCCGGAATGGGTTACTAATACAGTGGTACCTCACAAATTAATCTGTTCCAGAGCTTTTCGTATCCTGCATTTTTCGTAAATTGAACCACATTTTACATGTAAAATGCGTGATTCGTTCCAAGGCTCCCAAATACTACCCCATAAACCCTTTCTTCTTCTTCTTTTTCTTTCGGCTGTTCCCTTCAGGGGTCGCCACAGCAAATGATCTGCCTCCATCTCTCCCTATCCTCTGCATCGTCTACTCTTACTCCAATGACCTTCATGTCCGCCTTCACCACATCCATGAATCGTCTCTTTGGTCTTCCTCTGGGCCTTCTGCCTGGTAGTTCCAACCTCAGCATCCTACTACCAATATACTCACTGTCCCTCCTCTGTACATGTCCAAACCATCTCAATCTAGCCTCTCTGACTTTATCTCCAAAACATCGAACATGTGCTGTCCCTCTGATGTACTTGTTTCTGATCCTATCCATCCTTGTTACTCCCAAAGAGAACCTCAACATTTTCATCTCTTCTACCTCCAACTCTGACTCCTGTCTTTTCCCCAGGGCCACTGTCTCTAAACGATACAACATCGCTGGCCTCATCACCGTCTCATACACTTTTCCCTTCATTCTTGCCGATACTCTCCTATCACACATCACACCGGACACTTTTCTCCAACCATTTCAACCTGCCTGCACGCGCTTCTTCACCTCTTTTCCACACTCTCCATTGCTCTGGATTGTTGAGCCTAAGTACTTAAAATCCTCCACCTTCCTTATCTCTGCTCCCTGTAACCTCACCGTTACTCTTGGGTCCTTGTCATTCACACACATATATTCTGTCTTACTGAGGCTAACCTTCATTGCCCTCCTTTCCAGGGCATACCGCCACCTCTCTAGATTTTCCTCCACTTGTTCTCTGCTCTCACTACAGATCACGATGTGATCTGCAAACATCATAGTCCATGGAGATTCTTGTCTAACCTCGTCTGTCAGCCTGTCCATCACCATAGCAAACAAGAAGGGGCTCAGAGCTGACCCTTGATGCAGTCCCACCTCCACCTTGAACTCTTCTGTCACACCAACAGCACACCTCACCACTGTCTTACATCTCTCATACATGTCCTGCACCACTCTAACATACTTCTCTGCCACTCCAGACTTCCTCATACAATACCACAGTTCTTCTCTCGGCACCCTGTCATCTGCTTTCTCCAGATCCACAAAGGCACAATGCAGCTCCTTCTGACCTTCTCTGTACTTCTCTATTAACATTCTCAAAGCAAACACTGCACCTGTGGTGCTCTTTCTTGGCATGAAACCAAACTGTTGTTCACAAATGCTGACCTCTGCCCTTAGTCTAGCTTCCACTATTCTTTCCCATAACTTCATTGTATGGCTACCCCATAAACCCTTTAAAAATTATAAAAGCATACCTTTAAAGGCCTTCTGCATCAATATCGTACCAATGGTAGACGGGTTTGGCCATATTCCTTTGTGATATCACTCGAGCCCGTTTCTTCTTCTCACTCACACCAGAAATCACACGTGCGTGTGTGTGTGTGTGTGTGTGTGTGTGTGTGTGCGCGCGCGTGTGTTGACCATGTCTTCTTAGCAGCGTTATAATCTTACAAATGTTTATGGAAGGTTAAAAGCCTGAGTCAAGAAATAAAGCATAGAACAACAGTAACTCTGTCCTTTACACGTAAAGCATCATGGTGGATTCAGCTCCATAATAGGCAATGGGAGGTAGCTGCGTCATCATTTCTAGACAATGGGATCCCTGTCCAAGATGGCGTCAGGTGGACCTGACCAAGATGGCGCTGAAGTGAAGGCGACATGAACGACAGCTCAGTTGTTAGGCAATGGGAGGCCAGCGAGGCGGGATGTTTGAACATCATTGATGGGAGAGCAGCTCGTGCAATGTTTGAATGTTTGAATGGCCCATTTCAATTTTTAAGATGGCGCTTTCGTAACGTGAATTTATTTCATATACAGAGACAAAAATTTTAGGAAAATGCGTTTCGTAGCCTGCCTTTTTCGTTTGGTGAGACTTTCATAAAGTGAGGTACCACTGTATTTGGTTATGTGTGGCTTACTGGAAAACAATAAATGTTTACATTTAGGCAGCCCTGTGATCGTCATACTTTTCTGTTACAAACTGACCTTGGCACTTCATCAGAGAAGGGAAAAGTTATGTGGCCCTTGCAGGAAAAAGTTTGGGGACCCCTGGTCTAGACCATCAATCTGATCAATTTCACCTTTTTTTAATTAAAAAAAATAATTAAAATTAAAAATGCGGGGGGGGGGGGGGGGGGGGGGGTCCTTCCCAAAATAAGGAGATTTCCAAGTGACCCCACATGGCAGTATAAGTACTCTTGCAACATCCACCAATCTAAATAGTGGACCAGAGATATCTATTGTATTATCAGTGATCTGTGTTTTCAGCATTACTTTGTGATTAGTGTTGATGAGAGACAGCCCAGTATTGTGGCACTGTATTACCTTCTGGAAGAAGGTAGAAAACTCCTCAGTCACATTGCCTTTGTCTGCTTTATTTCTCAGTGCAATCTCCTCCACTGTGTCCTGTAAGAACTTGGCCATCTCCAGCTTCACTCTTAGCTCCTTCTTTAGCCTCTCTTCCTGCAACATGTGAAGTATTCCTGGATTAAATGATAAATCCACATAATATACATCTCATATACTAAAGTTATCCATTACCTAGTGGGTTTTCAGGTCAGTTTAATAAAAAGAAACCCAAAAAACAAATACTAATCACATTTATCAAATACAACATGATCTTATAGGAATGTTAACCTGAGTGCATAAATTATGACAGAGAGCTCTTACAGATATCAACTACACAAGGAAGTTTAAAAAAGGAACAGCACCTTCTTGGATTTTGTTTCAAAAGTGGATGGCAGCATGTTTGGGAAAAGTTTCAGAGCAACAGGAAGCAGGAACTCCATAAATGGAACAATGATAAAAACCAGAAAAGGCAGGAGGCGAAATAAGTCTGCACATGTCCTCAGGAACTGAAAAAGACAAAAAACAAAACAAAACAAAAACCCCAGTCACAATAGATTTAAAATGACAGTGCAGATGTTATAATTATAGACTTTCTGCTAATTAATTAATGGCTCAAAGGTGTCTGCACAAACTCACATTTATAAATGTAAGAATCATTTTTATATTTGGAGGCAAATCTTTGGAGAAAGCTTGAACCCATAGACACCACCAAAGAGTGTCCTGGTGTAAGGAGTAAGTTCCTTCTTTGTCTTAGTCCTCCGTAAGTAAAAAGCTCGAGTGAGCTGAATCACGCAACAGTTAAAGAACATTCCATTGCTTTGGTTTATGAGGCTCTAGGGTTGACTTTGCTGGATGTTTTGCAGCATTTGACTGAAGCTGAGCAGAAAGTAGAGGCCTAAACACTTCAGTAATTACCCTAGTTCTTGAATCAGCTAGCACCGATGTCCCAGTTCCACTGGCAGGTATTCATGCCCATGTCCACCACGCTTGACAGATAATGTACACTTTAATTATATGCAGACTTTTACAGAAATGGAACTTACATGTAAGATGCTTCAGCGTTTCAAGTCTAAACAAGACCCCATCCCATCTTACTCCTGAGCCAGCAACATTTCTTTTCATATATCCCATCCCCCCATTTACATGTCTTCCTTCTTTGTCATTCTCATTTTGTTAGCTCTTTTTTGACTGAATAAATAAAAGCGATGAATTATCACAGGCCGGTTATAGCAATAATGAAATCTATCACTGCTTGGAAACTAAATCAGATGCAGACAAATGCTACAAACATGTCAATAAATTTTAGATTCCTCTCCCCTCTGTCCACCTGCATGTGTATAGCCCTATAGGACCACAAAGACAACGGAGGTGAAAAGGAGCTTTGTGCTTTCCCCTATTGACATGCATATTACTTCTGTCAGCGAGGGGTAAATGGAAAAAGGAATGGGGGGGGGCGGGGGCGGCACGGGTTATGGTGGCTTTAGAAAGAAAGGGTGAAAAAGAGGATAAGAAGTGACATCAAAAGACTGTGTGATGAATGTGAATAAGCATTAAAGAGACACAAATGAGGAGTACCCTTAGGAAACTTGAGTAGATGCTACCTCAAGCCAAGAGAATGTGTAAGGGCATTTAATTAGCCTTTTTATAAAAGAGGCCCACGCTGATTGTATGAGGACTAATTGTAAGTTCGAAGAATGTTATAACAGTCATTCAATTACTAAAATCGGCTCTTTTAAATTCTTTTGAATTCACGCTAACAGTTCTGTTGAAGATGGACAACAAACGGGCACATTTACGCGCACATACACCGTGGATGAGATTGTTGCTCCTACCATTAACTGACTTGTTTTAACCAACATGGAACAAATGGTTCCTGTTATCAGCCAAAATAATTTTAAATAGTTTTCTCATAAAATTGAGTTTGGACACAACCATAAAAAAAAAAAAAAAAGGATTTTACATAAAGCTTGATAAACATGAACATGTGTTTGGTTATTTAGCCTGTTAGAAGAATAACTTCCAATTGTTATAATAAGTATTTTTAATAGTTTAAACTGTATATAGTGGCTATTTGTGCGCTAAGACTCCAAATGGGAGGGGTTTTTTTGGTGTTTCCACACCTTTTTTGTCCTCTGAACAGCTTGTCCAGTTTCCCTCTTCAGCTTCTATCGAATCATCTTTGGCCTTTGGGTGGCTTTTCAAACTAAAACTCTTTACCAGTTTGCTGTGTTTTTGTTGAAGTCATTGCTCTGCCAAATCATTTCCTATTTTAGTCATTCCAGGATCTGACGGTGCAATCTTGGAAGTTTTGGGAATTTTTCTAACCAGTAATTCCTTTTAGGTCCATGAACAAGTTCCAGTTTAAACCGTTAAATAATCCTCTACATCAGTGGTCCCCAACCCCCGGAGCATGTACGGGTCCGTGGATCAATTGGTACCGGGCCGCCCAAGAAATAAGTATTTATTTCTGTTTTATTTATTATCTGAGTCTGAACAATCTTTTATTTTTTAAAAAACTTTTATTTTGAAAACGACTGGATTCTCTCTGTTACATGTCGGTCATTTGAGCGCTAAAATGTGACCCACAAGGGGACGGCACATGAACAGAGGTGAGTTGGATATGTTTCAAACAATAGCGGGGATTTTGGATGAGACTGAGCCTGAGCCTTTATTCTCCCAGCTGGTGCACCATCACCAGTGTTTTTTTTTTTTTTTTTTTTTGTTTGTTTGTTTTAAGAAGAGTTCGAGCTCGATTAAAAATGTAACGCTTAATCCTGATGAGGGAGGCTGGCGCACATCTCAGCCAACTCTGGGCAAGGGTGGGGTATTATATGTACAATATACAATGACATGAAAAAGTATCTGAACCTTTTCTCACATTTCTGCATAAAATCACCATCAAATGTGACCTGATATTTGTCAAAATAACATTAGATGAAAAAACAGTGTCTGCTTTAATTAAAACCACCCAAACATTTATAGGTTTTCATTTTTTAATGAGGATAGCATGCAAACAATGACAGAAGGGGGAGGAATAAGTAACTGAACCCTCTGCCTAAGGAGACTTAAAGAGCAATTGAAACCAATTTTTACCAAACAGTTTAAGTCAGGTGTGTGCCCAATCACTGATGAGTGGCTTAAAGCTGCCCTGCCCACTATAAAACACACACCTGGTAAGAATTGTCTTGATGAGAAGCATTGTCTGATGTGCACCATGGCTCGCTCAAAAGAGCTGTCTGAAGACCTGCGATCAAGAATTGTTGATTTGTATAAAGCTGGGAAAGGATACAAAACCATCTGTAAAAGTCTGGATGTCCATCAATCGACAGTCAGAGAAGTTGTCTACAAATGGAGAGAGTTTGACACTGTTGCTTCTCTCCCAAGGAGTGGCCGTCCACCAAAGATGACGCCAAGAGTTCAGCGCAGAATACTCAGAGAGGTAAAAAAAAAAAAAACCCTAGAGTGTCTGCTAAAGACTTACAGAAATCACTGACTGGCACAGTCCAATATCACACATCAACTATATGTAAAACAATGGCCAAGCATGGTGTTCATGGGAGGACTCCAAGGAGGAAGCCACTGCTGTCTAAAAAAACATTGTTGCTCGTTTAATGTTGGCAAAAAGGCACTTGGACACTCCACAGAAGTTTTGGCAAAATATTTTGTGGACTGATGAAACCAAAGTTGAATTGTTTGGGACGAACACACAACGTCATGTGTGGAGGAAAAATGGAACAGCTCAGCAATATCAACACCTCATCCCCACCATGAAGCATGGTGAAGGGTGCATCATGTTTTGCTGCCTCGGGGCCTGGACAACTTGCAATCATTAATGGAAAAATGAATTTAAAAGTTTATCGGGATGTTTTACAGGAAAACCTGAGGCCGTTTGTCACACAGTTGAAGCTAAAAAGAGGATGGATGCTGCAACAAGACAATGATCCAAAACACAGAAGTAAATCAACTTCAGAATGGTTTCAGAAGAACAAAATACACGTTCTGGAGTGGCCAAGTCAAAGTCCAGACTTGAACCCCATTGAGATGCTGTGGCATGACCTCAAGACAGTGATTCATGCCAGACATCCCAGGAATCTGACTGAACTACAGCAGTTTTGTAAAGAAGAATGGGCCAAGATTAGTCCTGATCGATGTGCCAGACTGATCTGCAGCTACAGGAAGCGTCTGGTTGAAGTTATTACTGCCAAAGGGGGGCCACAAAATATTAAATGTGATGGTTCAGTTACTTATTCCTCCCCCTTCTGTCATTTTTTGCATGCTATCCTCATTAAAATATAAAAACATATAAATGTTTGGGTGGTTTTAGTTAAAGCAGACACTGAGTTTTCATCTGTGTGATTTTGACAAGGATCAGATCATATTTGATGGTGATTTTATGCAGAAATGTGAGAAATTCCAAAAGGTTCAGATACTTTTTCATACCACTGTAAACAAGCATGATATATGAGAAAAGAATTCCGAGCAAATCCCGAGTGGCCTGCACAAGCATAAAAAAAAAAAAAAAAAAAAAAAAAAATTAGAATTTGTTTTTTGGGTTATTGCCAACAAAGAATTTTTTTAAAGGTATATTATGATGGTTTCTTACTGAAAATAAATTCAAAAATTTTGGGAGCTCTGCTTTTAGGCAACACCTAAATTTTCATATTTATGTGAAACTCGATATATTATTTTTTATTTTCGATTACAGTATATAAATGCATAGCAACTAGATATTTAGCTATGAACACCAGAAACAATACATTTGTCTGACTTTCAAAGGCTGCGTATTGTGTGCCCGTCTGAGGGTGGAATTCGCTGGAATCAGAGTGCACAAATCCCCAAGATTCCTCTCGCAACAGTTAATTGACTGATTGTACAATTCACAAACGAGGAGCAAGGAGTCAAAACAAATTGGGTTGGAGTTCTGCTGTGCGACATGTCCATCAACTTGCCTACTATGTATATGTAAATCCATGTACAGTATAGATCTTTCAAAAATGATGGTCTCTTTACTTCTCATATGTTACTATACACTGAGGTACAGACTTAATTCTTTATTCAAAACATATTGTACGTACTTTTCAGGGTGACTGAGCAGTGACTAACTACAGTGGCTACATTACAACACAGTTTCCTTCCTTGTTACTGGACGGCGATGTACAGAAGAGCGCATGTGCCTCACATCAAGAAAGTAAAGGGTTCAAGTCCTGGGCCGCAGCAGGAGCATATCTGCATGTAGTTTGAATGTTCTTCCAAGTGCTTGCAGGGGTTTCCTGCAGGTATTCTGGTTTCCTCCCACAGTCCAAAGACATGCACGTTAGACTAACTGGCTGTTCCAAAGTGCCCAAAGGTGTGAATATGGGGGTGCTCCAAGTTCCTCAACGTCACTCAATGACCAGACAAGTTTGCTCCACATCGCGCTAAAAAGGTGACCGTGCTTCCGTTTTATGACACTCCTTGTAGCGCCTCACAAGTGTGTATATATACTAGTATATTGGGCAGCTGGATTCATCCACCATTCATTCTTATAGTCGTCAAGATGATGAACTCTAGAGATGCCAAGAAAATGGCATTAAATCAACAAAGTGTCTTTCTTACAGGTGCCGCCGCATTACTACTAATCGAAAACTATGACATTGATATATGTAAGCAGCTAGAATCCACACCTGATACTTTCTTCCTCAACCTGGCATTCTGAATATGTAAATGTCATGCAAATGAACAGCCTTCCCTTTAAGATACAGGGCAGGTCAATGTGGATATTGCTGATTGGTTAACCGTTTGTGTGTTGTGTTGCGGGATACAGTGGTTTGGGTGCTCACCCAAACTTAAAGGTGAGTAGACTATGATTAGCTTTGAGGAAACGGTGAGAAACACAGTTCTGTCCACAACTCACTCTCTGGTCCGCCAACAGTTAATATTGGACAATGCGTAGCAGTCAATGAACACCATGGAGGACACAAGAGCACCATTGAGGATACAGGTGTAACGTTGCGCGACATTGATTTCCCGTGATGTGCGTAACATGGTGGGCATTTACACATGCCCTCCCTGTTTCCTCACAGTTTCCTTATAGTTCGCGGAAAGGTACGCAAAAGAGTGCGTGACAAAATTAATGAACATGTTTCATTTTTTGGGTCGGCAATGCCCCTCAATGGCACTCATCTCGCTCATAGTTTCCGCATTCTTCCCGTGATGGCGCTCACAATTCCCGCGAAGGTACTCACTTTGGCATACCGTGGCGTACCATGAATGCGTACTAGTTTCAGGCTGGCTTTAGCCCATAGTCAGTTGAGATAAGTGTCAGCCTCCTCATTACCGTAGCAGGATGAACTACTTCAGGAAATAAATGAAAGAAATTTTTTGTTGTTTGAAAAGAGCAAGCTAAGAGTTTCACCATAAGACGTTTAATTAATTAAGGGGCAGTTATGTCCACAGAGTTCCTGTAATGGATGACAGATAACTTTAATGTGTTTACAAAATCAGGTCTTTTTACAACCTCGCACTGTCAGACAACTGATGAATTTCCTCCCGGCATTACATGCCAGGAGGGATAAAAATCAGTAGAAGCAAAGCAGTTTCACCGTGGAGGCCGCGTGCTAATAATTTGGCAAGGTCAGGACAGAGAGTCAATAAGTCAATAACAACAACAATAATAATGACAATAATAATAATAATAGAGCTTAATGCCAGATCCATGACAAAAAGATAGGATTACAGTAGGCCCCCGTTTTTCACGAGAGTTTGGTTCTGGCCCCTCTCACGAATCAAGAAAATCCGTGAGTTCTGTACCCGTAAGTAAAACCATATGTATCATATTACATGCGCGAATGATCAACCAGAAGTAAAACCGTATGTATCATATTATATGCCTAAAATATGCTTCTTAAACACATTCTACAGACAGTCTTACTCATTAGTACAGTAGTAATGTAGTAATGATTAAGTAAAAACTTTAATTTTGTACTGTGATATTTACTGGTGAAATTTATATATATATATATATATATATATATATATATATATATATATATATATATATATGTGTGTGTGTGTGTGTGTGTGTGTATATATATATATATATACACACACACACACACACACACACACACACACACACATATATATATATATATATATATATATATATATATATATATATATAAAACAAAAATAAAAGGACAGGACAAAGACTTTCTATTGAAACTCCATTTATCACTACAGATCTGTTTCGAGGGGTGGTGAAACAATCCTCTCTCTTCAGGTGATTATAGAAGAATGTTAGATTATAGATTATAGATATATTAATGTTAGATTATAGAAGAACTGTTCGAGAACACAGCCAACAAAATCAAAGTCCCCCCAAAACACAGACCATAACAAAAAGAATAGAAAAGAACATGAAGTGTAATAAATTGGATAAACAAAACTAAAGCATAAACATGCTACAGCACAGCACATAAAATCACACACACAAACATTCTAAACATTAAGTTAGGTACTGTACTGGAATAATAATTGTCAAAGACTTTAATACTACAGTGCTTTACAAAAGTTCAGATGATTATTCCTCTTCAGGCACTTCAGAGGAAACTGTCGTTTCTTCAGGAGAAAGTCTTTTTTCCTCAGAAGAGACATCCCACGTCATGACCTTTTTCCTGGCACTTAGCCAAAGAATATGCAGGGCATTTGAGTGGCATCATAGAGCTTAACTAGTAATTAAAATGCACTAAAAAATGCACATTGACAACTTGTGCGGGAATGAGAAAAAAGGGGAGTATACATCATCTCAACCAATCAGCAGGAGGGAGAAGAGCCATTGGCTGAATTTGAATCACGTGACAAGTTACTTGGAAATCCGAGAATATGCGGGGGTACGAGTGCAAAACCGGGAATAGTCAAGGGACTACTGTATACCATGCAACACATATCCAACAGAAGAATCCTGTTGAAAAAAGATAATAAATTACATCGACAAATACAGTAGCCTCTACCCATTCGCCGTTCAGCGATCGCGGCCCCCGCATACTAGCGGATTAGCGGCAAACCCGGGGGTTACAGGTATGTGATTCAAATTTAGCCAATGGCTGAGAGCTTTTGTTTTTCCCTCCTGCTGATTGGTTGCAGACGATGTGTACACCTCTTTTTTTCTCCTTCATGCACATCATCAACATGATTGCTTAAATCATGAATTCACATTTTTTTGTGTGTTTTTAATGATTATTCAAGCCCTATGATGCCACTCAAATGCCCTGCATCTTCTCGAGCTTCTGGTAAGGAGCCTAAGCACTTTATTTATTCATAAATATTATCACAGCACAAAATTAAAAAGTTTTTACTTAATCATTACTACATTTTATTGCATTATTACTGTATTAATGAGTAAAACTGGCTATAGAAATGTGTTTAACAAGCTTACTTTAGTGTATGTAATATCATACATACGGTTTTAAAACCGCATCAGTAATTCGTGGATTTTCATGACCTGCAAGAAAGGCCAGAACGCGAACACCGTAAATAACAGAGTCCTACTGTACAACAATGTCAGACACCCAATGTTCAAGATGCTACATCTCAAAAAGGAAAAAGGGCCCAAAATGCTTCATTTTATCGACTATAATCAGGGATCAGAACAATGACAGGGCGGTGTGTCTATTTTCAGGACAAACTGGTCAGAGATCTTCTGGCAATGCTTCGGTAACAGGCAGCAAGTCAGTCACATGTCTGTCTGAAAGGCTGAGATGGTCAGACACTAGCACTCTGCCAGCCGGGTTAAATTACGTACATGGCATCTGCCAGAGAAGTGATAAAGAAAGAAAACTGACCCAATTGTCATGCCCTACAGAAAACAGCACCGATGTGGATAAACCAGTTTAAGATCATGTCTACCAGAGACGGGAAAACCTGCCAATGACAGTGTAATATTCATTCAGATACGGCTTGTGTTGCAGCCCAGCCTTAGCTGACCCTTGTTTTCCCTCTGTCTGAAAGGCAACAGACCTCCAAGGAATATCACATTACCACAACAGAAACACAGAACCTGGGCATCTGGCCATGAGCGGACACACCCACACACAGCTCAGCCTAGTACAGTAGGGCACTAAAGTTCATCTGATCTGGTTAGAAGAGAGAAAGAGACAAGCTGTAGGAGGAAAAATTATTAATTTCAGATGATATGAGTAAACTTGAAGTGAATAAAGATGCCTTAGTTCAATACGCTGTGAACAATTTGTAATTATTTTTATTGTAATTATTACAGGGATCCCTCGCTACTTCACACTTCAATTCATGTGACAGTGGATTGCATTTTTTTTTTAAATATTCATCGAATTAAAAAAAAATAAGGAAATTTAGGAAGAATAGGGGGAAAAAAGTTAAGGAAAATGCCACAAAAACAAAGCCAATTATGCAAAAAACCCAAACAAACAAAAACAAAAAACAACCCAAACCCCACCCCCATCAAAACTACTTACATTTTTATGTGAGGTGTGCATCTGAGTGTGTGTGTATTTATATTTTATTTACATCGTATGCATTATTTCTGAATGTTTAATTATTATTATAAGCATTTATAGCATTGAATATGTATTTATTGATATTATAAACAGCCGAAAGGAAAAGAAGAAGAAGATATACACATATACATGTATGTCAGTTGGGGGGGGGGGGGGTTTGATCCTACTTCGCGGAATTTAGCTGTCCCGGGAGATCTTGGTCCTAATTAACCACGGAAAGTGAGGGGAACCCTGTATTATGCATTATTACGTCAAGGAAATTAAACTCATAATAGACCCAGCCGTAAAAATCTAACAGTGATAGAATTTTTTTTTCCCTCACAACCAAGCCTAGTGGCTCATCAGGCCGTTGCTTATCCCCGGTTTCCGTAGCGTGAAGCTACCAGGATTTCAACTCGTCCTGGATGGGACGCTAGTCCATCGCAGGTTACCTTCCCAGTATATTTTACTGGTACCCATTTATACTGCTGGGTGAACAGAGGCACACTTGTGGGTAAGACCTTGCCTAGGGGTCTTAGCACAGTGGGGGTCTAACTTGGATTTGAACACACAACCTCCCGATCATGAGTGTAGCACCCTAACGACTACGCCACCGGCCCCACAATATCAACAAAGTAAAGCAAAATAATAACTTACAGCTTAGTGCTAAACAAAATACAAATTGAACAACGGTCTCAAAACAAAGATAGTCACCAAGCAGCTGCAGCATGGTAAATTTAGAGGCGGCGCGTGAGCCGGCAGTAAGAGGCTTGGAATCCAGCTTATCGAAAGAAACAAATGATGAAAATCCTCACATTGGCTGTGGACGCCCGTGGATGATGGAGTTGGGTGATGAAGTCTTGAACGACGAAAGTTGGGTGAAGCGCGTTCCATGATCCGCCTTGGATGATTCTCCCTAGATGATCCGCTTGAGCTGACTTCCCGTTTAGATGATCTGCCGTGAGCCAGTCGGCAACAGGTTCTTAATATAGATTGCCTAAAGTTCGGGAAAGTTCCATTCCGGAATATTCTAAATCCCCTGACACAGCGCAACTAGGTCCATCTCAAAGTTTCCCTAACATGCTGGTAGACTACGCAGGCAAAAAAACAACAGTGACCCAAAAACAGCCGAGTAATCCCATGTATCACTATTTACAGCACACTAACTGAATATAATTATATACGTTTATCCAGTCACATTTATATTTACATATTTATTTACATGCCCATAACACTAGTGGCGATTAAAAAACTTCAATTTCATGAAAGTTACAAATTCCCTTTGCTAGAACTAAGGAGGATCCAACCTGCCGCAGCATGACAATGCCTTCTTATATAAAGCTAGCTTCATGAAGACATCACAAAGCCCTGATCTCAACCACAGTGAATAACTTTGGGATGATTTACCGAAAAGCAGCAGTCATTCTTGCATGAAATTAATGTCAGAGCGCAATAATGCGCTTGTGAGTGAAAAAGCACAAAGGCCCAGTCATACTCCAGCAACTAGTGAAAAGTCTCACAGGAGTAGATTATACTCCGTAGCGGATGGTGGTCAAACGGGAAAAACATTTTAGACCTACATAAATAAATTTGAATATTACTGCATTATGTCACATATATGTAAATTCTGATGTGCGCCCTGCAAAAGTTCACCAAATTTTCAACACAAAATTTGAACCAAACACCCCAAGATTCATTTTATTGGGCTCCCGAGTTGCGCATCAACAAGGTGTATGACTATTAACCCAGAGATCGCAAGTTCGAATACACATTAATGCCACAGCTGTCCGTAACCAGGAGTCCATGGGACGCAATTGGCCAAGCTCTCACTTGAGAGAGAGACGGCATACGCGCAATTCACTGTCACTCACAGCGATCGCCAGCCAGTCATAGGTGTCTGTGATCTCATTCATATGACGGGTCGGATAGTGCCTTCCCTCCGAAGTGTGCTACACCAACCTCAAACACGCATGGTGCCACAGCTCAAAAGAGGTGGGTGTCTGGCACTGCATATCACAGAGGGGGCATCTGCATGCTTGTCCCTCCCTGGTCAGTGGTGGACATGTGATAGGGGAGACAATACCTGATGAGTAGGACTTGGATAAGACTTAATTAAGGAGAGAGTCCAGCAGTACATTCCCTTTATCACAGTACTTCCACTCTACCAGCTCACCTTAGAGCAGTGGTTCTTAACCTTGTTGGCGGTGCTGAATCTGCCAGTTTGATATGCTTATTCACTGAACCCTTCTTTATTGAAAAATAAAATATGACTTTTTTTTTTTCAAATTCGAGACATAGGTATATGTTTTTACTGGGGCACGAAAATGAACCGTGCATTAACGTCACTGCGTTCAAAGAACAAAACCAATACAATGCATGAACTCCCCCATCACAACTGCTTACATTTTTATGTGAGGTGGGCATCTGTGTGTGTGTGTGTGTGTGTGTGTGTGTGTGTGTGTGCGCGCGCGCGCGTGTCTGTATGTGTGTGTATTTATGTTTTATTTACATCTTGTGCATTATTTTTGAATGTTTAATTGTTATTGTAAGCATTTATAACGTTGAATATGTTCAGTTCAGTTCATTTTCTGTAACCGCTTAATCCTAATTTTGGGTCGCGGGGAGGCCGGTGCCCATCCCAGCCAACTTCGGGTGAGGGCAGAGTACACCCCGGACAGCTCGCCAGGCCATCGCAGGGCGGAAACACGCTGACGGCTTTGCAGCCTACTCTTGTCGAAAGTCAGCAATGGTTCTTTTACATGCCTCACACCATAGACAGTGAGAGACATGGCCGGCCTTTGATAACCCAGTTAGCTCCACTGGGGGACGTTGAATATGTATTTATTGATATTATATACACATACACATGTATGTATACGTCAGTCAGCGTGGGGTTGATCCTACTTAGGACGCTGACTAGCATTATGTTCCGTTATATATGTGAATCCATGTTGTACATATTCGTCCGACCGCTTTCTTCTTTTACTCCACATAGTATAGATTAAAACATTAAGAAAGAAATCACACGACATACCATCACGACAGTCACAAGTCGACGACTGAGCACACCAAATTTCTTGCAGCACAGATTGGCCAAGCAATGTAGCGTGATCACCTTAAGCCAGTGATGGCCAAGCAGGGCGTGTCATCATGAATATGAGTTGGATGTGTGTCTTGACCTCCGCCAAACCCCTGAGACTGACTCACCGAACCCCGGTTAAGAACCACTGCCTTAGATCAAGAGACGTCAACAGTATTTTTATATTTTCTAAACTTTGAACCAAATAAAATCTTTGACCTTAATATATCCTGCTGTTCTCTCTCTCTCTCTCTCTCTCTCTGTTGGCAATAATACACAGCTAACCAATAAACAAATTAAATACAACAAATTAAATACACAGCTAACCAATAAACAAATTACAGTAACTAATTGCAGAAAGGCTACTAAACTAAAACAAGGAGCAAATTCAAGAAATCTATATATGGGCAACAGTTAATTGCTAAAAGTGTCCATTTAAACTCCAAGTGTTAACGCTGCTCTCAATCAAAAACTAAATGAAATTATGCTAATGATGTCCAAATAACACCCGAAGTAATCACACACACACACTCACACACACTCCCACACACACACACACACACACACACATAGTGCGCCATAGGAACACAGAGAAGCAGCACGTCTATGGCTTTCACACTGCCAAGGGAATACACCAGGATAGTCACATCTATCGAAAGAAATTTTATATATACACATATCACATATATACACAACACACACACACACACACTCACGAGTGTGTGTGTGTGTGTGTGTGTGTAATTAATCTCAGTTGTTATATGGATATCTTTAGTATCATTTCATTTGGTATTACTGCTCAACGTTATATACAGACGCTCCCCGACTTGTGTTTTTAATTGGTTCCGGAAGGCCGAACATAAGTTGAAAGTGAACGTAAGTTGTTACAGTGACGTATGATGTATGACGTGTGACGTATGACGCTCATACTGTACTATACATTAATAAATACCATTACCGTATCTCATAAAACAACCCCTAAATCAATTATTATAAACATAACATTGTAAAATAATATCAAATATATCAAATAATATCAACATTAATTTCAAATAAGTCACTTATTTATACCGAGTTACTTTACATGAAGCTTAAAACAGTCAATCAACACTTACAATATGTGAAGCGCTCAATACCGAAAGTAGTGTACTTGCGAAAGTAGTGTACTTGCTGTGGGTTATACACACTTCCGGTCTTTGAAGTGCGCAAGGGTGCCGTTGTACTCGTTTAGAACACAGCCTGCACTGATGTGAATCCCAGCAAAGCGGAGAGTTCTTTCTTTTGTGTAAGTAAGTAAACTTTATTCAAGAGATGCATACAAAGAACAAGTACAAATCCTAATCAATATTAATATAAAAATTTAGAAGTTTGTCCAAGTTGCACAGAAAACTACAAACACGTAATGCAACATTGGTCTGAGCTACTAGTTTATTAATTATGTAATCCAGATAGTGAGCGAGTGAGTTCACCTACTGTGCATATGTTTGGACTGTGGAGGTAAACAAGCTCAGGCAGAACAAGTAAACTCCAACCGAGATTCAAACCAGGAACCTTCTCATTGTGAGGTATCTAACATCAACAGTGCTAACCACTGAGCCATCTTGCATTCATCATAGTGAAGACAATATTATAACCAAGCCATCACAACTTTTGGATAGAATATGAGGAAGACCGTTCCTTTTCCATCATCCATGCCCTCAGCGTTTTCATTACTGGACAGCGAAGAAAGTAGGAACCTAATAGAGTTTATCGTTATTCAGACAATTCAATCCTGAAAATATTTTCCTCATTAGCAAAATTAAATGTTTTGGTTTTGATCATTGGTCTGGACAAATAATTGACAAATTGTACAGAGGGAAAAAATAGAAGGCACATTGAATACAAAAAACAAATAATTTGTAGCAAGAATGCTATTTATTAAGCCTGAATGCCACTTAGTATGCAAATTCAATACAGTGGTACCTGAAGTTACAAAATTAATCCTTTCCGAGGGCGAGCTCGTAAGTCGAAACATTCTTTAGATGAAACAAAAATTCCGATCGCAAACAATACAAAACCAATTAATTCGTTCCAACCCCCTCTCAAACTCATATAACCTGACACAAACATGTTCATTTCACCTAATATAGTAAGGATAAACATGTAACAAACATTTCACAATAATAACACATGTACAATAACATTAATAATGCCGTGATTAACAATAAATCATAAAACAAGAATAAACAATAAGTTAATAAACAATACAGTAAGTGCATCTGAACTTAAGAAGAGCACTTAACATTAACTTACACTACTAATTTTTTTTTACTTTTTATTTATATATTCAACTTTTTGGATTTTTGAACTGTTTTAACAAGGCTAATTGGCATACAGATGCTCCCCAACTTACGTTTTTAATTAGTTCCGGACAGCCGAAAGTTGAAAGTAAACGTAAGCTGTTACAGTGACGTATGACGTGTGACGTATGACGCTCATACTGCACTATACATCCATAAATACCATTATCGTATATCATGAAACACCCCTAAATCAATTATTATAAACATAACATTGTAAAATAATATCAAATAATATCAACATTAATTTCAAATAAATTAAATTCAAGCAGAATAATTTCAAATAGATACATTTTAATCAAATTCACTCATCAAATATCAAATACAGTATCAAATATAACCTTTAACATTCTCTATGATGCGAGCTTTCTGCTTGTAAATGGGTCCGATGGTCGACGGATGGTCACTTTACATGAAGCTGAGCCGAGTCACATTAATATGTGAGGTGCTCAAAACCGAAAGTAGTGTACTTGCTGTGCTTGTATACCATATTTGCTTAGGGTAACAAAAATTCGCAACACAGTGTAAAACACAAAGATCACAGAGACAACGTCTTAACACAAGGGTAACACGCTATATAACTGATATATATATATATATATATATATATATATATACACACACACACACACACACACACACACACACACACATCTGAACTGGGAAGGAGGGGCACGTTCAGTCTGTCGTTTGTAAACAATGGACGCAGCATCATTATGTCATTACATCACCACACTACGGAGGTAAACTCAAAATTTGACTTTTTTTTTTTTTTGAACAAAAAAAACCCTCGTAAAATCAAAAAAACGTAAAACGGATGAACGTAAGTCGGGGAGCGTCTGTATATGACCCTGGGGAACATGCTTTTTTAACATACTGGACCAGCTTTAAATGTGATTTGGCATCCTCTACAGTAGGTGGTAGTGGCTCTCACTGTGTTCCCTATGGTGTAGGGAAAAAGCACCAAGCAAATGATATAAAGTGCAGTAAACACTATAATCGTGCCCGGGGGGGGGGGGGGGTTCCTATGGGGGCATCACAGAAAATAATTGAGAAGCACTGCATAAGGCGTTCTTGGAGCGTGAAGGAATATACGCAGAAGAATACAAGACTAATTGGCCCAGAAAAGCCATTTTCCAAGCAGAGCTCGTAAGTCGAAAATTTGTCCGTTGGCTGGGGCAGATTTTTGGTGGGATCGACGCTCGTATCATGGAAAATTCGTTATAAGGGACACTCGTAAGTCGAGGTACCACTGTATTATTAAAAACAGGTTCTAAGCCCAATGCTTCCAGGGTGCAAAATTGACAGCATTTGCATGCACATTCTCTACATTATTCTCATCTAATGCCATCTGGTTACTGTGTAGGTTTGTGTGTGGATTTGTACCTGTCTCCTCTCTCTTCGTGACAGAACGTGTCCATTCAGCACTCTCCACAGCATGCGTGCGGTGATAGTTGTATCAATCAATAGAAGTCGGAATCCATGGTAGTAGTGCTTCACTTCATCAACCACACGCTGCCCTAGAGTTCGCCGTACTGGCTCTACATCCACAGAAGGGCTGTAGATGGGTCCTCCCTCTTCTAGATTTTTATTTTTGTCTTTTAGTGAACGCAGCGAGCGCTCCACTTTAGAGTCATCATAAAGACAACTGGAAGTATGAACCCACCGTACTGGCATGGTCCACTGTGCAACCGTCCAATGAGAGACAGTGTGGGCGTGGCCTACAGCAGCAGAGTTGGGCGTCAGGACAGCACAATAGATACGAGATGAACTGGGCAATGGGCACTGACGCACGTATGAATGGTCAGGGTGCAGCTGGAGAGAGAACGTCTGAGCTGCTAAACGGCCTCTGAGAGCCTCGGAACTGTTACACAGAGACGTTGTAATCAGATGCAATTTTCAACAAATCTTTGAGTGTTTTGAAGTTCATATCAAATCATGTACTGTATTTTTTTTTTAAACTACAGCTTCTTAATGAACATGAAACAAGGCACATTCCTGTATCTTTGTCTCGGCGTGCTTCGTAAAAAAATGTGCTTTAACAGATCACTCAAAGTCTTACACACAGCTAATAATAAAAAGACAAATAAATAATACAATCCAAAATTGTAAATTAACATTTATCTAATTAAATTTAAAAGTATTCTCTATCCCATGTGCAGTGTATACCTGTTTGTATTCAGTCGTAGTGCAGTACAGCTGAAGCAGGCCATGTCTTTTAGCTTTCCTGAAATAAGGGAAAAAAACCCAGTTTCATTCACATGGATATGGATCTCTGACCTCACAGTGAAATTAATTTCAGCCTCTTTAATATAATCTTCATAATGATCTGTGGCTGGATTAGTTTTACCCTAATTTGTTAGTTTAAGCATTTTTACGCTTGCGGCTGGCATGATTCATTTATTTCTTGGGTTTCATAAAACAGCCGATAATAAACAATCAATTATCGAATGAAGTGAAATAGGACATGGAGAATGATTTGCATTGAAATGGTTTTATATGGATAACACCACCACAATGGTCGGGAAAATTGTTAATATTATACAAGCACAATTATAAATGCATCTGTAACAATTACAATTCTTTCATTGTTAATTAAAAATATTTTCAAGTCCAGAAGAAAGAGCGTCACAGTCAGTCAAAGCCAGTGAAAGTGCAACACGCTATTTCCTGCTGGCGCTGTTTACAATTTATTTGGAGGTAATGACAAATCAAACATGCAAATCAGATGATTCACTGTGGCAACCCCTGAAAAAAGGGAAAAAGACGAAAGGAAAAGAAAAAGACATATTTGAAATGAGGTCCTGCCCCAAGTGGAGGAGTTCAAGTATCTCAGGGTCTTGTTCATGCGTGAGAGAAGGATGGAGCAGAAGATTGACATGCAGATCGCTGCAGCCTCTGCTGTAAAGCGGAGCCTGTACCGGTTCATTGTAGTGAAGTGGGAGCTGAGCCACAAGGCAAAGCTCTCAATTTACCAGTTGAGCTACGTTACAATCCTCACCTTTGGTCACGAGCATTGGGTAGTGACAGAAAGAACAAGATCGTGGATACAAGTGGCTGAAATGAGCTTCCTTCGCCGAGTGGCGGGGCTCTCCCTTAGAGACAAGATGAAAAGCTCAGTTATCTGGGAGGACCTCGGAGTAGAACCACTGCTCCTCCACATTGAGAGAAGCCAGTTTAGGTGGCTTGGGTATCTGGTTTGAATTCCACCCGAACGCCTTCCTGGTGTGATGTTTCGTGCCTGTCCAACAGGGAAGAGACCTCAGGGTTGACCTAGAACACGCTGGAGGGACTATGTTTGTCTCTGTATGTATACTGTATGTCTCTCAGCTGGACTGGGAACAAAAATTGGTCAAAAACTGAAAAATACTTGTTTCATTCATTTTACAGATGAACAAACTGATGATGATGATGATGATGATGATGATGCCAGCTGTGTTGATGAAGATTTTGATTTTGATGTTGATGAAGAAGAGGCAACTGTTAATAAAAGTGTGCATGTGTGGTGTTTGTGAAGAAGATGTGATCCTTTCTGCTGAGCAGGATATAGATTAAGATGACAATGATGAGGACAGAGTTGATGAAGCTTACTTGTATGAAGATATCAGTATTTTGTTATATAGTTTTCTTAATTTCAGTTTGAACCTGACAATGTTTTTTTTCAATCAGTATTATTTGAAGGCATTTGAACCTTTATATAATGGTCGAAAAGATACATACTGATCTTATGAAATAAACAGAAGTGGGGGAAAAAGTCATTTTTTAATTTATTTTGGGGCGTTACCACGGTGACTGATGGGTTTAAAAAAACGCCTGTCTGATTAAAATGAGGATGATTTCTCTTATCTCTTCCTAAAACTTTTCCTAGACATGTTTTCTAAAAGTTTATATGGCTGAGGTGCATAAAGATGTTTGGTTGCTAAGGACTAACGATCTTGGAAGAAGGGCGGTTTTGCTCATTTTTCTCTAAAACGTCATTTGAAATTTTTTGTTGAATGTTGACACAAGAAATGTCGTAGCTCGGCCAGTTTTCAAGGTATTGACACTTTTTGTTGCATTTTTCAGCCTTGGGCCTCCTCTATCCGACTGTGTAAGAAGCTCATTTTTCATTTTTGGATGCAAGAGCCTTTTTTTGGTGGAGTGGCTCACAAATATTCAGAAAGTTTTGACAGCGTATGGCCACAGTATTTTGCTGTAAATCGTATTGACTAACCGTGCATTATTTTATATTATTATAACTGAGCAGTGTTGAGAGTTATTGTGAAGTGTATTACAGTAAAACCTCCGCTGACGAACGCTTAAGCTCACGAACTTTTCGCCTCAAGAACATTAAATTTGCGAGCATATAGTCTCTGCTGACGAACTAGTTTTCGGCGGACGAATCAAACCACGCGGTCGATCAGCGCAACGGTGGCGGCCACGAGAAGCTGACGCACGCTCACGGCGTCACAGTTCGTCACCCCCTTTCTTTGAGTGCGGACGTGGTTTGTGTTTGATAGAGATTTTGGACCATATTGAGTGTACTTTTGCTATTATGGGACCGAAAAAGACCCCACCACAGGCGGAGATCATTGAAAAACACGAACGAGGTGTGCGTTTGTTTGACTCAGCGTCCCAGTACCAATACGCTAAGTCTACCATTGCTCCCATCCTTAAGAACAAGGAAGCTATTAAGGGTGCGTGTGTGGCTAAGGGTGTTTCCAAACAGTAGGCGTTTCCAAACACTCCTTCCAAACAGTAAGTCCCTCCCTCCCTCCTCCTCCCACTCCATTCCATCAAGCCATCAACTACCATCACAAAGGTAAATAAAACGACTTTATTATACAGTACAGTTTATTTCTTTAATTACAATACAAGAGCACATTTATTATACATAAAATAAGGTATATTTTTGTGTAGTTTTACGGCTTATTTAGTAGAAAATTATGTTTTATGGGGACCTGGGAACGGATTATTCTCATTTTAATGGTTTCTTATGGGAAATAAATGTTCGGAAGACGAACTTTTCGCCTTACACACACTTTCTGGGAACCAATTATGTTCGTGAGCAGAGGTATCACTGTATTTTATATTTTCAATTATTATAACCGAACAATGTTGTGAGTTATTGTGAATGAGCTGAATCAAGTACAGTAGGCCCTTGACTATTCACGGTTTTGCATTTGTGGTTTGAGTATTCAAGGACTGCCGAGCAGCTCGCACGTGATTCAAATTCAGCCAATGGCTGTCCTCCTTCCTGCTGATTGGTTGAGGTGATGTAAGGCCCTTTTTCCTCATTCGTGCACAAGTTGGCAATGAGCCTTATTTTAGTGTGTTTTAATTACCAGTTAAGTTCTATGATGTCACTCAAACGCCTGCTTAGGCACCAGAAAAAGGTAATGAGGTTGGAGGTCTCTTCTGAAGAAATAAGACTTTCTCCGGAAGAAACGACAGTTTCCTCTGAAGTCGCATCATTGTTGAAGAGGAATACAGTAATCCTTTGAACTGTTGTAAAACACTCCACTATTAAAGTCTTTTTTAATTATTGTTCCAGTACATGACCTAAGGTAATGTTTAAAATGTTTGTGTGTTATATTTTATTTACTGTGGTGTAGCATTTTCTCATTGTGTTTTGTTTATCAAATTTATTACATTTCTTGTTCTTTTATGTCCTTTTTGTTATGGTCTGTGTTTTGGGGGACTTTGATTTTGGCGCTGTGCCTCTCACTAACTGTTTACTTCCTGAGGGGCGTGGCTGAGCTGCTCAGGGAGCACACACCTGGATTCACTATTCTCATTTACTCCCAATAAACAAAAGCACGCTCAGCTCTGCGCCAGAGGCTTAACTCGCATCAATATCACCGCTTCTTTGGTTTGTAACACCTCTAACTCTATCACTCTAAAACTCTGTTTTGTACTTCGGCTCCGGTTTGGGGGGCGTGGCCGAGCTGCTCGGATTTAATGCAGTTAATCCCTGAATTCAGTCGTGTCATGCCTAATGCAATACGGTACGTTCCTCTAGTGGGCATTTTTGAAAACTACAGTGCTGTATGTTTATAAACAGAATGCACTGAAAGGTGTTTTATGCGCATGCTGTATAATGTTTATATTTTAGCATCAATAAATATAACAGTAAAAATGGAAAAGTTTTTCTTAATCATTACAATATTTTACTACATTAATACTGTATTAATGAGTAAGACTGTCTATAGAATGTGTTTAAGAAGCATATTTTAGTGCATGTAATAGATATAGTATTTTACTTACAGCTGTTCATTCGTGCATGTGACGTGATACATGGGGTTTTACTTCCGGGTACAGAACTCGCCGATTATCTCGATTCGCGGGAAGGCCCGGAACCGAACCCCCGCGAATGTCAAGGGCCTACTGTATGACTTATCTGACTTTTGTTTCGCTTAATGCATCTTATAATCTGGTATGTCTTTATGTATGGAAATGAACCGCTCAATCATTGTACATTGGTACTGTGCCTTATAGTCTGGTGTGCCCCGTGGCCTGGAAAATACGGTAACACCACTGTGACAGCCAGTATGTTCACATGGCATGAGAGAAAGTCAAATTATTGCATGTCTCTGACCTTTTAAATCATTATTTAAAAAAAAAAAAAAATTCAAAAGCTATTTCATTTAAAATCGGTTCGTTTTAAGAAATGTGAATAACATTTTAGAAATATCTCATGACTATTATATGACAAAGATTGAATATATGGAGACTCATTTTGATTCATTTTCCAAATAGCCGTTTAAATAAAGGGATGTTGCCAATATACCATGTGTAGGGGAAGCTCTGGTAGTAGAGAGAGCACGAGGAGCCTCACAGAGATCATCTCTGTGTATCACATAAAAAAACGTGCATCAAAACAAGTACTGTATTGGACGTAATAAGCGCCCTGCTCCAACCCCCCCAATGTTTTTGATCTCGCATCTAGTAACCACCCATGTGTAATGAGAGCAAAATAATAGATCAGACTTGTCAATTTTATTTGATCAGTCTCTGTAACCGTAAAATGAGGCGTTCACTACCTGTAAAAGTGAGTTTACACGGTATTTCAAGACCCCCCTGCCACTGGGGAATGTCTATAATGTTCATCAGTAACAACACATTTGATTGTTCCGCCATGCTTTAAAAAACAGGACAATATTTTGCTGTGTTCTCTTGGTAAATGTCCAACAACCAATGAACCATCAGAAACTGCTACAGCAAAACTATGGGATGCTCTGAATGACTGGAGCGATGAGCCAGATATGGACCTATCAGAAAGTGATGAAGAGGATTTTTCACCAGGTTCTCCTGCTCACTAACTTCATAAACTTGTGAAAGCATGTTCCTGGCCATGTGCTGGTTTGTATTGACTGGTTCAAAGTGCCATGTACTAAAGTTGACACTCGTGTTGATTGGCTTATTTTACTGACAGGAAAATGTTTCAAGGAACAGCACCGGGAGGGGGAAAATAAGGGGTCTATTTTTTTCATTTATGCTGTTTTATGTTTATATTCAGCTGTTATGTAAGTAGTTTGGTTGGGCAGTGGTGGTCTAGTGGTTAGAGCGCAGGATCGCTTATCCTAAGGTTGGGGGTTCAAGTCTCCACAAGGTTGCCACTGTCCCCCCAGTGCAGCTAACTGGGTTATCAAAGGCCGGCCATGTCTCTCACTGTCTGTGGTGTGAAGCATGTAAAAGAACCATTGCTGACTTTCGTAAAAGAGTAGGCTACAAAGCCGTCAGCGTGTTTCTGTCCCTTGTTAAAAGGGTTGTGTCAGGAAGGGCATCCGACGTAAAAACCTTTGCCAAATCAAATGTGCGAATCAGATGATTCACTGTGGCGACCCCTGAGAAAGGGAAAATGCCGAAAGGACAGAAGAAGAAGATGTAAGTAGTTTGGTTGATACCACAAAATGAATAACACAAGTGCCAGTAAACCTCTTTTATTGTTCTGTTATTATTCATTTTTTCCACCCCGGTGGTAATAAGCACTTACCGTTCCACTCCGCTAGTAACATTTTAATAAGTGCTTACCCCCTTCAATTTCTAAAGCACCCTGGGCGCTTATCACGTTGAATACTGTAAGTGGAATATAAAGAATCATAATAATGTACTGTAATAAATTAAGCGAATAAAATGTACAGGACTACAAACTGTTCAGTTTCTCAGCGTGACATGGTATCCATTTACTGTCAGTCAATTATTTTGGTCTTTGATTTAACATGATGAAAGGGGCATATCGGCAATTATAGTAGACATCGCCAGACGTACTTCATTTAATAAATCAACTCCTATGTTGTGCTTATGAATTTTAACAAAAACAGTAGTACAATTAAATGTCTCAGTCGAACGTAAACCATCGCGTGGCCTAATTGTCCCAATACTTATGGAATTGACATTAAACTAATATATCAGGCATTAACACAACCAGTTATTATTTATGGAAACGTAACGGTTGGTATTATTGTGCATATTTAATATAGAAAGTAAAAGTAATGCTTTATACCTGCAGCTGCCATTATAATCCCTCCTTCAATTTGTTTGGGAACTGAAAAAAAGTTAAATAAATGGTCGTATTAAGAACAATCATTACATATCTTTTTAAATAGAAAAATAACATTTCTTATAAAAAAATGAAATAATTTCTAATGCCAAACTAAAGTTTTAATAAACTAAACAATTGCTACAACTCCCCTAGTATTACTGCAAACCAGTTATGTACCAAAATATAGACAACAGAATATAAACAAATAAATACCGTATTCAATGTGATAAGTGCCCAGTGCGCTTTAAAAATTGGAGTGGGTGGGTGCTTATTAAAATGTCACCAGCGGAGTGGAAGGGAAAGTGCTTATTACCATCCAGGGGCCAGTTGTTCAATACACGGTTATGTTAACCACCGGTTAACCCCGAACAGCTGGTTAAATTTTTAACCCGCCGTTAACTAACCGACCGTTAAATATGCTTTGTTCAAAGCATGGTTAGTCACGTCGTTCGTTAACGTTGCCGTCAAAGTTAACAGTGTGGTTAACATTACTGGTTAGCACTAAAGGGTCATTCAACATTTTCAACATTTTCCTAAGCGTACAAAACGTACGCTGGGGGGGTAAGACGTCTGTGTACACTTTTTAATACAGTCGGCCCCCAACTTACGAAATTAATCCGTTCCAGAGCCCTTTCGTATGGCGGGGATTTCATAAGCAGGGGTCGCATCTTACATGTTAAACGCCTAATTCGTTCCAAGGCTCCAACCCTATAAACCCTTTAAAAATGATAAAAGTACACCAATTTTGTATGAAATATGTGTTAAAAGTAAAAGAAAATCATTTATTAAACCATTTTATTAACTACTTCTTCTTCTTTTACTTTCGGCTGCTCCCTTTAGGGGTCGCCACAGCAAATCATCCGCCTCCACCTCAGCCTGTCCTCCGCATCTTCTTTTCTGACTCCAACGACCTTCATGTCTTCCTTCACCACATCCATAAATCTCTTCTTTGGTCTTCCTCGAGGCCTTCTGCCTGGTAGTTCCAACCTCAGCATCCTACTACCAATATACTCACTATCCCTCCTCTGTACATGTCCAAACCATCTCAATCTAGCCTCTTTGACTTTGTCTCCAAAACATCTTACGTGGGCTGTCCTCTGATATACTCATTTCTGATCCTATCCATCCTCGTTACTCCCAGAGAGAACCTCAACATTTTCATCTCCGCTACCTCCAGCTCTGCCTCCTGCCTTTTCCTCAGCGCCACTGTTTCTAATCCATACAACATCGCTGGCCTCACCACCGTTTTGTACACTTTTCCCTTCATTCTTGCTGACACTCTCCTATCGCACATCACACCGGACACTTTTCTCCAACCATTCCAGCCTGCCTGCATACGCTTCTTCACCTCTTTTCCACACTCTCCATTGCTCTGGATTGTTGAGCCTAAGTACTTAAAATCCTCCACCTTCGTTATCTCTGCTCCCTGTAACATCACCGTTCCTCCTGGGTCCTTCTCATTCACACACATGTATTCTGATTTTCTGAGGCTAACCTTCATTCCTCTCCTTTCCAGGGCATACCTCCACCTCTCTAGATTTTCCTGCACTTGTTCTCTGTTCTCACTACAGATCACGATGTCATCTGCAAACATCATAGTCCATGGAGATTCTTGTCTCACCTCGTCTGTCAGCCTGTCCATCACCATAGCAAACAAGAAGGGGCTCAGAGCTGACCCTTGATGCAGTCCCACCTCCACCTTGAATTAAATCGGTCACACCGACAGCACACCTCACCGCTGTCTTACATCTCTCATACATGTCCTGCACCACTCTAACATACTTCTCTGCCACTCCAGACTTCCTCATGCAATACCACAGTTCTTCTCTTGGCACCCTGTCATATGCTTTTCCAGATCCACAAAGGCACAATGTAGCTCCCTCTGACCTTCTCTGTACTTCTCTATTAACATCCTCAAAGCAAACATTGCACCTGTGGTGCTCTTTCTTGGCATGAAACCAAACTGTTGTTCACAAATGCTGACCTCTGCCCTTAGTCTAGCTTCCACTATTCTTTCCCATAACTTCATCGTATGGCTCATCAACTTTATCCCTCTGTAGTTGCTGCAACTCTGCACGTCTCCCTTGTTCTTAAAAATGGGAACCAGCACACTTCTCCTCCACTCCTCCGGCATCTGCTCACTCTCTAGTACCTTGTTGAATGTTCTTGTCAGAAAATCTACTGCTACCTCTCCTAGACACTTCCATACCTCCACAGGTATATCATCAGGACCAACTGCCTTTCCATTCTTCATCCTCTTCAATGCCCTTCTCACTTCACCCTTAATGATCTTTGCTACATCCTGCTCCTCAATGGTCACCTCTTCTACTCTTTTTTTCCTCCCTCATTTTCCTCATTCATCAGCTCTTCAAAGTACTCTTTCCATCTTCCCAGCACACTTCTGTCATCAGTCAATACATTTTTTAACCCATTAAACCATTTTATTAACATATTTATTAATTAAACCATTATTAAACATGTTTTATTAACACACACACACACACACACACACACACACACACACACACACACCCCTGTCCCTCTCTCCCTCTCTCTTTTCTCTCTCTCGCGCGTGCGTTGCGGGCCACGCCCACAAGATGTGGAATTCAAAGCGCATTCCCTGCTTGACAAACTCAACTTTAATTTGATTCCTTGAGGGATCGGAATTCCAGATGAGCTCAAATCCACATTTATTAAACATTTACTGAATTAAAACAACTTAAAAAACTAAACTAAAAACTAAAGAGTGAAGCTTCCTTCTGTCTCTATTTGGGAGGCCAGCGGGGCGGGATATTGAGAGACAGCCAATGAGAGAGCAACTCGTGTGTCGATTGGCGGGTTTGAATTTTGAATTTCTTTTCGTAAGAGGGGGTTGTCTTGTATCTCGGAGACGGAAACTCAAGAAAATGTTTTTCGTAACCCGGGGACTTCGTACCCAGGGGTCTTCGCAAGTTGGGGGCTGACTGTATTATAAAAATGTCGATCGACAATAATACATGCGCTCGTGATTTTTTTTTTTTTTTTGTGCGTGTACATTTGAAACTCTGAATGCGCGATTCACCAACCACCTGCGGTGTTGCATATCTGCAAAATCTGCAATGAATACTACCCAACCCGGTATCAACTGCTGAAACATCAGAAGGCAGCTGATCAAGGGCGTAGGCTGGGGGGTGTACAGGGTGCATGTGCACCCCCCCACAGCAGGAGTTGAGTTCCCCTGAACAAGAAATGATGTGTATTCACAATGTTATAAATAAACTTAATGACTGTTATTGAAGAGAAAGTCGGAGATAAGTTCCGCATGACTAGAGTCAGGAAGTAAAGTGAACGTGTAACGAGCACTGTGCATGTGCACGCCGAGCTGACCAAAATTTGTTATATAGTCAAAATATATGATCTCAATTATATGGTACTGACTCACCAGTCATTATGTGTTTGTTTATCTGTGAACAAAATCCTGAAGCCACCTAAGCATGAATAAGCATGAAAGACCTACTGTCCCAGTAAAGATTTGCTTTTGGAATATCAACGGTCAAAGTCAGAGCAAGGTCACAGGATGTCGGAATGCACTTCTAACTTTGAATGAATTGCCAACAAACATCCTGTCATGACGGATCACAAAGGAAACTCTACACTTACTCTCAAATGAGACAACTATCGTTGTTGACCTTGAGGGATCTTGAAAAATGAAAATTAAGGTCACAGGATTTAAACCATGTGACGAGTGCCAACAGACATGCTGTTACTATGGAACGCCAACAGGATGTCAAATGAAACTTAACTGAAGCATACCTTTTAAGGTACTTACTTCGTGTTGACCATGTCTCTTAGTAGAGTTATAATCTTACAATGAGCATGGCACCAGGAATCACTTTCACCGAGAATCACACACGCGCGTGCGCATGCGTGTGTGTTGACCATGTCTTAGCAGAGTTATAAGCTTACAAATGTTTATGCAAGGTTAAGCCTGAACCATAAAATACAGTTGGAATGACACACAAACATAAACACAGTTCACACAAACATGAAAAAAGTTGGAAAGACAGCGTCATCCCTCCCGTCCCTCCATGTTGAGAGCTAGCCAATGGGAGGGCGCTGCGTCATCCATCCTAGCCAAAGGGAGGCCAGCGGGGAAGGATGTTTGAAAGTTATTGATGGGAGAGCAGCTCGTACATTGTTTGAATGGCGGGTTTTAATGTTTGAATGGCGCATTTGGCGCTTTTCGTAAGTATTTGTTTTGTACACAGAGGAAAAAAATTTAAGAAAATGTTTTTCGTATACTGGATTTTTCGTATTCAGGGGTTTTCATAAGAAGAGGGCTGACTGTATTCCCGTTTAACCTCGCGTGACCTTGGAAAGTTGAAGCCCACCATTTTGCAAAAACCAGGAACAGGAGAGTTTCTCACTAATTTGATCATGTCCACGTACAACAGAACATATCGTAAGATGAGTACACGGACCTTTTACAGTTGATTTCACTAAAATTATCCATGCTGAATTGGAGTTTTGAAATGCGAAGCAGATATTCAGTTAACAGACACGAGCTGTTTTACACTGTCTCCACATCATGTATCATATTATATCAGGCAAGGCATAAAAAATTGTTTTTTGGCAATAACCAGGGAGGTAGGAATTATTATTATTTTTTGCCTGTGCAGGCTACCCGGGATTTGCATGGAATTTTTTTTTCATACATCAATGCTGTATTATGTGTGTGATGTTGTAAACACAGTAGAATTAAATATATATCTTGTATTTGAAATCAACATACTGAATATCAAAGTTTATTCTTTTAATACTGTAATCAACAGAGTATCAAGGTTTCTTCAACATATAAACTTTTAATATAGCAGTCAACATCTAACAAATACCTTCATCACGCTCCGCACTGTTGCTGGCGGTTTATAATTAACTTGCATTTGTTCGAAAATGTCAGCAAATGTGTTGCTCAATTTGAAACGCATTAATTTGTTTATTATTTTCTTGTTGGGATCTTTAATAGTGACTTTTTTTTTTTTGCCTCATCATTGTCCTCTCCCATCATGCTTTCCGCCTTTGTTGTTCAGACAGTACTGGGCAATGCGAATCGTTGTTTCACCGAACTGGTGAAACTGACCAATCACAAGGCGCGGTTGACACTGATTTCACTTTGTTCACTTTTTAGTACAGTGTATGATAGGGGACACATGTGTTTTTTCAACCCAACTGGCGGTGTTATTATATTTTTAATATTTTTAGCGTCTGTGAACACTCAGGCAGGGTTTTTATGTACAATTTCGGCCCAACCGGCCGTGTTACCGCCAACAAAGATATTTTTAAGGCTGGCCTCATAAGCGGCTGTAGGTTCCATTGAGACTTTTCACTGTACAGTAGACAGCTTAATATTATTAGAACAACCGCACATTAAAAATATCAGTAATGTTGATCAATGTGACCTTTTATTTAAAAAAAAAATTGAGGGAATAAGCATGGTTAATATTATTCATTCCTTCGTTTGTTTTATATGGAAAATTCCTCCATAAGTCTGAGCACTGACATGAAAAGCTCAGTGGGTTAATAAACTCTTAACCTTACACAAGAAAAATGTTGACAATCTGAAAGTTATACAGCAGTTGGAATTTACTATATCATTAAATCTGCATAAGAAGTAAATGCTCGGTGCTGCCGACAGTGATGTGCTTGGCTGTGTAATGGTCTTGCTCATGTAAAATGGGCCCCAATAAAGATTTCATTTGATAAATATTAGGAAACAGGTCAATTTGTCTGTAGCAACCTGCACATGTACAGCTGCAACTAATGATTATTTTAATAATCGATGAATCAGTCTTTTTTTTTTATTAATCAATTAATCGGAAAGTGCACAAGCATTTTTAATTTTCATTTCTATCTTCAAAAATAGACCATTTGTATTCAAATTGCCAGTCCATCTGCAAGTAACTGAGTACCTAATCATTTGTAAATTCTGTGATGGTTAATCATAGTTCAAAAAATTCATATAAATAATCTACTTCATATATATATATATATATATATATATATATATATATATATATATATATATACACACACACACACATATATATATATACACACACACACACACACACACACACATACAGTCGGCCCCCTACTTACGAAACCCACTGGGTATGAAAATTCCGGGTTACGAAAAACATTTTCCTAAGTTTTCGTCCCCGGGTTACAAAAACAACCTGCTCTTACGAAAAGCGCCAAACGTGCCAGTCAAAAATTTAAACACGCCATTCAATATTCAAACAATACACAAGTTGCTCTCTCATTGGCTGTCTCCCAACATCGCGCCCCACTGGCCTCCCATTGGCTAGGACGTTACCCATACTTCCTGTTTATCACACACGTGAAGGAGAGTTGACTGTTGGCTTGTTTTGAGATTGATCATGCAGCGTTGTATTTCGTTATCACCGAAACCCCTCTACAATCAGGACGATATTGAACCAGAAGGAGACCTTAAAGCGGAAATACAGTGACGGAGGCGATTATTTCGGCACGATATTAAAACAGAGTGCTCCGTGGGAGAAGACCTCCGATCTCGCAAAGAAGAAAGTTAATATTGAATGAGGACCTCTGATCTTTCAAACAGGTACTGTAATTCTGCTTTAAATAAAACATCCCATCTATTTAAACATCTAAATAGAATTGTTCCGTCAGCTGTGCATTTCGTGTGTGTGTGTGTGTGTGTGTGTGTGTGTGTGAGCGAGAGAGAGAGAGCGAGATAGAGACAGAAGGAGGCTTAACTCTTTAGTTTAGTTTTTTAAGTTGTTTAATTCAGTAAATGTTTAATAAATGTGGCACATGTGAGCAAAACAAGGCACATCTGGACCTCTGATTCTTCAAGGAATCAAATTAAAGTTGAGTTTGGACCTCCGATCTGTCAAGCAGGAAACGCGCTTTGAATTCCACGTCTTAAAATGCTTCTGGCGTCCTGCTTGTGGGCATGGCCCGCAGCGCCACAATAAACATTTAATGTGTATACAATACACATTTAATGCATACTGCATACTGTATTGTGTATGTGTGTGTGTGTGTGTGTGAGAGAGAGAGAGAGAGATAGAGCAAGAGAGAGGTCTGTGTGTGTGTGTGTGTGTGTGTTAATAAAAAAAGTTTAATAATGGTTTAATTAATAAATATGTTAAAATGTATTAATATGTTAGTAAAATGTTCAAATGGTTTAATAAATAATTTTCTTTTACTTTTAACACATATTTCATACAAAATTGGTGTACTTTTATCATTTTTAAAGGGTTTATGGGGTAGTCTTGGGAGCCTTGGAACAAATCAGGCATTTTACATATAAGATGTGACCCCTACTTACAAAACCCCCGCGATATGAAAAAGGCGCTGGAACGGATTAATTTTGTAAGTAGGGGGCCCACTGTACCTTATATATATATATATATATATATATATATAGTGTGTGTGTGTGTATATAGTTATGTATTAATATAATTTTATACATGCTATAGCTTATAATGACATGCCATTTGTTTCTCAAATGTTGACTTAATTTTAGCTAATTTTGTATAAAGCTGAAATTTAGTTTTATAAATTAAAATTTATATATTTCAATGTTCATGTAAACTGTGTGTTCTAAAGACTCAGTCGAGATGTTTTAATCTATGCTCTATTAGCATCGCCACATTGCTAATCATGAACAAGGTCTATTGCTTCTATAAATAATACAGCAATTCCTCAGTACACAAAATGAGTTTCTAATGCTAACGTAAACAATTAATAAATGCTAATGAAGAGCGCAAAACAACCTGAACATTTCAAATAGCTCAATCAACTTTCGCAATCGTACAACATTTTGGTCACGCATTCCAGTAAATAACCTAACCAGGAACATGACAGCTGCCAGCTTAACTTGCCGAACCTACTGTAGATCATGTGAGAAGCAAACACGCTTGTGTATTACTACTCTAAGCTCATTAGCTGCCCAGGCCGAGTGCTGAGGTTAGTTCACAAAGTACAGAAATGGCGGAATGAGCCGATTCACTGCATTGTGAGCTTTTGGAATAAACTACAGTAGGCCCTTGACTATTCGTGGTTTTGCACTCGCGGCTCCACATATTCACGGATTGCCGAACAACTGTCACGTGATTCAAATTCAGCCAATAGCTGTTCTCCCTCCTGCTGATTGGTTGAGATGATGTAACGCCCCTTTTTCTTCATTCGCGCACACTTTGTTTAAGTGTGTGTTTTTAGTTACAGTTACGCTCCATCATGCCACACAAACACTGCGCACGTTCTCAGGCTTCTGGTAAGGCGCCAAAGCGCCAGAAAAGGTAATGACGCTGCATGAAAAAGTAGAACTGCTTGATACGACTCAGGAAGGAAAACGTTTTGCTGCAGAGGTGCTAAGAAGTTGAATGTTGTATGAAACAAGGTCATCGTCAGAATGGAACCTGCCTTAGTATTCTGGATACTTCTAGTTCAGGGGTCGGCAACCTTTGCCATTCAAAGAGTCATTTGGACCCGTTTTCCACATTAAAGAAAACACTGGGAGCCACACTGCATATAATGTTTTTTCCCCTTTTTCCTTCATGTTAATATAAAAAAAACAATGTGTTGCATTGATTTAAATGACTGCAGAGACAATTAAAATTCAATTATGCTTGCAACAAAAACGTTTAGATTTAAAAAAAAAAAAAAAAAAAAAAAAAAAAAATCGCCTGCCTCCTTGTGACCCTAATTAGGATTAAGTGGTTCAGAAAATGAATGAATGTGTTTGAGTCCTTCTTGTATTTTTATAAAGAAAAAGCATATCTATCCCATGAAGCGAGGGACAGGCTGCAGCCAGATATGTACTAAACAACTATTCAACACGCACTTGCTCACTTGAAAGATCGGAAGTCCAGATAAGCCGCGCTTCGTGTCACAAGCTCCATGTGTCACTTGCGGCAAGCGCCTACTTTCGGTGGAGCGCGTCACAAATCTCATCCACGATCTCTTACTTCAGCTGTGATTTCTGTTCCTGGATTTCAAACCCCGGCGGCGGAAAAATCTCGCTGCTCTACTGCTGGCTGATGGTGAGAGCACTCCTTGCCATGAGCACAAGAATTTGGAAATCCACCAACACAGCAGATCAAAAACACACCAAATAAATATCCGCCCACACCCGTGACTATTAATTTTCATCTATGTAATTTTCAAATCTAAAAGAGCATTCTTGAAAGGGTACCCACTGGGTACCCGACCATTGCAGGACTCTGCCTTAGGCAGATTCTCCCATCATTAAGGTGAAAGCTGGTTTAACTACCCCTGAAAGCACAAAATGCTTCTGATATGAGTAAATAAGCGGCATTTTCTTTTTGCAGTTGAGCCGTGGGTTGCCGACCCATGTTATAATGCAATGCAAAGTAAATGCAATACCTCCCCCTAGTGGCCATTTTTTTTTAAACCGACAGTGCTGTATGTTTAATAGAATGGATTGTATACTCAGTTAGTGTTCTTTTATATATAAAATATATACAGTAGGCACTTGACTATTCGCGATTTTGCACTCACGGCTTTGCATATTCGCAGATTGCCGAGAAGCTGTCATGTCATTCAAATTCAGCCAATGGCTGTCCTCCTTCCTGCTGATTGGTGAAGATGATGTATATGCCCCTTTTTCCTCATTCGCGCACAAGTTGTCAATGAGCCTTTTTTTTAGTGTGTTTTAATTACCAATTAAGTTCTCTGATGCAACTCAAACGTCGGCTAAATGCCAGAAAAAGGTAATGACGTTGGATGTCTCCTCTGAAGAAATAAGCTTTTCTCTGGAAAAAAGGAGTTTCCTCTGAAGTGCCTGAAGAGGAATGATCATCTTAACTGTTGTAAAACACTCTACTATTGAAGTCTTTTTCGATTATTATTCCAGTACAGTACCTAAGTTAACGTTTAGAATATTTGTGTGTGAGATTTTATGTACTGTGGTGTAGCACGCTTCTTATTTTGTTTTGTTTATCCAATTTATTACATCTCTTGTTCTTTTATGTCCTTTTTGTTATGCTCTGTGTTTTTGGGGGACTTTGATTTTGGCGGCTGTGCCTCTAACTGTTTTCTCTCTGCTTCGGCGAAGGGGCATGGCTGAGCTGCACTGTAGCTCACACCTGAATTCACTATTCTCATTTACTCCCAATAAACAAAAGCACGCTCACCTCTGCGCCATAGGATTAACTCGCATCACGTCATCGCTTCTTTGTATTGTAAAGCTCTCTAACTCTAAAACTGTTTTCTACTCGCTCCGGCTGAGGGGCATGGCCGAGCTGCTCGAACTGAATGCAGTTCATACCGGAATTCAGTTATCTCATGCCTAATGCAATACCCTCCTCTAGTGGGCAGTTTTAAAAACTACAGTGATGCATGTTTCAAGGAAAATACATTAAAGGTGTTCTTTAATATATCTTCTTTTCCTTTTGGCTTTTTTCCCTTTCTCGGGAGTCGCCACAACGAATCATCTGACTCGCACATTTGATTTGGCATAGGTTTTTACGTCGGATGCCCTTCCTGTGACAACCCTTTAGCAAGGGACAGAAACACACTGACGGCTTTGCAGCCACCTCTTTACAAAAGTCAGCAATGGTTCTTTTACATGCCTCTCACCATAGACAGTGAGAGACATGGCCCACCTTTGATAACCCAGTTAGCTGCACTGGGAGGACAGTGACAACCCTGTGTAGAGTGGGACTCTAACCCCCAGCCTTAGAATCAGCGATCCAGAACCCTATACCACTAGACCACCACCAAGGGCCTACTGTATCATTAAATATCTTGTCCGCTTCAAAACAGAATAAATTTAGGATTCTGTAGTCACTCACCTTGGCTTCCTAATCAATAATAATTCCTACATGTTTTCTTTTAAAGATGCTCCCGCGTCACTGTAGCACTCCCGTGCCGAGCCATCTCACATTTTCAGGGATGATGGAGATTAAAATGCTCCCAAACTTTTGAAGATTTCGGTCGAACACTTTTTTTAAATTTCTCAGTGCCACTGGCAGTTGACGGAGTCATGTTTTGTAATGTTTATGAGAATAAAAAATGCAAAGTGCACGTATGATACATCCGTTCAACTCTGTACTGAGCGACACTCATCTGTAGTGGCTGATTATGCAATAATCGTGAGCCTTATCGATAACAAGGTTTGTTGCCAACAGTTTAATAATCGATTTTTATCGATTCGTTGTTGCATCGCTAGTTAAATGCTGCCCCACCACTCATTACCATTAGTGCGTGGAATCAGCAATGCACAGTTCACTCAGATTATTGAGAATTATTTGTAATTTAAAGAGGATGGTTTTGTCTGCACAGATAGAAACATCGGATGCACAACGCACAGTAAACACATCATGCCAGCAAATCAACATTCAAAGCTGCAGCACAGACAAATAAAAAATGGAAGCTTTTGTTGTTTTTATTTAAAATAGCAACTCAAGCCCAATACTTGCACTCAATATATTTTGATATGGCTCTTATTGATAAATTCTTTAATGACCCAACACAAGTAACATGTGATTCCAGAACACAAATACAACAATTTCCACTGAGTTTCTGTAAAAGCTTCAAATCCTCGTTGGCCTTAAAAGCAACAACGAACCTACACTCAGTTACACAGAGTCACAATCAAGTTCATTACAAACAGTGCGGTTTCACGTAAACAACTATGGAGCGACTCTAGGTGTTCAAAGACGCGCGGTTATGCAGCATCATTTACTTTTACTCTGAGTAGTAAATACGTACTACATGAGCTTCAAAGACTCCCTTAGTGTCACAGTACTTATGCCCTGCATTCAGAGCCTCCTTACCCACCTCTGTAATGGATCAACTATGCAATAATCCTGAAATATGTAAACCTAAATAAACCCAGACTTTGTTTCTTCATTTTCCTGTTCAGTATAGTATATAGTAAGTTATTCAAGTCAGGCTTGGTGGATATCGCTGAATTGATTATTGAATTCCCATCTCAGGAACTATTCCGTGACATTCATCTTGCTTTGAGTGTCAATTTGTTATACAGTAGGCAGTATGATTACTCAATACACCAGTCGTGTCAGTAGGTGATCACACTGCAGTCTGGAAATTCGAGTCCAAGGTTTGCTGGCTCCATTACTTCTCATTAACATGAGCACCGTTGGGATATCGCGAGTGAATAAATAATAATGCTTGATCTTTTGTGGTTGCTTTTCATTTGATCTTTGGAGATAACGCCGCAACCTAACTGTAATACCGACTTTCTGAAAAGGAAAATAACCTATTGAGTAATATTGCACCATCTGTAGTGACATCCCCATCACATCGGTTTGGCAGACAAATAAGGCCAGCCTTAATAATATCTTTGTTGGTGGTAACATGGCCGGTTGGGCAGAAATTGTACACAAAAACTCCGCCTGAGCATTCAAAAGACGCAAAAAATAAAAATATACCGACTGGTTGTATTGAAAAACAGTATGTGTCCCCTATCATGCAAACTAAAAAGTGACCAAAGCAAAATCAGTATCAATTGTGCCTTGTGATTGGTCAATTTTACCAGTTCGGTGAAACTGCGATTCTCATTGCCCAGTACTGTCTTAACAACAAAGGCAGAAAGAATGATGGAAGGGGACAATCATGAGGCAAAAAAACCCCAAAAAAACCTGCTCTCTGTCACTATTAAAAGGTCCCAACGTGAAAATAATACATAAATTATTGCGTTTCAAATTGAGCAACACATTTGCTGACATTTTCGAATGAATAAAAGTTAATTATAAACCGCAAGCAACAGCACGGAGCTTGACGAAGGTATTTGTTAGTTGTTGACTGCAATATTAAAAATTGATATATTGAAGAAATCTTGATACTCTGTTGATTACAATATTAAAAGAATAAACTGTGATATTCAGTATGTTGACATGAAATATAAGATCAGGCATAGGGAAGATCACTTGCCCACTCGCCCCAGTCGACCAAATACAAATGTGGGCGAGTGGAAATTAATAAATTGAGGCGAGTAAACGTTTTAAGCCTGTGTATATGTATTTTTACTGAGACGATTTCCTGAATTTCTGCTTGGGCAGTTATAATGCACAGCGGTATCGCGGTCAGTACGCACTCCGATGACGTGGAAGAAAAACTAGACTGCGCGCTCTGTATACAATATGCATGCCACCGTGGTCAATAGGCTCTGACTTCCGGTTAGGGCAAAAAGCATTGTAAACATACACATATCGATATGGAAAACGATGTGATAAATCTAAATACTTCAGATGTTTTGGATCACTAGACATGAATATAATGTAAACATTTGCAGCATGCCCAGGAAGGTTTGGAAGATACATCACATAATAGGAGGTACAGACTTTAATAATATTCCCCATGCCAAACATGTCAACTGCCACGCCCACCTCTCTTGTCTTAGTGTAGCGGGGATTTCAATTGATATATTCCACAAATTAAAAGGAGTTTTTCTTCCACGTCATTGATGCACTCTGTTTTCATCCAGCATACGGAAACTACCGATGGTCGCCAGAATATCCAATACGGACACAGTCAAGTGCTATGGTTGAGTGTGTACGATTGTCGTAAGATCGCTATTTACGCATGCGCACAGAAGTTGTTCGGTTGAAACTCGTGTTTTTGCTGATGTTTCATGTTGTTAACAATCGAGTCAGAGTGTTTCAGTTTTCAGTAGAACGGTTACGTTTCCGAGCGTACTTGAATCGTTAGTATTTGTTACATTCCTAAAATTACTTGAGTATCGTTCGACTACAACAACAACATGCAAATAAAGCTACCAAAGATACATAGGCAGGGAAGGCACTATTTCAACTGACACGAGATCAGCATCTTCGCGTTGGTAAACTGATGAGGTCTGCACATGCACTGGCCAAAACAGGCTCTCCTTTCACCACATTTGACTGGATTTGCAAGTAAGTATTCTACATGGTAATAGTACTGTAGGCATGCTAAGGCTGCTGAGTTTAGTTTTTAAAAAGATTATAAGTCTATATCCAAGGAACTTAAAAGTGCCCTGCTATATCTGTATTGAAGTTGTACACATATTTTCTACCAAAATAAAAATGTCAGTAACCTAAATATTTCACTTTATTTATTGATGTGTCATTTACTATGTATAAATAATGCTTATAAATCAGACTTATACCATTGCATTGTTAAATTTTGTGGGTGAGTAAAAATTTTTGTGGGCTAGTTAACTATGAAAGTTTACTCACCCACATGGCTAGTTAAAATGCCTGAAGATATTAATTTCATTCTACTGTGTTTACAACATCACGTACATAATATAGCATGATGTATGAAAAAATATTTCCCCGAGAATCCTGGATGGCCTGCACACTCCAAAAAAAAAAGTCCTCCCTCCTGAGTGAATCTTTTTTATCATGTTATTGCCAACAAAGAATTTTTAAAGCCTGGCCTAACCTATTAAATAACATTGCACCCTCTCTAGCGACAGCCTGTCCTATCAGTTTGGCAGCCAAATAATAAAGAAATAATTCCAATATAAACTTAATTAACGTGCAGCTTGATATATTCATGATATACAGTCAGCCATCTACTTACAAAAACCTCTGAATACGAAAAATCCAGGTTACGAAAAACATTTTTCTAAATTTTCACCGTCTGTATACGAAACAACCTCTTCTTACGAAAAGTGCCAAACGCGCCATTCAAAAATTCAAACGCGCCATTCAAACAATGCGTGAGTTGCTCTCTCATTGGCTGTCTCCCAACATCCCGCCCCGCTGGCCTCCCATTGGCCTCCCATTGGCCAAGAGGGAGCTGAATCTCCATAGTACTGCACCCATAAAGCTTGTTTGTCACACGCGTAGAGCTGTACTGTTGGTTCATGAGTTTCGAAAGTGCTCATTGCAGCTTATTTTTCGTTTTTAAGTTGTTTAATTCAGTAAATGTTTAATAAATGTGGTGTGCTTCGCTGAATGTAGGCAAAACGTGGCTCATCCAGACCTCCGATCCAGTGCTGTAGGGGTCAAAAAATAAGTGAGTACACGATGGAAGCGAAGCAACCGAGGCACACAGCAGCACCTCATCCACGATGTGGGCTGAGATGCACGGAGCGCGGGGAGGGTGTGGCTTTGGCTTTGAAACTATTTAGCACTTTATCTCCGCTTTTTATTTACAGTCGCGGAAAGTTACGTTGATCAACTATAAAGTACACCAAATTAAGTCAGTACACGCAACTCAGCCACTAAAATAAGTGGGTACACAGTGTGCACCGGCGTGTACCGACCACTACAGCACTGCTCCGATCCCTCAAGCAAACAGGTGAAATGTTGAGTACTAAACAAGTGTTCAAAGCGCACTCACCTGCTTAACATATCGGAAGTTCGGACAAGCCGCGTTCCGCCCCAAAAGCTCCTTTGCCGGCCAGGACACCTCTCACACTCAGCACAGCGCGTCATAAATGTTTAATAATATTTAATATTGTTTGTTCAGTTCAGTTCATTTTCTGTAACCGCTTAATCCTAATTAGGGTCGCGAGGAGGCTGGTGCCCATCCTAGCCAACTTCGGGCGAGGGCAGAGTACACCCCGAACAGCTCGCCAGGCCATCGCAGGATGGAAACACACGGCCGGCTTTACAGCCTACTCTTGTCGAAAGTCAGCAATGGTTCTTTTACATGCCTCACATCATAGACAGTGAAAGACATGACAGGCCTCTGATAACCCAGTTAGCTGCACTGGGAGGGACAGTGACAGCCTTGTGGAGAGTGGGACTTGAACCCCCAACCTTTGGATCAGCGATCCAGCGCCCTATACCATTAGACCACCACTTCCCCTAATATTGTTTGGTTTGGGTAATAAAAAAAAATTGGTTCATAAAAAATGTTCTGAATCTCCACAGTAAGTAGTGTACCCATTCCTGTTTGTCATACGCGTAAAGGAGAGTTGCACTGTTGGTTCGTGAGTTTCTTTGAGAGTGCTCATCTTATAATCTTATAAACACGGCTCATTGGTAATGATTATGAGTTTACATGACAAGTGAAACAATAAGGAATAAAGACAGTTTTTATGACCGATTTGAGCAGAGATGTGGCACACTTGCCCTGACAGACACAGGACTGCGTACAGAGTCGTCAGAAAGGAGGCAGGTGTTCTTTAACGCTCTTTTGAGAGTGCTCAGCTTATTTTTCATTTTTGAAGTTATTTAATTCAGTAAATGTTTAATAAAAGGGGCACGTTCCATCAAATGTGAGCAAAACGCGGCTCATCCGGACCGCCGATCCCTCAAGGAAACAAGTTAATGTTGAGTCCGGACCTCCGATCTGTCAAGCGCGCTTTGAATGCCCCGTCTCAAAAGCTCCAGCGTCGGCTGCACACTGCGTGTGGGCGGAGCCCGCATTCGGCGGAGCGCGCCACAAATGTGTGTTGTTTGTGTGTGTGTGTGTGTGTGTGTGTGTGTGTGTGTGAGAGAGAGATAGAGACAGAGAGACATTGTGTGTGTGTGTGTGTGTTAATAAAAAATGTTTAATAATGGTTCAATTAATAAATATGTTAATAAAATGGTTAAATATGTTAATAAAATGTTTGGAGCCTTGGAACGAATCCCGTGTTTTACATGTAAACGCGCCTCTACTTACGAAAACTCCAGGCTACGAAAAAGGCTCTGGAACTGATTAATTTCGTAAGTAGAGGGCCGACTGTATCAGGTACGTCCTCATCCTTAAACACCATAACTAATTCTTCAGCCATCCGCCAAACCACTTAATCATACTGGAGTCACGGAAAGGTTGGAGTCCATTACAGGACCAACACTTATACAGCGGGCAATTTAGAACAGCCAAGTAGCCTAATGCACGTGCATTTGGACTGTGGGAGGAAAACCACAAGGAAGCCCACGCAAGCACTGGGAAAACATGCAAATTTTGTTCCACATAGAAATGTCCATGCCCAAGCCAGGACTCGAACCAGGACATCTTTGCTGTTGAGGTGGATGAACAGACCATCACGCCACGATTTCTTCAACCATCCTAAACAAAAGTATGGTCCATGCCATCAGATGTTTAATCTAAATCAAAACAGCACAACTCAGAAAGAGGAGGATCGCACTTCCATGCAGGGTTATTGTGAAAAATAAAGAGCAGAAGTGGGGTTTCTGGATACGTTTATACAGTCTTCTTCTTCTTCTTCTTTTACTTTCGGCTGCTCCCTTCAGGGGTCGCCACAGCAAATCATCCGCCTCCACCTCACCCTGTACTCCGCGTCTTCTTTTCTGACTCCAACGACCTTCATGTCTTCCTTCACCACATCCATAAATCTCTTCTTTGGTCTTCCTCGAGGCCTTCTGCCTGGTAGTTCCAACCTCAGCATCCTACTGCCAATATACTCACTATCCCTCCTCTGTACATGTCCAAACCATCTCAATCTAGGATACGTTTATACAGTAACCCCCCTTATTCGGGGGGGGGGTTTGCATTCTGCCCCTTCAAAACCCTCTGTATGATATCACATACGCTAAAATATGCTTGTTAAACACATTCTATAGAGTCTTACTCATTAATACAGTAATAATGCAGTAAAATGTAGTAATGATTAACGTAACACTTTTTAATTTTGTACTGTGATAGCATTTATGAATAAATAAAGCACTTGTGCTCCTTACCAGAAGCTAGAGAAGACGCATCATGGGGATTAAATAATCATTAAAAACAATCACGTTGATAACACGTGCAAGAAGGAGAAAAAGAGGTGTACCATCCATCATCTGCAACCAATCAGCAGTCGGGAGAAACAAAAGCTCTCAGCCATTGGCTAAATTTGAATCACGTTGCCAATAACTTCAGGGTTTGTCGCTAATCGGCCAGTATGGGGGCCCGCGAGCGCTGAACCTCGAATGGGCGGGGTTACTGTAAGTTTACCTCAGGTGTTTTACAGTGTTGATAAGAGTGACAGTCACTGTGTAGAGCAGGCCCGGACACAGCGGTATCATCCATTATCTGGACCCATGCCAAGTGTGATGAAACTGAATTGTTAGTAGTTAGGATAAGATATTGAAGGAAGATGGGATTTTTTTTTTATTGTGTTATAACTGCAGAAGGACTTTGTCCTCATAACCTGGAAGCAGCAGCTGAAACACGGCGGCTAATCATGTAGGTATATTAGCATGACTGTGAAAAGCTCTTCTTACTTTTGATATTTCACTTTAAAAACACCAGTTTATTAAAAAAAATTGCTCTGTCAGCAAACCGCACGAAAGGGTGTCTGTGTGAGGGAAAAAAATAAAAAGTGTGTGAGAGGTTCAGAAAGTGGTGGATTCTTCTTTAAATGTGTGGAAACACCACAATGTCGCTTAAAAATAAAAAAAAAAACAGTTCAGTCAGTCCACTTTCTGGAAATGACCCACTGACAGGAAAATTAGCTAACTACAGTTAGCCGTGCCGTTATTACCCAAATCATGTGCAACACAGGATATTTTACATTACATTCTTAGGTTTAAATTACACTTAATAATATTGTTGTTGTTGTTATATTATTGTTGTACAGTAATGCTCTGTAGCTGTCCTTAGCAATGTGTTTCGCTGTATGCTAGCGAGTTAGCCGCATAAACTAACTGTCCCTTTATTTATGAAAAGCGCACCCGGAGCAGTTAGCAGCCCTGACTAGCTCAGCATCTCCCTACATGCTCCGAGACAAGCTCAGTGTACACCGACTGATTCAGTGTTTGCTTTTATTATCTCATGTCTGACAGTCCCGTCCTCTCGGCCGAATATTCGAGGATTAAACAAGGCCGGTTACTGGGTTTAAGGTTCTGTTTAAGCGACAGCAGGTTAGGTCATCCATGTCAAGCACATTATAACCGTATTGCACAGTCGTTACCTTTCCTGAACTCGTGCTTTAATGATCTGGAAGATTTCATCAACGTCGTCCGAGATCTCGAGAACAAAATTAACGCCATCCTAAATCCGAGTGGATGTTGATGTTAAATCCGATGATTACACACGTCGATCAGGTGGGTCTGGGTCGCTTCCCAACGTTTTATCAAGTATTTATTTCACTAAAATCCCAAATGTTTGTTCCATGCCCTTGTTCTCTCGTAGCAGTAATTCAAGCGGTGTGAGCTTGCAAATCTGTGTGTGTGTGTGTGTGTGTGTGTCTGTCTGTCTTTCTAGGCCAGACCGATAGAGGGAGCATTGCACGTGTCGCCCCGATTGAGGCCATTTCACACTTCAGGAAATGGTGAACGAAAATGCTGCCTTCAGGAGCTCCTCGGAAACTCCTTTTAACCAGATTTGAGTGAAACAGGCTGTAAACCTGCAACTTAACATACACAGCATTAACCAGCTATCACAACAGTAAACACAGACCTGGAGCAGAGAAGCTTACTGTGTCTCAAGTGAAAACCATGCAAACTTTAATCATAAAAGGAAAAAAAAAGAGACAAGTCCCTGGGGAAAAAATCACAAGTGATAAGGAACTGAAATGCACTACATCACAGGTGTCAAACTGAAATAAAGGGTCATGTGACTGCAGGGCTTTATTTCAACCAAGCAGCAGCACACCTGATTTTGCTCATTTAACCAACTGAGCTGAGTTTTCACAGTTAATTGATCAGGTTCTGTACAGAGCACACAGATTGACCAATCAACTTCCAGAAGACTCAAACCTTGTATTTAAATGAGCAAAGTCTCTATGCTGCTGCTTGGTTGAAACAAAAACCTGCAGTCACATGGCCCTTTGTGGCATGAGTTTAATCCCCTGCATGACATACATAGCTTTACTGAAATCAACATCAGACCTTTAAAGAATACTGTCATATTACATTCATTAATATCAGTTTGAGAGATTACCGGTAAGAACCGTCTTACTCAATAAACTTCAATTGCTTCTCTTAATGTTGTATAATGTGATCAGTTTTACTTCGCAGCCCAAATGTTCTGCTTAATCCTAATTAGGGTCACAGGGAGTCTGGGGCCCATCCCAGCCGACTCCGGGTGAGGGCAGAGTACACCCTGGACGGCTTGCCTGGCCATTGCAGGGCGGAAACACGCTGACGGCTATGCAGTTACTCTTGTCAAACGTCAGTAATGGTTCTTTTACATCCCTCTCACCATAGACCGTGAGAGACACGGCTGGCCTTTGATAACCCAGTTAGCTGCACTAGGGGGACAGTGACAATCCGTGGAGAGTGGGGCTTGAGCCCCAACCTTAGGGATCAGTGATCGAACACCACCACTGCCCCAGACCAAATTTGTTTCTTGGGTTTTTTTTTTTTTTTTGAACAGACACAATTGCATGAGTGCATTCATAACTTGTACAGCTAATCTATTCCATTACTTCACTGTATGATTGTATTAACTGGCCTTTAACTGCAGTGCACGTGTACTTGGATATTGTGTATTTGCGTGTGTACACACATAGAAATTTCCTTGTTACTATAAGAAAAGCATGTGTTTCTTTCAATAAAAAAGTTGGAATATCTATGCAGGTGTATAAACGCCGATTTACTTGTGCTCCAATGGCAAAACCTTATACCGTAAATGATGTAATAATTATCCTGCTCCAATAAGCCCCTCCCCCACCCCCCTGTTTTTGATCTTACGTCTCATAACCGCCCATGTGTACTGGGAGCAAAATCGTAGATCAAACTTACTAATTTTATTCGATCGGTCTCTGTAATGGTAAAATGAGGCGTTCACTGCCTGTAAAAGTGAGTTTACACGGTATTTCAAGACCCCCTGCCACTGGGAATGTCTATAATGTTCATCAGCAACAACACATTTGATTGTTCTGCCATGCTTTAAAAAATAGGAAAATATTTTGCTGTGTTCTCTTGGTAAATATCCGACAACCGTTGAACCATTAGAAACTGCTACAGCAAAACTATGGGATGCTCTGAATGAATGGAGCGATGAGCCAGATATGGATGACGAGTATTTTTCACCCAGTTCTCCTGCTCACTAACGATTGGCTCGATTTTACTTCCATGTTTAAAGGGAGGAAAAAGTAGGGGGTCTTCTTTTAAATTATGCTGTTTTCTGTTTATTTTCAGCTTTCATGTAAGTAGTTTGGCTGATACCACAAAATGAATAACACAAATACTATTAAAACTCTTTTATTGTTCTGTTATTATTCATGTTTTCCACTACGATGGGAATAAGCACTTACCGTTCCACTCCGCTGGTAAATATTTTAATAAGTGCCCACCCACTCCATTTTTTTTTCAGCGCCCTGGGCGCTTATCACGTCAGGTACAGTATATACATTTTGAAAACTGTTTTTTTGATGAACAGTTAAATAAGATTTTTTTTTTAGGTTAGTTAGGATCTACACCTGTGGTGTTTTTGTGGTCAGAAAAATAAATATTTGTTTTGAGAAATAAAGGATATTCCCTATGAAAAATACTGAAGACCTCAGACAACAGTTCTAGGATAGGAAATGAAGTCTAAGGCCACTGCGCACAACTCAGCGGACAAGTACACCAGAGTCTCCAGTTTTAGAAACAATGGCTTAACAGGTCATCAACTGGCAATTTCATTTAATAGTATCCACAAAACACCAGTCTGACCTTCAACAGTGAAGTCAACAACGTCAAAGAAAGATTTTTTTTAAATGGGCAATGAACCCAGACCCTGTTCGGAGGAAGATTGGGAAATTGTGCTCTGAATTAATTGATCCAAGTTTAAGGTGTCTGGGTACCAGAGAGCATCGGTAAGGCACAAAACAGATGACAAGATGCTGGAGGAGTGCTTGACACCGTCTGTCGTGGAGCAACTTGACCGTATTGCACATCAAGCCATTCGAACTTGTGGGAGATGCTTCAGGAAGTGAACTTTAAAAGTTTTTAATCTGCTCATTTCAAAACATTGATGGCTAGAATAACAACAAAGTCAAAAGGTCTGAAAGGCTGGAACAAGGAAATAATGTCTGTCTTCCTTTTGGCTTTTTCCCTTTTACTTGGGAGTCGCCACAGCGAATCATTTGATTCGCACGTTTGATTTGGCAGAGATTTTTACGTTAAGGATGCCCTTCCTGTCACAACCCTTTTTAGCAAGGGACAGAAACACGCTGACGACTTTGCAGCTACTCTTTACAAAAGTCAGCAATGGTTCTTTTACATGCCTCACACCGTAGAGAGTGAGAGACATGGCCTGCCTTTGATAACCCAGTTAGCTGCACTGGGGTGGAACAAGGAAATAATAAAGAACTAAATTACTTAAACTAAAAATATATTATTTTTAACCTTGTTCAAGATTCAAGGGTGTTTATTGTCATTATGTTCACACATAAAGCATTAAAATGTACATGCAATAAAATACAATAAACACTGTCAAGAGCAGAATATAAACAAGTAATTCTGTACACTATTCATTCATTCATTTTCTCAACTGCTTAGTCCTAATTATAATTGCAGGGGGGCTGACGCCCATCTCAGCCAACTCTGGGCGAGGGTGAGGTACACCCTGGACAGCTCGCCAGGCCATCGCAGGACAGAACTGAACACAGATATACAATATGTACATTGAGGCATTGTGGAATGGAATAAAAAATAAAATAAATAAATAAATAGCAATTGTTGATGACGACATTTGATGTAAGTTTGATCTTTTTATTTAATTAGAGGTTGCTATTATATATTTTACTTTACTGTTAGAAGTTGGGGCAGTGGTGGTCTAGTGGTATAGGGCGCTGGATCGCTGATCCAAAGGTTGGGGGTTCGAGTCCCACTCTCCACTCTCAAAAAGGCATTAAGGTGACAGCGGATGGACCAGGCTCCTGAAGCCGCACTGCAGTAAGAGGAAAAGTAGATTAGTATTTACAATTGTAATTTCCCCAAGCTGGAGCGGGTCTGTGGAGAGTTTTCATGTTCTCCGCATGCCTGTGTGGCTTTATTCTGGGTACTCTAGTTTCCTTCCACAGTCCGAAAACATGCACAGTAAACTAATTAGCTGTTCCAATTCACCTTGGAGTGAGTGTGAATGTTTTCCCTGCGATGGCCTAGTGAGCTGTAAAGGGTGTAACCTGGCCTCACCCAAAGTTGGCTGAGTGAGTGCCATCCTCCCTGCAACCTGAATTAGAATTAAGCAGCTTAGAAAATGAATGAAATACTTTCCCTCTATTATAAATGCTATTTTAATCATTTTTTTCTGGAACCATTATAAAGTTATTTTAAGAGATTGTAATCAAGATATGGTACAATTGTTCAAAAGTTTGACTTGGAATGAGATGAATTACCGGGCAGTGGTGGCCTGGTGGTAAAGGTGCTGGATCACTGATCCTAATGGCCCCAGTTCACTGGAGTGCGGAATGCAATGATCGTGGTGGAAAGGCGCGAAACGCAGTCTATGGAGGAGCTTCGGCATTTTTACAAGGAAAATGGGTCAAAATCCTACGGAAAATCATACATTCGAAACACTTTCGGAAGAAAGACCACAGTACATTGTAGGAATACATGCGTAAAAGCATACGGATTACCTTCGGAACCAGTACAAATAGCCACAGATTGCAAAGGAAGACTTTCGAACAATTCACGGAACGTTCACGGAAAGAACGGAACACTCGAGGAATGACTACGGCACTATTCCATTTCAGAAGGAAGACCTTCGGGATGATTGCGGAACACATGGAATTAAAGCGGAACATTTACGTTCAACACGGAATGACTGAGGAATACCCGGCGTAACCACGGTTCAACGCGGAAAAATCAGCAAAGATCAAAGGATTTGCTCCTGGTTTCACCTATAAATTCATGGATTCGACCAGGGAAGCTCATTCTGCCAAACGACCCCGTACTGGAAACACCAAGAAGCTCTCCCAAAATGGACAAGGATACAGAAATGGCTGACTTGGAACTGCTACACGTGCTGCTGTTGCTTCACCAATACACCAAGAGGCAAAGAGACGACTGCAGAGGATGAATAAAAAAAAGGAGATACACACCCAATCTCTTCTGGGTACATTCATGGCTGGTGCTGGAAAGAAGACTTGGCCTTGGGAATTATGACAACCTCATGGAGGAGCTCCGTATCGAAGACAAGCAGTCCTTCTTTAACTATCTCCGGGTCCCACCTGAACTGTTCGACGAGTTACTGATGGTTTTGGCTCCTCGACTGGCAAAGAAGGATACTAGCTTCAGAAGCGCACTCAGTTCTGGTTTGAAACTAGCTGTCACCTTGCGTCATCTGGCCTCGGGCTACAAGTATCCTACTCTGGCCTACAACTTCAGGGTATCTGGTCGCACCATCGCAACTTTCCTACCAGAGATCGGAACCTTTGACTACAACTACAAGGGATTTTTCTCCATTGTAGCACTGGTAGATGCCAACTACAGGTTCATATGAATAGACGTCAGTGGCATGGGCCACATGTCTGATGCCCAGATATTCAACGCCTCAGAGCTCAGAGAGTGCATCGAAGATGACACCATCAACTTCCCCACACCAGAGCCTCTGCCCCAAGACGACACTGACATACCATACTTCATTGTTGGTGACGATGCTTTTGCTCTCAGGAAGTACCTCAGGAAGCCATATTCCAGACGAGCCCTTACAGAGAAAGAACTGACCTACAACTACAGGATATCCAGAGCACGTCGAGTGGTTGAGAATGTGTTTGGCATCTTGGCCAATCGCTGGCAGTTCCTACTGCCTACACTGCAACAAGGACCAGATGTAGTCCCACTTATGGTTGAAGCTGATGAGCTACACTGTCACCCAGGATGCAGTTTTGACCCGAGAAGACGATGAACACAACATTATTCCAGGAAAGTGGCGTGAAACTGCGAATATGCATGACTTGGAACATGTGGTGGGTCCCAACAGCGACACTGTCGAGGCCAAGAGACAGAGAGAGTACCTGAAACTCTACTTGAACAGTGAAGTTGGAAAAGTCTCTTGGCAGCCGTATGCCAACAGCCAGAAGAAAGTGTGATGGACAACGGACAATGGGTACTTAAATTGAACTACCATATTATATGCTGGTTTCTATTGTTGTTGATATAATTGTGTGTTGTTATTGACTCTTGTTTGTATTAAAGTCTTTTTAGATTTTTAATATCAATATGTCAATATGTTTATAATTTACAATATGTTTATAATTTACATGTTTATAATTTGTAATAAATAAAAAATTTAACATATGTTTATAATTTACAAGATGTTTATAAAGTACTATATGAACCTCTGTATAAGATTTTACTGTCCTGCTGGTCCACTGATACAGTTCCACAAGATTTTAAGAATGCTAAGATAATCACCATATACAAACGGAAAGGTGATAGAGGCGACTGTAACAACTATCATGGTATTTCTTTACTTTGTGTGATTGGAAAAGTTCTAGCAAAGATCATTCTCAACAGACTGCAGCTTCTAGCTGAAGAGATCTATCCTGAATCGCAATGTGGTTTTCGACCAGGTAGATCCACAACCGATATGATCTTCTGTGTTACCAACTAATGGAAAAGTCTCTTCAGCAACAACAACCTCTTCATGTTGCCTTTATTGATCTGACTAAGGCCTTCGACTTGGTCGATAGAGAATCCTTGTTTACTGTTATGCTGAAAGCTGGCTGTCCTCCAAGTTTACTTCTTTTCCTTTCGGCTGTTCCCTTCAGGGGTCAACACAGCGAATCATCTGCCTCCATCTCACCCTATCCTCTGCATCTTCTTTTACACCAACTGCCTTCATGTCCTTCACCACGTCCATGAATCGTCTCTTTGGTCTTCCTCTAGGCCTTCTGGTAGTTCCAACCTCAGCATCCGACTACCAATATACTCACTATCCCTCCTCTGTACGTGACCAAACCATCTCAATCTAGCCTCTCTGACTTTGTCTCCAAAACGTCTTACATATGCTGACCCTCTGATGTGCTCATTCCTGATCCTATCCATCCTCGTTACTCCCAAAGAGAACCTCAACATTTTCATCTCTGCTACCTCCAGCTCTGCCTCCTGTTTTTTCCCCCAGGGCCACTGTTTCTAAACCATACAACATCGCTGGCCTCAATACCGTCTTGTACACTTTTCCTTTCATTCTTGCCGATACCTTCCTATCACACATCACACCAGACCCTTTTCTCCATCCATTCCAACCTGCCTGCACACGCTTCTTCACCTCTTTTCCACACTCTCCATTGCTCTGGATTGTTGAGCCTAAGTATGTAAAATCCTCCACTTTCTTTATCTCTGCTCCCTGTAACCCCACTGTTCCTCTTGGGTCCTTGTCATTCATACACATGTATTCTGTCTTACTGAGGCTAACCTTCATTCCCCTCCTTTCCAGGACATACCTCCACCTCTCTAGACTTTCCTGCACTCGTTCTCTGCTCTCACTACAGATCACAATGTCATCTGCAAAATCAGAGTCCATGGGGATTCTTGTCTCACCTCGTCTGTCAGCCTGTCCATCACCATAGCAAACAAGAAGGGGCTCAGAGCTGACCCTTGATGCAGTCCACCTCAACCTTCAACTCTTCTGTCACACCGACAGCACGCCTCACCACTGTCTTACATCTCTCATACATGTCCTGCACCACTCTAACATACTTCTCTGCCACTCCAGACTTCCTCATGCAATACCACAGTTCCTCTCTCGGCACCCTGTCATATGCTTTCTCCAGATCCACAAAGGCACAATGCAGCTCCTTCTGACCTTCTCTGTACTTCTCTATTAAGATCCCCAAAGCAAACACTGTATATGTGGTGCTCTTTCTTGGCATGAAACCAAATTGTTGTTCTCTGCCCTTAGTCTAGCTTCCACTCTTCTTTCCCATAACTTTATCGTATGGCTCATCAACTTTATCCCTCTGTAGTTGCCACAACTCTGCACATCTCCCTTGTTCTTAAAAAGTTCTCCATTTCTCTGGCATCCTCTCACTCTCTAAGACCTTGTTGAATGTTCTTGTCAGAAAATCTACCGATACCTCGCCTAGACACTTCCATACCTCCACCGGCTGGTCAGCATCCTCTTCAATTCCCTCCTTACTTCACCCTTACTAATCTTTGTTACTTCCTGGTCCTCAATGGTCACCTCTTCTACTCTTTTTTCTCTCTCATTTTCCTCATTCATCAGCTCTTCAAAGTACTCTTTCCATCTTCCCAGCACACTTCTGTCATCAGTCAATACATTTGCCACTCTGTCCTTAATTACTCTAACTTGCTGCGTGTCCTTCCCATCTCTATTTCTCTGCTGTGCCAACCTGTATAAATCATGTTCTCCCTCCTTACTGTCCAACCTATCATACAAGTCATCATACGCCCTCTGTTTGCCGTCCGCTGTATCTCCCTGTACTCCTCTTTACTCTCGTCAGTCCTCTCTATGTCCCACTTATTCTTAGCTAACCTCTTCCTTTGTACACACTCCTGCACTTCCTCATTCCACAACCAAGTCTCCTTATCTACTGTCCTTCCAGAGGACACACCAAGTACTCTCCTACCTGTCTCCATGATCACGTTAGCTGTGGTTGTCCAGTCATCTGGAAGCAATTCCTGACTACCATGCACACAAGTCCAAACCACAGTGATTGTAACTTCAAAACTTTATTACATGAACATCAAAACAGAAAAAATAAACTGAATGAACTGGACTAATTCAATAAATTGAAGTAAAAAAAAACAAAAGTCTCACAGGTCACAGGTGGAGTTTGAGTCCTCTAAGTCATCACAACACTGCCTAAGCACACTGGAAAGGTTGAAGATGCAGGGCTCACTTCCACTTCTCTCTCTAGCCGCAGGGGTGGTCACAGGCATCGATGTGCCTCATGTCTTGAGGTTCCCAAACAGGCACGGGTAGACCAGACAGCTGCGTGGTCCACGGCGTCGGTGGGGGCAGCCAGTAATGCTGCTGATACCACTGGTGGTGCAGAGGTAGTGGTCGAAGCTGCTGGTGGTGTTGCTGCGAATGCTGCTGAGGAGGCTGGAGCTGCTGCAACTGCTGCTGCGTAAGAGGTGGTTGTTCCTGCGGCTGCATCTCCAAGGCTTCAGCTCTATCCAAGCATTCATTCAGCAGTTCTTGAATTTTCAATTTGGCATGCCTGTACAAAGGTAAAGCTGCCGCCCAACTGGTGAAACTCACCCTCTCTGATTCATCGGCCGTCCGTACCTCCCTTCTCTGGTTCACCAGCTATTTGGCTGCTGTGACAATCCGGTCGGCTCTGTCGTCAAGGCTGGACGTTGCAGCTCCAGACCTTGCCAAGATGGACCTGGATGCTGCGCTGACAGGCGTTGCGTTGAGGGGGCTGACGGGTGTTGCCTTTTCTGCCAGCTGGAAGTCGATAGGTGCACTGTCCTGTGAGCCCTCCGGCGTTGATCAGAGTGGAGGTTCTCCAGTGGTGGTGGGCGTGGAACCACCGGAGCCAGCTGCAGCAGCAATCTTAGCCTTGCGAGAGACTACGTTCCTCTGCTGTACCTCAACAATGTGTCGACATAGGAAGCTAAAGCTGTCGTATATCCACTGGTCCCTCTGAGACATGTTCAAGTCAGCTTGTCCCGACTTCCACAGTCTAAGCTTTCCCAGCCTCGTCTGCACATTATGGAACCATTGTTTCAGCTCCTCATCATTCTTCCCCATGCGCGAACCCTGATCAGCCCAGAGCTTGGCCTTGTGTGGTCTATGGAAATTACGCAGTGTTTCTCTATTGTTCCGTAAGTATTCTGTACCTTCCGCGAGTATTCCGTGGGGATCTGTAGATGAACGTGACCGTTCCATGGCCGCTTTTAACCATACGGAAGATAGGGCAAGATTTGCGGAACAGTCACGGAATACTTGCGGTACAAAAGGAAAGATCACGGACCATTTACGGAAATGACGGAATGTTTGCGGAAGGACTGTGGAACCAAAGGGAACACTCATGGAAAATTTTTCTGTGAATGTGCTTTTGAACATGTTCAAAAGCATGTTCGCGGAAGATTTGGGTCTGCCAGAAGTGGAGGAACACATTCGGAATCATACGTAAGGACACGCAAGATGAGGGAATGACTGAGGAATGTTTGAGGATGACAACATTTTTGCTTCCGCAGGTCTGCCGTGCTCCAGTGAAATGGGGGTATAAGGTTGAGGAGCAGTGCACTAACTGGGTTATCAAAGGCCGGCCATGTCTCTCACTGTCTATGGTGAGAGGTTCATGTAAAAGCATGACTTTCATCAAGAGTAGCTGCATAGCTGTCAGCATGTTTCTGCCCTGTGATGGTCTGGTGTGTATTCTACTGATGTGCGCCAGCCTCCTCACGACCCTAATTAGGATTAAACGGATTCCTTGCATCATATACTGCTTAATTATTTCTAGATGCAGTCTAAAAACAGTGTTTACAGAGTATTACACTTATATGAGAGTGGGGCCGGTGGCGTAGTGGTTAGGGTGCTACGCTCATGATCGGGAGGTTCTGTGTTTGAATCCCAGTTAGACCCCCACTGTGCTAAGATCCCTGGGCAAGGTCTTCACCACAAGTGTGCCTCTGTGCACCCAGTAGTGTACATGGGTACCAGTGAAAATATACTGGGAAGGTAACCTGTGGTGGACTAGCATCCCATCCAGGAGTTGAACTCCTAGTTGCTTCATGCTACGGAAAATGGGGATAAGTTCCGAGATCGATGAGCCACTAGGCTCGGGTGTAAAACGCCCAACAGACTTATCTTTACACTTATATGAACATAAGTAGTTCAAGAATGCAGCAAAAACCAATTGTTGGTTATATTATTTTTACCAAGAAAATAAATCAGGATTTTATTGTCCCTAATCAGTTCTCATCTGCCACGAAAAGTGTAAAATCCTACAAGAAACTCACATCGCCCATTGCGTCCATAATCCATTGTAAAACACATATGATACAGTTGGATAACAAAGGACAATGCCTCAGTGTATGGCTTTTTGGTTGCTCAAACCATTCAGGAACAGAGAAGTCATCTTGAGTTATCCGATGATGAGTAGTTCAAGTGCAAATGGTTCGCGAAAATCAGAACTAATGTTGGTGGGATCAAGAAGTTCCAGCCAAATCACAATCATATGGCATGCAAGTGAGCATTTTGCATAAGATGCATTCGTTCATGACCTGGGTGAGAAATCGATGGGGTCAAAACCAAAACTCTAAGGAAGATGCTGTTCCAACAGTAGTATTTCGGTTTTAAAGGACTTCAGAAGTGTTTGTAAGAACTGAAAAGATCATCGGGTTCAGAAGAGAGAGAGAGAGAGAGAGAGAGAGAGAGGTACGTTGGATGACGAGCGTGTCTGAAGGTGGTTTGTGGTAGCCAGCAATGTGTTTTGAGTTATGCGGTGACCTCTGTGGGCCTTATATTTTTCATACCAAAGAAATATTATTTACTGGGTTTGAAAAACTCCACCATCATGCTCCAGGAGATGTACCAAAACATTTAAAAAGCCTGAATGAGACACGCTCACTTCATTGCTGGGATTATAGTCAGAGTGGACCACCACTGGAATGTACCACTACCTGAATGTTCCACTTTCAAAGTCAGGGCTTTACCTGCTATACCACTAATGATAGATCCCTTTTCTAGACATATACTACTCTACAGTACATTGGCAGCCATGTGCAGCAGCTGGGGATTAGCCAGTTGAGCAAAAAGCAATGGGGGATGCTACATCATCACGTGATATCCCCACCACCAGGCCACCACTCGCAACTCTTAACAACAAAAACAACAATAATAATAATAATAATAATAATAATAATAATTGATGAAATGTAGATATAATTTCAATTTCACACAGTTTAAAGACCAATTTCTGATACTATTAATTATATTGAATTTTACTTGAACTGCGAACTGCTTATGAAGTGGTGGGGTAGTGGTTAGCAAGTCCATCTCAGTAAAAAGGAATGGGTTCAACTCCCTGCTCGGGTGTTTCTGTGTAGAGTTTGCAGGTCCTCCAGGTGCTTGCGTGGGTTTCGTCCGGGTGCTCCGGTTTCATCATACACTCCAAAACATGCACAGTAGGTTAATTGGCTGGATCAAATCTCCCCTAGGTGTGTGAGGATGAATGGTTGTGTAAGTGTCGGACCTGTGATGGCCTGATGAGGTGTCCAGGGTGTACCCAGTCTTCGCCCAGAGTTGGCTAAGATGGGCACCAGCCTCCCTCCAATTATAATTAGGATTATTAAGCGGTTCAGAAAATGAATGAATGAATACTTCAACTCACCATCCAAAATAGAACACGTGATATCAAGCATGACCATTTTTCAGTGATTATGTTTGAAGATGTGATATCTTCCCGAAATCAAACCAAGCTCAACCAAGCTTGTCATACAAATGCAATCATCAGTACTGTACTTCATGATAAATTGCATAATAACGTTTCTCTAACAGAAATATCTCATGAAGACCTTCTTCCTGTATTCACTTTCTTGTTCCCGCCCCAGACACGTCTGACCAATCAGAGACGTGAACATCACCACGTGGTTTTGGATTGCCCGAAATGTTCTCTGTGAAAAGAATCCCCCTGAAGGACTTCAAGTAGTCCCGCATCCTCGTGTGTGTTCACTAAAAGCTTTGGGATTTGCCCCGGTTTCTGTTTTCTCTATTTACCCGTGAGTCGCTCTACAGGAGGAAACAGTGAACTGTGGCTGACCTGGACAGCACAGAGCACGTGCTCATCTCGTCTATCCATACTACTCTATTATTGAACATTTTAAGCCAGTAATCATAGGACGTTTCATAGACTCGAAACGTATCTGGCCGCCCCCAAGATATAGTGTCAAATAGTTTATTTTCATTCAATATATTCTAACAGTAATAATATTTTCATTAGTGTAGGTACGAAGTGATCATTTTCAATGTTCTTACAACATACACAGGTGTTCTAATATTGTCATCGTATAAGAGTATAAGACTGAGGATTGTACTTTTCTTTTTTATATCCAGTACTGTACCAGGTTTTATTTTTTTAAATGGCGGAAATGAACTTCCATTCCATCGAAACGGTCTCCTGGTGGAAAGCCATTGGAGAGATTTTCTGGCGCGCTTATTTATTGGTTGCCAGACATTTCAAACAAATTCATTTTGGGTGTTTTTTTACCTCTTTTAAAATGCTAATTTTAACGAACAATTTATTGAGGTAAGCATAATTGCAGTTGTTCCTACGATTCATTTTGATAATATATAATTATAAGCATTATATTTATACATTATACACCGCATATTTTCTTCCTGGTTCTTGTTACTCACGTGGTCATTCACCTTTGAGGTGGGAGTTTTATTGGACATTTTACAGATAATATAGTTCTGCGATTCTCAGATATTTATTAAACTTGTAATTTTATCACTTATAATTTTCCCCATAAGTCGCGTTTCTATGACAAAAAAGATCATGAAAACTTGATTGTGTTTCATGAACACAAAGCTGTGTTCCCTTTTATGTGGGTTCGTATTTGGCAACCACACCACACGTCCCGCCCCCTTTCCTGTGTCGTCATTGCGTGAGGATGCCCTACAGTTTCTTCATTTCTCTTGGCGTCTTGTTTCAATTATCGACGTAGTTTTTGTTTTGAAAGAAGCCAAAACAAATCATTCAGGGAATCGTGTTTATTTTCCGTCTTTAGACACACAGTGGAATCTGGGCGCGTGAATTGTGCATGATTTTTGAAAATGCTTCTTGACGAGGGAGAGCGGAACAGATTTGAAAAGGCCGGGTGAACCGAGGAGCTGCCGCCAGCCAATCGGAAGTGAGTATTTTTCGCGCTGATTGGGGCGAGTTTCCCCGCAAAGCTTCAACTCGAATGAATAGAGGTCGGAGTAACGCAATGCTTCAAACAGGTTATTTAAAATAAAATTACATTTTCATGCCGTACTAACGTCTGCTGTGCTGGGCCTTACTGTGGTGCTGGAGAAGGCGAAGCGTTGTGTATCAGTAGAAATAACTCGTTTGCTGGCGTGTCATAAATGTAGAAGCTAGGAAGCTAACTAACTAACTGACTAACTAGCATCTCATCCTGATTCCAGTCAGATTAGCTTTAGCTGTGTGTCTGGCTGTATTGATGAGATTTGACGTCCACAGCGCATCTGGGTCCCAGCAGGGTTTAGGGTTCGTCCAGAAATGGTTCCGTACGAGTTGAGACTCGATCATATGTTCATGATAGAGCTAATTGTTAGCTTCCTCGCTGGTTGTTAGCACTTTTAAGTCGCACGGCTAACGTCTTTTCGTGTTTATTGTTCACATTCTGTCGGAAACTCTTGATGTGATCAGCTTCACGTGAAAGTGAAAGGGAAAAAAAAAAAAAAACACGTCGAGTTGAATTTTTGCGCGAGGCGTTTATAACCTGTCGGGGTCCAACAGCAGGCTGGCTTTGTTTGTGAGGCGTTTATTTGCATTAAAGTGGTGTGTGTTATGGACGTGCATCAGGAGCTTCAGTGAGACTTTGGGGTTCTTTCAATGTCGGCTATTAATCTCAATGGGTTTCTCTGACTTCAGCATTTTACATGATAATACTTTAATACCAGGTTTATCTCATGTAAAAGGGAACCGAACACGATGCACCACAATAATCTTCTTTTTCATGAGGGAAGTTGTGCAGAAGCAACTGGGGGATGTGATCTCCAGAAACGTTTATAATCCTGGTGCGGTGTTTTTATCTCTTCTGAGAAACTGTGCGTGTGTGTTCATTATTTATTTATTTTTTATTTTTTATTTTTTTTATTATTGTTGTTCGCGATTCCACACACACACACACACACACACATCTCATAGTTATTGCTGTTTGTTCAGTAAATGAAACGATGCATGGTCTGTCATTTGACTGAGAATTAAACTATCTGCCCCCCACACACACACACACACACACACGCACACACACACACACACGCACACACACACACTCCATGCAGACTGGAGAGGGAAGCCATCTTTACAGACCAAAGCCCCATTTGATTGAATATGGACCCTCATGCTGTTCTGCCCAGGCTCGGTCGGGTCCAATCCCGGGACAATAGGGTTTTCTTTTTTCTTCCTCATCCCGAAGCTATCCTACTGCAGGTGCATCTCTCTCTCTCTCTCTCTCTCTCTCCCCCCCTCTCCTTCTTTCTCCCGTATTCAGTACATTTAGCAGCCCAGATCCTTTCATCTGCTACTGGTTAACTTTACATTGAGTTTAGCACCGTCACCTGATAGGACCTGTTATGGCTGTTCAGTTTATATTGTACAACAAAACAACTCATTTTTAAACCATGAAATCCAGAAGCACAACAGAAACATATTAGTCTGTTTGTTTGTTTGTTTGTTTTTAATGATGGGAGGACATTCTCCAATGTTTCCTCCTTTTTCTTCATGTTTGGGTGGAGGAGCTGGTTTTTGTAAATCACCTCAAATTTCCCCAAAACCGTTTGTGCTTTATTTCCCAACAGATCACTAAGTAGTACCAATGGACAATAAGGGAGGATCTCTACCTGCAATGCCTGAGCCAAAGACTCCCACCAGTATGAAGCAGTCATCTGATTCACCTTGTGGATGTAAGGGACGCGGTGATGGTAGCACAGATCCAGCTCTTCTTATGGATAAAGCTGCTAGTCATCTAGCGGCCACACCTCATGATGGTGTTTTGCAGAAGATGGGCAACCATAACCACACTCACGAACATCTGAAGGATCTAACCTCACGTTTTTTCAGTGGCGATCAGGAGACTGTATCAAAGTTCTGCAGTCCCCCTCCTGAATCGGCTCTCCTTAAAGCGGTGGAGTCCGGCCCTCAGCATGGCAGCCCTCAAAGGGAGCCTGACTCCTCCCCGGAGCTCACACTCAAAATTACGAAACATTTACCCAATGGAACATCCCCACCGTCAAGCAAGTATGACGCTAGTTATGGAGAAGATGGTACAGAGGAATCAAACGCAACTTTCGGTTTATCAGAAGGCACGCTGGCTCCTACAAATGATACAAACAAGTTGAGGGGACCAGTGAAAAAAGTAATACCTGGTAGAAGACACCCTGTCGATGCTGGTGTTAATGGCTCAGAGAGATCATCTTTCGCACACATAATAATAGATCCATCTGACAATCCCAGAGAGTCACATGACCTTGCCCCTAACTTTGAAGTGCTGACTCCTGAATCCAGTGATGTCATCACTGATGTACCTTCCTGTGCAACTTCAAATGGGACGGTATGGTTTTTATTTCACTGTCCATCTCGCCATCTTTGTTTCTGGTGCTGGTTTTGTGTGTGTGTGTGGGTGTGTGTGGATGGATGGATGGATGGATGGATGTTTTGTTTTGCAACACTCCAAAGCTCAGTAGTTTGAAGCATAAATTTAAATGTAATTCCTGTAATGAGATATTCACAACTATGAGACAATTACATCACCTTAAGAGCTGTGGAGATGGAGGCGAATAAAAATACATGTTGAGAATGAACGGCTGTTGGTTTAGGACGAATTATAATGGCTTCTGTGAACCCAGTGCCAAACTCGAACATGATCTAAACAACACGCTTCTATTGCCCTCAACAGTCTACACTGGATGCAGAGGTGCTAACTGGTGTTCAGGGTATGGAAGGTGTTGAGGTATTACTAACAGAGGAGCAACCTCATGTGCAGTTCTCAGTGGGAGATATCGTTTGGGCTAAAGTGTTTGGATACCCATGGTGGCCATGCATGATCACTACAGACCCAGAGTTCAACCTTCACTTCAGGCAGAAAGGTAAGCGGCCAAAAAAAACAGAGCAGTCATATTACATTAGAACCCAAATCGTTGGGAGAAAGTCATCAGTTTGTCCATCTGTGATTATTTAATTCTGGATCAGATCTCGGAAACTTAAAGCTGTTATCATCCAGCTTTTCACTCACTTCCACTTTTGATATTTTGGGATTCCTGCAGGTCATATTTATTTTTGTTTGATTGGCAACCAATTAACTCTGTTATAATATGGGTGTTGCTCGTTTCGGCACCAGAACTCGAAATCCTTTTTAGATTTTGTTTTTAAAAAAATGTTATTCCAATTAGTCAGTATACTGGAGGTGCGGAGAAACCTGCTAAAGACTGGAATCAGATTTTTTTTCAGGGACAAACAGCTGGTTGTCGTTACATAAATTATTTTTGATTCTGTGCCATCTCCAAGGTTCAGGCGTAGATATTTTAGTCACACTCACGTGTATGATGTCACATTAGCATGCACGCTTTAAAATCCAGAGTTTCTAATAATTATAAGGCCAAGAAACTGGCATGAAAACGTTTGGAACAATAAACTTAATTAGACATTTAAAATACCATCACCCAGTTGAACACACAAACAAGAGAAAATTACAAAGCTCGTGAGTTACAGCCATCACTGCACTATAAAACGGCTCGAGGGGAACTTAAAAGTAGTGTTGTTTATTTCTTGAAAGGGGTGCAGTGACTTATGGACTGATGTAAATGTTCCAGAACTGCATTTTAACGAAAAAAAAAAAAGTGCATTTATACAAAAGCGCCCAAACTAAGCCACTGCCATTCATTAACATTTAGAAAGGAAAGGTCCTCCATGTGTCAAAATATGCATGAATGCGGCAGGCTTAATCGGGGCTCAAGTCCTCGAAGGTCCACGAATGCAGCTTGAAAGGTCATGATTTCACTTTAATTTCGAAAATCCCATAATTTTTGAAAGACTTCACCTGATGTATTCATACCATGAAATCTCAGAGGCAGGATCAGGGCGAAAAGAAATAATCAGTCCAACACCATTAATTTAGGGGGTTTTCTTCCTGTGAAGAGGGCTGTGCATTTTTTTTTTTTCCTCCGAAGTTTCAGAGTTTAAAAAAAAAAGTGACTTTTGTCAGACTTTAGTCTGTGTGCCCCCCAAAAAAAAAAAAAAAAAAAAACAACAACATAAAATGTCTTGGAATCTAAAGGGGTGATCTTTCACGCCGTGTGTGTATACACACAAATGCATTGGGAATGTGACGCATTCGATTCCGAATCAAAACATGAATAAAACTATCACGTTTGTGTTATTCCTTTGAAGAAACGTGAATATTAGACTGTTAAAAATATCACTGTCTGCTTTCTTTGAAAACTCAAACATTCAGCGTATGAACTGGAAAATGTTTGATTTTGGTTTTCCATTGCATCACTTGAACTAATATTTATTTGTATGAACACTGTTTCTGAGAACTGCTGCACATTTGTGTTGTGGAGTCGACCAACTTCTGGCACCTGTGAGCAGGTTTTCCAGCCCAGGATGATTGAATTGCATGCCACAGTTCTATATTTCTTGGTGTTGCCTCAGAAACTGCAGTTTTGGTGTCACCCCACATGTTTTCTATTGGATGAAGTTCCCAGATCGGGCTGCCCCACCATACCGTCAATCTTGTTGGTCTGGAACCGAGATGTTTCACATTTAGTAGTGTGCTTGGGGTCGTTGTCCTGTTTGAAGCCATTTCAAGGGCATTTTCTCTTCAGCATAAGGCATCACGGCCTCTTCAAGTGTTCTGATGGATTCAAACTGATCCATGATCCCTGGGATGTGATAAATAGGCCTGACACCGTGGTATGAGAAATATCTCCATATCATGATGCTTACGCCACCAGGCTTCATTGTCTTCACAGTGTACTGTGGCTCAAGTTGAGTGTTTGAGACTCCTCTGATCTCCGGCCACTAGTCCCAAAGAGAACAATCTTACTTTCATCTGTCCACAAAACATTGCTCCGTTTCTCTTTATTCCAGTCATTGTGCTCTTTGGTGAATTGTAATCTCTTCAGCATGCCTTTTTTTCCCATCGGTGGGACTTTGCGGGACTTCTTGCTGATAACTCGGCTTCACATAGGCGTCTTCTAATTGTAACAGGACTCACAGGTAACTTGAGACCTTCTCTGATCTTCCTGGAGCTGATTGTTGGCCAAGTCCTCCTTTTGGCTCTTCTTCCATCCATTTGAATGGTAGTAGCCAGAACTCGAAAATCATTTGCGACGACTTTTTTTACCCTCCTGGCATTCAATGTGGGGGTTGTAATAATCAGCTTGTCTGTCTGCAATCATTTTAAAAAAATTTTGCCAGAACCCAAACACTGGTCAAGATTTCTTGACGGTTAAATCTAGTAGAAAGTGTAGTTAAGCCTGTTGATATTTTTGGATTTCTGAAATTTCTATTTTCTGCCATGTAGTGGGTGGGGGTGGTCATTCCTTCTTATGCTATCTGCTCTTGTTTATATGAGCATAGTTTCTCTGTTTTAATGACTCGATTAATGCTTCATTCTCTTTTCAACAACAGACAATTGTAGAGGTTTATTGTACCACGTACAGTATTTCAGTGACACACCAGAGAGAGGCTACATTGTTGGAAAGAATTTGGTTATGTTCTCTGCGAAAGAACAATATCAGATGCTGTGCCATGGAAATAAACAACCAAGTGTTCACTCTACCAGGAAGGTATTGATCATCTTCATCTTATTTATTTGCCTTATTTGTCTGATGCATTTAAACATCTTGACACACTCTAAAGACAGAATTGCACTGCGGTACGATGTTGTACAGGTGTTTCTTTTTCATTCTTCCTACTCAATGTCTCCAGCTGTCGATTCCACGTAAGCTGCGGATACCGTGGGATATGGGGCTGTCCCAGGCAACAGAAGCAGTCACTCTAACTGTAGAGGAGCGTCTGGCAAAGTTCAGCTTCGCATATGAGGGCAGCCAGCCGCGGTTCAACTCTCGTATGCTGCAAGAACTTCAGAGTGAACAGCGACGGGAAGGTCATGGAGAATTTCCAGATACAGCGAGCCTCACACCACCAGACTCCAATCAGTCTAGTTTGATAACTGGAGAAACACAGAGCAACCATCTTACTTCTCCTCTTACCAACAACAGCAGCAGCACTTCAGCAGGGAAATTGCCCCTTGCTCTTAAAGCACCTAAAGAACAAGCCAGCAAGAGGAAGTTCAGTTACCATGAGCAGAATGGTCCATTAAAAAGGCGGAAAAAAGTTGTTCCTGTTGTAGTTCTCCCTCATATTGACACACTTGTACAGGTCAGTATAGTTTTGTGTATGTTATGGTTTAATTTTAATTAGTTTCCCTTCCCCATCACTGTAAATTATCGAAATACAGTATAAATTGTACTTTGGTTTCAGGATATGTCGAGTGCTGCTGAGAAACTTGAGTTGAATATGGTGAAAATGAACAAATCTGGAATGTATGCAAAAGATGCTTCACTGAAACAGGTGCCACACACACACACACAGACATTGGAACCTCGGTGATCGAACACAATTCGTTCCAAAGATATGGTCGAGTACTGATTTGTTCGAATAGTGAAACAATATTTCTGATAAATATTTAAAAGTGGATTAATGCGTTCAGATGCATGTCTACTTTCATCAATACAGTTTTATATAGTGATACCTTGTCTAACGAATGTAATCCATTCCGAGAGCGAGCTCGTAAACCGGAAAGTTCGTTAGATGAAACAATTATTCCCAGATATCAGAAAACCAATTAATCCATTCCAACCCCCTTCCAAACTCATATAACCTGCCACAAACACGTATACTTGACATAATATATTAAAGATACACATGTGAAAACAATATTTCATAATGCATTATTAATAATAAGAATAAAACAAGAATAAACAATAAGTCAACTAACTTTTCCGATCATAGAGTGCAGCCAGGACGTCACATAGGCAGGCAGGAGGTAGTTCGTAATGGAGGAGGAGGAGGAGAATTTTGTGTGTGTGCACACTAGGCTTGTGGTGAGCTCCCACAAGGTCAGTGCTTCTCCAATAGTAGGGCGTTACCCCCCCCCCCCCCCAACATGCGGGGGGGGGGGGGTGTATGACCCTGGGAAGCATGCTTTTCTGCCATACTGTACTAGAATTAAGTGTAATTGAGCATCCATTACAGTAATTGGCAGTGGCGCTCTCATTGTTGTGCTATGGTGTAGGGGAAAAAAGCACCGAGCAAACCAATATGGAGTGTAGTCAACACTATTTATAGTTGGGGGGGTTCCTTTCATTCTTTCTTCTTTTTAGAGGGGGCGTCACAGAAAATAATTGAGAAGCACTGCTCAAGGCGTTCTCGGAGTGTGGAGGAATACACGCGGAAGAATAGGAGGCTAATCGGTAGGGGTGTCATTGAAAACCTATTATTGGTATCGATATACTGATAAAAAAAATTCCGATGTAACAATACATTACAATATTGCTGTACTGTTCCATAAATGCATTAAATAGAACAGACTAAGATATATTACAGTAGTTTGTATAATGCATTGAATATTTTTTAATAAAGTGACCAATTACGAAAGCCAAATCTGAAATAAAAGGCAGGAAATAGTTTTCCACCGACAAGATTTTAATTAACACCTTTTTGTATTTAACAAATCTATAAACACTTGTTTACTCGTTAATTTCACGCAAGTTGTTTCTATTCTACAAATGCTTATCAATTGAAAAGTTTGAGATGCATTTTTACAATTCATAATTATGATGCAAGAAGATGCACATATCTGCATTATCCGGTGATAAGTGTCTCTTGTTCAAAATGTTCCATGCTGTTGAGAACACGCGCTCTGATGGCACACTAGAAGCAGGGACGTACCATTTACCATACAGAGAGGCGGGATGTACCATTTACCATACAGAGAGGCGGGACGTACCCTTTACTAGGGGTCTCATTGAAAATGGAATTTACTACAGACGCTGTCATGAACACAGGAAGCTATAACGTTAGAAGTATCGATATCCCTTTTATAGGTATCGATTATAGATCGACGTAATTATATCGGCGATATTCCGATTGTCAATGACATCCCTACTAATTGGCCCGGAAAAGCCGTTTCGGATGGAATAGATTTTTGTTGGAATCGAAGCTCGTATCATGGAAAACTCGTTATAAGGTATCCTTGTTAGACGAGGTACCACTGTACTTTGAAAATGGGGTGTATTTATGAAACATATTAATATAAAATACATGCTTTAATGTACAAAAGAGAAACATAATAATTATCCTTATGAACTGTATTTGTTTACATACCTTTCTGTTTGCAATGTGTCCACATATGTGGGTGGATGGGCAGAGATGCCTACCAGTAAGGATTCTTCCTATTTTGTACGTTACGGAAAGTTGATGTAAATATGGTGTTATGTTATAGAGTACTATTTTGTACGGAAAAATAAAGAGATCAGTTAAGTAGAGGTCGCAAGTATTTCTTCCACAATATTCATTAGAATGGCTGTGATTCACAGCCAGCAAGCTCGGAAATGAATTTGCATATTGCAAACTTTGTGTAACCAACCTGAATATCGCCCATGGAGCTCGCGACGATTGTTGGAGGCACGTCAACTCGGGGGGGGGGGGGCATTTTGAACACGCGAGGATAGCCAGTCAGTCAGAAACCAGTGGAATCAAACACTGATTTAAAAGATCAATGGACTAAAAGGCATTGAACATCACTCGTGCAGAAGCAATGATGGTGGATTTGTGTTTAGATTTGAACCCACCAATAAGTGCCACGGACAGAATTACATTGACTGCGAAAAAATTTTCCAAAGATTCTGACATTGCTAAATTTAATTGAGTGCTCGCGTTCGAAAGCGACAGCAATGATAATGGACATAGCTGCAAAAACGAGTGAAAAATTAGTTAAACTTGTGCGAAGGTCACTATTTACCATATCGACGGACAGCAACGATAACGAAAACCTATTTCCCCTCGTTGTGAGGACTGTTGATCCCGACTCGCACCTTTCCTAATGAGTTCCTGTTTTTCTATGTGAGTCATATGATGGTGTTGCCATCCTACCTCTAGATTTTAAGTATGATATAAATATGTCAATAATATTACATACAAATGCATTTGTTGCTAATTCATGTGTATGGAAGAAGTGTTACGGAAAAATTTTCAAAAATACTGAAAAAAGTTGGAGGAATACTGAAAGTCGGCAGTGGTGGTCTGTGGTTAGGGTGCAGGATTGCTGATCCTCAGGTTGGGGGTTCGAGTCCCCACAAGGTTGTCACTGTCACCCCCGTGCAGCTAATTGGGTTATCAAAGGCAGGCCATGTCTCTCACTGTCTATAGTGAGAGGCATGTAAAAGAACCATTGCTGACTTTCATAAAGAGTAGGCTGTAAAGCTGTCAGCGTGTTTCTACGACCTGGAGAGGGATGAGCTCCGCCAGGACAAATCAGCCCAAGTCTTACACCGACATCAGTCTTCAGTATTGAAGTTGCTCGGTTTACCACGAAGAAGTAGTCTATATCTGAGGTAGGCATCTCTGGATGGGGATGGCGAGATGGGAGGAGGGGTTATTGCTTTGAGGGGCGTGGTGGTTTTTCCTTTTCTCCATCTCTTGATCGTAGTTGGTTCTTCATGTTCTGATGACTTTTTTCTTTTCCTTTCCAGTGTAATCACTTCTGCTTTTTTTACGATTCGGGGTTAAAGTAGCTGTGATGTAATGAATAAACACGATACGCAGTACAAGACTCCCACTCATTGGCTGTTCAAAGTACTGAACACTGCGCAGCGTCCAACACACTTGGTTATGATCTGTTCCAACGCTCATCATTTGTTCCAACACCAAGGCAGATTTTCATGTTTTTTGATTGAACTCTGATTTGTTCGATTACAGAGATTCCACTGTGTTTGTTTTATTTATTTATTTATTTTCTCGTCTCTTTCATTATCAACAGTTTTATGCAGTGTATTTGTAATATGTGGTTGCATAGGATGTCCTATTTGCTGAAATTGAACCTCAGTTGAAAGCATCACAGAAGAAACAGAGAAAACTGAAACAGAAGTTTCCTGCTGCACCAAACTCCCTCAAAAGGAAGAAAATTAAGGCATCTGCTATCATTGCTGAGAGCTTAAACACAGGATTATTGAAGCCGGTGGTTTTGGGTGAGAATGTGGTCACTGTAATCTCTGCTTAGTTCCCCTTTGATATGGATGCATACTCGTGTACTTTGTGTTCGAGCATTCGTCACTACAGCCAAACATTTCTATTTCTCCTTGTTAGAAAATGCTCAAGTCTGCAAGATGAAGAGAAAATTAAAAAAAGACAAGGCGGACACTGTGCTTAAAGGTTGCCTCCTCCAGTAATTTTTTATTTTTTTTTTTTATTTTTTTATGTCAAACCTGCATGACTTGAGTATTTTTAAAATTGAAAACATTATTTCATATTGGCTAGTTTGGGGTTCTCTGTCCTGGTCCTGGAGATCTACCTTCCAGAAAACATTCGCTCCAACCTTAATCATGGCCACCTAAGCATCCAATCATCTAATCAAGACCTGACAGGAACTTGCATGTCACATGGGCCACATTAGGGCTGGAGATAGTCATCTGGAAGGTAGATCTCCAGGAGCAGGATTGAGCACCCCTGGTCTAGTTTATGATGCTGAGGATGAGTAACTAAGTAAATGTGTCCTGTGTTCAGTTCTGAAGAAAAGCTCAAAGCGTACATTTGTCGAGTTCATTGTGGAGGAGGAAACAGAACCGAGGAAGAAGACCAAGATCGGGGATGGTTTAAAATGGCACAAGGTGGTAAAGGTTGGTTCATCACAAAAGATACCTTAGAAATCATCAAGCCAGAATCTACAGTAGATTACATAAGCCTATCTATAACCTCATGACACTATCAATGAACTGGCCATTTTAATTGCTGTCTCTTCTCTCGCACCTTTCAAAGGTACCGACTCAAGAGCGACCTGTCAGTATACAAAAGGGAAAGAGGAAAAAGTCTGCCGTCACCGAGAAGAGAAAGAGACCCAAATCACAAAGCTCGGGTAAATGATGCTATTATTTATTACCTTCTTGTGATTGTTTAATTATTTACTCATGCATTGATTTTGATATGCTGTTTTACTCCTGCAAGTGAACTTTGGTTCTGCATTCAACCCACAGTTTCGGGTTAGGTACTTGAGCAATGAATGTGGGGAAGGGGAAGGTGCTGCTCACTCCTGTGCCACCACACATTTTCCTTACATTTTAGGCAATCAAGCTAGTGACCTTTTGGTCCCAAACCTGGATTCTTTAACCATTAAGTGATGACCTTGAATGATGGATTTGTAAAATTTTATATATATATATATATATATATATATATATATATATATATTTTTTTTTTTTTTTTTTTTTTTTTTTTTTTTTTTTTGTGTGTCCATAGAAAAGCCACAAAACCAGGGCAGATGGGTTAGATTGAAGAAGCAGAGCCTCAGTAACCAGCTACTGTCGGTTTCATCCAAGAAGCATTGTCCGTCGACTCCGGTATTTTTAGAGATGTGCCTCTGTCTTTTTTTTTTTTTTTGGTTCCATATACATGTTTTTATACCACAACAGACAAAATTTTTTTTTAATGGCAAATAGAAATGAAGTAGAAAAAACCCACATTTTATTTTTCGTGTTGCTTTAGAGCAGTAAAACAGTTAAACTGTCCACTCCAATGTAATAGATTTATCAACAAGAACGACCAGATTCCCCGACTGATGACGCTCATGGTACCAGGAAGGCAGAGCGTGCCGTCAACAATAAAAAAGAGTGTGTGTGTCAGGTCAGTGTACGTGTATATGTTAACGTTTGTGGAATTGCTTTGTGCTGGAATGTTTTTCAGTAAGTTCTGTGTGTTCAGGTCTGTGAAAAGGCAAGTGAGGACCTGGTGACATGTGAAGGACAATGCTATGGCTCATACCACCTGCAGTGTATGGGTTTGGATCAGCCATCAGACAAGGTGCTCTGTGCTGCCTGCCGCACAGGTAAATAAAAATTTAAAGCTCCTTTCATAAGCAAATGGTTATTTTTATTATTGAATTAATTCAGTGGAGGCACTGGTGGCACAGTGGATAAAGCTCTGGATTACCGTATTTTCCGGACTATACGTTGCTCCGGAGTACAAGTCACATTGGCCAAAAAAATGCATAATGAAGAAAAAACACAAGTTGCACTGGACTATAAGTCACAATCTCATGGAAACTGTCTACCTTGGCTTGGAAATCTGCTGCCGTTTTTGTGACATTGTGGTCCTCGCTCTGATAGAGAAACGGTTGCATTGCATGAAGCGGTAACAGCAAGAAAGTCCTCATGCAAAGTCATTTCTATTCCTCTCCTTGACAACTACCTGGATGTGGAGACGCATTTGCACTGTTGACAAGCCCATCCCTGCAGCACGTTGCCCAAGGACCTATGTGCGAGCTCGTTCCTCTCGCTATGACCATCTAGCTTTTACCCTGCGTTTAGCTTTGTTTTCTTCAGTGCAGTAATAATAATCACCACTTTTCTCCATTCCCTCACAAATTTATCATTCACTGCAAACTTTCTTTCTGCTACTCAATTACCATTTTCTGCTGCATAATTTCACAATTTGCAGCTTGTAATCCGCAGAATAGGATTTCTTTTTGGGGACATTTCTTCAGTAGTACATGATGAGCAGGTACTGGTACCCAAGCCTAGAGTGTCCTCTTGTGGTTGTAAGTGTAAAAATAACAAACGTGAAATTGTTTATTATCATGACGAACATAATTACAGGGATCCCTCACTTTCTGCGGTTAAATGGGACCAAGATCCCCCGTGACCACCGAATTCCGCAAAGTAGGATCAAATCACCCCCCCCCCAACCGACGTATACGTACATGTATAGGTGTATATAATATCAATAAATACATATTCAGTGCTATAAATGCTTATAATAATAATAATTAAACAAAAAAAATGTATAACATGTAAATAAAATATAAATACACACAGACACGCGCACTCAGATGCGCACCTCACAAAAATGTAAGTAATTTTGATGAAGTTTTTGTTCAGGGTTTTTTTTTTTTTTTTGCATAATTGACCTTGTTTTTGTGGCATTTTCCTTAACCTTTTTTGCCTATTCTTCCTTAATTTCCTTATTTTTTATTTATTCGATGAATAAAAAAAAAAAAAAAACCACGATGGACTGAAGCCGCATGAATTGAAGTGCAGAGTAGTGAGGATCCCTATATCTATATATATATATATATATACATACATACATACATACAAAAATAAAAGGACAGGACAAAGTTATTACAGGATTAAAGTTATTTTTGTTCATTTGCTCTACCAAAAAGTATTGAGCGCTCTCCTACGGAAGGATCTACTCAGAAAATCCCCTATATATATATATATATATATATATATATATATATATATATATATATATATATATATATATAGCTAACCGCTAGCATGGAGCTCCGTAGCATAGAATAGATAGAAGATTATTGCATGCTTAGTTGCCCGAAGCTGCTCATAGACGAGCATAGTGCAAAACATGAACAAACAAATAAAACAAATTAAAACGAACAAAGAAACAATTTGACTGAGAACTCTGCGACGTCGCCCTCTGGGCAGCACCATCTTGGACACGTTACTCCAACTTCAATGTAAAAGGACACGACGAGTACTGTTAAACATACTACAGAACATAAAATCTGACGAATAAATATGAACTTAGAAAAAGATTTTAATACAACAGTTCAGATTTCTTCAGAAGAGACATCCAGCGTTTTCTATCGCTTTGCCAGAGAAGACAGTGTTTGAGTGGTATCATAGAGCTTAACTGGTAATTAAAACAGAAAAAAGAGGATCGTTGACAACTTGTGCGCGAATGATTAAAAAGGGGCGGGACATCAGCTCAACCAATCAGCAGAACGGAGGTCAGTCATTTGGCTGAATTTGAATCGCGTGCCGATTGCTGGGCAGACCGCTCAGGTCAAGGGTCTACTGTATGTAGTAATTTCACATATAAGTCGCTCTTGAGTATTAGTTGCACCTTCAGCCAAAGTATGGGGAAAAAAAAAAGTGCGATTTGTAGTCCAGAAAACACGGTACTAATCCAGAGGTTGGTGGTTCAAGCCCCAGTCCCATAAACTTGCCACAGTTGGGCCCTTGAGCAAGGCCCTTAACTATAAATTGCTCAGTTATATAAAATGATATCTGCAAGTCAATCTGGATAAGGGTGTCTGCTAAATGCTGTAAGTTTAGATTCACAGAGTGAGGACACGATAAGTTTGGATCGGTTTCGTTAAGAGCCAGCGGAAGCACAGTGTACTCAGAAAGCAGCACCGGGTATCAGTCGAAGTTTCTTCTTTGGAATACTTTTTTTGTCTCGCTGTTCCCAGTTGTAAAAGCGCTATAGAAATGAAACTGAATTGAAATTTCGTTTCTTCTGCCACCGTTATGTTGTTGTATATGTCGGCTGATTGAGCCATTGTGTGCCAGGTGTCTGGCTCACAGGCTTTCTTTACTTTCCCTTTAAGTGCTTGAATGGAAAAGGTGAGTGGAGTTTGTTCTTTGAAAAGTCCTTGAATGACATTTGGCCCAATATGTGGGAACCATGGTTTTAATATTTCGTGGCTTACTTACAGGCGAGCGCAAATCGAATGGAATAGAAACAACTGAAAAGAGGTTGACCCAAACACATCGGACAGTATGCGACTTCGTTTTAAGACGCTCCATGTCGTTTCTTTAAATTCTGGTACAGTCCAATATCAGCAAGGGATTTTCTGACAAAGAGCATAGATGTGAAAATACACAATTAACACAGGATTAAAAGGTGTCCCTTGCCGGCATTGGAACTCGGATTGGTTAACCGAGAATCCGATACGCTGCTCGCTGTGCCATAGAAGCGCGCGCATGTTTGAAAGCGGTATATAATGTGGATCAGTGTGTACACAACCAGTAAAACTTCACCTCTTGTTCATACACATCATGTATGCAAATCAGTCACACACCCATACATGGACCATGCGTACTACTTTGTGGATGGTCTTTAAATATATTAAAGTATGTGGTTGAGAGCAAAAAAGTAATATTTTTGTATACGTGATTTTCTTTATGTTTACGCATTGTAACTTCTGTAGAATCTGTAGAATTGTGCCTGAAAGCAAATGGGGGGGGGGGGGGGGGGTTGAAAAACACTTCACTATAGCCCGGGCACTTTCAGATCCACCCTTGTGACTGATTGTTAAAGTATGTAATGCGTTTTGTGCAACTACTTATGGGAGTCAACGCTGTAGGTTGCTGGTAACCCCATTGATTACGAATAGTGTACACAGAGCATGGTCGATTTATTGGGTGTAATAAAAATGCTGTTTCCTATAACATGACTGACCCAAAGGGATTTTTGTCTTGTGAAAAAAAATAAATAAATACAATCCAAACTGAACGAATTAAGTTTTGTGATTGCGCAGTAATATTTATTTATTTTTTTTAATGCATTGAGATGCCTGTCAGCGGGTTATCTTGTGTACATGACAGACTGACGGAGTTGGCCCTGCGAGGGATTTGTACGCGAACTCAATGCAGCTTTTTTTAAAAATGTTTTTTTTTTTTTTTTTTTTTTTTAAATTCCACCTTATTATGCAAGGTGGAAATGGATAAGCTATAACATACGGAATTCATTGACTTGATGCGTGCATATAACGTAACTGTGTGTGGAAATGCCAAAGCGGTCAAGATTATGTAACTATAAAGCACAGAGCTGATGAGCGTGACATAAATATGAAAAACGTTATGATTTTTTTTTTTTATGATTTCTTGTATGTACAGGGATCCCTTGCTACTTCGCGCTTCAATTCACGTGGCTTCAGTGTATCGTGTTTTTTTTTTTTTTTTTTTTTTTTTTTTTTAAATATTCATAAATATTCATCAAATTTAAAAAAAAAAAAAAGGAAATTATGGACGAATAAGGGAAAAAGTTAAGGACAATGCCACAAAAACAAGGCCAATTATGCAAAAGAAAACCCAAAAAAACCCCAAACAAACACAAAACAAAAAACAACCCAAAACCTGCCATCAAAACTAGTTACATTGTTGTGAGGTGCGCGTCTGTATGTGCGTGTGTATTTATATTTTATTTACATCTTATACATTATTTTTGAATGTTTAATTATTATAAGCATTTATGGCATTATGTGTTTATTGATATTATATACACATACATGCACGTATATATCAGTTGGAGGGGGTTGATCCTACTTCGTGGAATTCGGTGGTTGCAGGGGGAATCTTGGTCCCAATTAACCACGGAAAGTGGGGGATCCCTGTATTTTTTACATGGTGTTTACAGACCAAAGTTAGAGGTGTTCTTACTTTAAATAAAATCAGCATGTGTGCTGTAGGCAAGTGCATTACATAACATTCAAGGCATGATGAATGAGTTTTAAATTTAGCTTGGATGCCTAGTCATGCATTTTAAGGCATAATGTATGCTGTGCTCTTGCACCCCCTCCAAATGTCATCCCCAGCCTAAATAGGGCACCTGCAGTGCTTTTCCATTCCACCACCTACATATTCATCCACCCTTAATCTTAATGAAATTCCTGGGCATGTGCGCAGTGGAGGTGAATGCTTCATCGTTGTGTTTATATGTAGTTCGCATCCATTGTGGTGAAAATAGGCGAGGTCTTCAAGTCATGTTGCGCAACGTCCATACAAATTTTATGATCTGTGATGGTTGATTGACGTACGGCTCAGCCAAACACTTGGACAAATGTGGATACATTTGGATGCATCAGGAAATCTCATGGGTTTAATGCAGGACGATCACTAAATTTTATTGTAGGAAAATTGTATGGTTTTGACTGCATCAGATCACCAAAAAGCATCAGAAGTTGGTCTGTCTATCATTGAGCAGCAGTGAGATGTTCTAAGGGGTCACACAACAGTCCTAGGAAATAGACATGACATTGAGAATTACCCCCCAAGATGTTAAAGAAATGTTTTAAACTTGCAACAAATTTATTTGATGATGAACAAATGAGTTTCACACCACACCACCACAGCCACCCTATTTAATAAAGCATAACACTGCATTAGTCATTTGGAGAGAAGACAATTCGAGTGTCTTTGTTACATCATGGCAAAGTTTTGGGTCTGTACTTCTGAATTGTCAGGTGTTCGGATGACATTCGCATTTCTGTACCACAGTTAATCTGGACGTGATGGATCATCGTGTGACGGGTCCTACACATTCAATGTTTGTCAGCTCAATGCTAAATTTAAATGAGAAACATGCTTCAGTTTTATCGTGTTCACTTTTTTTTTTTTTCTTTGATATGTGTTTCCTCCAAAATTTTTACACTGGTCTGTCAACATTGTTGTTGTCATTGAACGCCAACTGTCCCAACACGACCAAGAACAAAGTCCTGCTCCTCTGTTATTCCCTAAAATTTCATTGAGCCCAATTCATTGAACCTTAAACGGAGTTGTGACGTTACGACTGGGGGGGGGGGGGGGGGGGTAGGAAGACAACCCACAAATGCAGCATAAACAGTATTGAGTGAAATCTGGCAACATTATGGGGTGTGACATTAGCTGTGAGGGCTTAGGTTTTCACTTTTTGACCTGGATATGGAATCATAATGTCATGAAAATTCAAAGTCCTACTCCTCCATTGATACTGACTGGAATCACTTGAAACGTCGCTGTATCCGAATGTGTCACAGTTCGTCCTGCAGCATGGAGTTAAATTGAGTGTTTTAGTGATGGAAGGACAGACCACCCAACACTGCATCCCCTCTCAGAGGAGAATTCCTGTACAAAGTGAGCTAGAATAAAACTAACTCATTTTCTGATTGAGAAGTCTTGTATGTGTACATTTGTGTATAAAAGTCCACATCTCACCAACCTATTAACTGATTTTCATCGACTATGCTTCACGTTAATCCTACAAGTACACAGAAGGTTTTGTGAAAGCAACAGGAAACTAAATTTATTTATACTTTTTACAGCCAATATAAGATGAATATATCCATTCTAGGCTGGACAAACAGCTTGCTGCAATCATGTAACATCAAAGCAATTCGTAAACAACATAGTAAAATTTTCAAAGCAATAATAAAAAGTGCTTGATTGAATACATGTACAGGGATCCCTCACTCTCCGTGGTTAATTGGGACCGAGATCCCACAGCGACCATGAAATTCTGTGAAGTAAGATCGAAACAAAAAATGTGTGTGTGTGTGTGTATATATATATATATATATATATATATATGTGTGTGTGTGTGTGTATATATATATATATATATATATATCTTCTTCTTTTACTTTCGGGTGCTCCCTTCAGGGGTCGCCACAGCAAATCATCCGCCTCCACCTCACCCTGTCCTCCGCATCTTCTTTTCTGACTCAACGACCTTCATGTCTTCCTTCACCACATCCATAAATCTCTTCTTGGTCTTCCTCGAGGCCTTCTGCCTGGTAGTTCCAACCTCAGCATCCTACTGCCAATATACTCACTATCCCTCCTCTGTACATGTCCAAACCATCTCAATCTAGCCTCTCTGACTTTGTCTCCAAAACATCTTACGTGGGCTGTCCCTCTGATATACTCATTTCTGATCCTATCCATCCTCGTTACTCCCAGGGAGAACCTCAACATTTTCATCTCCGCTACCTCCAGCTCTGCCTCCTGCCTTTCCTCAGCGCCACTGTTTCTAAGCCATACAACATCGCTGGCCTCACCACCATCTTGTACACTTTTCCCTTCATTCTTGCTGACACTCTCCTATCGCACATCACACTGGATACTTTTCTCCAACCATTCCAGCCTGCCTGCACACGCTTCTTCGCCTCTTTTTCCACACTCTCCATTGCTCTGGATTGTTGAGCCTAAGTACTTAAAATCCTCCACCTTAGTTATCTCTGCTCCCTGTAACATCACCGTTCCTCCTGGGTCCTTCTCATTCACACACATGTATTCTGATTTTCTGAGGCTAACCTTCATTCCTCTCCTTTCCAGGGCATACCTCCACCTCTCTAGATTTTCCTGCACTTGTTCTCTGCTCTCACTACAGATCACGATGTCATCTGCAAACATCATAGTCCATGGAGATTCTTGTCTCACCTAGATCTGTCAGCCTGTCCATCACCATAGCAAACAAGAATGGGCTCAGAGCTGACCCTTGATGCAGTCCCACCTCCACCTTGAATTCGGCCGGTCACACCGACAGCACACCTCACCACTGTCTTACATCTCTCATACATGTCCTGCACCACTCTAACATACTTCTCTGCCACTCCAGACTTCCTCATGCAATACCACAGTTCTTCTCTTGGCACCCTGTCATATGCTTTTTCCAGATCCACAAAAGGCACAATGTAGGTCCCTCTGACCTTCTCTGTACTTCTCTATTAACATCCTCAAGGCAAACATTGCATCTGTGGTGCTCTTTCTTGGCATGAAACCAAACTGTTGTTCACAAATGCTGACCTCTGCCCTTAGTCTAGCTTCCACTATTCTTTCCCATAACTTCATCGTATGGCTCATCAACTTTATCCCTCTGTAGTTGCTGCAACTCTGCACGTCTCCCTTGTTCTTAAAAATGGGCACCAGCACACTTCTCCTCCACTCCTCCGGCATCTGCTCACTCTCTAGTACCTTGTTGAATGTTCTTGTCAGAAAATCTACTGCTACCTCTCCTAGACACTTCCATACCTCCACAGGTATATCATCAGGACCAACTGCCTTTCCATTCTTCATCCTCTTCAATGCCCTTCTCACTTCACCCTTACTGATCTTTGCTACATCCTGCTCCTCAATGGTTACCTCTTCTACTCTTTTTTTCTCTCTCATTTTCCTCATTCATCAGCTCTTCCAAAGTACTCTTTCCATCTTCCCAGCACACTTCTGTCATTAGTCAATACAGTTCCCTCTCTGTCCTTTATCAATCTAACTTGCTGCACGTCCTTCCCATCTCTATTTCTCTGCTGTGCCAACCTGTATAGATCATTTTCTCCCTCTTTACTATCCAACCTATCATACAAGTCATCATCGCCCTCTGTTTGGCCTTCGCCACTGCTACTTTAAGCCTACGCTGTGTCTCCTGTACTCCTGTTTACTCTCTTCGGTCCTCTCAATGTCCCACTTCTTCTTGGCTAACCTTTTCCTTTGTACACACTCCTGCACTTCCTCATTCCACCACCAAGTCTCCTTATCTACTTTCCTTCCAGAGGACACACCAAGTACTCTCCTACCTGTGTCCCTGATCACATTTGCTGTGGTTGTCCAGTCATTTGGAAGCACTTCCTGGCCACCCAAAGCCTGTTTCAACTCCTCCTTGAAGACAACACGACACTCTTCCTTTTCAGCTTCCACCACTTTGTCTTCTGCTCTGCCTTTGCCTTTTTCACCTTTCTCACCATCAGAGTCATCCTGCACACCACCATCCTATGCTGTTTGGCAACACTCTCACCCACGATGACTTTGCAGTCACTGACTTCCTTCAAATTACATCGCCTACACAAGATGTAGTCTACCTGTGTGCGCCTACCTCCGCTTTCATAAGTCACCCTATGCTCCTGTTTCTTCTCAAAGAAAGTATTCACCACAGCCATTTCCATCCTTTTTGCAAAATCTATCAACATCTGTCTTTCTCTGTTCCTATCCTGGATACCAAACCTGCCCATCACTTCCTCGTCCCCTCTGTTGCCTGCCCCAACATGTCCATTGAAGTCTGCACCTATGACCACTCTTTCACCTCTGGGGGTACTCTGCATCACTTCATCTAAGTCACTCCAGACTCTCTCCTTCTCTTCTAGCTCACATCCTGCCTGTGGGGCATAAGCACTAACAACATTGAGCATTACACCTTCAATTTCTAACTTGAGATTCATCACTCTGTCTGACACTCTTTTCACTTTTAGAACATTCCTGACAAACTCCTCCTTCAAGATGACTACGACTCCATTTCTCTTCCCATCCACACCGTGATAAAATAAGCTTAAACCCTGCTCCTAAGCTTTTAGCTTTGCTACCTTTCCACCTGGTCTCCTGAACACACAGTATGTCCACCTTCCTCCTCTGCATCATGTCAACCAGCTCTCTACCTTTTCTGTGCATAGTTCCAACATTCAAAGTCCCCACTCTCAGTCCTAGACTCATGCCTTTCCTCTTCTCTCTCTGCCTACGGACACGCCTCCCACCTCTCCTTCAACGTCTTCGACCAACAGTAGTCCAATTTCCATCAGCACCCTGTTGATTGACAGCACTGATGGCGGTCGTTGTTAACCCGGGCCTCGACCGATCCGGTATGGAGGTAATACTTTTGATTTGCATCATCAATAATTGGCATTGGTTTTACGTCGGATGCCCTTCCTGACACAACCCTCTGCATTTCTCCGGGCTTGGGACCGGCATGAGGGGGAGAGACACTGGTTAGTGCCCCCCACCTCATGGCTGCATTATATATATATATATATATATATATATATATATATATATGTGTGTGTGTATATCAATAAATACATATTTAATGCTCTAAATGCTTATAATAACAATTAAACGTTCAAAAATAACGCATAAGAGGTAATAAAATATAAATACAGCGCACACACTGGTGCGCACCTCATATAAAAATGTAAATAATTTTGATGGGGGAATTTGGGCTGTTTGTTTTGCATAATTGGCCTTATTTTTGTTTTCCTTAAATTTTCCCTGATTCTTCCTTAATTTCCTTATTTTTTTTAATTCGATGAATATTAAAAAAAAAAAAAAAAAAAAAAGGCGATGCATTGAAGTCAAATGATTTGAAGCGCGAAGTAGTGAGGGATCCCTGTACATAAAATACAGGTATTAAAGCCGCTGTAAGGCAATTTATAAAATCACAAAAGTAGCAGCTTGACTTCCTCACAGGACATCAGGACTCGTTGCTAGTAATGTCTGCTTCAGCATCAACTGTACATCATATTTCTTGCAGTGGTCACCGTACACTATACAGGTCCTGTACAAGACACAGCTAGAACACCATGATGTGCTTACCACATCACTGTTGATATCTACATGGCAGGACGTCAGCCATCATAAAGACCGTCACTTAGCAGCCTGTATGATTCTGAGCACTTTAAAAACACATGATGCAAAGAGAATGGATCTGAATCTGCTGGCTGCAATCTGGAACCTCACCACTAGGTGCCACTAGACACGGGTGAATCTTGCCTTTAAGGCATCAAAATGAGTGCGTCCCTTTGTAATTGAACATGGCTGTTCACTGAAGCCTCACTAATAAAACCATCTGTAGGTTACTTCAATTTGCATTGTATTACATTTATTTCATTAACATATTTTAATGTTTTGCTATTAGCTGCATCTTCTGTTCTCAGATACCTAAGGATCAATGATTTGACAGGTTGAGGTTTGTCCAATCTGAACAAACTAAATGTAGTTTTGCTGTTTACTATGAAACACAAAGAATCCAGGTTTATAATGTGCATCTGCCCCAGTCCTCAAGCAGTGGTGACAAAACTTTTTTTTTTTTTTGTGGTGGTGGCCCACCATTAGAAAGTTTGTGTGTGGAGAGAGAGAGAGAGAGAGAGAGAGAAACATGAGACATATGCAGTAAGAGAATTACAGCCTTGCTATGTAAATGCCCTGTATTGACTTTGTAAAAAATATCAAATATATCAAATACAATGAACATTAATTTCAAATAAATTAAATTCAAGCAAAATAATTTCAAATAGATAAATTTTAATCAAATTCACTCATCAAATATTAAATACAGTATCAAACATAACCTTTAACATTCTCTATGATGGGATTTTTCTGTTTGTAAATGGTTCCGATAGTTCACGGATGGTCACTTTAGGTGAAGCTTAAAACAGCCAATCAACGCTTACAATATGTGAGGAGCTCCACCGAAAGTACGTAGTTCATTTGCTTGTGCTTGAGACCAAAGCACAGGTTATACAGACTTCGATCTTTCAGGTGAGCAAGGGTGGCGTTGAATACTTGTTTAGTACTCAGCCTGCACTGATGTGAATCACCAGCAGAGCGGAGAGTTCTCTTTCTTTTCTCGATTCGGCTTTTCATTCATTTTACAACTCTCTTTGCTTAACTGAGCAAAATTTCTGTCAGATTATTTCCCTTCAATCAAATGTTCATTATGTGGAGATGGCTGTAAATAAGTGCAAGTTGTTTATTTTTAACCACTGCTGCTGCCCCACCCTTACCCCAAAACCTAGACCTGACCCGAAATCCTTCTGTTCACTTTTTTTCGCTGCCTGTAAGTCTGTCATTGAAAATTTGTGTTCTCTCTACATCTGTGTTTCAGGATTGCATTCATGTTTCACGTGTAAGAAGTCTGAAGGGGAGGTGAAGCGCTGTAGTGTCCTACACTGCGGTCGATTCTACCACGAGGCATGTTTGCGGTTATGTGCTTTGACTGTTTTTGATAATCGAGGATTCCGCTGCCCACTACACACTTGCCTGAGCTGTCACTGCACTGGCCGTGGCACAGCAAAAGCCACCAAAGGTACTGTAGTGTCCCATTCATGCAGGATCCATGCTGTTATTAAAGAAATGTGTATCCGTTTCCTTTGTGATTGAATTCTTTAATACGTTGATCTATATTCTTTATATCAATGTTTCAGGGAAGATGAGTCGCTGTCTGCGCTGTCCAGTAGCGTACCACACTGGAGACCCGTGCATAGCAGCAGGAAGTGAGATGCTAACAGCTACTACCATGTTATGTTCCAATCACTTCAACCCGAGGAAAGGCTGCAGGCATCATACACATGTTAATGTCAGCTGGTGTTTCATCTGCTCGAATGGTGAGATTATTAATTCATTTATTCTGTAATGTTTCCTATTTTAAAATATGCTAAAATTATCTCATTGTAGTAAAACGATAATGAGCATTTCCACTGTGTTTCATTTTAAGAAGACTATGTTAGGGTGTGAGTGGGCCAGTGGTGTATGGTGTAGTGTTAGGCGCTCATGATCGGGAGGTTGTGTGGTCAAATCCCAGTTAGACCCCCACCGTGCTAAAACCCCTGGGCAAGGTCTTAACCACAAGTGTTCACCCAGCAGTATAAATGGGTTCCAGTAAAATATACTGGGAAGGTAACTTGCGTCCCATCCAGGGGAAGTTGAACTTCTTGTAGCTTCACGCCATGGAAACCGGGGATAAGCACCGGCCTGATGAGCCACCATGGCTTGGCAGACTACCTACCCACAGGGGGGTGTACTCTATGTGCAGGTAACAACTACATCGTCTTTGAAAACTGTGCAAAATGACTGTGATTTATGTAATTCTGCAGTAATGCAAGAGGAAAATAGTAGTGCGTTTTTCCTGAGCTCTGGTGATGGTACTCAATGGTGTTTCCTCATCTGTTAGTCAGTTTGCCTACGAACAAAATCCTGATCACACCCTTGCATGGATTTTCACAAAACTTGGTTCAGACACTACGCTTCTCAAGGCCTGTTGAGGATTTGATTTGGTAGCAAGGCCCCATTGATGAATAAAGCATGTAACCATCGAGTTACTTTTGGAATGTCAAGCTTAACCCATTGTGTCTGTCGCTCTGGGCTATGTGTACACATGGGAAACATGGTGATATTTCATATCCTGGTGTATATAACCATCGTAATGTAAATGAATGAGTGCTGGTAACCTCTACCCCATTAAAAAAAAAAAAAAGTTACTTGTTTCAAGATGTAAAATGAAATTCACTTTTTAATAAAATACAACATAAACAGAATGCTATGTGTTATTTGCAGTATCATTCCTGCCACATAATGTACTTATTTGAGTAGAAAGGCTTTTAATCCCATCACACTGAGGACGTGCATGATGTTTCTGACGGGTACAATGTGCTTACAGAAGTGAGTCTCAGTGCCCTGTGCTGATGGTGGAGCTCACCGTTTAACACACAATTTCTCCTCTTTCAACAGCGTTATTTACACACGGTGCACTGTTCATGTTTAAAGTGTTGGTGTTTGCCTGTCAGTCATGATGCTGTCAGTAAAGAAATTATTCTCTTTGACTAGCATTTTTTTGGCAGTGGTGTTTTTAAAAATCAGGCTTTGACTTTTTTGATTTGATTTGATTAACTGTTTGGGTTTTTACACCTGAGCCTGGCGGCTCATCAGGCCGGTGCTTATCCCCGGTTTCCGTAGCGTGAAGCAATCAGGAGTTGAACCTGAATCAGGGAGGACCCGGATGGGACGCTAGTCCATCGCAGGTTACCTTCCCAGTATATTTTTACTGGTACCCATTTATATTGCTGAGTGAACAGAGGCACACTTGTGGTTAAGACCTTGCCCAGGGGTCCAAGCACAGTGATGGTCTCAGTGGGATTTGAACTCGCAACCTCCCGATCATGAGCCCAACCCTCTAACCACTACACCACCAGCTTTGACTAGTTTAACTAAATGAATGAGCTTTTAATAGTGTAGTGTAATTATATTTTGAAATTGTGTTTGTAGGTGGAAGACTCCTGTGCTGTGAATCCTGCCCAGCTGCTTTTCACCCCGACTGTCTAAATATCACCATGCCTGATGGGAGCTGGTTCTGTTATGACTGCCGATCAGGCAAGAAGCCCAAGTACAGAGATATTATATGGGTCAAGCTGGGTAATTACAGGCAAGTGTCAGTCTGGTACTGGGAATCATTACTCACTATTACTAGCAGAAACCCATTTCGAGGATATTATTAACACTGTGATATTTCTAGGCCAAATCCTGCAATACGTTTGTGAATTATTGATTCTGTTCATGAAAAGGGATTAATTGTGATTTTTCTCCTAAATTCAAGGTGGTGGCCAGCAGAAATTTGTAACCCCAGGAACATCCCTACGAATATTCAGCATCTCCGACATGAGATTGGAGAATTTCCGGTTTACTTTTTTGGATCAAAAGATTTCTACTGGACACATCAGGGACGTGTGTTTCCTTATATGGAGGGAGACCGGGCAAGCAAACACCAGAAAACTGGAATTGGGAAGGTTTTTAAAAATGGTAATTGTTTTTTTTCTTTTCTTTCTTTTGTTTCTTTCTCTGTATCCTTTATCATTTATCTGTATCATTGAATTAGCTGTCCCCTATGTGTCATGTCTGTAGCTGTGCTCGAGGCTGAGGCTCGGTTTAAGGAGATCAAAATGGAGAGAGAAGCTAAGGAAGCTCAGGAGAGCAACAGGAAACCCCCTCCATACAAATACATCAAGGTATCTCTTTTTACCCAAGACATCATAATAGTAATAGAAAAATTGGTATCTCTCTATCAGCAGTGAGTATATGGCCTGACAAATATCTTAGAATTTTAATTAATTCTTTTCATGAAATTGAATGCAGCTGCTATTATTATTATTATTATTCTACGTAATGCCAACCTAATTTTCTGCAGGTCAACAAACCAGTTGGGCGTGTGCAGATTTATACGGCGGACATCTCGGAGATCCCCAAATGCAACTGTAAGCCAAGTGATGAGCGGCCATGCAGCTTTGAATCGGAGTGCCTGAACCGCATGCTTCTGTATGAGTGTAACCCTCAGGTGTGTCCGGCTGGTAACCGCTGCATGAACCAAGACTTCACCAAGCGCCACTATCCTGAGACTAAGATCATCCGGACGGATGGAAAAGGCTGGGGTCTGATTTCTCTCCGAGACATCAAAAAGGTCAGTGCGGTTTTGGATTTAGTACTTAAAAAAAAACAAAAAAAAAACCAAAACTGATGTCGCATGTATAATGAGTGTTTGCTAATATATTTGAAAGTTATTCTGTGGATTTGTAATTGCTTACATGGAGAATCTGTTTGTTTCTTGCGTGTTGTGTGAATTATTCAGGGGGAGTTTGTGAACGAGTATGTGGGGGAATTAATTGATGAGGAAGAGTGCAGAGCCAGGATCAAATATGCCCAGGAAAATGATATCACACATTTCTACATGCTCACCATTAACAAGGTAAATGTCTCAGTACAAGAGGTGTGGTTTGTCTTGTGTGTTGAAACAGAATTTTTGGGGGTGGGCGGGTGTTACTCTGGATTTAATTTTAAGGCGGCGGATTGATAGTTTCATTTGGACTTTTCATTGAAATGTTTCTAAAAGTCTATTAAATAGACATACCAGTGGTTTTATTTATTTATTTTTGGGCATCCTGATGCATTGAGAGAAAACAGGGACGTGAAATGATGATTCAGAAATGATGATTCAGAGCAGAGCAAAACAAATTGTTAATTTAATTGAAGATTCTGGTGACTCTGGATTCTGGGAATCCACTTTGCCTACGTTTTGTCAGCATGAATGAAAATCTAGGTTTGTGGGACTGTATCTCTGCTCCTTATGTGTTACTGCTTCAGTCTGCTGTGGCTGGACGCTCCACAGTCGAGCTAGAGGAAGGGTATTTATTTGGGAGTGTCACATGTCAGCATTCTGTGGCTCTACAGTGAAAAATACGACAGCTGTTCATTGAAGGGTACCTGTGGTGAATTGGTGTTACTAGCTATTTAAAACCCATCACAGATAACATCATCAGTTCCCTCCAGCAGCATAAATCCATGCCCCATTTTAAAATGCATGCAAGTGTGAACTTCTCTAAGTCAGCTCAGAGACGTGCTGCCTTTCTGATTGGCTGTTCCCGCCTGGTAGTGACACAAGTAAGTTGAATTGGTTGGTCACTGACCCATGTATCAACCAGCGCTGAGCTGCACAAACAAATCGCGGAAAACATTTCTTTTTCTTCCGAAACCAGTTGATGGCATGCCGAGTTAGCTGCGGGGGGGGGGGGGGGGGGTTTATATGAACCTGGTGAACAAGCTTTTTTTTTTTTTTTTTTTTTTTGCCATACTGTACTAGAATTAAGTGTAATTGCGCATCCACTCGAGTAGTTGGCAGTGGCGCTCTCATTGTCACGCTGTGGTGTAGGGCAGGGGTGTCAAACTCGTGCCACAAAGGGCCATGTGGCTGCAGGTTTTTGTTTCAACCAAGCATCAGCACACCTGACTTGGCTCATTCAAACAATTGATAAGAGTCTTCAGGCAGTTGATTGGTCAGTCTGTGTGCTCTGTCCAGAGACTGACCAATCAAATGCCTAAAGACTCTTATCAGTTGTTTGAATGAGCCAAGTCAGGTGTGCTGATGCTTGGTTGAAACAAAAACCTGCAGCCACATGGCCCTTTGTGGCACGAGTTTGACACCCCTGGTGTAGGGAAAAAGCACCGAGCAAATGATATCAAGTACAGTAAACACTATAGTCATGCGCGGGAGCTCATAAAGTGAATTTTTGCTTGTTGGATGGAGTAGATTTTTGGTGGGTTTGAAGCTCGTGTCATGGAAAAAAAAATCATTATTACAGACACTCGTTAGACGAGATAATAACCAAATATTGTTGTGAAACCGAGCTTGGTTTTTGTTGATCAGGATTAGGCTCACAGCGGTACGAAGGTAAAGATAGGGAATGGGAGTGAGATTTTCAACAGGTGTTAAAGTTTTTATAATTGCAGTTGCATCATGTTGTTTTCTTAAACTACTATTGAGTTTTGTTAAATTAAACAAAAGCTATGGCCTATCTTGGGGACTGTCGGCTGCTGTCAAAATTGGTTGAATCTATTAGGGTAAGATTCTTTCCAATTAAAGGTATAATAATAATAACTTGTGCTGTTACATGGACACTTAAAGTCAAAGTAACTGCTTAAGCCAGTGTTCTCCGCAGCGCAGTAGCCAATGCCATGTTTGTATTTAGGACCGGATCATTGATGCAGGCCCGAAAGGGAACTACTCCCGCTTCATGAACCACAGCTGCCAGCCAAACTGTGAGACTCAGAAGTGGACTGTGAACGGAGACACTCGTGTGGGCCTGTTTGCTGTGTGCGACATTCCAGCAGGTGAGTTCAGAGAAGTGCACTGAGCACAACAGGTCCAGTGTATTACAAATATAATGCCCTCCTGCTGACAACACACGTGAAAAAAGAAATGAACAGCCTAAATCTGTAATGAGTGAGGTGTGATCCTGCACGGACAAAAAGGTTTAAATTAAACTTGACCAACCCAAAAGTAATTTAAGTGGTGCAGTTTATTTTTAACCAGAACACTGAAGCCAAAATAATTGGGACACTTGCAATCTATATTTTCTTGCCTTTGACAAACCCTGAGGTTTCCATGCAATGTTCATCTGGGTTGTTGACTCTTGTAAGTTTCTTAGTGGTGCAACAGAAGTGAGGACTGTAGACACCTGTAGCGAAGGTGTGTACACAGTTGTATGTTTGAAGTTCAGGCACTGTATATTGTGAGAATACACAAACGCTCTCAGATTTCAAAGGGAAGTGAAGAGAAATGATTATTACCGAAGTGCTGGAACCCAAACTATTGGCTACCGACTTCACCGTCTCCCTTTCTTCACCAACTACCTCAGTGTCTGGCAAGATTAGAACCAATTGATGGCGGTTCTCGAACCACATTTTATACTTGATTGCCTTGAATGGAGTCGCGTGTGTGAGTGTGTGCATGTGTGTGTGTGTGTGTATATATATATATATATATATATATATATATATATATATAATATAATATAATATAAAAATATACTAGTCCTCAAAAAATTAGCATATTGTGATAAAGTTCATTATTTTCTGTAATGCACTGATAAAAATTAAACTTTCATATATTTTAGATTCATTGCACACCAACTGAAATATTTGTATATGTCTTGTATTGTTTTAATACTGATGATTTTGGCATACAGCTCATGATAACCCAAAATTCCTATCTCAAAAAATTAGCATATCATGGAAAAGGTACTCTAAACGAGCTATTAACCTAATGATCTGAATCAACCAATTAACTCTAAACACCTGCAAAAGATTCCTGAGGCTTTTAAAAACTCCCAGCCTGGTTCATTACTCAAAACCACAGTCATGGGTAAGACTGCCGACCTGACTGCTGTCCAGAAGGCCATCATTGACACCCTCAAGCAAGAGGGTAAGACAGAAATAAATCTCTGAGCGAATAGGCTGTTCCCAGAGTGCTGTATCAAGCCACCTCAGTGGGACATCTGGGGGAAGGAAAAAGTGTGGCAGAAAACGCTGCACAACCAGACGAGGTGACCGGACCATGAGGAAGATTGTGAAGAAGCTCCGATTCCAGACCTTTGGGGACCTGTGGAAGCAGTGGACTGGGCTACAGGTGCCGCATTCCCCAGGTCAAGCCACTTTTGAACCAGAAACAGCGGCAGAAGCGCCTGACCTGGGCTACTGAGAAGCAGCACTGGACTGTTGCTCAGTGGTCCAAAGTACTTTTTTCGGATGGAAGCAAATTTTGCTTGTCATTCGAAAATCAAGGTGCCAGAGTCTGGAGGAAGACTGGGGAGAAGGAAATGCCAAAATGCCAGTGTCAAGTACCCACAGTCAGTGATGGTCTGGGGTGCCATGTCAGCTGCTCGTGTTGGTCCACTGTGTTTTATCAAGGGCGGGGTCAATGCAGCTAGCTATCAGGAGATTTTGGAGCACTTCATGCTTCCATCTGCTGAAAAGCTTTATGGAGATGATTTCATTTTTCAGCACGACCTGGCACCTGCTCACAGTGCCAAAACCTCTGGTAAATGGTTTACTGACCATGGTATTGCTGTGCTCAATTGGCCTGCCAACTCTCCTGACCTGAAGCCCATAGAGAATCTGTGGGATATTGTGAAGAGAAAGTTGAGAGACACCAGACCCAACACTGTGGATGAGCTTAAGGCCGCTATCGAAGCATCCTGGGCCTCCGTAACGCCTCAGCAGTGCCACAGGCTGATTGCCTCCATGCCACGCCGCATTGAAGCAGTCATTTCTGCAAAAGGATTCCCGACCAAGTATTGAGTGCATAACCAAACATAATTATTTGAAGGTTGACTTTTTTTTTTTTTTTTTTTTTTTTGTATTAAAAGCACTTTTTTATTGTTCGGATGCAATATGCTACATTTTTGAAATGGGGATTTTTCGTTTTTCTTTACTTTTTTTGCCAAAATTGTCAATATTAAAACAATAAAAGGCTTGAACTACTTCAGTTGTGTGTCATGAATCTAAAATATATGAAAGTCTAATGTTTATCAGTACATTACAAAAAAATAATGAACTTTATCACAATATGCTAATTTTTTGAGAAGGGCTAGTATATATGCAAAAGTACAGTGTAAGACTGTTTACTAGTGCAGAGTAAATGTTGTGACATTTTGAATTATAGTGTTATACTATTAACATACTTGTAGCAGGTATGATGAGTATACATGAATGACGAGCCATAGGGCTATGCTACTTGAATTACCATATTTGACGTAATAAGCATCCTGCTCCAATAAGGTTAGCAACCCACCCCCCACACACAAACACACACACAATGTTGTTATCTTATGTCTAATAACAGCCCATGTGTACTGGGAGTAAAATGGTAGATCAATCTTACCAATTTTATTCGACCAGTCTCTGTAACGGTAAAATGAGGCATTTACTGCCTGTAAAAGTGAGTTTACACGGTATTTCAAGACCCCCTGCCACTGGGGAATGTCTATAATGTTCATCAGTAACAACACGTTTGATTGTTCTGCCGTGCTTTAAAAAACAGAACAATATTTTGCCGTGTTCTCTTGGTAAATGTCCAACAACCAATGAACCATTAGAAACTACTGCAGTAAAACTCTGGGATGCTCTGAATGAATGGAGCGATGAGCCAGATATGGACCAATCAGAAAGTGATGACTAGTATTTTCCACCCGATTTTCCTGCTCACGAACTTCATACATTTTAAAGAAGTTCCTGGCCCATGTGCTTTTGTTTATGTTCGTATTGATTGGTTCAATGTGCCATGTGCTAAAGTTGACATTCGTGTTAATTGGCTCATTTTGCTTGGGAAAATGTTTAAAGGAAAAGTAAGGGAAGGAGAAGTCTTTTTTTTTTTTTTTTTTTTTTTTAAATTTATGCGGTTTTCTGTTTTTCAGCTTTCATGTAAGTAGTTTGGTTGATATCACAAAATGAATAACACAAATACCAGTAATACTCTCTTATTGTTCTGTTACTATTCGTGTTTTACACCTCGATGGTAATAAGCACTTACCGTTCCACTCTGATGGTAAACATTTTAATAAGTGCCCACCCACTCCAATTTTTTTGAGCGCCCTGGGTGCTTATCACGCCAAATACGTTGTGTGTTTATCTACACTGAAATAACCTTTTAGTATTTTTTTACATTATTTAATCTGTTTTGTTTAGTGTTTATGCACGTTACAAAACAATGATTAACTTGTTTGCATGATTTTTTTTTACATGACATGCCCTGCGGCCCTCTTGAGCCCCTGCTGACATTTCACCTCCTCTATTTCTAAACCTGTTTCCTCTATTTTTATTCTAAACCTCAATGTGATCCCTGATAAATATGATATTGATATGAATGCATTTTGTTTGTTTACATTTTTAGGCATGGAGTTGACGTTTAACTATAATCTGGATTGTCTTGGGAATGAAAAGACTGTTTGTCAGTGTGGTGCACCAAACTGCAGTGGCTTCCTCGGAGATCGACCCAAGGTGATTCACACCCATAATCCGCCCATCCCATAATCACCCAGTCACTTATTAACGTTTATATTGTGTAATGGCTCCCTTTATCAAACCGATGCCTCAGTTCTTCATAGCATGGATTTCATAGAATGTCGGAAACAATCCTTGGCTATTTTGGCCTATGTTGACTTGACTACATCGTGTAATAGACAAATTGCAGCTTGTGGTCAGGTATTCATATACCACACATCAATGTTGTGGACCCATTGACAACCTTGAGAAGAAAACAAAAAAAAAAAAAAACATGGTCAATCACACTTTCGGGGAAGCAGGCTTCATGAATGTAAATGTAAGCTGCAGATGACTTAAAAGGGAAAAACATGAGTACAGGAACAGAAGATTTGTCTTTGTGAGAAAGGCTGTCCAGTTCTGGAATATGATTCTTTGGGTAATTCTTTCAATTTACACATAACGATTCAATTCCTATCATTAAAACAAACCAGGAGCTTCATGAGGCAAATAAATAAATGATGCCGATGAATGATGAGGGGTTTTTTTTAAGGTCCTGGGTTAAACTTGTGCTATTTCAGAAATAGCCTGAAAGTTTTACAAATTTGATTCCGTTATCGACTTGAGGATGAATTATTTAGAATTAGAGGTCAGTCATGTTTATCTCTTGCTTGTGAACATTTTGCATACTGTGTCGAGATGTGTAACGGTCGGGTATGAGGTCGAATGTAGGGGTTTTTTTGTTGTTTTTTTTCCCCCAGTACCGCGAATGTAGTAATTTAAGTGTTTGGTTGGCTATTTGTTTAAAAATCAGAATTTGTTTTTTTTCTTGATTAATTATAAATAAGTTCTAATTAAGGACATTAATTGATATTTGACTATAGCTTAGCAGATGGTGGCATCTTGAATCTTCAGTCAAATGTTTTAGCAAGCTCAGTGAACTCCGAGTGAAATGGTATCTCTTGGTTTTGTTGGCCTGACAATTTCAAGCAATTAAGTATTGGACGCAACACCTTACTGTGTTTATTTTAAAATCTTATTTATGCTCAACGCTAACAATTATTGAAATGGATTATATAAGGAGCATTAATGAGAATTAACTGCAGAATCTCGCTGGAATTGAGACAAATGAACAGTAAGGCTGCGCGGTATGACGTTCATTTCCGATTATCTACGGTTTAAGATCAGTGGTGTGGACACGCACGCATACCTGGGGCAGCTCCTTCAGCCAGAATGCAGGTGAATGCATTACAGTGGTACCTCACCTTACGAAATTAATCCGTTCCAGAGCCTTTTTTTAAACCTGGCTTTTTCGTAAATTGAACCGCATTTTATATATAAAACGGGCGATTCGGTCCAAGGCCTCCAATACTACCCACTAAACCCTTTAAAAATTATAAAAGTATACCTTTTAAGACCTCCTTCTGCTTCAGTATCATACTGATGGTAGACTGGTTTGGCCATATTCCTTTGCGATATCACTTAACCGCATGCCACAAGCCCGCTTCTTTTCGCTTGCACCGGAAATTACATGCATGTGTGTGTGCACACACGTGTGTTGACCATGTCTTCTTAGCAGAGTTATAATCTTACAAATGTTTATGGAAGGTTAAAAGCCTGAGTCAAAAAAATAAAGTTACAATGACTCAAAAAACTCATGAAACAATAGCGAAATTTTGTTGGTTGTGACAGAATTCAAAATTTTACATTGTTTAGAATGGAGTGGTGCCGTTGACCTGTCCACAACTTGGTGTGCCGCTCCTGATACTAGCGAATCGGCTATTGACATTCCACTCGTCGAGTTCACTGCTGTTTCTAGAGAACCATTTACTTTAAAATTTTGGGACTTTTGCTTCCTTTTATACATGAAATGCTCAAAATCCGAAAAGCTGCCAATTGAATAAGAAAAGTACAAACTTAGAAATGGCAATATATACAAAGAAATAACTTTAATGATCTTATATTTCAACTTATTGTAATTGAACACATGAGCACAGGCATTGCTCAATGCTGATTAATTAAAATTAGCATTGCTGAGCACTAATATAATCAGTAAGCTGTCCAGGGGGTGCCTCACCATCCTCCCTGCTACCCTAATTTAGGATAAGCGGTTCAGAAAATGAATGAGCACCAACATAATAAATACTCACACACACAATCAGAATGTAGATGGTGTGTAGCCGGTAAACTTTATGGAAAAGTATTTTCTATAAAGAGAGGAAACTGCTCTGTTTCTTAGATCACTCCCACTTCAGAGGCCAAAGCCAAGCTGCAGAAAAAGAAGCCCAGGCGGCGACGTGCTCGAAGCGAAGGGAAGAAGCGATCTGAGGATGAGTGTTTCCGGTGTGGTGATGGAGGACAGCTGGTCCTGTGTGACCGCAAAGGCTGCACTAAAGCTTACCATCTGTCTTGCCTGGATCGTACTAAAAGACCATTTGGTAAGATTCATATGCCCACTGTAACCGCTCAGATTGGAACATCGTGTTGTCAAATACAGTATTGTTCTTATCCTTTAAAATTTAAATTAGAATGTTTAATCAACATACAGCCTCACCTGCCATTTTATCTGAACAACAATTATGTGGCCATGTACCTTCAAATTCTTTGTTAAAATAGTGAGAAGCGTTTTTCTCCAGAACATCAGTGTTTCAGATAGTTTTCCAACATGGCAGGTGCTGCCTGATTTTTGAGGGTAGAAATTTTGCGTACTTTACAGTTCACAAAGAATCTTATCGTGTAAGATTAACCGTACTGGGTAACGAAAATTACTGGTTTACTTTCATATAATAAGCAGTAATATTGCGCGCACACAAAGTAACCCAGCAGAGCAAAAAACACATATTCTAAAGGACCTTTTACAAAACCACAGGTTTTTTTTTTTTTTTTTTTTTTTTTTTTTTTTACTATTGTCAATTGTTTCAGTCTCCTATCTTAAGCTTTCTGCTTCTTTTCCTTTCAGCTTTTCCCTTTTTCAGGGGTCGCCACAGCGAATCATCTGATTCGCATGTTTGATTTGGCAAAGTTTTTTACATCGGGTGCCCTTCCTGACGCAACCCTTAAGTGCGGAGCAGAAACATGCTGACGGCTATGCAGCTACTCTTGTCGAAAGTTAGCAATGGTTCTTTTACATCAGTCTCACACCATAGACAGTGAGAGACATGGCCGGCCTTTAATAGCCCAGTTGGCTGCACTGGCGTGGCAGTGACAACCTTGTGGAGAGTGGGACTTGAACCCCCAACCTTAGGATCAGAAATCCATTGCCCTTTACCACCAGGCCACCACCACCCTCCTATCTTAAGCTTTCTGCCACTAAAATCAAATTTCGTGTAAAACATTGTGGTTTAATTGTAATCGTAAGCCTCTGTGCAGTGTGGAGTCGTTCAGTTATTGGGTCATTTCACTACAAGGCATTAGGCAGATCTCTACTTTATGTGGACAGAGCTTCATTTCAGCATTTACCATTCACTCCATTTATTTTATTTTTCTGGTCCAAGTGTAGGTTTTAGTGGTCTTGGATGCTTCACAAAAAATTTCAAGTCAGCACAGTGATTGACTTTCTTGGTGATTCTTCTCTAAAATATTAGATACTGTGTGTGTGTGTGTGTGTGTGTGTGTGTGTGTGTGTGTGTTTTAACCCTTTCTTCTTTTCTTTTCGGCTTTTTCCTGTTCTCGAGAGTCGGCAAACAGGTCCTGGGTGACAGTCCTCCAGGGGAGGGGCTCGAAGGCGAGCGCCTGGTGGTCGGGCTTATGCCCATGGAGCCTGGCCGGGCCTAGCCCGAAAAGGAGACATGGGTCCGCCCTCCCATGGACCCACCAACCATGGGAGGAGTTTTATGGGTTGGGTGGCAGCCAAAGGCATGGGTTCTGTCGGACCGATCCACGGCTACTTACTCTGACCCTCGGGGCATGGAATGTCACCTCTCTGGCGGGAAAGGAGCCTGATTTAGTGCGTGAGGTGGAGAGACACCGACTAGATATAGTCGGGCTCACCTCAACGCATAGCTTGGGCTCTGGAACCATCCATCTCGAAAGAGGCTGGACCTTCTTCTATTCTGGAGTTGCTCATGGGGAGAGGCAGTGAGCTGGTGTGGGTATTCTTGTTACCCCCCCGTCTCGGTGCCCAAATGTTGGGGCTCTCCCCAGTTGACGAAAGGGTAGCTTCCCTCCGTCTTCGGGCGGGGTGACGGGTCCTGACTGTTATTTGTGTTTATGCACCAAATGACAGTTCAGAGTACCCACCCTTTTTGGAGTCTTTAGGGGGGTGTTGGAGAACGCTCCCTCGGGAGACTCACTCGTCTTGGGAGACTTCCACGCCCATGTGGGCAACGATAGTGTGACCTGGAAGGGTATGATCGGTAGGTACGGCCTCTCCAGTCTGAATCCGAATGGTGTTTCGTTGTTGGACTTCTGTGCTCGTCATAGTTTGTCTGTCACGAACACCATGTTCGAACATAAGGGTGTCCATAAGTGCACTTGGCACCAGGACACCCTAGGTCACAGTTCGATGATTGACTTTGTAGTCGTGTCATCGGACTTGCGACCATATGTTCTGGACACTCGGGTGAAGAGAGGAGCTGAGCTGTCTACCGATCACTACCTGGTGGTGAGTTGGCTTCGGTGGTGGGGGAGGTTGCCTTCCAGACCTGGCAGGCCTAAGTGTGTAATCAGGGTCTGCTGGGAACGTTTGACGGAGTCCCCTGTCCGAGAGGCCTTTAACTCCCACCTCCGGCAGAGCTACAACCACGTCCTGGAGGAGGCGGGGGACATGGAATCCGAATGGGCCATGTTTCGTGCCTCCATTGCTGAGGCAGCAGCCCATAGCTGTGGCCGTAAAGTCATCGGTGCTTGTCGTGGTGGTAATCCCTGAACCCGGTGGTGGACACCTGTGGTGAAGGGGGGCCGTCCAGCTGAAGGAGGCCTATCGGGTTTTATTAGCCTGTGGGACTCCCGAGGCAGGCCAAACGTGCTGCAGCCGAGGCTGTCGCAGATGCAAAATCTCGGGCGTGGGAGGAGTTCGGTGAGGGCCTAGAGAGTGATTATCGGTTGGCCTCAAAAAGGTTCTGGACCACCATCCGACGCCTCAGGAGGGGGAAGCAGTTCTTCACAAACACTGTTTACAGTGGAGGTGGGGAACTGTTTACCTTGACTGGGGATGTCGTCAAGAGGTAGAGGGCATACTTTGAGGACCTCTTCAATCCCACCAACACGTCCTCCGTGGAAGAGTAAGACCCTGGGGGTACGGGTGAGGGTCCGCCCATCACTGGAGTGGAGGTCACTGAGGTTATCAAAAAGCTCCTCGGTGGTCGAGCTCCGGGGTTGGACGAGATCCGCCCGGAATATCTCAGGGCTCTGGATGTTGTAGGACTGTCTTGGTTGACACGTCTCTGCAACATCGCGTGGTCATCAGGGGCTGTACCTCTGGATTGGCAAACTGTGGTGGTGGTCTTACATGTGTATAATAAGTGATTGTATTTTATAAAAACAATTGTAGCAAGCAAAAAAGAGCAGGGTTGGACAATCAGAAGGAACAGGAAGAGAAAGTACAGCGGAGAGCTAAAAAGAAGGAAAGAACAGCCGAGCTCCTGTCGCTCGCAAAGAAGATTAAGCTTAAGAAGTAAAACAAGAAGAGTGAGATTTGTACATAGTGCAAATAGTCACCCCTTCAATTTCTCGGATAATATAGACTAGACCTGGCCGTGATAATCAAAACACCCGAAGTAGGATCATCCCTCTCATTTGTACCATACATATGTTTTCGCGTCTATACATTATCAAGAAGTGTCCAGACGCTACCCAACTTATGTTTGGCCGTCCAAAACCAATTAAAAACGTAAGTTGAAAGTGAATGTAAGTTGTTACAGCGACGTATGACCGTGTGACGCTCATACTGTACATGTATATGTATACATCCATAAATACCACTACTGTATCTCATAAAACACCCCTAAATCAATTATTATAAACATTGTAAAATAATATCAACATTAATTTCAAATAAGTCACTTATTTATACCGAGTCACTTTACATGAAGCTTAAAACAGTCAATCACGCTGAACTCGTTTAGAACACAGCCTGCACTGATTTAAAGTGGAGCAAAGTCAGCAAAGTGGAGAGCTACTTCATTTTTTTGTGTAAGTAAGTAAACTTATGCATACAAAGAACAAGTACAAATCCTAATGAATATTAATATAAAAATAAGTATACACTCTTAGGATTCTGCTAAAAGATAATAAATATAAAGATTGTGCTGATCTGAGCAGATAGTTAATTCATCTGTGTATGAGACTTGCACCCATGCTAGTAGGCTTACACTTCTGACCAACCAGATTTGCTTAGGGTTACAAAAGTCCGCAAAACAGTGTAAACACAAAGATCACAGCGACGACGTCTTAACACAAGGGTAACACGCTATATAACGGAGATATATATATACACACACACACACACTCGGTCTGTAGTTTGTAAACAATGAATGCAGCGTCATTGCGTCAGCATACTACGTAGGTACGTCTAAACTCAAAATTTGACCTTTTCTTGGGGGAGGGGATCGAAAAAAAAAAACGGATGAATATAAGTCGGGGAGCGTCTGTATATTAAACGTTACAGTTATATGCATAAGTAAACACTGTAATGTATTAATATTTAAATAGAATTTATATGTAAATACTTGAAGTCCTGTACTCACCTGATAATAGCTCTTCTCCGCTTGATCTTAATCTTATTCTTTTTTGATGTAACGCAGTGTAGATTAATTTATGCCGTAATGGCGTGCTACATGGGGCATACGTATTGCCCACCGTCAGCATATCTAGCAACTTCACTTTTTGGGTCACTGTCATCATATTTCGCTTTTTCTTAGGCTCATTGGATGCCTTAGATGGTGCAGGACGTTCACAAACACTATAAGATCACAAAATCACAAAAATTCCCGCGGGAATGTGCGAGGCTACAGCGTCACGTGTCTAAGCCAATCAGGTTGCGAGATTGAGTTCAGTGAGCAGTCCCTGCCTGAACTGGGACTGGAGGAGGGGCACTTCAGTCTGTCGTTTGTAAACCATGGACGCAGCCTGTCTTGGGTCCTTGCCTTCCGCTTACGGACATGCGAGTTTCAGTGTGAATTTTGAATTTTTTATGAATATTTTTTGATTTTGGATACTTTTGGAAAATACCACGATGCACCGAGGCCGCAAAATTCAAGTCGCGAAGTGGCAAGGGGTGACTGTAAACTATTTTTCTCAAAGACACATTTTAAGAGCGGCCCCTTCATCTTGAAAGTTTAGAAGGAAAGATGATTAAATTTTTGTAATAAATACATATAATCTATTGTATGGCTTTAAAAACACTGTGTGAACATGTAATATGCATATCTGCTTTTTCGACATATGTGATACAGCAATGCCATTCCATTATCATTTTCATTTACGCTTTCAAACCTTCCAAAAGTTATGAAATTACTAATCTTTTGGAGAGACAATTATGATATATATTAGATATTTCTAGTTTTTTTTTTTTTATTATTACCGTATTTGATGTAATAAGCACCCTGCTCCAGTAAGCGGTGCGGCCCCATAGTTTTTTCTTTTTTTTTTTCTTTTTTTCTTGGGTCTAATACCCGCCCATGTGTACTGGGAGCAAAATAATAGATTTTATTCGATCAGTTTCTGTAAGCGTAAAATGGGGTGTTCACTGCCTGTAAAAGTGAGTTTACACAGTATTTCAAGACCCCTTGCCACTGGAGAATGTCTATAATGTTCATCAATTACAACACATTTGGTTGTTCCGCCATGCTTTAAAAAAACAGGAAACTATTTTGCTGTTCTCCTGGGAAATGTCCAACAACCGATGAACCATTAGAAACTGTTACAGCAAAACTATGGGATGCTCTGAATGAATGGAGCGATGAGCCAAATATGGACTTATCAGAAAGTGATGAGGATTTTTCACCCGATTCTCCTGCTCACTAACTTTATAAATTTAAGCACATTCCTGGCAGTGTGCTTTTGTTTGTTAGTGTTGATTGGTTCAACGTGCCATGTGCTAAAGCTGACATTCGTGTTGATTGGCTCGATTTTACTTCCAGGAAAATATTTAAATGGAGGAGAAAGTAAGGTGTTTTTTTTTTTTAATTAAACTGTTTTCTGTTTATTTTCAGCTTTCATGTAAAGTAGTTTGGTTGATAACACAAAATGAATAACACAAATACCAGTAAAACTCTTTTATTGTTCTGTTATTATTCATGTTTTCCATCTCGATGGTAATAAGCACTTATGCTTCCACTCCGCTGGTAACATTTTAATAAGCGCCCACCCACTCCAATTTTTTAAGTTCCCTGGGTGCTTATCACGTCGAATACGGTATTTTAATTATTGTAGAAATAATTAAGTATTAACTTCGTTTGAACACTGAAATTGTGGAAGAGTACAAGAATAAAGAATACACATGTAAAATATCATTATATCAGTGGGTACTTACAACCCTTAAGATATTTTGATGTGATTTATTCTGAAAAAAAGTGAATTATTCAATAACATTATAAATGTTCCAAAGCTAATTTTTAAATGCTTGTAATACCACCATTTAGTATTCCGTTTTTCAAAAATTTTCTGAACAAACGAAACGTTTTCTGGAAAATGTTTGCTGTACTGTGCGATACGTTTCGTGACTTCATAGCTTGCTGTTGTGGTGGTTTCCTGTATCTTATTAGTTGGGGGGGGGGGGGGGGGTTGATCTTGCAGACTCGCTGCCATTTGCTTGACTTCCTGTGTCCGCTGGGCGCCGGATGTGGTGTTCTCATGTTGGATCTCACGCTGCCTACAGATACTATATACTCCTTCGTCAAGGCTTCAGTGAAATCAAACACAAACTTTCCGTTGATTTCTTTGAAGTATTCATTTTCCCACCGAAATCTTCTGCACTCACTTTCTATTTTGCATTTCTTTGGTGCTGTCATTTTCTGCTGACTGCCTGTAAAAGTTTTTCTTTATCTTATTCATAATTGTGTCAAGTGGAGAAGCGCCGGTTATGTGACTGGCTCCATCTAGTGTTGAATCTGAGAAGTGCAGAGTTGAGCTCAAGCTTCTTGCACGTTCCACATTTAGGTATATGTTGTGCGGCCCGTATTAAATTATATTTTCATAATTTGCTGTTGGTCAATAAAAACTGGACCACGGGCCTTAGTTTGGACACGCCTGGTCCACAGTATTCCATTTTAATCCATTCCCTGAACCAGCACGAAACCTGGACCTCTGTTTGGGAAGAATATGCTTTAAATTTATCCACATTTAACTGATGATTTTAACTGGAGCGTAGACTGTTTACATCCCCTGTTACGTTGTAAATGCATCCTCAGTCTTATGTGGTTTTCACCTCAAGGTTGGGTTTGATAACATAGAGTAATGAGACCACATCAATAATTTCAGAACTTTTTTGTGATCCATTTGAACAATTCCAAAGAATATTATTTTAATTTTTTTTTCTGGAGGTATAAAGTGTTGTGTGCACAGCCTGTTATAATTGGGGGTGTCGCCATATTCAGAATTAACCACTCGCATTTAAAATCATGTTAAATTGGAGTATCAAGTTGATGTAACTTTTGAAAGGTATCATCTTGGACAGGGGTCGGGAACCTCTGTCTCACGATGTGCCAGATGTGGCTCTTTTGATGACTGCATCAGGCTTTCAGATAAATCAGGTGGCCTTTATTAACAGAATAACTAATACATAATTTTGCTGTCATTTCGATAAAAATACAGGAAAAGACCATCAAATAAAACAAAAACCGATAAATAAATCTGATGCATTTTAATCTATACATCTATTTTCAACTTCGCTGTGGCGCGCAGCGGAGAGCCAATCTTTTCTGTACTCCAGTGTGTGGGCAGGGCAGTGAGGGCAGTGGTGGTCTAGTGGCATAGGGCGCTGGATCGCTGATCCAAAGGTTGGGGGTTCGAGTCCCACTCTCCACAAGGTTGTCACTCCTCCCCAGTGCAGCTAACTGGGTTATCAAAGGTGGGCCATGTCTGTCACTGTCTATGGTGAGAGGCATGTAAAAGAACCATTGCTGACTTTCGTAAAGAGTAGGCTGCAAAGTCGTCAGCGTGTTTCTGTCCCTTGCTAAAGGGTTGTGACAGGAAGGGCATCCGACGTTAAAAAAAAAAAAAAAACTCCGCCAAATCAAATGTGCGAATCAGATGGTTCGCTGTGGCGACTCCCGAGTAAAAGGGAAAAAGCCGAAAGGAAGACAGACAGTATATGCAACAGCTAGTGAGAGCGCCACTGCCAGTTTTATCCGTGTGATTGCGTATCCTTTACACTAGATGGCAGTGAGCGCACCACTGCCATCTAGTGTAGAGGATGTGCAGTCACACTTATAAAGCTGGTCCACCAGTTTAACTTATTGTTTATTCTTGTTTTATTATTTATTCTTGTTACTGTACATGTTATTATTGTGAAATGTTTATTGTTACATGTTTATCGTAAATATATTACATCAAGACTACATGTTTGTCTCAGGTTATGAGTTTGGGAGGGGGTTGGAACGGATTCATTGGTTTTCTATTGTTTCTGATGGGAATTTTTGTTTCATCTAACAAAGGTTTCCACTCACGAGCTCGCCCTCGGAACGGATTAATTTTGTAAGTCGAGAAACTGCAGTATTTATATTGCATCACAGAACTTGTGCACTGTCAACTACTAGTGCCGGGTCTCTGCAACATGGAGTGTCTTTATAAATAACTCAAACTTTTTAGTTTGTCTACGGAACGTATTTTAATTTCCAACATTGTTGGTGTCAGTTACATATTTGAATGTGGTGGGCGTGGCTAAATCACTGCCGTCGAAAGGTGAATTTGTGGTAATTTGCAGTGCTTTTAAATGTCCTGTAAATACCAGCTGTATTCTACCAGCTCTGCCAGGTGTGTGGTACTGCAAGTTTTACGTCATCCTCTGATTACGAATATCTTACATAATGACAACAAACCGTAGCACGTAAACCATGTTACGGGTCGTTCTGTGCAGCATCGTCTCATTCGGTCGAAATAACTGTACTTACTGTGCAATAAAGTGTTTACCGGTTTGTTGACTTGGTAGGTGAGAGGTTTAATTTGAATGATTTTCCTATATTTAGATGTTTTTATTACTGGAGGATTGTGGGATATGTGTGGGAGCAGAGCGAAGATAAGTCGCCTTTTTCACTGATTGTGTTGCTGTGATGAGCAGGTCGTTGGGATTGTCCGTGGCACCACTGTGACGTGTGTGGCAAACCATCGGATGCCTTTTGTCAGCTGTGTCCCAACTCGTTCTGTAAAGCCCATGAGGAGGGCACGCTGAGACCACACCCCATCAGTAACCTGCTGCGCTGTCAAGAGCACGATGACTCGGACGCACAGTCTACAACGGCGCTCACCCAGAAGTCCAACATGACCACTAAACCCGCCAAGCACGGCCGCAAGCCCAGAGCCCAGCGCAGCACCGATGCCGCAGCCAAGAAGCGCCCTCGGAAACGCAACAACAAACAGCAGAAGGGTCGAGCCGGTGAAAGTAGCGCTTGCGCGGCCCCTTCCCTCCAGGCTCCACCCATGGTTCAGTGATAGTGAGATGAACATGATTTGTTCTCCTAACTGAAAGCACTGTGTCTGATCAGGGAAGTATCTGAACACTGTCGAGGTCAATGAAGCTGCCGCATCAAGCTCCACCCATTTCACTCAATCTCTCGCCAACAATCAAGTACAGGAGCCACCACAGCAAACAGCCTCATTACTACACGGCATCATGGGGGCCAAACTTGAATTTTGTACGCCTGTTTTAATCCTACAGATAGAATATTTTTGTTTTAATTTTTAACGGTAGATTATGTATATGAAAATGTATATGAAAGACCAAATTATAATACTGGAATTACCGATAGAGTCCCGCTGTTTAGGGTTTTTTTTTTTTTTTTTTTGTGTTTTTTTTTTTTTTTTGACCCGTCAGCCCAATGGCTGTGAGAGGTATTGGTTTTTTGTTTGTTTTTTTTAAACAGGCGGTTGTACTGTTAAATGTAAGACACTATGGATAACCCTTGAATTGTTTTTATAGTTCCTATAGTAGAATACATTTAACTATAGAGCAGCACATTTTAGCACATCTTTGTTAGCTCATTTTTTTGAGTTTCTGTAACATGCTAGAATGTTAAATGAGTTTCTGCAAAATCTACCTATTCAGAGTTTAAAAAAACAAAAGACACAGAACATCGAAGCATTTTGAGGTTTGGGTGAAATAAAGCTTTTGGAAAATGACTGGCTGATTATTTGGAGGATTTTGCATGCAGAATTAATTGTCCGTGTTTTGAATCTGTTGTACAGTACCAGTGGATTTTGTCACTCAGTTTTGAAGGGAAAAATTTCAGACGTGCAACACACCGCACCGATCAGCTATAAATCTAAAAGCACTGCGAGATAATATGGACAAGCAGATGATGAGACTGATCACCGACATTCAAATGATATGGCTGGATACTCACATCAGAGCATCGACAAAAGTCACAGGTCTTGTGGTGGTAGTGGGTGGGGTGGGGTGCGGTGCGGAGGTGTGTGTGTGTGTGGGGGTGTGCGCTCCTGGAATTTTCAGTGGTGACTATCTACCAAATGTGATAAAGGGACAGACCAGGGCCAGACTTGTGGCCACTGACAGCCCTTTATGGCAGCGTTGTTCCTTTCGACAGTCGCCTCGGAGGGATAAAGTGCCCTGCTGTACTGCAAAAACTGTTCAGGGGGGATTTCAAGAAACTTAAACCTCCAAATTCCCCAGCTGTGGGATGTGCGGCATGAACTACGAGTCTCGAGCATGGAAACTCGACAGTTGTGCTCTGCACTGCTTGTTGACAAACTGTTGTTGCCAGTCCGCACATTGATGGTTAGAAATGCATTGGTGACCCAATAAGACTTACACTATAATAGACATGGTGTTAATGTTATGGCTGATTGGTGTACACTTGCTGGTGAGTTGATGGTGTACACTTGCTGGTGAGTTGATAATGAACACTGCACCCTTAAGGTGATCTGATCCAGTCCCGAGGGAACAGAACCTCACAGAATTGCTGGAAATTTGTTTGTTTTGTGTTTGGGTTGCAAATTTCTCATTCTCCACCCCGAGATAAATACTTAAAGGATTTTTCACCAGCTGTTTTACGAGAACAAATAAATACCACTGACGGGGTTGGTATGGTGGTGTTTTGGTTTTTTTTTTCAAGCAAAAGAAAAAATTCTGGAACCATTACAAAGCATGATGGTTATTACGGGCTGCATGTCATCAATGGGGAACAAGAAGTGTCTCTAACTGTTCTAGTTTTCAGCATGTTACATTGTGATTTTTAAGTTGATCTGCATTTACTGAAGAAAATCTTGAACAGTCTGCTGAGCAGTAATATTTCCATCAGTAAATGCAAATCAAGTTAAAAATCACAATATAATACAGTGGTACCTCACCTTACGATAGTCCCAGCAAACGAAAAATCCAGATTACGAAAAAATTTTCTGTCTCTGGATACGAAACAAGTTCTCCTTACGAAACGCGCCATTCAAACATTCAAACAATGCACGAGCATCTTCCAACATTCCGCTCCGCTGGCCTCCCATTGGCTAGGAGGGATGACGCAGCTCCCTCCCATTGGCTATCTCCCAACATCCGACCCCACTGGCCTCCCTTTGGCTAGGAGGGATGACACAGCTCCCTTGAGCATCAGCCTGTTCATGAGTTTTTCTAGAGTGCTCATTACAACTTTATTTTTTGGCTCAGGCTTTTAACCTTGCATAAACATTTGTACGATTAGAACTCTGCTAAGACGACATGGCCAACACGAAGTAAGTACCTTAAAAGGTATGCGGTTATAATTTTTAAAGGGTTTAGGGGTAGTATTGGGGGCCTTGGAACGAATCACGCATTTTACATGTAAAATGCGGTTCTACTTACGAAAAATGCAGGTTATGAAAAAGGCTCTGGAACGGATTAATTTTGGAAGGTGAGGTACCACTGTATTTGATTCAATTTTATTTGAATAGCACCATTTACAATCGATGTTGTTGCAAAGCAGCTTTACAGTAAAACAGTGAAAGTCGGGCCTCACAAAGTATAAAGGAATTTCAACATTTCCGATTACCCCTAAACATAAGCAAGACGGTGGCGAGGAAACAGTCCCTCAGTAGTTGCGTGGAAGAAAACTTGAGAATGGGTTCCCCTTTTGGGCCCGGTTCTTCTCATTTGGGTGAAAACATACAAATACAAACCATTATACATATTCTATGAGAAATTCTTGACAGTCCAAAAAGTAGTCCGGTTGGTTATACAACTTCAAGTTCTAAATAATTGTGGGAAAGAGTTTATATCTCCAGCAGTGAAAAGTCATGTTCTGAGTCTGTTGGTGCACATCTGGGTCAATCTAGGTCTTCATCAGCTATGTCAATAATGAAGGGCTTCCAAGATGAGGACTCCAGTCAGCATCAGCTCAGCAGGACCGATAACAGGACTCGGGAAGCAGAAGGATCAGGATCACCAGCATTAGTTATGTAAACTCATAATAGTGGAAAGGAAATAAATGATGCTATTGCTGGGTGCAGGCGGCGGTGGCCTGGTGGTAAAGGTGTTGGATCACTCTCCACAAGTCCCACTTTCCACAAGGTTGTCACTGCTGTCCCCCCAGTGCAGCTAACTGGGTTATCAAAGGCCAGGCATGTCTCTCACTGTCTATGGTGAGAGGTTCATGTAAAAGAACCATTGCCGACCTTCGGAAAGAGGAGCTGCAAAGCTGTCGGCGTGTTTTTGTCCCTCGCTAAAGAGTTGTATCAGGAAGGGCACCCGACATAAAAACCTACACCAAATCAAACGTGCGAATCAGATGGAGCCCTGAGAAAGGGAAAAAGCCAAAAGGAAAAGACTATTTCTGGGTGCAGCAGGAACTCCAGCATGACTGGAAGGAAGGAAGTGGGGAGAGATTTCATTTTGAAATCTTTTTCTTTTTGCCAAATTTCAGCTACGAAGAGCTTTATTTTAGTTTTTCAGACTAATTACAAATTTCAGTGAAATTATTAGTCAAGTTAACTAAATTTAAGGGATTCTGACCGCCAGCAACAAACTTTCCAGGCTTTGCAGGTTGTGTTGGCTTTTCAACAACTCCAGTTGGAGATCATAAACTAAGATGGCTGCCACCCACCCACCCAGTTTCAATACTGAATCACTGCTGTGCAGCTTTTACTGGGTTTGTTTTTCTCTCTTTTTTTTTTTTTGAGGGGGTGGGGGCGATTGAACCGCGTGGCAGGTGTGGCTGCTGCTTCGTTTTGAAGTTAAAAACCTGCATCACTGGCCATTTGCAGATGAGACTGGACATCCCCGTTTTAAAATGAAAAAGATAGACATTTGATGTGTAACAGACCCCACACGGCTTACGTTGTTAACGGATTCCAGGAGAGACGACGTAAGTCAAAAACGACTTAACTCGAATTAGCTTGTCTCTAACCTATGTCAAATTTACTTGTATAAATCTTATATGTTTATATATATATATATATATAAATCATATATATATATATATATATATATATATAAATCATATATATATATATATATAGAAACAATATATACATAATATTTAATATACCAAATATATATAATATACAGTAAGCCCCCCCCCCCAATGCAGCCGTGAGGAGGGGGCATGAACCAGTGTCTCTCCCTCACGCCGGTCCCAAGCCCGGAGAAATGCAGAGGGTTGCATCAGGAAGGGTATCCGGCGTAAAACAAATGCCAAATAAAATATGCGAATCACAAGAAAGAATGACATACCGGATCGGTCGAGGCCCGGGTTAACAAAGACCGCCATCAGTGCTGTCAAACAACAAGGTGCTGGTGGAAATTGGACCACTGTTGGTCGAAGATGTTGAAGAAGGAGAGGCGGGAGGCGTGTCCGTGGGCAGAGAGAGAAGAGGAAAGGCATGAGTCGAGGACTGAAAATAGGGACTTTGAATGTTGGAACTATGACCGGAAAAGGTACAGAGCTGGCTGACATGATGCAGAGGAGGAAGGTGGACATACTGTGTGTTCAGGAGACCAGGTGGAAAGGTAGCAAGGCTAGAAGCATAGGAGCAGGGTTTAAACTGTTTTTTCATGGTGTGGATGGGAAGAGAAATGGAGTAGGGGTCATCTTGAAGGAGGAGTTTGTCAGGAATGTTCTAGAAGTGAAAAGAGTGTCAGACAGTGATGAGTCTCAAGTTAGAAATTGAAGCGAGCTGTTCAATGTTGTTAGTGAGAGATTCTGGAGGGAGTTAGATGAAGTGATGCAGAGTACCTCCAGAGGTGAAAGAGTGGTCATTGGGGCAGACTTCAATGGACATGTTGGTGCAGGAAACAGAGGGGACGAGAAAGTGATGGGTAGGTTGGGTATCCAGGACAGGAATGCAAATGGACAGATGTTGGTAGATTTTGCAAAAAGGATGGAAATGGCTGTGGTAAATACTTTCTTCCAGAAGAGACAGGAGCATATGGTGACTTATAAAAGTGGAGGTAGGAGCACACAGGTAGACTACATCTTGTGCAGGCGATGTAATTTGAAGGAAGTCAGTGACTGCAAAGTAGTAGTGGGTGAGAGTGTTGCCAAACAGCATAGGATGGTGGTGTGCAGGACGCTGATGGTGAAGAATGCAAAGGCAGAGCAGAAGACAAAGTGGTGGAAGCTGAAAAAGGAAGTGTCGGGTTGTCTTCAAGGAGGAGTTGAAACAGGTGGTCAGGAAGTGCTTCAAGATGACTGGACAACTACAGCTAATGTGATCTGGGAGACAGGCAAGAGAGTACTTGGTGTGTCCTCTGGAAGGAAAGTAGATAAGGAGACTTGGTGGTGGAATGAGGAAGTGCAGGAGTGTGTACAAAGGAAGAGGTTAGCTAAGAAGAAGTGGGACATTGAGAGAACCGAAGAGAGTAAACAGGAGTACAGGGAGACACAGCGTAAGACTAAGGTAGCGGTGTCAAAGGCCAAACAGAGGGCGTATGATGACTTGTATGCTCGGTTGGAAAGTAAAGAGGGAGAAAATGATTTATACAGGTTGGCACAGCAGAGAAATAGAGATGGGAAGGATGTGCAGCAAGTTAGAGTGATTCAGGACAGAGAGGGAAATGTATTGACTGATGACAGAAGTGTGCTGGGAAGATGGAAAGAGTACTTTGAAGAGCTGATGAATGAGGAAAATGAGAGAGAAAATAAGAGTAGAAGAGGTGACTGTTGAGGACCAGGAAGTAGCAAAGATTAGTAAGGGTGAAGTGAGGAGGGCATTGAAGAGGATGAAGAATGGAAAGGCAGTTGGTTCTGATGACATACCGGTGGAGGTATGGAAGTGTCTAGGAGAGGTAGCAGTAGATTTCCTGACAAGAACATTCAACAAGGTTTTAGAGTGAGAGGATGCCGGAGGAATGGAGAAGTGTGATGGTGCCCATTTTTAAGAACAAGGGAGACGTGCAAAGTTGTGGCAACTGCAGAGGGACTAAGGGCAGAGGTCAGCATTTGTGAACAACAGTTTGGTTTCATGCCAAAGAAAGAGCACCACAGATGCAGTGGTTGCCTTGAGGATGTTAATAGAGAAGTACAGAGAAGGTCAGACGTAGCTGCATTGTGCCTTTGTGGATCTGGAGAAAGCATATGACAGGGTGCCAAGAGAGGAACTGTGGTATTTCATGAGGAAGTCTGGAGTGGCAGAGAAGTATGTTAGAGTGGTGCAGGACATGTACGAGAGATGTAAGACAGTGGTGAGGTGTGCTGTCGGTGTGACAGAAGAGTTCAAGGTGGAGGTGGGACTGCATCAAGGATCAGCTCTGAGCCCCTTCTTGTTTGCTATGGTGATGGACAGGCTGACAGACGAGATTAGACAAGATTCCCCATGGACTATGATGTTTGCAGATGACATTGTGATCTGCAGTGAGAGCAGAGAACAAGTGCAGGAAAATCTAGAGAGGTGGAGGTATGCCCTGGAAAAGAGGGCAATGAAGGTTAGCCTCAGTAAGACAGAATACATGTGCATGAATGACAAGGACCCAACAGGAACGGTGAGGTTACAGGGAGCAGAGATAAGGAAGGTGGAGGATTTTAAGTACTTCGGCTCAACAATCCAGAGCAATGGAGAGTGTGGAAAAGAAGTGAAGAAGCGTGTGCAGGCAGGCTGGAATGGTTGGAGAAAAGTGTGTGTCCGGTGTGATAGGAAGGTATCGGCAAGAATGAAAGGAAAAGTGTACAAGATGGTGTTGAGGCCAACGATGTTGTATGGTTTAGAAACAGTGGCCCTGGGGAAAAGACAGGCGGCAGAGCTGGAGGTAGCAGAGATGAAAATGTTGAGGTTCTCTTTGGGAATAACGAGGATGGATAGGATCAGGAATGAGCACATCAGAGGGACACACATGTAAGACGTTTTGGAGACAAAGTCAGAGAGGCTAGATTGAGATGGTTTGGACATGTACAGAGGAGGGATAGTGAGCATATTGGATGCTGAGGTTGGAACTACCAGGCAGAAGGCCTAGAGGAAAACCAAAGAGACGATTCATGGATGTGGTGAAGGAGGACATGAAGGTCGTTGGTGTAAGAGAGGAAGATGCAAAGGATAGGGTGATATGGAGGCAGATGATTCACTGTGGTGACCCCTGAAGGGAACATCCGAAAGGAAAAGAAGGAGTACCGGTAACACTAGTTTTTAGGGCAGGTGTGGCCAACCCATGGCTTCCAAGCTTCATGTGGCTCTTTGATGCGGCTCTTAATGTTCATATCGAAGTTTTGGTTTTTTATTTTTATTTTTTTAAAGTGCATGTTTGCTTCACTTGAGTTCGATATGATATTTTTATCAAATGCTTATGTGCTTGAAATGAAAATACTGCAAAGCTTTCCAGTACGGGTGAGATCATTCCAGTAAACAATATGTCAAATTTACTCTTAAAATGGCAGAGAGGAAAAAAAAAAAGGTGTACACATCATCTGCAACCAATCAGCAGGCGGTAGAAACAAAAGCTCTCAGCCATTGGCTAAATTTGAATCTCATGCCAGTAATGTCGTGATGATGCGTTTGTATAATTTTCTGGGGCTGCTGCTAATTCAGAGCTTCTCAAATAGGGAGCGCGATTCTATGATTATAATGATGTAAAATATTCTTTTTTAAATTATTCCATATTTTTTTGAAAACCAACATATAATCAAAAATCTGTATACCTGTATAGATCCCACCTAATTTCAGCATTATTTTAAGGAAACATTTTGAAGCAATTTATAGTCAAATCTCCACAAAACAGGTGTGAAATCAATCAATCTTTTATTCAGTTAAAGTACACTGAACATGTTCTCAAACTCACACACTCACACACACACACACACACACACACACACACACACACACACACACAGTAGTCTATTGCACAGCTAAACATTAAAAATTCACACAATTAACACAAGTCATGAATTGCACATTACTGATATTAAAATACGGTTTAATATGGTTCTCTCTATCCCATAATATGGCTTGAATATCAATACAAACCATCTATTATTAGAAAGATTCACATTTTGAAAATATGACCCCAGGTTTGATCTGTTGTCACTGATTTCAGCTTAGTAGTGTAGATCAGGCATTGGTACTTTTGGTCACTTTTAAATGAATCGATGTGCTTTAGGACACACGCTAATTCTTGGCTCTCACAGAAAGTGACAGGCAGTAAAAACTATGCAAAAGAACACTTGGCACATGTCCTCGGATTTTTAAAATGATATATAAATATAAAAACAATATAAACAGGTGGAATTTGAAACAAGCTTGAATGAGAAGAACATTACAGGAACACATTCACACTGTACAGCTACAGACCTCGTGCTTGTGGTTCTCCGCATGTTAATAACGTGTTAATGAAACCTAGAATGTAGAAGTGCACACGGTCCATGGAACAAAATCAATCTGGCTTTCAGCAGCAAGTTAGGGTTGATAAAAATAGAAAGTAGATTCAGGAACGACTCGCGACATATGACCTCTGACCCGCGTCACATAGTGACTGTGCATGTGAAGAAGAGGAGTGTACAGTAGTGTTAAATCCAGTGATTCACTTCAGCTCACTGATACGTAATAATCGAACATTCACATTTAAACGTGTCACAGAGAAAGAGAGAGAGACACACACACACACGGGTGGGTGGGGGGTGGGGGTGGGGATACACAGAGAGACAGAGAGCAAGAGAGAGACACAGGGGGAGAGAGAGAGAGAGACAGAGAGAGAGAGAGAGAGAGAGAGAGAGATAGAGGGGGAGAGAGAAGAGAGAGAGAGAGGAGGAAAGGGAATGAAACCCTCAGAGGAAGTTTGTTAAATGTTCGTCTTTATCTCGTCCTCCTTTCTTCTCCTTCTCGTCCTGCAGGGCCGCCCCCAGTTTCTTGATGAGAACAGACAGAACTTTATCCAATGGGTCCATCACACCTCTCTGAAGCCACTTGGGGATGGTAGTTCTTGCGTGATGGAAGCCGAGCTTTTGCAGGATGTAGTCCACTCCCACCGGGTCGATCTTCCGTCCTGTCCATGAAATCAACCTGAGAATGTTCAGACAACGCCGCATCATCATTGCCACAGACACTGGGCCTGGATTTAGCGAGCAAATTAGAAATAGGTTGATTTTCAGTTTGTTTGGATGAGATGATCCTGATACCGCTCAGAAAACGTTCGTGTCCTCCTCCTGCTTCCCTGCTACTTTTTTAACTCCTTGCTTAATGTGATATTTATTTGAGACAAACAAGTGGCAGTGACAAAGTCAATCATCGAAATTGAATGCAACTGAGCATCTGTTTCCTTTTCTGAATAATAAAACTCTGAGTTACTGATCCGGTCACAGGTTCAAGCAGCATTGACGCTAAGCTGCCATTGTATACAGCCTATATTCGCCCCCTGCATCCGGGGATGCACCGGACCACTCCTGTTGTTCCTGTTGTTCCGTACGTTTTTACCTGATTGTGTGGTCCTCTAGAATAAACCAACACTCGCACTCATTCACACCTATGTGCAATTTAGGGTAGCCAGTTAGCCAGCGTGTATCTTTGGACTATGGGAGGAAACTGTAGGACTTGGAGGGGGGAACCCACAGAGCGCATACAAACTCCATACAAGGCCATGAGATGAGATGAAGCATTATCATTCATTTCATTCATCCTCTTCCGCTTAATCCGGGGTCAAGTCGCGGGGGCAGAAACCTAAGCAAAGAAGTCAGACGTCCCTCTCCCCAGCCACTTCCTACTGCTCTTCCGGGGGGACACCGAGACATTCCCAGACAAGCTGAGACATATAGTCCCTCCACCATGTTCTTGGTTGACCCCAGAATCTCATCCCGGTTGGACATGCCCGAAACACCACACCAGGGAGGCATTCGTTCGGCATTCTGACCAGATGCCCGAGCTGCCTCAACTGGTCCCTCTTAATGCGGAGGAGCAGCGGATCTACTCCGAGCGCCCTGCGGATGGTAGAGCTTCTCACTTTATCGCTAAGGGAGAGCCCCGCCACCCCGCAAAGGAAGCTCATTTCAGCCGCTTGTACCCGCAATCTAGTTCTTTTGCTCACTACCAAAAGCTCGTGACCTGAGATTTTGCATCTGTGACAGCTTCGGCTGTAGCACGTTTAGCCTGCCGGTACCTGTCGGCTGCCTCAGGAGTCCCACAGGCCAATAAGACCCGATAGGCCTCATTTTTCAGCTGGACAGCCCCCATAACCACAGGTGTCCACCACCGGGTTCAGGGGGTTACTGCCACGACAAGCACCGACGATCTTCTGGCCACAGCTAAGGGCTGCCACCTCAGCAATGGAGGCATGAAACATGGCCCATTAGGATTCCATGTCACCCACCTCCTCCGGGACGTGGTTGTAGCGCTACCGGAGGTGGGAGTGAAAGGTCTCTCGACAGGAGACTCCACCAAACGTTCCCAGCAGACCCTATTTATACGCTTCGGTCTGCCAGGTCTGGAAGGCAGCCTCCCCCGCCATCAAAGCCAGCTCACCACCAGGTGGTGATTGGTTGACAGCTCAGCCCCCCTCGTCACCCAAGTGTCCAGAACATGCGACCGCAAGTCCGGTGACACGACTACAAAGTCGATCATCGAACTGCTACCTGGGGTGTCCTGGTGCCAAGTGTATTTTTCAACACCATTATGTTCGAACATGGTGTTCGTGATAGACAAACTGTGACGAGCACAGAAGTCCAACAACGAAACACCATTCGGGTTCAGACGGGAGAGGCCGTAGCTACCGATCACACCCTTCCAGGTCATACTATCGTTGCCAACATGGGCCTTGAAGTCTCCCAAGACAACGAGTGAGTCTCCTGAGGGAGCGTTCTCCAACACACCCCCTAAAGACTCCAAGAAGGGTGAGTACTCTGAACTGTCATTTAGTGCATAAGTACAAATAACAGTCGGGACCCATCTCCCCACCCGAAGGCGGAGGGAAGCTACCCGTTCGTCGACTGGGGAGAACCCCAACGTTTGGGCACCGAGACGGGGTAACAAGGATGCCCACACCGGCTCACCGCCTCCCCCCATGAGCAACTCCAGAATGGAATAAGGTCCAGCCTCCCTCGAGATGGGTGGTTCCAGAGCCCAAGCTATACGTTGAGGTGAGCCCAACTATATATAGCTGGTATCTCTCCACCTCATGCACCAGCTCCGTCTCCTTCTCCACCATAGAGGTGACATTCCATGTTCCAAGAGTCAGAGGCAGTAACCGAGGATCGGTCCGACAGAACCCATGCCTTCGGCTGCCACCCAACTCAGATTGCACCTGACCCCTATAGCCCCTCCCACAGGTGGTGGGTCCATGGGAGCGTGAAGCATTAATGCTAATGAATCAATGCTTGGTGTTTACTGTATTGTTAAATGTCCAATGTTTATAGAATTGACTATATAAATATTAGACCATCATGTTGCTCTTCCCTTGTTGTGGGTGGAAACAGAACAGGGACGAGTAAGTAGTGTTAGGTGATTGTTACCGCAATGTGGGCTCCAGGTGCCAGGTATTGCACAGAAACTCTCTCCAGTCCACAGTGGTGTAGTTCACTCCATCTTCTTTGGACTTCTCCTTGTCGGCAGAGCCATCCTCCTGCAGCGCCGTGGGGCTCTTCTGACCCGGCCGACACGCAGACATGCGTGGGGCAAACAGCGCTGCATCAAACAAAGTTACATACAGCATTGGACCTCAGTGATCAGCATGGAGACTACTTTATATTCATGATTTACTCGATATCATTAGCAAGGAATCACTTTGATATAAATCACCTTTTTCTTTCTCTTTCAAGTATGCAGAAACCAGATCATGCAGGAACATGATGAGCTCGGCATCCATGGTAACACAGATATGATCAGTGAATTCGGTCACCACACTGCACTCAACTTTGGGCTTACTGCTAGAATCTATATACACAAACACAGAGTTTAGGTCCAATTCCTTAAAAACACCACCAGAGAGTCGATTCTTCTAAATGATGATGGGATGTGAGCCTTCACTAGGACATGAGGCATGATTATACCGCTGAGGGATGGCTCCTCCGGGTCTTGCACGTGGATAGATTTGAAGTCGAGCTGCATCCTGGGCAAAGCAAATATGGTCTCAGTCTCATGGTTGTAGCTGGAGGAACCACGAAAACCACTAAGGAGACTGGCGCTTTTAGCAGCAGCTCCACTTTCGGAGTTATTTGCATCCACATTCCGCAACAGATTCAGCTCTGTGAGAGATACATGAGAGTGACCAGTCAAGGGAAGAAATGTTTATACTGTTTAATTGTTTTTTTTCCCGAGGGGAGGGTGTATCTAAATGAGTACATACCGTAATTTCTGGACTACAAGCCGCTACTTTTTTCACACGATTTGAACCCTGCGGCTTAAACAACGATGCGGTTAATCTATAGATTTTTTTTATGGGCTAACGGCCTCTAGGGGGTGCTCTAGCAGGAAGCGCAAGAGCGAGACAGACACCTGCGGCTTATAAACAGGTGGCCTATATCTGTGCAAATTCATTTTCATTTTTAAATGTAGTTGGTGCGGCTTGTATTCGGGCACGCTCAATAGTCCGGAAAGTATGGTAAATACATGATAGGATCCCCCATCCTTAGTGACCTTTCCTTTTCTGTTACACTGGTCAGGCCTCTAATTCCAAAAGCATCGAGTCTGATCATAAAAATCATGGAAAGTATTTCTACCTTCGTTCCTCATGGCTGTAACATAGCTGAACCATTCCTTGACCGTGGCCACTCCATGAGGTGGGTTCTCATGGCGACGACGGGTTACTTTAGTGATGGTTGCCATGGGACTCTCCAGTGCACCACATGGTTTGGTCACCATCGTGTTGTGTCCAAGGTGAAAGTCTAGAGTCTGCACAATATATGTGGAGTCATCACTCGAGCCTGGGGGAGATCATGAGAGAGAGAGAGAGAAAATTTGTGAGTATGTGAGGGTGCGAGTGAGAGATAGATCATGTTATATTAGTTAAGCATCGCTTCACCCAAGCAAGTTTCAGTATCATCCTCCCAGATCTTCTGTGCTTCGGTCCAAAAAGCAATATTGGGCTCTTCAAGGTGGAACAGAACCCACGATTTGGAACGGAAGTTCGGTCCATGGAAACATGCCAGGGTCATGTGGTTTCCATGTAAACTCATTGAGCCCCCAAGCTGCACAGCATCCTCTGGGAGGGGCATCTGGAATAGTGAGATGTGACAGCCGGCCACCATTTTCAGCACAGCAGGCCAGTGCCGGTGATGAGCCGCATCCAAGTCTGAGAACGAGTGGAACATAGAGACATTTTTATAAATTCTTAAAAGCATCAGGCAGTATACTGATGTTTCATTTGAAAAATTGATCACCTACGACTTGTAGCGGCTACAAACTAGAATCGTTCATACACAGACCATCTAATCACACACTGCATAATTCATGTAGATACACACACACACACACACACACACACACACACACACACACACACACCCCACATCCCACAATCCACACAGAGACTTAGACTTACAAAGTTCAGCAGCTCCTTTGTCCACATTGGCTATGGGCGTTTTGGGCGGCAAGTAAGGCCCCGGACCCCAGGTGGATAGGGCACGTTTACTTGTGTCAAACTGCTGAGTAAAAAACTCTTGCAGCTTCATGCCAATCTTGATCAGATCAGGTGTGGTAGATCGAGATATAATCACCTGGAAAATATCCCACTGTAGATCTCCATGCACAAAGATCTCACTTGAGGGAAAAAACACACACACACACACACACACACACACACACTAGTTATTTATTGATATAGTTCTTCTCCATGTATAGTTCATTTAAACATAGTGTACAATGTAGAAAAATAGTTTTAATAATCTGGTGAAAACTATATTCTCTGTTTTCATGACTCCTTTTACTAGATCCAATGCCATCCCAAAAGCTTAAAGCAATAAATATACCTTAAATCCTCACTCAACCCAACAGACGCTCTTAACTTATTGATCGCACAGTTGGAGAGTTGCGTCCAACCAAGTGTTGTTTTTTTTTTTTTGACTCTGTCCAGGTAGGAGGAGCTTACCTTTTTTCTGATAGACTGGCCTCTGTGTAAAGGTTAACCTTCCACTCATCCTGCAGCTGCAGGTTGGCATTACTGAAGACGCCCATCAAGATGCTAGAGCCCATGTAGTCAAGCCGAGCCTCTGTTGAGCCCATGGTGATCTGAATTTTATGGCTTGGCTGTTGGTTTGGGTGTTCCGAAATATGGGCTACATAAAATACCCCCACAAAAAAAAAAAAAAAAAAAGTGGAAAAAAAAGAAAAACAAAACCAAAAACACACCACAGTCCTTAAGCTTCATGCAGTACAATACAGTATGATTATTCAAGGATTTACAATTAAGAAAAATTAAGATTTAATAGAGAAGAACGTATTATATCACTACCCAGGAACATTGAGAACTGATTCGTCCATGTTCCAGGAATAGCATGGAAAATTTTATATTCTTCTGAAAGTTTCAGTTGTGTACTTACAAACCATCTCAAGTGTGTTCACATCTATATTTCCTCCCACCACTCCTCCTTTGGAGTCCAGCTTGGAGCGCCCCAATCCCACAGCCATACTGATTTCCCGATCTCTGTTACTGCCCACCGATAGACGCCCATGACTCTTCAAACCACTTGTTGTCCAGCTACAAACATACAGAGTTGAATTTGATTTTATGCATTGTGAATCAATCTCTGTGTGTGTGTGTGTGTGTGTGTGTGTGTGTGTGTGTGTGTGTGTGTGTGTGTGTGGTTTTCTTTCCATAAGAATCGCTTACACAAAGACTGCTTTATCAGACGCCATCAATGGATTTAAAAAATTCTGGCTGTTGATATGCTGAATCTTTGCAAGTATGTATTTCTTTAGCATTTTTAGGGAAAAATCCAACAATATCATCCAAAAATAAATTGTAATAGTAAAATAACAAAGCTACGCCTTTCAGTTTTCTGTCATACAGTGTCTTTCATGTGTAAGACTTTGTGGTTTATCTGTACAATTGTGTTTTTAATTTTTAAATGCTTATTAAGTTAAAAAGAGCGAGAGAAAACACCTGTTTATGGAACGCTCTTTCTGGGTATTCCACAATTATAAACAAATAAAAATGTACAATATTCTGTACATTTACTTAATAAATAAATAAACTCTTTTTTGAGCTTGGAAATTGTTTTAATTGTAAAAAGTATAAAACAATAAAAAACCCTACAGCCAATTCTTTTCCCACAATAGTGGTTTAATCCTTGTTGTGTTTATATTTATTTTTAACTTGTGTATACAGGGATCCCTCACTTTCCGTGGTTAATGGGAACGGAGACCCCCGCGACCGCCAATTTCCGCAAAGTAGGATCGACCCCCCCCTGACTGACGTATACGTACATGTATACATGTATATAATAACAATAAATAAATATCAAACACTATAAATGCTTATAACAACAATTAAACATTCAAAAATAATGCACAAGATGTAAATAAAATATAAATACACACATATACAGACGTGCGCACACACTCAGATGCGCACCTCACATAAAAATGTAAGAAGTTTTGTTGTTTGGGGGGGTGTTTGTATGTTTTTTTTTTTTTTTTTTTAATAATTGGCCTTGTTTTGCTACATTTTCTTGAACTTTTCCCCTACTCTTCCCGAGTTTCCTTATTTTTTTTAAATTTTTCGATGAATATTTTCGAAAACCCGCAATGCACTGGTCGCAGAAATTGAAGCACAAAGTAGCAAGGGATCACTGTATATGTATTTTGATGCATAACTCTTGGGGTACAGTTTCTTGCAAAAGTATCCCAACCGTGGCATTTTTTCTTTTTTTCTGACTAAAGTGGCATAGACAGGAAGCCAAGAGTGATGAGCGATTTGCTCCACATGGCTTTGCAACACAAGCGAATCACGCTCCTGGCCATCTCTGGTTGCCTAGGTAACCCAATGACATGTTTCCCACTTCTAGATACTTCTGAACAGCTAGTTCCCTGCACGAAGTATCAATCCATCTAGCGAGGTCACTAATAAATAGCTCATATTATTTATCTTATAAATAACTTATTATTATCGGGTCACAAGTTTAGAACAAAGACAGTAGGAATCATAACCAAGAAAAGTTAAACAAATTAATATACAATCATTATCCGAGTTACAACGTATCTGAGTTATGACCACCTGTACTTACGACCACGTCCAGGAGATGCCTATTATTAAAATTAGCATATGATGTTCAGGTAGTGTAAACGAGCTATTAGCCTAATCATCTCAATCAACCAATTAACTCTAAACACCTGCAAAAGATTCCTGAGGCTTTTAAAAACTCCCAGCCTGGTTCATTACTCAAAACCGCAATCATGGGGAAGACTGCCGACCTGACTGCTGTCCAGAAATCCATCATTGACACCCTCAAGCAAGAGGGTAAGACACAGAAAGAAATCTCTGAGCGAATAGGCTGTTCCCAGAGTGCTGGATCAAGGCACCTCAGTGGGACGTCTGTGGGAAGGAAAAAGTGTGGCAGCAAACGCTGCACAACCAGAAGAGGTGACCGGACCCTGAGGAAGATCGTGGAGAAGGGCCGATTCCAGACCTCGGGGGACCTGTGGAAGCAGTGGACTGGGCTACAGGTGCCGCATTCCCCAGGTCAAGCCACTTTTGGACCAGAAAACAGCGGCAGAAGCGGCTGACCTGGGCTACAGAGAAGCAGCACTGGACTGTTGCTCAGTGGTCCAAAGTACTTTTTTCGGATGAAAGCAAATTTTGCATGTCATTCGGAAATCAAGGTGCCAGAGTCTGGAGGAAGACTGGGGAGAGACCAGGCTGGGAGTTTTTAAAAGCCTCAGGAATCTTTTGCAGGTGTTTAGAGTTAATTGGTTGATTCAGATGATTAGGTTAATAGCTCGTTTAGACTACCTGAACATGATATGCTAATTTCTTGAGATAGGAATTTTGGGTTTTCATGAGCTGTATGCCAAAATCATCAGAATTAAAACAATAAAAGACCTGAAATATTTCAGTTGGTGTGCAATGAATCTAAAATATATGAAAGTTTAATTTTTATCAGTACATTACAGAAAATAATGAACTTTATCACAATATGCTAATTTTTTGTGAAAGACTATATATATATATATATATATATATATATATATATATATAAAATCACTGCATAATGGTGCCCTTCTGCAGCATAACTTTTTCCTTCCTGGATCATATCAAGCAGTTCTACTTTTTCATGCATCGTCAATACCTTTTTCAGGTGCTTACACTCCTGACGAGAAGCCAGAGAGGATGCACGACGTTTCGGTGGCATCATAGAGCTTAATTGGTCATTTCTGGCACACACGAAAAACATGCACATTGACATCTTGTGTGCGAATGAGAAAAAAGTGGTGTATACATCATCTGAATCAATCAGCAGGGAGGGAGAAACAAAAGCTCTGTCACTGGCTAAATTCATGTGCCAGTTACTTCCGGGTTTGTCGGCAATCTGCAAGTATGCAGGGGCATGAGCACAAAACCAGGAATGGTTAAGGGCCTACTGTACACCGTTACCATGGTCCCCAAGAGGAAGTCTGATTCAACAAACGGCAATTCTACCAAGAAAGCATTGAAGGCACTGTTGTTGGAGACGAAGATGAAAGTGATGAAGTGGTATGAAGAAGGAAAAAAGTAAATTCCATCGCTCGAGGTCTCCATCTCTCCCACTCCACAGTGTCGACAATTTTGAAGGACAAGGACCACATTAAGGAAGCAGTGAAAGCAGCAGCCCCAATTAAGTCAACTATCATCACAAAACGGTCTGAAGGACCGATTGCAGAGATGGAAAAGTTGCTATACAAGTGGTTGGAAGATAATAGGCAAAGAAATGTGAAAGTGATGTTACGAGCAGTGCAAGGTAAGGCTACAAGTTTATTTTGCATGTTGAAAGAACGTGCAGGTGAAGAATACACTTAGAGAGTGCTGGGTGCTTTTGGTTTCGTTGTGTTAAATATCCGACTTACAACTGGTTGGTCAGAAACGATCTAGGTCGTAACTCTGATAGTGATTGTATGTACATACGGGAAACGCCAACCTTTCCAGAAACCCAATTATATTAAATTAAATAAATATTATGCTTGTAAAATTCTATGTTCACAAAACATTTAGGCTTGTTCATGCAGCTGGAATCATTAAACTCGTGTTCATTGTTTCCCTGTGGAAAATGATTTAGAAAAAATAGTGTTTGGCAGCATCTGTCAGTCAATGGTATCCTTAAGCTCTGATTGTTATTCTGATCAGAATCATGACAAATGAATCAGTTCAGTTGAAACCACCCATTTCATATCAACTGGGAAAACCTTCTCAATTAGTTTGCAGGCGACGGTTGACTTTGCATAGTTACTTGTCACTCATCACTTCTAATAGGGATGCTTTACAACCTACAGTCTAAATAGATTTTTTTAATGGACCGAAACAAAATAATTCAAATTTGTGAAGTGAAATGAAAAAAAAAAAAAAAAAAGTAAACCGAATGCAGCATGTGCATATCACCTTCACCTTGAATCACCTAAATAAGATCTGGTCCTAATAATTACATTCAAAAGTCACACGATTAGTTAAATAAGGTCCATCTCTGGGCTATCTAACCACCACATGATCTCATTTATTCATCTGAATGGCCCCAAAGTCTGTCACACCACGAATCAAGAGGCATCACCCGAGTGGCACATCAACAAGGTGCGTGACTATCGACCTGGAAATCACCAATTCAAATCCAGGTTATTGCTGCAGCCATCGGAGACCAATCCCTTGAAAGTCCAATGAAGCACCATTCAATCCTTCATCACAAAATGGAAAAAATAAGGCATCAAAACAAGCCTGCCTGGAGAAAGCTGTCCACTGAAACTTAGAGTGGGCAATGAGAACATTAATCAGAGCCTCAATAGAGACGAAATGATGACAGAAGGAGCTAGAAACCTCCACCGAGGACACTGGTGTAGCTAGGACCACTTTAAGCCATACACTTGATGGTTACGTTTTTATAAAAACATGGCCAGAAAAGAAAAGGCCATTGCTTGGAGAAAAAAGTAAGAAAGCATGTAAAGCCTTTAACAGATGTCAAGTGGGAACCTCCCCAAACAAATGTAAGGTTCTCTAGTCAGATGAGGCTGAAATTGAACTAAGCTAATTCATTCTCTTCAACCCAAGATTAGTACACCCACAATGAAGCATGGTGGTGACGGTGTTATGTTTATCAGCAGAAACTGGTCATCATTGAGGGAATGATGGATGGTGCTAAATACAGTGGGAACTTGATTTACGAGTGTCCCTAATAACAAATTCTCCATGATACAAGCTTTGAGCCAACCAAAAATCTGCCCCATCCAACAAGCAAATTTTCTACTTGCAAGCTCTGCTGGGGAAATGGCTTTTCCGGGTTGATTAGCCTTGTATTCTTCCGCGTGTATTCCTCTGTGCTCCGAGAATGCCTTGTGCAGTGCTTTTCAATTATTTTGTTATGCCCCCTATCGGAAGAACCCCCCCCCCCCCCCCCCACGACTATAAATAGTGTTTACTGCACTTCATATCGTTTGCTCAGTGCTTTTTCCCTACACCATAGAACACACAGTGCGAGCACACTGCTATCTAGTGTAGAGGACGCGCAATCACACTTTAAGCTGGTCCACCAGTATGTTAAAAACAAGCATATTAGTAGCTGTGAATTATTTTCTGTGGTTTGGATTTTGTGACTTCTTTAGTCTTATTTTTTATTGTGCATATCCCAGTGTTTCTAAGATGGGTCGTAAGAAGGGGGATGATGTATTCAAGAGGAGAAAATCGATTTCTCTTGAAACAAAGCTTGAAGCCATAGCTAAACATGAAAAAGGAGTCTGCGTGGCCAATCTGTGTAAGGAGTTTGGGAAGAATGCATCGACCGTCTGTACAATTTTCAAACAGAAGGTAATGTTGAAGAGTGTTAAACTAGCAAAGCAGGTTAGTATTTTATCTGAGGAAAGATCAGGACTCAGTGATGAGATGGAGATGCTTCTCCTCTTGTGGATGATCAAGTCGAAAGAGATCAAGGGCGATGGGAGTGGAGCCAAGCAGAAGACAAGTGATCAAAATTAGTGAAGTGAAATAAAACAGCTAAAAATCCAAAAAATGTAAAAATAAATAAATATTATAAGTTAGTGTTTAGCGCTATTAAGTTCATATGCACTTACTGTATTGTTTATTGACTTATTATTTATTGTTAATTCCAGTAAAGTGGTACCTCACCTTACGAAATTAATCCGTTCCAGAGCCTTTTTCATAACCTGGATTTTTCGTCAGTGGAACTGCATTTTACATGTAAAACGCGTGATTCGTTCCAAGGCCCAAAATACTACCCTTTAAAAATTATAACAGCATACCTTTTAAGGTACTTACTTCGTGTTGACCATGTCTTCTTAGCAGAGTTATAATCTTACAAATGTTTATGCAAGGTTAAAAGCCTGAGCCGAAAAATAAAGTTGCAATGAACACACTCGAAAAACTCATGAAACAAGCTGCTGCTCAAGAGAGCTGTGTTATCCCTCCTAGCCAATGGGAGGCCAGCGGGGTGGGATGTTGGGAGATAGCCAATGGGAGGGAGCTGCATCATCCCTCCTAGAGAAAGGGAGGCAGCCAATGGAAGAGCAACTCGTGCATTGTTTGAATGGCGCGTTTGGCACGTTTCATTAAGGAGAACTTGCTTTGTATACAGAGACAAAAAATTTAGGAAAATGTTTTTCGTAAACTGAATTTTTCGTTTTATGGGATTATTGTAAGGAGAGGTACCATTGTATTATTAATGTTACTGTACAAGTGTTATTATTGTCAAATGTTTATTGTTACATGTTTACCTTAAATATATTACGTCAAAAATACATGTTTGTTATATGAGTTTGAAAGGCCCCCAGTGCAGCTAACTGGGTTATCAAAGGCGGGCCATGTCTCTCACTGTCTATGGTGTGAGGCATGTAAAAAGAACCACTGCTGAGTTTCGTAAAAGTAGGCTGCAAAGCCGTCAGCGTGTTTCTATCCCTTGTTAAAAAAGTTGTGACAGGAAGTGCATCCGACGTAAAAACCTATGCCAAATCAAATGATTCTCTGTGGTGACTCTCGAGAACGGGAAAAAGCTGAAAAGAAAAGAAGATACGAGTTTGACAGGGGCTGGAACAAATTAATTGGTTGTCTATTTTGTTCGATGGGAATTTTTATTTCATCTAACAAACCTTTCCACTTACTAATCCTTTCCGAGGGCGAGCTTGTAAGTCAAGGTACCACTGTATAGGGAAATTCTTGAGGGAAAACCTGTTTCAGCTTCCAGCAGGATAATGACCCTGTGCATGCTGCTGGACCAACACTTAATTAGTGTAAGGGGAATGTTTAAATGTGTTGGAATGGTCTACTTATTACCAAACCAATTCAGAATCAATTGAGATTCAATTGAGAATGACCATCCAACATGAAGGGACTAAAGCACTTTGATTTTAAAAAATGGACAAAAATCACAGTGAAGTTATACACGCTCTTTTGGGTTTCTTTTCTTTTTTGAACTATTTCTTACTTACTTCCCAATAACAGATATTTTGCATCTTTAAAGTACTTCACACCTTTGTATAAATCAAATTATAAAAATCCCCCTAATATCCATTTGACTTTCAGGTTGTAGAGCAACAAAATTAAAAAAAAAAAAGAAGCCAAGTGGTGAATACTTTTGCAAGTCATAATGGTGTGTGCTTTATGTGTGTGTGTGTGTGTGTGTGTGTGTGGGGTTTCCTCATACGTGTTATTGCCCATAACGTTGCTCATGTTCATTTGAACATTAAGCTGTTTGAGATTGATGGCAAACACCACCAGTGTCTCCCATGGAGATCCTTGTTGTCCTGTCGTCTTGTTGTTACGGATGGATGGAGTAGATGTTTTGGTAACAGAGTCTGCCGAGAAACACAACACCATTAACCAAATAACACCCAAATGTGCATTTCACAATAAAAGGAACATACATGTTCTTTCTGCTGTACCTCTGCGAGGTGCAGAGGAGTCAGACACACTGCGAGAACGTCCTGTTGCAGGGGATTTAAGGTGGGTGTGGCTAGATGGGGTAGAATCATTAAATACACAGGAGGTGGGGTGTTGGGCTGACTGGCTGTCCCATGTCCTCCAGTAGGCCTTCCGGCTGGACTCAGGAGACAGGTGCTGGGCCACACTCTCTGCCGAGTCTGGGGTGGCTGGGCCTGATGCTAAAAAGCATGATGCATAAAAATTGCACAAGTGTGTTTACACAAGAAAAATAAAGCCAAGACTGACTGAGTAGCATTTGCCATATAAACAAACACGCAAGAGACTGAGACATGCATCATGTCTGACCTGGTAGATTAATGGTTTGATCTCCTAGGAACAGTCGTCTAGCGATGCTGCGGCGGTACCAGGCTTTTGGGAAGGCCAAGATCTCACTAAGGCGTCTCATGTCATACTTAAAGGAAGCCGAGCCAATATCACACACAGCTAAAGAAGAACATACACAGATCCCTTTCTTAGAACTCAGAGCACGACTGCCATGATGATCAATTACCTTAACATATGCTTTTCATTCTTACTGAACTACACTGAACAACTAGAGTTTAGAGTAAAAGCACCTGAGATGTTAATGAGGGTGGTGTCCATTTTGCCTGCCTTGCTGGCAATGGACGTGTCAAAAAAGGCAGGATATCCTGTCCGCCTCATCCTAGACAGGCTGACTTTAACAAACTCCAGGTTAATGGAGAGTGAATCCTTCCTTCCTGTCACCGAAGTACTTTCCTCTTCTACAGCTCCTGCACAGTACACAGTTCTAATAAGTTCTCACGATGGCAAAATGAGTCAACCGTAACAGCTTTATGATGTATGTATGTTCGTCACTTACCCAGTGGGCCTGGGCCAGGTGGCAGTCCAGTCACAGCAGATTTCTGTTTTCCAGCTCCATACGGATGAAAAACATAAAGGGAGAAATCCGACATGCATGCTGTGAAGCTCAGTCCAGAGGAGTTAGTGGCAGGTCCTGATAGATCAGATTGGCTACTGCTATGTCGACTCCGTCCCAGAGGGCATCCCAAACCCAAGGAAGGACCTTATAAACAGCACCATTGGCCATGATTGCAATTTACCACACAAACAGCTACATAAAATAATACCATCACAGAGCAGCCAGATACTCTACCTTTGCTGCCAGGCATTCTGAAGTTATTGTGCACAGAGGGAGGCGTAGAACAGGGCGTGTGCTGAGTGTCAGCGGAGTGGGTGGAGCTGGGAAGTTCCAGCTCACCCCGATTGGAAGAGAAAACAAGGTCCAGAGAGGGTAACTTCAGCATACACTCCACTCGGGACATGGGCAGACAGCTAAACCGGATCTGAGAAGGCTAAATGACAATATACATATTTAACCAGCACCAGCCAGCACAACTTGACACCTGTATGAAAAAAATTGCACTGCCCTGCTAAAAAAAAAAAAAAAAATTGCAACTGAGATTTAAATGAGCAAATAGGCAAGAACCTTTAACTGGATAATTACTTTATAATTTTAAAAAAGGCTTCCGTTTCTTAGAAAACAAAGATCGACCCGAGAGCAAAGAGAAACGGTCATGTAATCTGAAGAGTCCAAATGTAACCTATTCTAGAGCAATGGGCACGTCAGCAAAAGAAGGGAAGTGCATGATGCAAACGTTATTCATCACACATAGTGGGCAATGTACAAGTGTCTGGTGGCAGGGTTCTGATCTGGGATTACTTCAATTGGTCACACTGATGCTCAGCAACATTATCTGGCCATAAAATAAAGTCAGCTGACAACCTGAATGACCAGGTTCTTCCATCAGTGAAGTTTTTAAAATTAAATATAGATAAATAATTGAAGCTCATATAGTGAAAGAGTGGTTCAGTAAATGTTTTTGAAAGAAAGTTTTTGGGATATGGTGGAAAAAACTTGTGATGGTGCAGTGCTTCACGCCGTCCATCCTCAACACACGATTCCAGTCAAAAATGAATACAACTATGGACAGACAAATTAAATTATTGCACTGCACAATTTTGTCAAAACAACTCCACATTGAATCCATGTTGTAATTAAAGCTAAAAGCTGTCCATCAAGTCATCAGTGTGTGAAACATACCTTTTTTTTTTTTTTCAGGGCAGTGTATTATGCAGTTTTCAAAAAAAAGATACATACTTGGTAAGAATAATACTATTCTTGATGTACAGTAGGCCCTTGACCATTCGCAGTTCGGCGCTCATGGCCCCGCATACTCGTGGATTGGTGACAAACCTGGATTCAAATTTAGCCAATGGCTGAGAGCTTTTGTTTCTCCCTCCTGCTTAATGGGTGCAGATGATGTGGACACTTCTTTTTTTTTTTTCTCCTTCCCGCACGTGTCATCAACGTGATTGCTTGCATTGTGAATTCACTTTTTTTTCGTGTGTTTTTAATAATAATTTAAGCCCTATGATGTCACTCAAACGCCCTGCATCTTCTCTAGCTTCTGGTAAGGAGCCACGTGCTTTATTTATTCATAAATATTATCACAGTACAAAATCAAAAAGTTTTTACTTAATCATTACAACATTTCACCGCATTATTACTGTATTAATGAGTAAAACTGGCTGTAGAATGTGTTGAACAAGCATATTTTAGCACATGTAATATCATACATAGGGTTTCAAAACCGCATCAATAACTTGTGGATTTTCATGATCCGCAGGAAGGGCCTGAACCGAACCATTGCAAAAAACAGGGGCCTAGTGTACCAGTATTTTCTGTTGCTTCCTAGAAGAGCACCTGGTTATACCTGTTTATATTTACCTGTACTCGGACATAAACAACCACATCCACAGGGAATGAGGAGTAAGGAGAGGTAGAGGATGCCACCAAAGAAACCTGAGACTCCTCTAATGGATCCACAGAATCAAAATGGCCAACGTCCTCTTCTGGTGCACTCATTGCTACACACAGAAAATATACATATTCATAAATGAGTGTTGCTTTCACATTACTCAAATATATACTATACATATTTCTGAAATTAAGTAATGGACAAACTTGTATAGTTCCTGTCCACTGGGGTAATGGGGATGGTCTCCAATGCTTTTTCAAGGAAGTCCAACAAGCAGGGGCTAATAACCATTTCCTCTGGTAGAGTCTGCAGGGCCACCCAGGCATATAATTTCGCAGTCTTTAAACCACTACTGGCCTTGCCTTTAGCTATATACAGAAAAAAAAAAAAGAAAAAAAAAATATATATATATATATATATATATATATATATATATATATATATACACACACATTAAGGACTTTTAGATTTAGAATGAGAAAAGAATTCATTAAAAAAAAAGCCACATGGTTACTGAACAGCATGCACACAGACATACACTCTGTTTAGTAGATTTATGCATTTTCACTGAAGATCCAGTTATGATAAATAAAAGCAGGAGCCAAAGTTTCAAAACATGCATATGCACTCTGAGCGTGCGGACCACAGAACGACCGCCACAATTAATGATACTGAAGTATGTCAGCAAGTGTGGAGCTTGAGAACACTGACAATGTTCCTGAGCTGAAAGACACAGACTGGCTATGATTTTGCTTTTACTGTGGACAGACTGACCCACATGAACGAGCTGAATGTGAAGCTACAACGGAAAAACAGTTTGTGCATGAAATGCAAGGAAACATCAGAGCCTTCAAAACCAGGCTAGTTTTATTTTCAAATCAAATCTCAGATAAGTCATTCGCTCATTTACCCCACACTGGCCAGGTTAGAAGAGACCCCACAACATGTGAACAAATCCAGGAAATCACTGGATGACCTGCATGAAGAATTCTGCTGTAGGTTTTGTGATTTTGGAGAAACTGACAGAGCACTTCGGCTGGTGTCAGGTCCCTTCTCACAAGACCCTGAAACGGTACCACAGGAGTTGCGGTTGGATCTGACTGGTCTCCAATGTGACATGATGTTAAAGGAGAAGTTCAATTCCCTTAAATTGGATAAGTTTTATGCTTCATTAAGTGCAGCCAAACTTCCAGAAATCCAGAAGATGGCAAAGGGGATGCCGGTGTTGTCTGGTTCTACATGTGTGTGTGTGTGAACAGACTTTTAGTGTGATGAACACCAACAAAGCGCCACACAGATCCCAACTGAGTGATGAACACCTCGAATCTGTTCTGAGAATCACAACAGAATCATCACTTCGATGCTCTGGCAAAAATGGGTGCTCAACAACACCAACAACACTGTTCCCACTAAAAGGTATGTTAATACTTTTTTCTGTTTATGTTTGACATGTACTGTTAAAAATGCATTTTTTTTTTTTTTTTTTTTAAATCACATGTTGTGCTGACCCAGCCCGTCTGTTAAATTTTAAAAGTCAGAGTGGCCCCCAAGCCATAAAGTTTGCCCACCACAACAATTTACCAAAGAGCACATTGACTGGAATCGAGAGAAACGGAGCAATGTTTTGTGGACTGATGAAAGTAAGATTGTTCTTTTGGGTCGAGTGACCGGTGATCAGACGAGCCCCAAACACTGACTCCAAGCCACTGTGAAGACTGTGAAGCCTGGTGGCGTAGGCATCACGATATGGGGATGTTTCTTATACTACGTTGTCAGGTCCTATTTATCACATCCCAAGGATCATGGCTCAGTTTGAACCCATCAGAACACTTGAAGAGGTCGTGCTGCCTTATGCTGAAGAGGAAATGCACTTGAAATGGCTTCCAACAAGACAACGACCCCAAACACACCATTAAAGGCAAAACATCTCGGTTCCAGACCAACAAGATTGATGTCATATAGTGGCAGCACAATCCCGGACCTGCATCCAGTAGAAAACTTGTGGGGTGACATCAAAAATGCAGCTTCTGAGGCAAAACCAAGAAATACAGAAGAACTGTGTAATGTAGTCCGATCGTCCTGGGCTGGAAAACCCGCTCACAGGTAACAGAAGCGGGTCAACGCCACAACGCAGATGTGCAGCAGGTCTCAGAAACAGTGTTTATACAAATAAATATTAGTTCAGAGATTCAAAGCAAAGCAAAAATCTGAAACCCATTTTCAGTTTATACACTGAATGAGTTTGTCAAGAAGAAATCAGACACTGATATTTTTCTCAACAGTCTAAAATTCACTTTTTCTTCAGTTTCTTTAAAAGAATAACAAAAAGCTGATATTTTTCTTCATGTTTTGATTTGGAATAGAATGCATAGTAATCACAATGCATTCGTGGGGCAGTGGTGGTCTAGTGGATAGGGCACAGGATCGCTGGTCCGAGGGTTGGGAGATTGAGTCCCCACAGGGTTTTTCACCCCCCCAGTGCAGCTAACTGGGTTATCAAAGGCGGGCCACGTCTCTCACTGTCTATGGTGAGAGGTTCATGTAAAAGAACCATTGCTGACTTTCGTAAAGAGTAGGCTGCAAAACCGTGAGCGTGTTTCTGTCCCTTGCTAAAAGGGTTGTGACAGGAAGGGTATCCAATGTAAAAAATAACCCATGCCAAATCAAATGTGCGAATCAGATGATTCGCTGTGGCGACTCTCAAGAACAGGAAAAAGCCGAAAAGAAAAGAAGAGAGGAGTGATCCCAATGCATGTGTGTGTATAGAAATAAAAGCTATTACCAGGATTTTGAGTTTGACTCATTTGAACACAACTGTATATATACACAGGGATCCCTCCCTTTCCGCGGTTAATTGGGACCGAGATCCCCACGCAACCACCGAATTCCGTGAAGTAGGATCACCCCCTTATGTACGTACATGTATGTGTATGTAACATCAATAAATACATATTCAATGCTATAAATGCTTGTCATAACAATGAAACAAAATACTAATGCATAAGATGCAAATAAAATACAAATACACACACATACAAACGCGCGCACACACGCACGCAGGTGCGCGTACACACACTCAGATGAGCACCTCACAACAATGTAACTAGTTTTGATGGTAGGTTTTGGGTTGTTTTGCATAATTGGTCTTGTTTTTGTGGCATTTTCCTTAACTTTTCCCCCTACTCTTCCTTAATTTCCTGATTTTTTAATTCGATAAATATTTTTAGGAAAAAAAACGTGATGCACTGCAGCCGCAGGAATTGAAGCGCGAGGCAGCGATGGATCCCTGTATGAGAGAGATTTCCTTTCAGCTTTTTCCCTTTATCAGGGGACGCCACAGTGAATGATTCGCATGTTTGATTTGGAATAGGTTTTTAGGTTGGATGCCCTGTCACAAAGGGACGAAAACACGCCGACGGCTTTGCAGCTCCTCTTTACGAAAGTCAGCAATGGTTCTTTTACATGAACCTCTCACCATAGACAGTGACAGACATGGCCAGCCTTTGATAACCCAGTTAGCTACACTAGGGGAGGGATCCCTGTATGTATATTATTTTATTTATATATATATATATATATATATATATATATATATATATATATACACACACACACACACACACACACACAGATCCCTCACTTTCCGTGGTTAATGGGGACTGAGACCCCCATGACCACCGATTTTCACGAAGGATGATCACCCCCTGACTGACGTATACGTACTTGTATATGTGTATATAATATCAATAAACATGTTCAACACTATAAATGCTTACAATAACAATGAAACATTCAAAAATAATGCATAAGATGTAAATAAAATATAAATACACACACCTACAGACGCGTGCACATACTCAGATGCGCACCTCACAAAAATGTAAGTAGTTTTGTTGGGGGGAGGGGGGTTTGGGTCGTTTTTGTTTGTTTTTTGTTTTTTTGCATAATTAGGCTTGTTTTGTGGCATTTTTCTTAACTTTTCCCCCATTTTTCCTTAATTTTTTTATTTTTCGATTAATATTTTTGAAAAACCCACGATGCACTCAAGCCGCAGAAACCGAAGCCCGAAGTAGCAAGGGATCACTGTATATATGGCAAAGCGAGCAATGCCCCCCTTAGCCCGTGTGTCACATTATAAAAGCTATGCCCAGTCACAGTATGGACACCAGAAATGGTAATGATTCATGATGGTCTTTGGGTTAATGTGCAGCACGCAAATTCATATGGCAGCTGTGGTATTAAATATGCAACTTGTAATGGAAATCGTGTGTTGTTCGCCCCATCATCCACCCCAATAATGGTGATGGTGTTTTTGAATTAGTCCACAGACTGTAACTGTGGATAGGTGGATGGACAGACAAAATTGTACACTTTTTTTTTTATTATTCAGACTAAATATAACTTCGGTCTAAAGCTGTCTTACTGCATTACAAAAATAGAATGCATGAGCACACTGACATTTGTAAAAGCCATACTTTTCCTGTGACATACTAACATGACACACAAACAGTGGTTAAATAAAAAGAGAAGCCACAGATATCTACCAAAGAAAAAAAATTCTAAAAGAAACAGAACCATAAATTGATCAGCACTGAAATAATGCAGAGAGGAAGCCAAATAGTACGAGGCTTGCCATGCTAAATGCAAACAGCTTAAACTAGGGAACATGCACATGGCCTGCCTGGTGCACACACGGACAGGAATGAAAGAAAAAGTGTGTGTACCTGAGGGAAGAGGAGGGGGAGGATGGGGAGGAGGGGACAGGAGAGAATTAGTCTTGCCAAAGGTTGTGGCCACAGGGCCAGGCAGGTCTCTCATACCATACAGCTTGGACTCTTTGGAGAAGTTTCGGGGTAAGGACGAGCCTCGTGAAGTGTTGGGTGAATCACTCCTTAGGGTCTTGGAGTTGTAATGTAGCTGTGAAGACATGGTTCACCTCAAATGAACTACAAATGTTTAAGATAAATTCGGGTATACTGTACTTGGTTAAACAGTGTATATACTTGTTAAGTGACGGTATTAGAATATAAGTATTAATCATATGCATGTGTGTGGCAGGGCGTAGCTGCGGACCTTTACGTCTACTCCAGGAATGTAGAAGATGGTGGTCTCAATGTCACTGTTCTTGCCTTGGAGCGAAGAAGGAACTCTCTTAGCACTCAGCATGCTGGAGCTGGAGGTGAAGCTCGGCTGCAGTTTCCGTCTCTTTGGAGGAGATTCCTGATCGAGACTACGTGAGCTTCGATCACAACTTCTATAAAACATAACGCGGAGTGGTTTAAAAGCAGAGCTCGAGTCAATGTAGCCTTTACTCTACATTCCGCGAGTTCTCCTGACCTCCGCATTGCAACCTCCTCATGCTCCATCTGCTGAGTGCTGGGGTGTAATACACACTTGCCACTGTCAATCTCCACACGTATGTCAAGTTCAAAGTCAATATTCCGCTCAGTGGGCGGAGTCACTGCACCACGCGGAGAAGGTGTGGGCGGCCACCGCTCGCTAAACAGTGCTGCAAATGCTGATGACCTCTTTTGTGATGTTCTGAGAAACACAGAAACATGGATGGAGAGTTACGCTCAGGACAACTCGCTTATACTAAAATCGACCAACAAAAGAGTTATGGAATTCATCTTGAAGGCAGCAACGGCTCTACTCTACATACAGTCTTATGTTTTGTTTATTTAAAAATGCATCTGTTGGGTGTGGTGCTCACCCTGGCCGGCGGGGGTAGGTGTGGGGTCTTTCGCGGTCAAACTCATCATCTTTTTCGGAGTCCTCAGACGAAGAGGTGGACAAGTCGTCACGGCGACTGTCATCAGGCTGGAAGGGAATGCTGGGTGAGAAGACTTCAGGTGTGTTGGGCGTACTGAACACTGAGCATGGCGGATAATGATGGGCAGGATCATCAGTGGTGACAGACAACAAGTCCGTCTCTGTCTCCTCCGGGAACTTCAACAACCAGTGAGAGTCAAGAGTCAGGGCATCATGACTCATGTATTTATCCATCTATCTATCTATTTAACAATGTGTTCTGTCTTAATGTTTATCAGGCTTTTCACTGATCACTCCTAGAGTGATCTATATGGCAATGACCACCAAGCCTGTTCTGGGTGGGGGCAACGCCAATCACTCTGCATCAATACTTCTATTCTGGCATGTCTGCCTAAGACTGCTTTATACAGTGGTACCTCACCTTACGATAGTCCCAGCAAACGAAAAATCCAGGTTACGAAAAACATTTTCCAAAATTTTTTTGTCTCTGTATACAAAACAAGTTCTCCTTACGAAACACGCCATTCAAACATTCAAACGTGCCAATCAAACAACGCACAAGCTGCTCTCCCATCGCAATCTTCCAACATCCTGCATCGCTGGCCTCCCATTGGCTAGGAGGGAAGAAGCAGCTCACTCCCATTGGTTATCTCCCAACATCCTGCCCCGCTGGCCTCCCATTGGCTAAGAGGGATGACGCAGCTCCCTCCCATTGGCTATTATGGAGCTGCATCTCCCATAATGCTTTTTGTGTAAAGGACAGAGCTACTGTTGTTTCATGAGTGTGCTCATTGCTTTATTTTTTGACTCAGGCTTTTAATCTTCCATAAACATTTGTAAGATTATAACTCTGCTAAGAAGACATGGTCAACACACGAGCGCGCACGGTGCGAGTGAAAAGAAGAAGCGGGCTCGTGGCATGCGGTTGAGTGATAGCGTAAAGGAATATGGCCAAACCCGTCTACCATTGGTACGATATTGAAGCAGAAGGAGATCTTAAAAGGTATACTTTTATAATTTTTAAATGGTTTAGGGGGTAGTATTGGGGACCTTGGAACGAATCACACGTTTTACATGTAACGTGCGGTTCAATTTATATAAATCCAGGTTAAGAAAAAGGCTCTGGAACGGATTAATTTTGTATGGTGAGGTCCCACTGTATCTTAAACCTGCAGTCTAAAAATCACATGGACAAATATTACTTATTAAACTAATTATAATTAAACTAAATTTAGGAATCCTACATGTCCAGATAAGTGATAATTGTAACTAAATCTGTTCAAGCTTTAATGACCAGGTTAGTATCAGAGAATACTTTCCCCAAATTCATGCACTTTTTGCAACCCACCGGAGGAGACAGGGATGACGCAATGAAGAGACAGACAGATGAAAAGAAAGATATGGTAAAATTAAATAGTACAACAATAGAGCAGATGCAAGATGGATTCAAAAGATGTAGAAGACACAGCAATCATCCAGAAAGAGAAAACAGCAGGACATCAGCACCTGTGTGCATGTCTGCGTGCGCAGTTGAGAGAGTAATTGGAAGACATATTTAATTCTTGTGGAATTCAAGATAGACAGAAGTACACCAGAGACCAGCCCAGATGCGCTGCAGCTCCACTCTTACACTACAGAGAATTCAGATTGGGTTTTGGTAGGCTTGATTTATAAAGCATTTTCCACAACAAGGCAATACCTTAAAGACAGAGTCGGCTGGACTCTGAGGGGGTGGAAGTGGGGTTTGTAGAGTGTCCAGGGCCACATTACTCCTCTTAAACATAAACAAATGCATAAAGAGCTGATACAAAAAAGAAACACTCCATGTGCATGTACCAGAAAGGTTCTGATAATAATGACAAAAACAGGGAAAAAAAAAAAAAATAAATAAACGAACCTCTCCGGACATAACATATGCACTGGGTACAGCTAGAAGATATAAAATTAAAGCTTCACAAAGACTACAGGACTCAGAAACATTCATATGTATGCATGTGTGTGTGTGTGTGTGTGTGTGTGTGTGAACACAAGTAAATCTTTAGTGTGGGAAGGAAACAAACAAAAAAAAACCCCAACAACAACAAAAAAAAACTCCAGTGGAATGGGGCATCACAATTATCCAAAAGTAAGAAAATGAGTAAGAACAATGATCACGGCAAATAAACAAAAAGCACCGAACTATACCAATAGCACTGTTTGTAATTTACAAGCACACGCAGATACACTACCGTGTCGATATTGAAGGTCACCCTTGGCCCTGGAGATGCTGTTTCCAGTTTAATGTCGGGCAAATCATCCATGTCTCCTAGTCGGGAACTAATAAAGAACAGACACACAAGCATTCATTCACAAAAACATGATCACTGAAAACTTTACTGCGACCAATCCTGCCACCTCACTGCTCTCAAAATATATTTATTCTTCCTAGAACAAATTCCACAATATTGAGCTTCGGCAGTCTGGTCCATGCAGACATAAGTACAGCACTCAATTATTCAGATGCACCTTCATGTTCTGACCCACGACGTCGCAATGGGGTTCTATTGGATTCAGACATAGGGGTCCATTTACGAATGTGCATTTTGTGGTGGGAGGGGTGACTAACTGATCCTGAAAATTATTAAAAGGTATAACGATCAGCCACATCGCTAAAAAATGTTCCTCTCCTCCAGTTGCAGCCGCACTCTGGCGGTGTGAGGGCAGAGCCTTCCCTTTACATCAACCTTTAATAAATGAGCTACTTTTTGCACACATTTAATACACAGCATCCAAGCAAACCATCCTATAACACTCAAGCAGCAAGTTACAGTGGTGTTGGTAGTAGAACATGGAACGCAGCTTTCGATCAGAGCACTCTTCAGTTCTGCCTCCGTGTGCTCTGTGCCACTGATCTCGTTGATGGTGGTAGACTGATGACAAGCTGCCATCTTCATCCTTCTGTTAGTGACCCCACGGCTGTGGCCTCTCCGTAGCATGTTTTTTTTGTTGTTGTTTTTTATAAATGGGCTTCCATTTCCTATAAGGTAGAGCTTCTCAATTATTATTATCACGTCCCCACCCTAGGAAGAGGAAAACATTCCCCCCCAATATAAATAGTGTTATTTGTCTAAAAATTGTTATAAGTAATCCTCTGCATACACTGTATCCTTATTAACATAATAAATCCTTCTTATCATTATGGAATACAAAAAAAATGAAGAAATATAGAGCAACTTCCAACAAAGAATAACTTCATTAATGATTTTTTTAGTCTTTAAACAAAAAGATTTTAAAAAATGCATCAGTTTTTTGACCAACAATTTGAAGCATTCGATACTGAACAATAAAATTAAGTAAAATCAATAAATATTAAAAAAAATTCAAATTGATCAGCAATATTAACTCAGGAGCACAATATATAAAACACTTTAACCCACAAAACAAAAATTAATAAAACAATTTGTATTATTATTATTATTATTATTACTGTATTATTATTTTTGTTTCAATGATGAAGTCCAGATTAATGGCACGATAAGCACATTTCGCAGTGCACAACTTTTCGAAGCCGGTTTAAAGCATGACACTGAACTCTCAGCTCCTGCTCAATGCTGAACTGGGACCTGGACTTATTTTCACAGCAGTGACATCATCCAGCATGACCGAGCCGTGTGTGCTGCAGGTAGGACCAGTTCCTCTGCTGTGCTGTGGGGTTTTCTACACTGAGCAGTTTGGTACTCCACCTTATCTGATGCTAACAGAGCTCGCTGGTTTGCTGGAGTAGCGTTCACAAAGCGGGATGGTTGTTGACGATATTCGGCACATTTTCCCTGAAAAACCTCACGCGGCTCATCACGTGATTGGGGTGTGACGCCTATATTTATTTAGGTTCATGCTGTCCGCTGCCAATGTTTTCAGACACAGTAAACACAGAAGTCTTTCCTCGTTTCTCACCGCAGCACAGTGAAGTCGAGTGCTACATTCGCTTCTTCATACCTCCTCGACTTAGCTTTCTGGAGACTTTCGTTTCTCTCACTGTCTCCATCTCTCTCCGCCTCTCTTTCCCTCACTGTTAAAAGTTTCCATGGTGGGTTTAACTTCACTTCTTATTTTACCTCTGGGCACACTAACAGTGAGGAAGCCACTGCCACCTGATGTAGTGGATGTAGAATTACACTTTATCCTAATACGGCAAAAAAAAAAAAAAAAGCATGTTCCCTGGGGTCACCCCCCACCCCCAGGGTGGCACCACCCACTATTCGAGAACCACTGCTATAAGGGTTTGTATCTCCATCTTTAAGTTCCTTTTTTATTTTTCTGGCCTGCAGGCATTCTTCACAATAATGACATAACAAAAGCATGCCAGACTCATTAATATGTAGAAGGTATTCATGAGGTGATGAACACTGACCATTTATGTTGTGTACAGAGCATAAATTCAGGTACAGACACTTGCAGGTACCTGGTAATCTATAAAGTGAAGATTGCTTGCATAACGTTGCAATTATAAAAATGCAGGGCTTTATAAATCAGGATTTTTTTTTTTTTTTTTTTTGCACATGCAAATGTAGGGTTTTTGGGTTTTTTATTACGAGTTCTAAGCGCAACCCCTAGTGGCAGGGAAGGCTGATTACACCATTTTCAACAGCCTAGACTGCTGACTCAAGGCAGCTTTCGTCCATCCACACTGTCCGCTCAGCACATTCATGCTGTTGGTGTCAAACATGCTGTTGGGTCGCTTCGTAGATAAGGCAATGGCCTACTGATCTGAAGATCAGCGGTTCAATCCCCACTATCACTACTGTTGGGCCCTTGAGCAAGGTCCGTAACCCTCAATTGTTCAGTTGTATGAAAATGACAGTTGTACATTGCTCTGGATGAGAGTGTCTGCCAAATTCTGTAAATGTAAAGCCTGACTGGCATCAAATTCATCCATTTTCCTCAGCAGAAATCAAGACTCCATGGACCCGTTTACATTTTTTTGAGTCATCATCAATCCTGACCCAGGGCCACCACACCTATCGGTTGCTGAATTAGTGTTGAGCTGTTGGAGTCGATACACATCCAAGTTAAAAGTGTTGTGAATTCTGGGGTGATTTTCTGCCAAGCTTGAACCAGTCTGGCCATTCATCATGATCAACAAGACATATCTATCTTCAGAAGCACTGCTCAGTGAACACCTTTACTTTACTGCACTATTCTGAGTATCCTCTAAAGTAAAGGTGTCCAATCCTATCCGCAAAGGGCCAGTGTGGGTGCAGGTTTTCATTCCAATCAAAGAGGAGCAACTCCCTCCACATGCTTAAACCTGTCAATCTTTATGTTTAATAAATTCCCAGATGTGGCCCCTGCTTGATCATTTGCAGATTTAATTGCAGACCTGCTCTAGAAACTCGTGTGTGAAATCCAGGAGAGCAGCAGTAATAGAAATACTCAAACACGTCTATTTGGCACCATCAATCATGCCACAGTCAAAGTCCCCAAGATCTCCCCACACCCATCCTGATGCTACATTACCAAAGTATCTAGCCACCTATCACCTCATTTTATGCACTGCAATGCTGCCCTATGATTGGCTGAGTGTATAACTGCATGAAAAAGTGGGCGTATAAATACTCCTCATAAAGTGTTCAGTGAGTGTTTTATATTACCATAAAAGTTCACCAGGTAAAACTAATAATACGTAACATAATGTGTGTGTACCTCTGTCTCTCTATCCTCTTTATGGCTGGTCTGCCTGCAGCTGAGATGCTCTTTGACCTGTTGTAACTGGGCTTGTATCCCAAACCCCATTTATCCTTCAGAGATGCAGCCTGAAACAAAGATTGAAGACGTCTGTTCGCTGAGAGTACGTAAACAGTAACAAGCGATAATCACAGCAAATGAAAAGTTTTTCCCCCTCACCCTCATGCTGGACCTTCGGAGTTTCTTGCGTACGTCACGACGGATATCGTTTACTGCAACCGATTCCAGCTGTTGGTAGCGCTGGATTTCCTGATTTATGGTGCCCTCACTCGCTCCCAGTTTTCTTACAGTGAAAAAGACAAATGTGTTCATTCATCCATCAACATCACTTGCAGTATTGACTCATTGATTGCTGTACAAGTCTTACTTAAGGTCATCAATGACTCTGGCTTGCTCATTAAGTTCTCTAATGTCTACCAGGCGCTTGGTGAATTTCCGTCCTCGGCCATCGACAGTCTGATTACCCATGATAACCTGTCTACGTGGGTCAATGGGCTCCTAAATAAAGAGGTGGGAGATCACTACTAAGTCAATGGCAAAAAAAACAAACAAACAAAATAAAATAAAAATGCTCCCCTTTCTGGTGCATGCATAGAAAGCAAACCCAAAAATCACAGCCCCAGCACAAACGGCAATGTTCCTAGTAAAGCATGCTGGAACATTTGCCACACAATTATATCAACTCGACACTAAAATCAAAACACCAACACACGTCACACACAAAAAAAAAAAAAAAAAAAAACACCACACGTCACTCACACACCCGCACATTGAAGCATACCCTTTTGACCCTCTAGGATTGGTGGGAAAGGGGGGGCCAAAAACCAGCATGGTAACCGATTTGACAGAATGAGAAGGGTCAGACGTCAGACAAGAGTAAGAGGATCCAGAAAAGTCAAACCTGCCCCTACAGCTCCACTGTTTAGACACCTGCAAGAGTGTCCACTCAATTTCACTTGAGAAGAATTGTATTTGAGCTAAAAATGATTCGAAATCATAACAGATCAAAAACCATGTGAAATTATATGCACATGTCCTAAATGGAGTTTTGTACACTTGAAATCACTTTAACCCTCATGATCAGTTCATCTGTTTTTGATTGTTTAGTTTTCAAACAGCCTTCCACCCGAGAGCAACGTAGATGCAGGGGATGAAGATGCAGAGTAAGACAGGTCGAGAGAGAGAGAGAGAGAGACTGAGAAGAAGCCAGCCAGCTGAGAACTCTGTTGTACATACACATCCCCAAGATAGGGGTCTAGGGTGTGTAGTTCTTTGTGCACTGGCAGAAGGAGGCAGTCGAACACTTCTCGATTTGACACGAGTGATTGTGCTTGCAGTGGAAACGTCCGAATACTCAGAGGCTGATGTAGGCGAGAGAGGGGACAATGTAGGGCTAAGACCCAGAATGCTGTTCACCAGTCGCCTCTTGAATGAGAGTCTGGGGCTGGCATCCCCTTCCATACACTGTAAACAATGGGCCACACACACACACACACACACACACACACAGCTAGACCAAAACACACATTCTTACAAACATAAATGCATTCAAACTTTTTTTTTTTTTTTTAAGTGCACACAGAAAACTAATGCACTAGCGCAAAGATTCCAATATCACTGTAACCAGAGAGGGAGAGGGGTGCAAACACTTAGAACCAAGACCTCAAATCGATCGCATACAACACAGACATCCACCAGAGCCAGCGCTGCTCCTTAAGACCTGATGCACTGACCATGTGGACGGTGGGGGACATATCATCACTCTCATCCTCGTCTGACAGGTCAGCGATGTTTTCCGAGTTCAGGTCTGCGATATCTTCTACGTCTTCTTCGCCAGTCAGTGAGGTCAGGGTGTTCCCCAAGGCATTGAGGCGCTTGCCAATATTGGGGTCCATGTGCACGTCTATCCCACACATCTTCCACAGAACATTTAGTGTCCATGTTCCTGCACTGCTGCTCTCTGCACAACGCATAGCTTGCCATCAAAAACATGGTATGCACACAATCCTGACAACATGTAAACCACACACCAACCCACCCACCTACCTGCAGAGGCTTGGCCTGTCGTTCTTGAGCAAACTTCATATGTGCCATCAGGGACAACACCTGAAAACATAGACCTGATTAACATCCGGCCAGTCCATTCCCATAGTCTCTGTTTTGTATTAGCATAATAATGCACCGCTGTTATTAGTACTCACAGGCATTCATGACAAGCTCTCCTCTGACTTCAGGCTTCCAGTCATCCCAAGATGTCTCAAAGCCCTCAGCAAAACGGATGCAGAAGTTCTTAAAATGTCCTTTACTGACCAGAGACTCGGATGAGCAGGCTGTGATCAGAGTGCTTTCTATCGTCAGTACCAATGCTGAGCCAGTGTCAAAATCTAAAGAATGATTGGTCTAGAGGACAGCAGGTTGAAAGACCAAAACATTAATACACCACGTCCACTTATGCTCTTGCATCCTACGTACCTACTTGCATAGTGCACGAGGTAGTGTCTGAAATCAACCACTGCACATCGTACGCTTACAGAAAATGATGTCAATATGTAACGGAAATGACAATTGCACCATATTACCAAATCAGCTTGCTGCTTACCTCTTTTAATCAAATTAATTTAACATTTCCATTAATTGTGTGTCCCCGGAATCTTCTGCCACCATTTTTATAAATGTTGAAAGCCACGCCCCTACCGTACAAGACTGCAACCATTAAGGGTGAACATGTTGCACTGCCAACACCGTTGCTCCTTATTATTAGTTTTTAGTACTAAAAGAATTCAGGTACTAATAGTGTACTATATGTTGACATACATCACCAGCATAAACACACAGACTAGTGTCAAACAGCAAGTAAGCAAACATGCAAATTGCTCTACCTGTGCAGTACTGGTGATGGGCAGGCAGATGCCCAAATCATTGACAGTTAGCTGGAGGAAGAGAGTACTGAAGGCCTGGACACTTGTCTGCTGGATTGCTGGTAATTTGTCAACCACCTCTTTCGTGGCCATGTGAATATCAGAGTTTAACGCCAGCCGTTGCTCCTTCCAGTTATCATACGCTGCCTTATAGTTTAACCAGAACAGTACAGCTGAAACACAAGATAGAAAACGTCAGCTGTGGGGCCGGTCATAGAGAATGGGCTCTGAAGAACACACAAGGAACATTGTATTTCTGGTTACCATGACACCGTGGAAAATAAGTGGGTGTATATACAGGGATCCTTCACTACTTTGAGCTTCAAATCATGCGGCTTCAGTGAATCGCATTTCTTTTTTTAAATATTCATGTAATTAAAAAATAAGGAAAATAAGGAAGAATAAGCGAAAAAGTTACGGAAAATGACACAAAACAAGGACTTTCTTTCTTCCTTTCGGCTTTTTCCCTTTTCTCGGGAGTCGCCACAGCGAAGGACAATTATGCAAAAAAAAATAAATAACCCAAAACAAAACAAACCAACAAAAAACCAAACAAAAACAAAAAAACAACCCAAAACCCCCCATCAAAATTACTGACATTTTTATCCAAGTATGTCCACACATTTCTGTGTGCGCACGCATGTCTGTACGAGTGTGTATTTATATTTTATTGACATTTTATGCGTTATTTTTGAATGCTTAATTGTTATTATAAGCATTTATAGCATTAAATATGTATTTATTGATATTATATATACACATACATCAGTCAGTGGGGGTGTTTATCCTACTTTATGGAATTCGGCGGTCGCGGGCAGAGGGGGTCTCAGTCCCAATTAACCGGAGAAAGTGAGGGATCCCTGTATACAGGTATTTATTTTCTATGTCCCATGCTCAGTAATAACATTCACACTTAATAGAAGGATTCCCACCAATAACACAAAGATGCATTTTTTTTACAATTTTTTTTTTTTTTTTTTACTTTTAGCTCTGAGCTACCAAGTACGTACTACCTAAATATCTGATCCTCTGAGATGTTTCTTGTAGTTGTTAAGGATTGAAAAACAAACAAAAAACCCCGCACGAGCTGTTCTGTGTAAGCTACTTTCACTCACAGACAGCGATTTAAAGATTTACAAACTAAACCCACTGAGGACGATAAACTGTTGTTATCCCCTGCCTGAGTTTAAATATAGCAGCAGATACTGTTCTAGAGCCAAACCGGCAATGTAAAACCAAAGAAAGTGAAAAGCCTGCAAGAATAAATTGTCGTTGTATTGAAGAGATGGATACATACACACAGTCACGTGAAAAAATCAGGACTATTAAATAGTCAACTCTTTATTACGAAGTGTTCACATAATTGTCCCAGCTTGTTTTTATTTATTAAAAAAAAACTTACATTAAAACTTAAATTAAAAAACATAAATGTACATATTTTTACTCATCAAACAAAAGACAAAATGAAAAGCTCAGCGAAGGAAAAAGTTAGGACACCCTACCTCCAAATACAGGGGAGGCCAACCAGTCAGAGACCAAGAGCTACAGTTTTTACTGTGTTACCACAAAGAGTCACATGATGCACACGGGCACACATGAACATCACCCCTCCCATTCTCTCTCTCTCTCTCTCTCTCACACACACACACATACACACACACACACACCTCTGCTCAGCCAGATTTATTGTAAATTCACACACCAACATTCTCATAAAATTCTCACGTCTTAGAAGGTCAGAGTGTAACGGTGACTCAATAGTCGTGTTAATGTCCGATATTCTGTGTTCAACAGTGTGGCTGGACAGGCGAACGTCCGATACCACACTTTTCAGTTTGTCGATTTCAAGAGACAAGATTTCAACATCACCACTGAGGGATTTTATAATGAACTCTCCTTCATTGTATGACTTTCTGGCCCATGTAATGTTCCAAGCCAGCTGATACGATACAAGCGTTACGGTTTCTGAGCACTTCATAAATTTTTGGAAAACCGTATCTGCTTTTCTTCATGACTTTTCAAATTGAACAACTTGTGCTTGTGAAGTTCATTCCCTTTAGGAAGTTCCTGGTTGAAGTTAGCATGCAGTGAGCTGAAGTAGTGCTGAAGATTTGACATTTTGAAATGTGCCAATGTGCCAGACATAAGACCGAATGGTTTCCATTACATTCAACAAAAAAACAAACAAAAAACAAACAAACAACAAAAACTCTCCCATTCTGATAAAAGCGTCCTTTGTTCACTTTCATATTTTCATTTTGCTGTTCAGTTTTTTCTGCCATTTTAAGAGCAAATTTGACATATTGTTTACTGGAATGATCTCACCCGTACTGGAAAGCTTTGCAGTATTTTCATTTCAAGCACATAAGCATTTGATAAAAAGATCATATCAAACTCAAGTGAAGCGAACATGCACTTTAAAAAAAAAAAAAAACACAAAAAAACCCCAAAACTTCGATATAAACATTAAGAGCTGCATCAAAGAGCCACATGAAGCTTGGAAGTCATGGGTTGGCCACACCTGCCCTAAAAACTCGTGTTACCGGTACTCCTTCTTTTCCTTTCGGCTGTTCCCTTCAGGGATTGCCACAGCGAATCATCTGCCTCCATCTCACCCTATCCTCTGCAACTTCTTCTCTTACACTAACTGCCTTCATGTCCTGCTTCACCACATCCATGAATCGTCTCTTTGGGCTTCCTCTAGGCCTTCTGCCTGGTAGTTCCAACCTCAGCATCCTACTACCAATGTACTCACTATCCCTCCTCTGTACATGTCCAAACCATCTCAATCTAGCCTCTCTGACTTTGTCTCCAAAACATCTTACATGTGCTGTCCCTCTGATGTGCTCATTCCTGATCCTATCCATCCTCGTTACTCCCAAAGAGAACCTCAACATTTTCATCTCTCCTACCTCCAGCTCTGCCTCCTGTCTTTTCCCCAGGGCCACTGTTCCTAAACCATACAACATCGCTGGCCGCAACACCGTCTTTTACACTTTCCCTTTAATTCTTGCCGATACCTTCCGATCACACATCACACCGGACACTTTTCTCCAACCATTCCATCCTGCCTGCACACGCTTCTTGACCTCTTTTCCACATTCTCCATTGCTCTGGATTGTTGAGCCCAAGTACTTAAAATCCTCCACCTTCCTCATCTCTGCTCTTTGTAACCTCACCGTTCCTCTTGGGTCCTTGTCGTTCACACACATGCATTCTGTCTTACGGAGGCTAACCTTCATTCCCCTCCTTTCCAGGGCATAACTCCACCTCTCAAGATTTTCCTGCACTTGTTCTCTGCTCTCACTACACATCACGATGTCATCTGCAAACATCATAGTCCATGGGGAATCTCGTCTAACCTCATCTATCAGCATGTCCATTACCATAGCAAACAAGAAGAAACTCAGAGCTGACTCTTGATGCAGTCCTACCTCCACCTTGAACTCTTGTGTCACACCAACAGCACACCTCACCACTGTCTTATATCTCTCATACATGTCCTGCACCACTCTAACATACTTATCTGCCACTCCAGACTACCTCATACAATAACACAGTTCCTCTTTCGGCACGCTCCCTCTGACCTTCTCTGTACTTCTCTATTAACATCCTCAAAGCAAACACTGCATCTGTGGTGCTCTTTCTTGGCATGGAACTGCTGTTCACAAATGCTGACCTCTGCCCTTAGTCTTGCTTCCACTATTCTTTCCCATAACTTCATTGTATGGGTCATCAACTTTATCCCTCTGTAGTTGCCACAACTCTGCATGTCTCCCTTGTTCTTAAAAATGGGCACCATCACACTTCTCCTCCATTCCTCTGGCATCCTCTCACTTTCTAAGACCTTGTTGAATGTTCTTATCAGAAAATCTACTGCTATCTCTCCGAGACACTTCCAGACCTCCACTGGTATGTCATCAGGACCAACTGCCTTTCCATTATTCATCCTCTTCAATGCCCTCCTCACTTCACCCTTGCTAATCTTTGTTACTTCTTGATCCTCAACAGTCACCTCTTCTACTCTTTTTTCTCTCATTTTCCTCATTCATCAGCTCTTTAAAGTACTCTTTCCATCTACCAGCACACTTATGTCATCAGTCAATAGACACAATTCTCATCTCAGCTCGTGCATGGCATCATGGGATCTCGACTATCAAACGTGGCGGAAGTAAACCTTGATGTGGATGAGAACTGCACTATCGATGCATTTAATTTATGGAAAGTTCCCGACCTTCGGGCATATTGTATACGTAGGGGTCTTCCCGGTTGTTCTCGCAAGCGTAAAGATGAACTTGTTGCACTTGCTTTTGCGGCGGCGTTACAAAAACTGCCGATAGTTTTACAGCTGTCACCGAGTGATCTGACAGCTCTTATTAGTCTATTCTACACATTAACATAACAGTAATTTTCAAGATCTAAGACTATGATGTGTAATGATAATGTACATATATAATTTGGCATCGCAGATTTTCATGGTAAATTAACAGGTAAATAAAAAGGTAATATAGTAGTCTATAGGGTCTATGAATTTGAATAAAGAACACTTTAATTATAAACTTACTGCTTTAATCCAACATTTGCATCCCTTTGGATCCTTCAGCTCGGTGGGGAAGGTAAATAGCGCCAACGGCGGCAGACATGTACATGCGTTAGTCCAAAATTTGCAGGCATGTATACTGCAAACTAGCGTTTTCCAACACTCAAGATGATACATGCCGTTCCCACAGTTCACTACAGCACAATGGGCACCTGGCATGTCGATAATTTAAGGCTTAAGGCAGACTTTAAGCAGAAGTTGTTCGGATGTGTTTCCATACAATAGCAAGTGGCTGCAATAAAGTTTGGTAGCAATGACCCTTGAATCAGCTGTTGGGTCACATTCCCCGCACATGCGCAGTCGTAATGCGAATTGTGTCTATACATTTCCCATTCTTTCCTTTATCACTCTAACTTGCTGCATGTCCTTCTCATCTCTAACCTCTTCCTCTGTATACACTCCTGCACTTCCTCATTCCACCAAATCTCCTTATCTACTCTCCTTCCAGATGACACACCAAGTATTCTCCTACCTGTGTCCCTGATCATATTAGCTGTAGTTGTCCAGTCATCTGGAAGCATTTCCTGACCACCCAAAGCCTGTTTCAACTCCTCGTTGAAGACAACTCAACACTCTTCCTTTTTCAGCTTCCGCCACTTTGTCTTCTGCTCTGCCTTTGCCTTCTTCACCTTCCTCACCATCAGCGTCAACCTACACACCACCATCCTATGCTGTTTAGCAACACTCTCACCCACTACTACTTTGCAGTCACTGACTTCCTTCAAATTACATCGCCTACACAAGATGTAGTCTACCTGTGTGCTCCTACCTCCGCTTTTATAAGTCACCCTATGCTCCTGTCTCTTCTGGAAGAAAGTATTCACCACACCCATTACCATACTTTTTGCAAAATCTGCCAACATCTGTCCTTCTGCATTCCTGTCCTGGATACCAAACCTGCCCATCACTTCGTCATCCCCTCTGTTTCCTGCACCGACATGTCCATTTAAGTCTGCTCCAATGACCACTCTTTCACCTCTGGGGGTACTCTGCATCACTTCATCTAACTCACTCCAGAATCTCTCCTTCTCTTCTAGCTCACATCCTGTCTGTGGGGCATAAGCACTAACAACATTGACCATCACACCTTCAATTTCTAACTTGAGACTCATCACTCTGTCTGACACTCTTTTCACTTCTAGAACATTCCTGACAAACTCCTCCTTCAAGATGACTCCTACTCCATTTCTCTTCCCATCCACACCATGAAAAACCAGCTTAAACCCTGCTCCTAAGCTTCTAGCCTTGCTACCTTTCCACCTGGTCTGCTGAACACACAGTATGTCCACCTTCCTCCTCTGCATCATTTCAGCCAGCTCTCTACCTTTTCCTGTCATAGTTCCAACATTCAAAGTCCCTACTCTCCAACATTCAAAGTCCACCTCTCCTTCTTCGACTTCTTCGACGTCTTCCACCAACAGTAGTCTAATTTCCACCAGCACCCTGTTGGTTAACAGCACTGATGGTGGTTGTTGTTAACCCGGGCCTCGACCGATCCAGTATAAAATTTTGTTTTGACTCGCATATTTTATTTGGCATTGGTTTTACGCCGGATGCCCTTCCTGACGCAACCCTCTGCATTTATCCGGGCTTGAGTCACCTTACAGCAGCTCAATGGGATTAAGAGCCAGGTTTTGACTGGGCCATTCCAGGACTCTCCACTTCTTGGCTTATTTTTTTACAGCTGGTTTCACATGTTCTTCATGCACTCTCTGATACACAGTAGAATTCATTGTTGATTCTACGATGGTGAGCTGTCCAGGTCCTGCTGCAGCAAAGCATCCCCAAACCATGACACTTCCACCTCCTTGCTGCACAGTTGGTATGAGGTTCTTTCCCTGGAATGCTGCATTTGGTTTACACCAAATATCTTCTATTCTGGTGTCCAAATTATTCAACTTTAGACCCATCTGCCAAAAGAACATTATTCCAGAAGACATGGTGTTTGTCTCTGTTCTCTTTGTCAAACTTCAGTCTGGCCTTGATGTTCTTTTTAGAGAGCAAAGATTTCCTCCATGCACTCCTCCCATGAAGATCAAACTTGTGTCATCTTTGTCTGACAGTAGAGTCAGACGCTTTCACGTCGACAGCAGTGAGAGCCTGCTGTGGCTCCTGCAATGACATTTTAGAACTTTTTATGACTTCCTTTAGCATCTTGCGGTCTGCTCAGAGTGAACTTGCTTAGATGGCCAGACCTGGGCACGGTGGCAGTTGTTTTGAACGACCTCCACTATGGTGAGAGGTTCATGTAAAAGAACCATTGCTGACTTTTGTAAGGAGTAGCTGCATAGCCGTCAGCGTGTTTCTGTCCCTTGCTAAAGGGCTGCGTCAGGCGACGTAATCCGACGTAAAAAACTATGATGATTCACTGTGGAGACCCCCAGGTCAGGTCAGGTCAGGTACGAGGGCATGCGCCGGGACAGCACTTCGCTGCGTCCACCAGCCGCCTCCACTCATCCGGCCGTTTCCTGGCGATCGACCAGGCCTGTGCACGGCCCATACCCCCCCGGCAGGGCAGGCCTCAGCTGCGACAACCACGTCGCACGCGGTCGTTCCCGCGATCGGCTCCAGCCCCTAGGATCCCGAACGGACAGGATACGGTGTGCTGGGTCCGAAGGTGGGAAACGCGCCAAGTGCCCATAGTAGTGCAGCTGACGGTCACGGATCAAGCAGGTTACTCTTACCATCCCCACATCCCCGAGCACCTTCTGGTTGGTAACAAAGTGCCACCAGCAGTATCCGAAGATGCGGCGAAGGGAAGTCGTAACAAAGGAGTCCAGTCGTCGTCCAAGCTCAACCGTGAGCGTCCATGTCTCACTTGAGTAGAGCAAGACAGGGAGCACAAGGGAACGAAAGACTTGGGCATTCGTCCGCCTGCTCAGATACCTCAACCGCCACACGGTCCTGTCCAGCGAGTTCATCGCCCCATAGGCTACACCAAGTCGACGATTGATCTCGGCCCTGCAATCAGTGGAACGATGGACCATGCTGCCAAGGTAAGTGAAAGACTCCACGATCTCTACTCTTTCACGACCCACAGCGATCGAGTCAACAGCAGCATCCAACAGGTCGGCGAAAGCCTGGATCTTGGTTTTGATCCAGGAGACTCGCAAACCAAGTGGTTCCGCCTCCTCACTCAACAAACAGAGAGTCTCCGTCAGGACATCCACTGTTTCCGCGAAGATCACTGCATCATCGGCAAAGTCCAGATCAGTAATCCGAACCTCACCGAATGACACACAGCAGGCCGTTCCATCCGATACCGCCGCCATGATCCAGTCCATTGCAGTACTGAGGAGAGTGGGGGCCAAAACACACCCCTGCCTCGACCAAAAAGAAGTTAGAGGTGGAGCCCCCACACCTCACAGCACTCTCTGTCCCAGAATACAGCGACGATATCAGCCGGACCAGAACCGACGGGATCCCACGTAGAGAAGTATGCCCCAGAGGGCCTCCCTATCCACTGAGTCGAACGCCTCGCGAAAATCTATATAGGCGGCAAGGAACCCCCTATCAAACTCCCGCAAGCGCTCAGATAGGACGCGGAGCGCCAGGATGCGGTCAACGGTAGACCGCTTCGGTGTAAACCCGGACTGTTCAGGGCGCTGGTGCGCTAGAAGCTGCTGTCGGATCCTGTCCAGTAGAATCCGTGCGAAGACCTTGCCCGGAACTGAGAGGAGAGTAACCCCCCCGGTAACTGTTACATTCTCGGGTATCACCCTTCCCCTTCCAGATCGGGACAATGATGCCCCGTTTCCAGTCAGCTGGGATGACACCAGTGCTCCACACGGAGCACACAAGAATGAACAGCCACCTGAGGACGGCCTCACCTCCCGCCTTAAGCATTTCCACGTGGATACCACAAACTCCCGCAGATTTGCCATCCGCCAAGCGCCACACCGCCCTCCGAGTTTCCTCAAGAGTTGGTGGGTCGCAGCTTGGGGGAGGGTCGGCAACAAGAGTTTCAGCATCCCCAACAGCCAGGCTCCGGGCGGGAGGGTCAGCACAATACAACTCCTCAAAGTACTCGGCCCAACGAGTCCTCACTTCCGATTCTTCAGTAAGGACACTACCATCTGCAGCTTTCACCGTCTGACATCGCGATGTGGATCGAGAGGAACGGAGGCTCCGCAACGCCCTGTAAGCTGGGCGAGAGTCACTCGAATTCACGTGGCCCTCGACCGTGGTGACCCCCGAAAAAGGGAAAAGCCGAAAGGAAAAGATGAAGGGGTCATGGATCAGTTTAAATACATCAGAACACTTTAAGAGGTTGTGCTACGTTATGCTGAAGAGGATATGCCCTTGAAATGGCTTCCAACAAGACAATGACCCCAACACACCAGTAAACGTAAAACATCTCAGTTCCAGACCATCAAGATTAAGGTTATGGAGTGGCTACCTGATCTCAGACTTGCATCCAATAGAATTGTTGAAAAATGCAACAAAAACAAGGCCAATTATGCAAAAAAAAACCTAAACGAACAAAACAACCCAAAACCTCCCATCAAAACTACTTACATTGCTGTGAAGTGCGCATATGAGTGCAGGCACACGCACGTGCATGTCTGTATATGTGGATGTGTGTGTGTGTGTGTGTGTGTGTGTGTGTGTGTGTGTATTTATATTTTATTTATATCTTCTCTATTATTTTTGAATGTTTAATTGTTATTATAAACATTTATAGCATTAAATATGTATTTATTGATATTATATACACATATACATGTATAAATACGTCAGTCGGGGGGGTGGGGGTGGTGGTGGTGATCCTATGGTCACGAATTTCGATGGTTGCGTGGGAATCTCGATCCCAATTAACCATGGAAAGTGAGGGATCCTGGTATTCCATTACTTTCTTACTTACTTACTTACACACACACACACACACACACACACACACACATACACACACACACAGCATGTTGGTTTACCTCTGTCAAACGCCACTGGTTGGGCAAATACTATTGGTCTGTTGAGTGTGATGAGCACGGCTTCTTTGTCTGAGCATCCACTGATCTCCTCCTGCAGAGCATTTCGCAATCCAATCCGAGTACGGAAATATGCCACCTGATGAAAATCAGACCCTGCCTCTTCATAAACCTAAGACAAGGGACAAGTCATAAATAAGTAATTATTTTATAAACAATACAAGTGTTTATGTTTGGAGTAGTGAGTGAGGGGGAAAAGAAAACCTGGTGTTTAACAATTTGTCCAAGTGCAAGGTTTAAATCTACTTGACATTTCCCAAACAGCTTTAGGTAGCTACTTCCTGTGGGAGTGGCCTTGCACTGAATTCGATTGGACAGTTCCAGCTCAATCAAACCAGTCTCAAAGCGCACAGCTCTCATAGAGGGAGTGGTTGCTGTCATCTGAATTCCCTGAAATTAATTAAGAATGATCTGTGTTAATTGTTATTCAAATACTTTACTGTGTGTAGTTCATCTCCATTATGATCACACTTATAACCTGAATCAAACACTAAAATTTAACAAGCTCTGACATGAACCGAAAAATGATTAACAAATTCAATGTTTGCACCAAATATTAAAAAAAAAAATCAATAAATGGAAGTTACCTTAAACATTAAGTTAAGGGAGTATAGCAAAATCTTAGGCTTGTCCCCATCCGCTGACAAATCATGTTCATTCCATAAAGGAATGGGCTGTTCAACTCCTGTGAGTGCGCGCACACACACACACGCGCACACGCACGCACACAAAATGTTGTTTAGCATTTAATTCAACCAAAAGTAAGATTTTCTCTTATATTTGGTAACTTTTTGGTACCTGAGACTTTCTGGATGACCTCGTTAACTTCCTTCATGAAGACCCTCTGAAGGAAGACCAGGTGATTCAGTAGGTCTGTAGTTAGGCTATGCTCAAATGAGCCAATCTGCCAGATAAAAATACACTTTTTTTAAATGACTACCAACAACACAGCTCTAAATGAATCACGTGATGCACATTTAACGCACACAAAAAAAATCCCGCAACTGTCTTCACACAGTTCAGTCATAACAAATCAAAGCCTCTGCTATGAGCCACATGTTGTTTCAGCCCTGTTAATATACAGCAGGACTGGCCAACCAGTCAGAGACCAAGAGCCACATTTTATAGTGTTCCCACAAAAGAGCCACATCATACACACGGGCACACATGAACATCACCCATCCCTTTCACACACACACACACACATGCGCGCGCACACACGCACACACACACACGCACCTCTGCTCAGCCAGATTTATTGTAAAGGCACACACCAACATGATAAAATACATCTTTGAAGGTCAGAGTGTAACTGTGATTCGATAGCCGTGTTAATGTCCGATATTCTGTGTTCAACGGTGTGGCGGGACAGTCGGACGTCCGATACCACACGTTTCAGTTTGTCATTTTCAGGAGACAAGATTTCAACAAAGTTACTGTGGGATTTTATAACAATCTCTAATTCATTGTATGACTTTCTGGCCCGTGTAATGTTCCAAGCCAGTTGATACGATGCAAGGGATACGGTCTCTGAGCAGGTCATAAATTTTTGGAAAAAATGTATCTGCTTTTCTGGCTGACTTTTCAAAGTGAATAACTTTTTGCTTGTGAAGTTTATTCCCTTTTGGAAATTCCTGGTTGAAGTTAGCATGCAGTGAGCTGAAGTGGCGCTGAAGATTTGAAGCTTTGATATGTGCTAATGATGCCTGATATATAAGGCAGAATGGCTCGCTATTACGTTCACTAAAAAACATAAACCCCTCCCACTCTGTTAAAAACGTCCAGAGTTCATCTTCATATGTTATTTTTTACTGTGCATTTTTTCCTGTCATTAAGAGCTAACTTAACACAAATTGTTTACCGAAATGATCTCACCCATACTAGGAAGCTTTGTATTATTTTCATCTCACGCACAAGCGCATTTAACAAAAAAAAAACATATTGAAATCAAGCGAAGCAAACACATTGATTAAAAAAACCCACAAACTTCAATAAGAACGTAAGAGCTGCATGAAACCAGGCGAAGAGCGTGTGTTGGCCGTTGGCCACCCTTGATATAGGGCATCCCTATCACAAACCACCACCTACCAGGAAGAGGTGTAAGCATCCACATGCCCCCTTCCTGCCACCTGTAGTTTTATGACCAGTTCCCACTTGAAGGTAAAGCAATATCCGCCCCTTGTACATAATGAGTGCATAGACGCCCATGGTTGACTGGTGATCACTGTGAGTCACAGACGAGTGTATACCACCACTCCCTTCTGGGGGAGCTTGGCTTATACTTGCTCGACTGCCAGTCGTGAATGGCTGAAGCATCAATCTGGATTCAAAGCTATCATCTCCTATCAAACCTATCATCAATCATCTATCAATCATCTAACAATCTATCTATCTATCTATCAACAATCATCAAACCTATCATCAATCTGAATTTAAACCCATCATCTCCAGCTTAATAGCCACACAACTTGTCGATGGAAGACTTGCACTTATCATGTCTACCATTTACATTTACATACCAGTAATTTATTTTGGAGCGCAGTACATTGGTACCTCACCTTACAATAGTCCCAGCAAATGAAAAATCCAGGTTACGAAAAACATTTTACAAATTTTTTTGTCTCTGTATATGAAACAAGTTCTCCTTACGAAACGTGCCAAATGCGCCATTCAAACATTCAAATGTGCGACTCAAACATTAAAACACGCCATTCAAACAGTGGACGAGCTGCTCTCTCTCATTGATTATCTTCCAACATCCCGCCCCGTGGCCTCCCATTGGCTAGGATGGAACACCCATAATGATTTTCGTATAAAGGACAGAGTTACTGTTGTTTCATGAGTTTTTTGAGTGTGCTCATTGCAACTTTATCTTTTGGCTCAGGCTTTTAACCTTGCATAAACATTTGTAAGATTATAACTCTGCTAAGATGACATGGTCAACACAAGCGCGTGCACACACACACACACACACACACACACACACACACACACATACACACACACACACGTACACACACACACACGTACACACACACACACGTACACACACACACACGTGTACACACACACACACACACACGTGTGATTTCTGGTGCGAGTAAAAAGAAGAAGCAGGCTTGTGGCATGTGGTTGAGTGATATCGCAAAGGAATATGGCCAAACCGGTCTACCATCAGTACGATATTGAAGCAGAAGGAGGCCTTAAAAAGGTATGCTTTTATAATTTTTAAATGGTTTAGGGAGTAGTATTGGGGGCCTTGGAATGAATCACGCGTTTTACATGTAAAATGCGGTTCTACTTACGAAAAACCAGGTTAAGAAAAAGGCTCTGGAATGGATTAATTTCGTAAGGTGGGATACCACTGTATGTTTATATTCTTATACTGTAGTTCTAATATTGTTTTTATTCTCGTCATAGACATATTCTCATGAAATTACTCACCTCAGCCACACAGCGCAGGTAGTTACCCTGCAGATAGCTTCCGTGTTTGGTGGGCATATCATCAGGTGCCCAGGCTGTGTCACTATGGCCTTCATGCTCTTGTATAATGTATTCTCCAGACATGGTAACTGGTGGCAGGGTAAGACTGGCTGATGGCGGTACAGAAGACACATCCACAGGGGACAGTTTTGACTGGAAGCATAATTTATGGCTGGGAAGCTCAAATGTGAACCTTGTCTGAGCACCTGCAAGCCAAAGTAAAACATTTCTGAAACAATCATATAAATATTATTTTACCTGATATACAACATACAAGATCAAGAAAACAGTGACCACTTTCAATATTATGATATATATGTGCCATTGCTTATACCAGTCATCCCATGGCTTTTCATTCGGCCCATTTTGTACTCTGCCTTTAGCGAGGGCAGCAGGGCAGCACCAATAGTGATGCCATCCAGCATGGTGCTGAACTTCAGCACAATTGGTTTTTTCTCTAATCCTTCAGGTAGCTGTGGATACACAGTGGCCTCCACTGGGGTTTGATTAATGCTTGAGGCTTTATCAGATGGTTGTGGAGTGGGTGTGTCCTCCCTATTTGGGGGTGGGCTGTAATGAATAGATCAAAGTTGATAAAGCAGCAGAAAAACAAACAAATAATCATTTTGAAAAAAGGGCGGCGGCGGCGGTGGTGGATGTAATGTTTTCGACGTACGGATTTGAAGGCTGGCGGATCAGGTCTGAGATCTGTTTGGAGAGCTGGTGAGAGCTGCGAACCATCATGCTGTGTAGTGTTGCAGGGTGTTGTGGGATATTGATCATAATGGCGCCCACTTTAAACACCGCAGCATTATTGGTTTTCACCCCACGCTGAGCACTGTAGAGAGCCTGAGACTTAGCAATGTTGCACTTCACCACAGTCCTAAAAAACAACAAACAAATCAATAATTACTCACAGAAAACTGTACACATAAGGCTGGGCTTGTATGGGTAGATAAATGGATGGAAGTTTTAGTATGTCGGCCAGCAGAAAACCAACCATGATGAATCAAATGAAAAAAGAGAAGGCTGAGAATACACAGCTAGGAACATATAGGTCTCATTTGTATGATGGAACAGTCAGTGAGAGACAATGAAGAAAACATGAAGTGTAAAAACGTATGAAGCTACTCTTGTCGAAAGTCAACAATGGTTCTTATACATGAAGCTCTGACCATAGACAGTGAGAGACGTGGCCGGCCTTTGATAAGCCAGTTAGCTGCACTGGGGGTGTATATCAAGTTATAAATCAATTTACAGAAAATAAAAATAAGGTGGCCAAACATGCAGTCTTATTCTTGTGTTACATACTGTGCACCACAGGACTATGATATAGTTTAATAGATTCGAATTAGAATTAGAATAGAATAGAGCAGAATAATATACAGTCAGCCCTCTATTTACGAAAACCTCTGAATACAAAAAAATCCAGGTTACGAAAAACATTTCCCGAAATTTTCGTCCTCTGTATACAAAACAAATTCTTATGAAAAGCGCCAAACACGCCATTCAAAAAAATGCACGAGTTGCTCTCTCATTAGCTGTCTGCCAACAGCCCGCCCCGCTGGCCTCCCATTGGCCAGGATGGAGCTGAATCTTCATATATACTGTACCTAAAATGCTTGTTCGTCACAAGCGTAAAGACAGGGCGTGCTCATCTGGACCTCCGATCCCTCAAGCAAACGAGTGACTGTTGAGTACTAAACAAGTGTTCAAAGCCCACTTGCCTTCTTGACAGATCGGAGGTCTGGACAAGCCGCATTCCGCCCCAAAAGCTCCGGTGTCTGCTACGACGACGCCCGCACTTCGCGGAGCATGTCACAAATGTTTAATAATGTTTAATATTGTTTGGTTAATAAAAAAATTGGTTAATAAAAAATGTTTGATAATGGTTTAATTAATAAATGTTAATAAAATGGTTTAATATGTTAGTAAAATGTTTAATTGGTTTAATAAATAAGTTTCTTTTACTTTTCACACAAAATTTTATAATTTTTAAAGGGTTTATGGGGTAGTCAGTCTTGGGAGCCTTGGAACGAATCACGCGTTTTACATGCAAAATGCACCTCTACTTACGAAAACTCCAGGCTACGAAAAAGGCTCTGGAACAGATTAATTTCATAAGTAGAGGGTCGACTTTACTTGTTTATTTATTTGACGTTATTAATGGTGATGTCACATAAAGTGACCCAAGTGTCATGCGCCTCTTTTAAAAGAATAACCCATGGTTCACATGTGTACACGCACACCGGACAAACGGTGGACCATACATACTATAGGTTTTATTGCAAGCTATAGGTTTTATTAAGAATTTTTTTTTTTTTTTAATCTGCCCTGCGATGGCCTGGCGGGCTGTACAGGGTGTATTCCGCCCTCACCAAGAGTCAGCTGAGACTGGTGTCACTAAATAAACTACTTAAGGACTATTAAGTCAAATGTATTGATGTTCTAAAAAAAAGCAACTTGATGGTTCGGCGCCTTTTTCCGATCAGTGGCGATCTGTATAAACAAAATTTTGTTTTCTTGGACACACTGCATCTCTCTCATTTATCTTAATTAATAAATCCTAATCCTATCATCTAAATCAGGGGTATCCAGCCTTATCTGCAAAGGTCCAGTGTGGGTGTCTGTTTTGCCGTGCTTCTCAATTACTTTCTGTGGCGCCCCCTCTAGGAAGAAAAAAAAACATTTCCCGCCCTCCCACCGCACCGCGAGCGACTAAAAATAGTATTAATCATCTATAAAATTGTTATTAGTACACCTCTGCATAACACTATTTTTATTAACATTAAAAACAAAAAAGAAATATAGTTCAACTTACAATACAGAAAAACTTCATTAACGTTTTTGAATCTGTAATAGAAAATATTTAAAGTGCACCAATGTGCCTGAAATTAAAAAATACATCCTTATTTAAACTCATTTAACTTATTTATGTCTTAATATCGCCGTCTCTCTCCACCTTTTTCTTCGTTCCTGTTAGAAATTTCTCCATGTTGTTTCTTGAGGGGTTGTTTACTGCACTTCATACCGTTTGCTCGTGCGAAAAACTGCTACAAACAAATTAGAGCGCCACTGCCAACTAGTGGAGTGGAGGTGCAATTGCGCTTAATTGCCTGTACACTATTCCATAAAAGCATGTTCCTCAGGGTCATATGTGCCCCCCCAGCATCAACCCCCCCCCCCCCCCCCCAGGTATCAGACCGCGCCTTTGAGAAGCACTGCTGTGTTGAGATAACCAAGCAAACATCACACTTAAGAGTTCAAAGAAAATAAATATCAGTCAATTTAAACAGGTGGAAGGTGTGGCTAATGCTTGGTTGGAAGGAAACCCTGCACCCACACTGGCCCTTTGTGGTTACCCCAGATCTAGATATTTGTTGGCAAATAGTCCTAGCCTGGTTAAAACAACAAAGCCTTGTATACATTTTTTTTTATATATTTCATTTGTTGTTTAGTTCCTTTACATTACAAGTGTCACAACTTGCTGATGGTTCCACAATCGTTAGAGCATTGCAACACAAGGCTTTTTTGACAGGCAAGAACTAATTCAGATAATGAAATTGTGTCAGTTTGCATGAGTGGTTATGGGAGGAATGGGTAGAGCATAGAAAGGAACGGAGGAAACGTACAGAAACTCTTGCTTGGCTGTGCTGGTAGGGGAGGTTGGGAAATCCTCCAGTCTGCCAGTGAGAAAAACAGAAGACAAAAGGAACACAACAGAACAGGATAAAGAAAAAGAACACAAAGAATGAAATAGAGAGGTTCCTCACAGGTCATTTAAAAGTAACCCAAATGCTCATTAGAAAAATAAATAAATAAAGAAAGAAAGAATAAAATAACTAAACATAGAAGGTAAAAATACAGCATTATAGCAAATAAAGTCAACATTAAGATTATACATAAGAGAAAATCCATTTAAAATATAATCCAACATCAAAAATGGCAGAAAAGTAGATATCCATCCATCCATCCATTTTCTGAACCGTATAATCCTAATTAGCGTCATGGTGAGGCTGGCGCCCATCTCAGCCGAGTCTGGGCGAGGGCAGAGTACACCCTGGACAGCTCGCCTGGCCATCGCAGGGCAGAAACACGCTGCTATCTATGCAGCCGTTGAGAGTGAGGCTTGAACCCCCAACCTTTGGATCAGTGATCCAGCACTTTACCACCAGGCCAACACTGCCTGGTGGTAGATAAGTAGATTATAATAAGTGCAATGTTGATCAGTAACAAAAGAGATTGTAACCAAAAGTTGCAAGTTTACAAGTTAAATATGAAATCATTGTGGATCACAAGAGGTAGTTGAAGTGGTACTGACTGGATGTCTGGGGTGATGCCCTCCAACAGCACAATGTTTACACCACCAATATGGGCTGAGGCACACGTCTCGGTCATTTTCTGATGAAGAATATCTACAGATAGGAAAAAGAGGTTTTAAAGTGTAGATGGAGTCACTGAATAAATAGTTTGGACAGTCACTAGTTTAAAAGGGTGTGAGGTTTTTTTTTGTTTGTTTTGTTTTTTTACCCTTCATTTTTTCTTTCAGTGTGAAACTGCCATGTATTTTCTTTAGTTCTGCCTCCATGGTCAATCCTCCAATGTCTGCTTCCAGATGTGTACGATTCACCATACCCACACCAAAAACTATCAGAGTCACATGCTGAGGCTCTGAGCACACCAAGCTTCGCCTACGACTCGTCCTGTTCGGTGGAGACTCCGTCTCTGTCTCAAACAATACCCGACATGGGGGGTCAGCTGGGCTCCTTCCGCCATCTGATAGGAAAAGAATGCAAGAGAGACAGAGAGGAAAAAAAACCCCACATAAGTTGAACATGGTTCCTACAGGTTTGGACTAAGTAAAAATAATAACTTTTAATGACTTTTCAGACTTAAAATTCCTGACTTTTTAATGACGAGTACCCAAAATTAAACCATAAGAGTTAACTGACGTCACATGTTTATTACATAAAAACTTTTAAACACAGTATGAAGCAGTCAAAACTGTTAAACATGATTTAGGAAGCAAAATTTTAATATTTGATATCTTATTTAATTAAATCCCCATATTTCCCAAGGTTCCTGTTTTCTTGCAAGGATGGGACTGAAATGCATGTCGCTGTGAAGGCGCTCAAACCAGGCAGAAAATTCGTCATCCGATAGCCATTGTTCATTAAAGACACATTTCCCCATGTTGTATGAATTGGTATAATCATATCAATTTAGTTCAGTGTGAATCGTCTTTTATCTTTTTTTTTTTTTTTTTAATAATTTCGCAGCACAGTTCTGCACATGGGTGCTGCCATTTGCAATGTCTACATTAAACATGCACTCAAATTCACCGACCTTCATATACATCCATATGTCCGTGTATACAAGCTGATTCCGAACATTCCCGTCATATACTGCATAATGCATACAGACCAAGGGTCACACACACACACACACACACACACTCGATCTATTAAAATATTTAAAAATTCTACTGGGTTCACATTTTTTTCATTTTAATGACTTTTGCAACAGTGAAATTTACTCACTTTTAAGGGCCTTAAAAAACCCTTTTTTAAATTGAATGACTTTTAATGACTTAAATGGATATAACATGGTTCCCACACATCATTAAGATTAAAATGGGCGCAGCACTCTCGAGTTTTGACTTTATATCAATAGCACTATAACATTCATTGCTAGGAGGCTATGCCTTACCTGTGTTGTGTGTTTGTTATCAAAATTATGCAAAAGATTTGGACAAGGAAGCCTCCATTACATTTCTGAGCTGAATCAGATCAAATTCTGGATCAAGGAAGTTTTTTTAAGGATTCTGTAACATTGGTAGATTTGTGACATTTGAGTTGTTATGGGCGATTGACAGTCTGGGTGGAGGTTTGCACTCACACAGTGTTCTTGTTTATGGATGCATTCTATCTTCAATTTTGATAGTCCCAAGTAAAAGAAAAAAAGCTACATTTATTTTCCTTGATGAACGCTTGGATATAAAATGTGACAAGGAGTCCACCATTTCTTTAATATTCATATTCTTTATGAGGATTTTTAAACTACAGTGGTACCTCACCTTGCGATAGTCCCAACAAACGAAAAATACAGGTTACGAAAATCATTTTCCTAAAATTTTTGTCTCTGGATATGAAAGAAGTTCACGTTACGAAAGCACCACCTAAAAAATTCAAACAATGCACGAGTTGCTCTCCCATTGACCATCTCCCAACATCCCGCCCCACTGGCCTCCCATTGGCTAGGAGGGATGACGCAGCTCCCTCCCATTGGCTATTATGGAGCTGTATCTCCATAATACCCATGATGCTTTTCGTGTGAAGGACAGAGTTACTGTTGTTTCATGAGTTTTTCGAGTGTGCTCATTGCAACTTTATTTTTTGGCTCAGGCTTTTAACCTTGCATACACACTTGTTAGATTATAACTCTTCTAAGAGGGCATGGTCAACACGAAGTTAGTACCTTAACTAGTATGCTTTTATAATTTTAAATGGTTTAGGGGTAGTATCGGGGGTCTTGGAACGAATCACACGTGTTACAAGTAAAATGCGGTTCTACTTACGAAAAATGCAGGTTACGAAACTACCTCTGGAACGGATTAAATTCGTAAGGTGAGGTACCACTGTACTATACACGTTTTAATATGTAAAATGGGACATCGGAACCTAAAAGGCATATGGAGTGAAGGTCCAGGTCCTTACCTGACATTGCATTTTCCTGACTCTTCTCCAGAATCCCTGTAGGGTCAGAGATGAGCGAATAGAAGTTGAGAAGCTTGTACATGTTCTGCCAGCATTCAGCCGATGGCTCGCTTTGCTCCGACACGGTGATGGAGTCAGAGTCATCCATCTGAATGGTCATATGATCGGCCGCATCACGTGACCCCTTGCGCGAGACTCTCGACGTGCGTCTCTCAGACCTGGCCAGAGAGCTCCTGCCACGGGGCTCTCGGTTTCTGGTCAGTGTGTCCGCTGCTGACCCTGGGACGGTCCTTTTGCTCTTTTGTGTACCAACACGTGTGGCACCATTCAAACTGCCCCGTGAGCTACGGCTGAAGTCTGAGGAGCGAAAATGCCCATGAGGACGTGCCTTAAATGCAGGCGTGGGTGAGGCGGAGCCTGCCGTGTAACGGCTCAGCTTGATGTCTGTCTGTGTTGCTTTGATATTGTTAATCATGGTACTGAACTGATGGATGAGGCGCACCAGGGCCATATCCACGTGTTGCCGGATGGCCTGACACGCCAGTGTAAAATGGCAGTGGACGCTGGCTTGTGGTCTTCGGCTCAGCTCATGAAAGGAAAGTGCACTGGTTGATGAGGCCCATGTTGATGGCATGCACTTCTCCAGCACCACCGCATTTAGGCTGAATGTCTCAATCATTAAGGCTGGCTTGAACTCCAGGGGTGGCAGGTTCACAGTGCCTGGCCTGTGATAGAATGCCCCACACACACACACACACACACACACACACACACACACACACACACACACACACTTAGAAAGGGTTCTTTTTTTACCTAATATAGAGTTGGGTAATGCAGACAAAATTTAAATTTTTGTTTTAAAGCGACATACCTGCGAACTCGTTTGTTTTTCCTGTATTTACTGGTGTCCGAGTCCACAATGTCTGCCCTCAAGCACTCCAAAGTACCACTAAAGGACAGGTGCTCCCCAAAATACATCTTGTAGCTGAATGGAGGAGCATCCTGAGATTGGATCCCAGTGTGACTGAGGAGAGCCTCAAACACCACCTACAAACACACAAATGTCTTTGTTTCCTGAAACCAATCTACACACAATACGCATTCGGGAAAAATAAATAAACAGATGAATAAACGCTGGCTGCTTCTGCAATTACGAGTACCTGTGCGTCGGCCAGCTGCACAGCTGCAGGACAGAGGTTTGTCTCATCTTGCTCAAGGAGGTCCTCTTGGCTGGTGCTGTGCTGAGAGTGTGTGTGCTGGGAATGTGTCTCCATCGTGTTCTGATCGCTTGACAGAACTGTGTTGAAGTCCGAAGCCGAGGGAATGGTTGGAAGTACACCTAAAGAGTGAGGATATGTTATTTATGTGTTTGTGTGTAAACAGACCTGTCATTTTTTGCATACACTTCTCACAGGCACACATGTGCATACAAACCTGCGGTCTGGAGGCAGTTGTGCTGAGAGCGGTTTAACGGAGACTCCTGTACATTGCCTCCTGTACGGTTCGACACAGCATTGGACATCCAGTTATAAAAGCTGACAGACGACGGCTCAGACAGTAGCGGATGCTCGGTTAGCATTTCGGTGCCAAGACTATTTCCTACACACCACACAGTAAATCATCATGATGTATTACTTAGAATATATCATTACAGAGCCAAGAGGTGAATTACAATCCTCCTATCCATATGCAAATTTGTTTTACCCTGGTCAGGATGGGTGGCTTGTTGGTCACACACAGTCACAAAAGATCAAGCTACATTACTGTATTAAAGTTATTTGATAGATTAGATACGTCGCAAGAATTAAAACATTGAATGAGTTTACTCAGACGCCAGCAGGTTCCATAATATGCTTATTCTCAGCTTGCTGGGCTCAAGCCTTATTTCTTTCATCTGAGGCTCGGATAAGTAGTTTATGAACTTATTGTGGAAACACTAATAAAATACCTCATTCATTCATTTTCTGAAACGCTTAATCCTAATTAAGGACGCCGGGAGGCTGGCACCCATCTCAGCTGACTCTGAGCGAGGGCACGGTACACCCTGTCCAGCCAATCAGGCCATCACAGGGCAGAAACATGCTGACGGCTATGCAGCTACTCTTGTCGAACGTCAGCAATGGTTCTTTTACATGAACTGCTCACCACAGACAGTGAGAGACACGGTCAGCCTTTGATAACCTGGTTAAATGCAATGGGAGGACAGTGAGAACCCGTTGAGAGTGGGGTTTGAACCCCCAACCTTGGGATCAGCGATCCAGCAACTTTACCACCAGGCCACCACTACTCTGAAATATCTCATGCATACGAAATAATTAAAATGTGCAACATAATGCAGACATTGCCACAACAAATATCCTCCAGGACACCAGTTACAGTAAGTGATGGACAGAAGACCCAGGTTACCTTCCCAGTATATTTTTACTGGTACCCATTTATACTGCTGGGTGAGCAGAGGCACACTTATGGTTAAGACCTTGCCCAGGGGTGTACAGTGGGGATCTAACTGGGGTTTGAACACACAACCTCCGGATCATGAGCGCAGCACCCTAACCACTGGCCCCGCAATTACTGGTTACTGATTACAGTTAGTGTAAATTTAGCCCGTTCCTCCACAAAAGCTGTGTGGAGATAATGGATATCCTTAGGACCAGGAACACAGGTGAGCATATGGTGCTGAACTGCAGGAGCTGATCTCCAAGGAAGCATTTATTGCGGCAGCAGTTTAGTAAACTGACTTCCCTGTTTCCAACACACAATCAATTATATTAAAGGCGTTTTTATTGTCCAGGGATTGCACCAGCCACAATGAAAATAAAAATGCCACTGTGAAGGATGAAATTTCCCCAAAATGTTTTTTTTTTTCCAAAAGGTAAGCTAAATGGCTCCGACACCAGTGCTGCGTTACAAGCTTCAGAATCGAAGTTGTATTGGCCTTGAACTATCGCTTCAAAGCTTGCTTTGGTACGGAAAAACACATCCGAAGCAGTAACCGCTTCTGACCCCCAAGTGAATCAGTTGACTAGTTCGAACCAATCGATACTCCTTTCTCTTACCAGATGCTTTTTAATATACACGTCCACTTTATTACATCACTACTATTTCTTATTTTTACTGTTTATATATATATATATATATATATATATATATATATATATATATATATATATATATATATAGATATATATATATATATAAAAATAAGTCATTGATCTCTCTTTCCCTAAACACAACTTCTCCCAACTACTATACTATATACGTTTAAGAATGAACCGTCCAATCAATCTTTATCAAAATGTATTTACATCTCACATGATATTAGTTGCACTCATCACAATTACTAAGACAGTGTTTTGTTGTCTACTATTTTGCCCCTTAATGTCAATGAAATAAAGCTAGTTTAACCACAATAAGTATGATGCACCACAGTGACTAATAGATTTTTTTTACCCTAACGCAACCCCGGATTGATCCCACATAACGTGTTTCTGTAGAATAATGAGGCTACTCAGGCAGTTAGGTGGATTATCTTGTAAGACCTTTGCGGAGTAAAAAATAAACAATTCTTTCGTTAATTTAAAACCCATAAACCAGGGGTGTCCAAACTACAGCCCACGGGCCAACTGCTGCCCGCGGTCCATTTTTAATTGGCCCGCAAGAAATTTTATAAATAGAATAAGGCCCGCATTTCACCTTTTGCCTGAGTGTACAGACCACTCCCCACTTTACATTTATTCGTTTTACGTATTTTTCGATTTTACGTTAAAGAAAAATATATAAGTCAAATTTTGAGTTTAGCGTGCTCTCTGTAGTACGAGATGTACCTACGTAGTACACTGACATAGTACGCTACTTACGCATGATGCTGCGTCCATTGTTTACAAACGACAGATTGAACGTGCTTTACCCTCGTGTTAAGACGTCGTCTCTGAGATGTTTGTGTTTACACCGTTTTGCGTATTTGTAACCCTAAGCAAATATGGTTGGTCAGAAGCGTAAGCCTACTAGTGATCATGGTAATCAGAAAAAGCGGCAAGCCATCTCGTTAGATACAAAGATGGCTATTATCAAGAAAATGGATGCTGGTGAAAAACACGTGAATGTTGCACGTTTCGTCCAAATGGCTCTGTCAACTATCGGAACCATTTACAAGCAGAAAGATCGCATCACAGAAAATGTTAAAGGTTATATTTGATACTGTATTTGAAGAGAATCTACAATTTGAACTCGTCAAAATCCAGTGTGATGATTCTCTGAAGAATCAACATCAACAGCTTTCCTTCCCCGAGTTCTGCCGGAGCTTGGAAAAGGAAAGGTTTGCTCTGATGAGACGTCACGCAAAAAGAATGATCAGTCTGTTTAGCTCAACATACATATGTGAGCAAACATGTTCTCTGTTAACACTGAACAAAAGCAGAATGAGAACCAAAATGACTGATGGTCATCTCCATGGTGTCCTTCACATCTCAACCACTAAGTTTACTCCTGACCTGCCAGCCATCCTTCGATCCAAAGCGCAGCATCACTGCTCCTAGTGAGTTCAATGCTGTTCCCACTTTAAGTGAGTCAAAATATATTCCACAGCACCCGTGTGTTAATAAGCATGCATGTGCAGGTACACATGCGTCAAATATCAATAATGCGTATCAATTTTGTCACTGCCCTGATTTTGCGCATCATTTTCCTATATGCGTTTTTTTTTTTTTTTGTGTTAAACACACAGCGTGCACACACAAAGTCTGATGGAAAGCTGATCTCATTTTATGTAGATGTGCTCCTTGATCAACTGACATTTTTACGGATTTTTGGCACGAGTGGTGTCAGATCAGCACCGCAGCCGGATGGCCCGATTTACATACCCAGCGCAGCTGACACTCATCGGAATCATCATCTTTTCCTTTCGGCTTTTTTCCCCTTTCTCGGGAGTCGCCACAGCGAATCATCCGATTCCCACATTTGATTTGGCAGAGGTTTTTACGTCGGATGCCCTTCCTGTCACAACCCTTTAACAAGGGACAGAAACATGCTGACGGCTTTGCAGCTACTCTTTACGAAAGTCAGCAATGGTTCTTTTACATGCCTCTCACCATAGACACTGAGAGACATGGCCCGCCTTTGATAACCCAGTTAGCTGCACTGGGGGGACAGTGACAACCCTGTGGGTCTCGAACCCCCAGCCTTGGGATCAGCGATGCCACACCCTATCCACCAGAATAATTTACTAAAATGATATGCACTCCTGTTATTAAGTCCAGTTCAGTCTGCTAATGTTGATAACCGTTTCTAACGAACGTTAATAGGTATGTTGCTAAGCCGAATAACTGAAATAACAAGCTTGAAATGTGCCCGCCCCATTTTCCCCATTATTGTTCTTTCTCTGTATTGCGAGTCTTCTGACGAAGAAAAAAAAAATCTGAGTGCGCTTTTCTGAGAATGAGCTCCCAAAGCGTTTTCTGAATAAATAAAAAAGATCCATTTATGGTAACGTGTGATGAAGGCAGTTTTTGTCTTTAATTATATTCAACAATGTAACATATTTGACCACTTTTAATTGATTTTTTAAGTTTAATACACTACAATTAAGGCTATATATCTATATATATATATATATATATATATACCTAATTTCTAGTAAGTGGCCCAGTGCCTCCTGTATTTTTATGTATGTGGCTCTCAGTGAAAAAAGTTTGGACACACCTGCCATAAACAACGCACATCTACACAAATAGAACAATGAAATCTAAAATTATTTTTAAGGTTTTTAAACACTTTTGTTTAAAGTTTGGTTCAGGACACATCAAGAATCCTGTTAGCATACATGTACGTAGTAGATTCTAAAACAATGATGCCACCTCGCACCCTGTGAATGTCACTAAAACTCATTTTCAATCTTTTCTTATTCTTGTAAGCATTGAATCTTAGCCTTGTATTTATATAGTTGTTCCCCATAGATGCTTATAATTTTAATAGAATATTACTATAATAATTTATATTTGTAACTTCTTAATTTAGACTAGATGTATTTTTTCTAACAACATTGCAACTTGCTTGAAAAAAAGCAGCATGTATAATTATACTGTGTACCTGTGCGTGTCAGAGAGCTGCTCTTGGCTGCCACTTGCTCACTATTGCGTGAAGCGTCCAGCAGGTTATGCAGACTAGGGAAGCTTCCAGTCAGGTAGCTTAGCAACGATTCTTTCCGTGGGCTATGATTGGACTGCAGCCCTGTCCGACTCACGTGAGCTGGCGAATCGGCTGCTGTGTCACCACTTGTGTAGCTCAGAGACTGGTAAGGATGAGAACCCTGAAAACAGCAGTGGATAACTTCAAGAGATGCAACAAAGTATGCAATTCTTACCAGAAGGGGTGGGCGGCAAATTGACACATACCTTAATCTTGAGACCTGACTCACTGTGTGTGTGAGATTTGGACAGCTTTCTCATGATCTCAGCACCACACACAGGAGCAGAATTTCCAGTGGGAGCAGGTCGACTACCCACGTTCTCCAAAAGCATAGTGTGCTCACTAACCGTGCCTGAAGATATAATTGTGTATGATTAGACGAGTTAAATACTGCTCACACAAG
>CM045736.1:54061395-54188895 GCA_024760905.1 Plotosus lineatus
TTCAGCTGTCTGCAATAACAGAATAATATTTGTTTTAGTAAACCTGTTTATTGAAGTGAATATGTTCCTGTCTGTGAGAGTAAAGCTTTGATTTTACATAGTATTTTAAATGAGCTAATTTTCATGCCGAGTGCTATTTGTGAGATTGTTTCAGGTAATTTTAGAAGGTGTGCATAGACCTGGACATTCCCTGCGTTTGAGAACGTATGTTAGTTGGAGCTGCAAAACTGAACCAAATTTCCTTTATAGTGAGCTTCATGCTACTAGAGTCGGGTGGAGGAGGCAGCAAGGGCAAGTCCTTCTTCAGATCATCAGACTCCACCCCTTCATCCTGGACAGACCGATATACACAAATGTCAAGAAATGTCAAAATCAGAGAAACTGGGTTATCATTACCAAACATGGCGGTACCTGTTCATCAGAGTCAGAGTCATTGATTGGCTCAGAGCCAGGACTGTGAGTGTCATTGGGTAAGTTGTCATTAGACACATCGGTGCTATATCCACTTCCTGTCTGAGAGCCAATGGAGCCGTTAGATTTTGAAACACCTCCCCTAACTCCTGTGTCAGCGCCACTCATCACTCCAAAAGCACTGTAGAGAACTGCCCCAGATTGACGGCCTCCTGAGTGGGGGACGGGGGACGGGACAAAACAACAAGAAAAAACCAATAAGAGTACAACAAACCATTTTATATAATTATTAAAAGGTACGATTAAACGACTTGTATGCAGTACCTTTAACAGTAAGGTTCTCAATCCCACACTCAAACATGATCCAGCCCCATTTTTCAGGGCTAGATCCAGAACGCATGGGGTCGGAAGTGTGATCTTGAGAATGATCAGTGTTGATTGATGGTTCTGTCTCATCCACTAAGGCAAAGTCATCCGTCTCCTCTAAGCTGAAGAGAACCTTGGACTTCTCAGAGGAAATGGCAGTAATAGCACATGCACCCAAATCTATAATATGCCCAGAACACACACAAAAATGTGCTGTTTGTAGTTTTTTTAAGTATTACTGAGTAAAATAAAAGTAAATAAGAAAGCATGACATACCTGATGAATCGAGACCACGCAGTTGGCTGTGTATGCGGTGAATGTTCAGTCTGGCTGCTATCTCTTTACCTTTTTCTATCCCTGCATTTGAACGCAGCGAGCCACTGGATTGAGGAGCCATCTTTGATGCTGATGAAAACTTCTCCATCATTACAGATGACTTCTCAGTGTCCTCCACTATTCCCCTACATCATTAAGCATCATCAAACCATAAAATCATTAGCACAAACAAACAATTTTATCCACAAAGACTTCGTCACCATTCAAATTATTTGTACTAATACCGAGTGAGAGAAGGAAAGTTAAAATAACACGTTACTAAGGTTACCTATTCATTCGAAGTTGGGTAGCAATTCTGTCAAAGCAGAGAGACACAAGCGAGACATGCGTTATGCTCTTATTTTCACGCTCCTCGAGTGAAGCCTGTAGCATGCACAGATTCACCTGCAAACATATACACACACACAAAAAAAAAATAAATAAATAAAAAAAAATTTGTCAGTATCTCTCAGTCTCACACACACACACACACACACACATACATACACACATACATACACATACACACCTTTGGAATCGTAACATTGGCTTGCAGACCCTTTATTTTGACATTGTCAGGTTTGACTGACAGGTCTGTCTGCCCGTGAGGTGTGTTCAAGGATCCATCCGCCTTTGAGATTTTATGTTCTGGCTTTCCAACGCTCTGCAAAGAACAAAACAAACAAGCCAATCAAAAACATCATGTGACTTCAGCACAAAAACGTAATTTGTATATTTGTGGAAGTATCCGAGTTTACTCACAGACTCTGGCACAGTGGATTTGCTGATCTGATAAGCTTCATTCAGCACTTTGCCATGGAGGTCGTCGAGGATCGATGCTGGATGCCGGATACTTGCAAAATGCACCATAGACTCAATGTATCTACAGTGAAGTGACATAGTCAACATTATAACATCTGTTCAGTGAAGAATAAAATACAACAGGGAACATAGCTATCAGAAAATATTTAAAGAGTGTGTGTATGTAATAAGCATCTGTGTTGCTTAAGCGCATGTTAACATAAAGGACCATAAAAAGCACAAAACTGGTCATTTTTATCCCATGGATTACTCGCGGTGTGCACTGTGGGTGTTACTCGTCGTTTTCCCCCTAAAGTGACGTCAATGCTTTGGGCACGGTTGCCGTCTCTTGATAGTGAGACATCACATTCTAGTGACTCTGAGGATGAGAATGAGAAAAGAGATGTGTTTGATGGTAAATCCAAAATGGTTTAGTAGGAACAAAAGAAAATGTTTTTCTGCGCTTGATGCTTGAATAGTTCAGCACTCGCTGATATGCTATGCTGAATGTGTAAGTGACATAACCAGGCCAAGCCAATGAGTTTTTGTCAAAGCCAATCAAAATGCAGCGAGTCATGCTTTGAATCCGGGAAAGGACTGATGTTGCCAGAAAGAACCACGGATGCCATGCAAGGTTCTTTTGAATAGCTACTAACAGTGGTGGTCTAGTGGTATAGGGCGCTGGATCGCTGATCCAGGGGTTGGGGATTCGAGTCCCACTCTCCACAAGGTTGTCACTGTCCTCCCCCAGTGCAGCTAATTGGGTTATCAAAGGCGGGCCATGTCTGTCACTGTCTATGGTGAGAGGCATATAAAAGAACCATTGGTGACTTTTGTAAAGAGTAGCTGCAAAGTCATCAGCGTGGTTCTGTCCCTTGCTAAAAAGGGTTGTGACAGGAAGGGCATCCGACGTAAAAATCTCTGCCAAATCAAACGTGCGAATCAGATGATCCGCTGTGGCGACTCCCAAGTAAAAGGGAAAAAGCCGAAAGGAAGACAGACAGACTAACACTAAATCATCAAAAGGTATCGTTTAATGACCCGAAGTGTTTTATTCCTCCGACGTCACAGCAGTTCTTGTACATTTTCTTGTACACTTTGCTACTGTACTAATGACAATTAAGAATAATAATATGAACCTGGATTTTGCATCACCTTCTGACAATTTATCAACACAGTGGTATGAATAACAATTAGTATATACATTACACAGGAACGCTGCAATCTGATTAGTTCACAATGTTTGGATTAAAAAAAAAACAACAACTTTACTCTGATTGGATAATACCTGACAGGAAATGACAAACATTTGTAGTTTACCATGGGCACTGATGCTGAGAAATCCAACAATGCAGTCCCTGATACTACATAATATGGCTTTCACCTTTAAAGGTAAACAGTACACAAAACTTCTCACTTTTTTAAACTGTAATTCAAAATTGAAAATACATTTACTGTAATGTCAACAAACTGTTACAAGTGATAAACTAAGAACATTTCAATAATGAATAAAACTGTCTTCGGAAATTTTACCTCCAGGAGAGAAGCCACAGTAGATGTGAAGCAAGCTTCAAGATGAGCCACACAGCAAGCCATTTTTTATGTATTTATTTATTTTTAATCAATGGCAGTCCAGATTTCACTGAGGCCAATGAAAGGGCCGTGAAGTCACATACAGCTTGTATAAAGCCAATGAGCTGGTTGGAAAACTTAAGATCCATCCAAACTACAAGCATTCATTTTCTAAGCCACCTATTCCTAACTGGGGTCACGGGGAGGCTAGAGCCCATCTCAGCTGACTCTGGGCGAGGGTGGGGTACACCCTGGACAGCTTGCCAGGCCATCGCAGGGCAAAACACTCACAAATATTCACACTCCCACATCTAGGGGTGATTCGGAACAATCAATTAGTCTACTGTGTATGTTTTTGAACTGTTGGAGGAAACCGGAGTGTCCGGAGGAAACCTAGGCAAGCACATGGAGAACATGCAAACAGAACTGCATGAGTTGGGAATCGAACCCAGACCATCTAGCTGTGAGCTGGACGTGCTAACGACTGCGCCACCATGCCACCCAAACTACAACGAACAGCATGTATAACCTTTGTTCATGGACCGGAGTGGATGACAAAACCAGCAGAACGTTCGCCAGGAACAATTTCAAAGTGTACAAAATCCTTGTGACCAGTGAAGAGCATTTTCAGCTTAACAGTAGAACAGCTCTGCTGTTTTGGTCACAGGAAGAACCATGGAGAGCTGGACAGCACAGATTCTTCCAAAGAAGTATAAAATATTCATCTGCAAAGGCCTGATTAGGTACTGTTGGTTCTGAAGGTCTACTCACATTGTGAATTAAGAATTTAATTAATTTATACATCTAAGATCACTCACTCGCTCACTCACTCACTCGCTCTACCCACCCACTCAATCACTCACATTCTTATACCGACCAACTCTGCCTGACTTGGGTTATTGTAGATATTTCCAGAATACGTGCCAGTCCGTCACAGCTCTAAAGTGATTGATTATTTCGAGAACAGTAGCGAGTTTCTCAAATAATACTGACATACACTTGACTTGTGCATTAAAATTAAATGGAGTGCTTTCTGCTCGTGTTCCTGTGTGGTACACACTAAAACAAAAGCTTTTTCACTAAAGCGAGGTGTATAATCGCCCAGCAGTTCGATTCGGTGGCATCCACCTCCCCTTTAGCAAATTACCGTTAATTATTCTGAGATGACCAATCAGATTGTGCCACTCCTGTGCAGTACATACTAAAATTCAGATTTACATAAATATGGATTTCTAGTGAACTACTGACCTGTCTAGGGCCTCTGCCACTAAAGGAGTCAGCACCACATTGACTGCCCCCTTAACCTCTACAATAGCAGTGGTCCTGGTTTGGGCAAGAGGCTGATCCATAGTCCAGTCTTCTGTGGTCGTGTCTTCATCTGTGTTTTCCATAGCTCGCTTGTCAAGGGGTGTGTAAGGGGTGCTACACACACACACACACACACACACACACACACACACAGGGGAATATGTGATGCAGAGCTTTTAATATTGTCATCAATAAAGAGTAGGACCAACATCACATTACCTGCTTAAGTCTCCCATGAGCTGAACACCTCTATCTAATAGAGAGTTAGCAGACAGACCAGCTTTCACCATCTGCAAAAAAGAAAAGAAAAAGGGTGTTTTTCTTGTCGCATATAGACTAAAACAACAGAATGCATTTTATTTCAGAATGAGTACAATGAATAAATCAGAACAGATGCCATGAGCAACTCTGTTCTTCGAGTTCGAAGATAGTGAAGAGTTATTTCTCCTCGCCTGCGCCGAGTATTTTTGTTTAGCGAGAGACAGTTCGCGCTGGCTGATCCACGCTCTCTAGGCCTAAGTCCCTTCCACGGTGGCTCGGCTGGCTGAGACGGATGTGGTGGTTCCTAGACTGACAGAAACACGCTGACGGCTTTGCAGCTACTCTTTACGAAAGTCAGCAATGGTTCTTTTACATGCCTCTCACCATAGACAGTGAGAGACATGGCCCACCTTTGATAACCCAGTTAGCTGCACTGGGGGGGACAGTGACAACCTTGTGGGGACTCGAACCCCCAACCTTAGGATCAGCGATCCTGCGCCCTATACCACTAGACCACCACTGCCCGCACCCATTTAGCAACACAGAACTATTAGCCTCCTCAAAGCACTGAGCTCAGATGACCCGCCACAGTGTCATGGTTAAAATATGTAAATATAAATCACAGAAATCCCATTTTAGCTTAATTTCATTATTGCAGCATTGTATATTCTCAAACCTCAAGTTTATACCTTCATGATGATGATAAAAAATAAAAATAGTAATCCGTAGGGAGTGTTTTTTTCCTCCTGTTCCCACGCAGTACTATGAATAAGTACTCAAAACAACTATGAATAATGTTGTTGTCATCAGTTAATATTTGTGTATTTATATTTGTGTACACATAGTATGGATTTACACTTTGAAATGTTTTGCAGTGTGATTTTCTTATATTTCTATAGAATATACAGTGATCCCTCGCTACTTCGTGCTTCAGTTTCTGCGGCTTCAGTGCATCGTTGGTTTTTCAAAAATATTCATCTTTAAATTAAAAAAAAAAAAAAAAAGGAAAAATAGGGAAAAAGTTAAGGAAAATGTCACAAAACAAAAGCCCAATTATACAAAAAAACAAAAAAACCCTAACAAACAAACAAAAAAAAAACAAAAACAAAAGCCCCCCAACAAAACGACTTACATTTTTATGCGAGGTGCACCTCTGTATGCGTGTGCATTTATATTTGATTTAAATCTTATGCAATATTTTTGAATGTTTAATTGTTATTATGAGCATTTGTAGCATTGAATATGTATTTATTGATATTATATACACATATACATGTACGTATGTGTCAGTCGGGGGGGGGGGGTCGTCGATCCTACTTCGCGGAAATCGGCAGTTGCAGGGGGATCTCGGTCCCATTAACCGCGGAAAGCGAGAGATCCCTGTATAGTAAAATTCTGAACGAGTTTAAAACCACACTTAGTGTTTATTCACTGAGTGCACGGCAGCCTATGTTAAAAACACTACAAAAATATTGCTTTAATTTTCTTTTTAATGTTGCGGTGTTGTATATAATAAACAGGCTCAGTGGACATCACTAGCTGTTCAGTCTCAGGGACTACTCAGCAACATCCACCTTCCCCTTCAGTTTATAACCGTTCATGATAAATGTACATTGAGAAACACGCAAAAAAAAAAAAACGCTTCTGTTTTGGCACCAAGGAGGTGACATGAACTTCCTAGACGTCTGCACAGGTTGTCTTCAAATGACGGCTGAAAAACAGTCGACCCCCAATTTTGTCTTTTTTAAAAGTACTTGGATTAACACTATACATTTAAGTTAAAAAAATAAAAAAAAAAATAAAGTACTCCTTAAAGCACATCTGGAAGGTAGCCTGCATAAGGGCATCTGTAAATATACATCGCCAGCAAAACCTTATATATATATATATATATATATATATATATATATATATATATATAACCTTAAAAGAAGGAACCAACCTTAAAAGTAGGAATCGACAACTGATCAAAAGATGCAGTACTTTCTTCACTAGTGGGTGTGTCAAGGTCAAGAGGGCGATGTAGGGATGACTTTGATGTTCTTTTATTGGTTGGTTGTTTGACAGACCAATTTGAGACATGATAATGTGCTAGATAATGATGATAGCAAGCCATTAGATGGGGCTGAGTTGTTAGGAGGCCTGAATCTGCCCTCTCGGTTTCCATGGAACCCTCTTCCTCCAACCCAAGTGCAGAGACAAAGGATGCCTGAGAGGTGTGGCTGGGCAATGGAGGTGGGCAGGGCTCTGCCACTGAGAGTGGCCCTTCCACACTATGATATATCGAGGTGCGGCTGTGCTCGATATGGAGCTGTCCTTGTTGTCTCCTCCTTCGCTTCCTTCCTGGATATGTGCCTGGCCCTTCGTCACTACTGATTAGGTCAAAGTCCTCATTTGCACTGAAGTAGGCCTCACTATCTGCAACAGACATGGAAGATTCCACTGAGCAGTACTGGTGGAAAGTACTGGAATCTGCCGAAGGGGTGAAAGAGCCATAGCTGCGCCGCTGCCGAGGTGAATCCAAAACATTTTCATCACTCCGGGACACCTCACTGCTAAACTGTACGCCAACAGGAGGTGGGGCTTTCTCTGTAAAGACAGCAGCAGATAGGCTTTTGGTGCTACCAAGCCGAGCTGACTGGACAGACGACTGCCGCTTGAGGGGTGATCGAAGAGGAGATCGCATTGTTGGGGCTTCAGAGACCGGTCCATCCGCTGTCACAGTCATCAAACTACACATGCGTACACACAAAAGGCACATTATCCAGTTTAGCTGACCCTAGAACAGCCCGTTTAATAGCATTAAAACTTTCAGATGTGAAACTCGGACCCAGAAGGATACGCTTCTCTTTGTCAGGATTAGCTTATCTACATTCTCTTTGCATTTAGCAGCTTCTGGTAGTCAAGTCTTCTTCTTTTCCTTTTGGCTGTTCCCATCAGGGGTCACCACAGCGAATGATCTGCCTCCATCTCACCCTATCCTTTGCATCTTCTTCCCTTACACTAACTACCTTCATGTCCTCCTTCACTACATCCATGAATCGTCTCTTTGGGCTTCCTCTCGACCTTCTGCCTGGTAGTTCCAACCTCAGCATCCTACTACCAATATACTCACTATCCCTCCTCTGTACATGTCCAAACCATCTCAACCTAGCCTCTCTGACTTTGTCTCCAAAACATCTAACATGTGCTGTCCCTCTGATGTACTCATTCCTGATCCTATCCATCCTCGTTACTCCCAAAGAGAACCTCAACATTTTCATCTCTGCTACCTCCAACTCTGCCTCCTGTCTTTTCCTCAGCGCCACTGTTTCTAAACCATACAACATGGCTGTCCCCATCACCATGGCTGTCCCCATCACTGTCTTGTACACTTTTCCTTTCTGGTGTTAAAATGGTTATAAACTTTGACAGCAGGCACAACTGTCATCTAAAAATATTTTATTGACCACTAACCACAATAATAATGGCCAACCCCATTCCACTTACTAACCACATATAACTACACCATGCATTTCAATTTTCTTGGCCCACATGTTCCACGTGTGTCAGACTCACTCTGCATAGGGAGAAGGGCTTTCTCGTTCACTTGCCAGTAGTGGGAGGGCAGCACTAGAAGAGGAGTTCTCCTCAGAGGAAGAAGCTGAACTGTGAGCACGTTGCGGTACCTGGAGGCTCAACTGCTGGCTACGCCGCTCCACATCAGCAAGTGGAGCCGGAGAGCACACATCCCTACGCACACTGGGAACTTTAGCTGGGGGAAAATAAATAAATAACCAACATGTATGCGAAGATATAAAAAAGTAAAAAAATTAAAAATTATATACAGTCGGCCCCCTTCTTACGAAATTAATCCGTTCCAGCGCCTTTTTCAGAACCGGAAGTTTTCGTAAGTAGAGGCGCATTTTACATGTAAAATGCGTGATTTGTTCCAAGGCTCCCAAGACTACCCTTTAAAAATGATAAGATCATAGCTTTTAAGGTACTTACTTCGTGTTGACCATATCTTCTTAGCAGAGTTATAATCTTACAATGACCATGGCACCGGGAATCACTTTCACTGGGAATCACTTGCGCACACGCGCGCGCATGTGTGCGTATGCGTATGTGTTGACCATGTCGTCTTAGCAGAGTTATAATTTTACAATGACCATGGCACCGGGAATCACGCCTGCGCGCACATGTGTGTGTATGCGTGTGTGTTGACCATGTCTTCTTAGCAGAGTTATAATCTTACAATGACCATGGCACCGCGAATCACTTTCACCGGGAATCACGCGTGCGTGCATGCGGGTGTGTGTGTGTGTGTGTGTGCGGGTGTGTGTGTGTGTGTGTGTGTGTGTGCGCGTGTTGACCATGTCTTCTTAGCAGAGTTATAATCTTACAATGACCATGGCACCAGGAATCACTTTCACTGGGAATCACGCGCGCGCGCATGCAGGCGTGCGTGTGTGTGTGTGTGTGTGTGTGTGTGTGTGTGTGTGTGTGTGTGTGTGTGTGCGCGCGTGCTGACCATGTCTTCTTAGCAGAGTTATAATCTTACAGATGTTTATGCAAGGTTAAAAGCCTGAGCCATAAAATACAGTTGGACTGACACACAAACATGAACACGGTTTACACAAACTTGAACAAAGTTGGAACGACAGCATCATCCCTCCTAGCCAATGGGGGTCCAGCGGGTCGGGATGTTGAGAGACAGCCAATGAGAGAGAGCAACTCGTGCATTGTTTGAATGGCGCGTTCAGCGCTTTTCGTAAGAATAAGTTGTTTCGTATACAGGGGACAAAAATTTAGGAAAATGTTTTTTTTACTGGATTTTTCGTATTCAGGGTTTTCGAAAGAAGAGGGCAGACTGTAATCAGAAATGGGGTAGGTGAGCCTACTCTCTGGAAGTTTCGGGGACTCCTTCATGATTATCCACTCTCCAGGCTGTAGGAGTGATTGTCCATAACTCATATCAGTTTCGGCACTGCCATTTGAAAAGGCAGAGCTCGATGAAGGGGTGATTTCTTCCAGTCGGAAAAAATCCAGATTACGAGTTGATCCACTGAAAAATCGGCATCCTCCCAAACAGCCACATCGGTTCTTACTTCGCTTGTATTTCTCCTCTGGCCATAAGAACCACAGCCTGCTCAGCAAATACACATTTATATTAAATGCAAACATTAGCAAGTTTAGCACTCACAGACCAACAAACATTTGATCAGATCAATAACAACATTAACGCACCTTTTTGTTTGCATGTCATGGAGCTCCAGGAAGTGTCTCTGCACCTCATATTTGACTGGATGGTCAGCAGCCAAAGCCACATCTGCCGTGATGAGGTTAAAAGTCACAGAGCTTGTCTCTAACCAGTTAGAACGTCGCAAAAGAGGTGGAGGCAGGCCTAACCTCCCAGCTTCTTGTTGCTCAATGAACTGTGCAATAACAACATCCTGAAGCACAGCACTGATGCCCTCCCCAACAGCAGCTGTGTGCAGATTACAGTTTGCCAACCGCAGTGCGCCTGTCTGGGAAGCAGACACGGATACATTAACGTGTAGCCTGACTGTCACTTACATTATTGTGCCTTAAATAATGTTCTGGTTTTGACTCAAGTGTTCATTCAGCAGTATGAGTGGAAGTGTATATACAGGCAAAAGCTCAGTGGTTATCACCGTTACCTGAAAGCAAGAAGGTTGGGGATGTGAATCATGGGGTGGACTTTTGCCATTCTCTGTGGAGTTTACATGTTCTCCCCATGCCCGTGTGGATTTCAATTGGGTTCTTCAGTTTCCTGAATAGGAGGGGATCAAGCTCCACTATCACCAGGTTGTCACTGTTCCCCCCAGTGCAGCTAACTGGGTTATCAAAGGCCGGCCATGTCTCTCACTGTCTATGGTGTGAGGGTCATGTAAAAGAACCATTGCTGACTTTCGCCAAGAGGAGCTGCATAACCGTCAGCGTGTATCCGCCCTGCGATGACCTGGCGAGCTGTCCAGGGTGTACTCAGCCCTCGACCAGGGTTGGCTGATGTGGGCACCAGCCTCACAGTGACCCTAATTAGGATTAAGCGGTTCAGAAAATGAATGAATGAATTTTTGCCTTATGTCCACTTACATACATACATACACCCAAGTGCAGACGTCTGATATGTACAAAACAACTCCTTGGAGGTGATTTATATAGTAATAATAATCACAATAATAGCAGCAATGACACCGATAGGCACTGTTGTATGTCATCTACAATACATGAAAAGCTGGTTTGTGTAATAAAAAATACAACTTACCTCCATTTAGGATTATTAAACAAAAACATTATCATAGTTTCCTGTACATAATCATCTTTTAATTTTTTGCCTGGGTTTTTAAAGGGGAAATGAAACGCCGACTAAATCAGTTGGTGGTAGCTTAAGTACAGTTTATTGAATCGATTATGGCTTAAACTATATATCATAAATAAACCATTGCACTCACAGGGGTTTTGTTTTATATGCTTGTCATACAAGTTATCGACAGGGAAGCCGCCGTTGCTAAGTGCCCGCCTACACAAAGTTACCGTGACGTCACTGGGTTGGTACAAAGTACTACATGAAATAGTGCATGCATGTCACAGCATATTATATGATATAAACAACATGGAATCTCACGCCAACACCACGCACAGTTTTTCAGCAGAAGACGATTATTTTTCGGAAGATAAATGGGATATGGGGGAGAGGAAATGCCTGCTAATCCACAGGCAGATGCAACGCACTCCACCGAATGTAGTGTCCCAACTGACACTGGAGCTTTTGAGACAAAACGCAACTTATCAGGACTTCCGATCTGTCAAGTAAGTAAGTGCGCTTTGAATACTTGTTTTGTACTCAACATTCACTTTATTACTTGAAAGATCAGAAGTCCGGATAAGCCGCGTTTTGTCTCAAAAGCTCCGGTGGAGCGCGTCACATATGCTTTCGAGTCTATCCGACGGAATATCGCCAACGTTAGTCCAAGAACCCGGCTGAATCCGACGCCGAGAACGATAATAGGGATATTGACAGTGATCAGAGACATGCCAGTGAACATGACCAGATCGGCAATTTTATGTGCACTTGTGACAATTGTACTCTGTTACCACAAATGCCTCGCTGCCAGGACGCCACGCTTGACCATCTATTGCAAGCTGAGGGGGAGCTGACCTGCATCACAAACCACAGACTGTTTCCTATGCGGTGCCTTGAAAAGGGATATTTTAGAGGTGGCCATAGTCTCCATGAGAGATGTCCGTGCTGAAACCCTTGAACGCCCCCATAAATGTGAGGCGTTCCACCGAATGTAGGGGCTTGTCGCAAGTGACGTATGGTGCTTGTGTGGCAAAGCGCGGCTTATCCGGACTTCCGATCTTTCAAGTGAGCAAGTGAAGGTTGAGTACTAAGTAAGTAATCAACGCACACTTGCTCACTTGAAAGATCGGAAGTCCAAATAAGCCGTGCTTTGTCTCACAAGCGCCATACGTCACTTGCGACAGGCACCTACATTCGGTGGAGCGCCTCATAAATAGTCAGTAGGTTTACAGATCAAGTCAGAATTGTCATATGGTTGTCATGTTGTCTATGGTTGTCTAATATTCCAAACCTCTGTGTGTTCAGCCTGGAGAGCTCGTTTTTTTGCCCTCCGCTTACGTGCCGATACTGTATTACTTTGCAGTGTGCTTGGTTTGTCAGTGTTTGTAATTATTGTGTGCAGAAAAGTCAAATACGGTCAGAACTGATCCTGGTTTCAACAATGCGGTTTTGAACCACACCACGGGACCAGTTTCGTCGGATTTGTATGTGTGTACATAAGCTTCTGTCCTGAAATGGGCACTGCAAATGCATGCTCTTTCATTCACTGGTGGGTTGGCACGTTTCAATGCACTGAGCCAGGCTTTCAATAGCTTACTGTTGCTTAAAGGCAGCCAGTGAAAGTGCACGCCTTTACGTTTATAATCGCTGTTTCTACAACCCGGTGCGATACAACGATGACCGGTACTTAAGGGCTTTTTATTATTATGCATTGATGCATTGCTAGCCATTGTGATATTTACACAAGTTCACGACCACAAACCCAGTGACGTCACAGGAAACAGCCGGAGACCAATGGCGGGTTACATGGTCTCATACCACGAATTTCAAATTGGATTTACATTATTATCAGGCCAATTTTCAACTGATCAGATGCAGAAACGTGATATTGAGAACCAAATGAAGCGAGACAATGTTACATTGCGATGTGCTTCATTTCTCCTTTAAATAAATGTTTTTACAGATATCGCACAAGCATTTTGTGTATGTCTTGTTTTGATGGTTATCTCAATATGACAAAATAAATATAGATTTTGAGATGCAAGATCATTATAATAATCACTGTTGCAATATTGAGAGCTACTCAAACTGGCCAAGACTTTAATATAATAAAACAACCTAAAATAAGTTAAATTAATGGTCATGTTACTGGGTGCCATGTATCTTCTTTTCCTTTCGGCTGTTCCCTTCAGGGGTCGCCTCAGCAAATGATCTGCCTCCATCTCTCCCTATCCTCTGCATCTTCTACTCTTACTCCAACGACTTTCATGTCCGCCTTCACCGCATCCATAAATCTTCTCTTTGGTCTTCCTCTGGGCCTTTTGCCTGGTAGTTCCAACCTCAGCATCCTACGACCAATATACTCACTATCCCTCCTCTGTACATGTCCAAACCATCTCAATCTAGCCTCTCTGACTTTGTCTCCAAAACATCTAACATGTGCTGTCCCTCTGATGTACTCATTTCTGATCCTATCCATCCTCGTTACTCCCAAAGAGAACCTCAACATTTTCATCTCTGCTACCTCCAACTCTGACTCCTGTCTTTTCCCCAGGGCCACTGTCTCTAAACCATACAACATTGCTGGCCTCATCACCGTCTTGTACACTTTTCCCTTCATTCTTGCCGATACTCTCCAATCACACATCACACGGACACTTTTCTCCATCCATTCCAACCTGCCTGCACACGCTTCTTCACCTCTTTTCCACACTCTCCATTGCTCTGGATTGTTGAGCCTAAGTACTTAAAATCCTCCACCTTCTTTATCTCTGCCCCCTGTAACCTCAAAGTTCCTCTTGGGTCCTTGTCGTTCACACACATGTATTCTGTCTTACTAAGACTAACCTTCAATCCCCTCCTTTCCAGGGCATACCTCCACCTCTCTAGATTTTCCTCCACTTGGTCTCTGCTCTCACTACAGATCACTATGTCATCTGCAAACATCATAGTCCATGGAGATTCTTGTCTAACCTCATCTGTTAGCCTGTCCATCACCATAGCAAACAAGAAGGGGCTGAGAGCTGACCCTTGATGCAGTCCCACCTCCACCTTGAATTCTTCTGTCACACCAACAGCACACCTCACCACTGTCTTACAGATGTATACATGTCCTGCACCACTCTAACATACTTATCTGTCACTCCAGACTTCCTCATACAATACCACAGTTCTTCTCTCGGCACCCTGTCATATGCTTTCTCCAGATCCACAAAGGCACAATGCAGCTCCTTCTGACCTTCTCTGTACTTCTCTATTAACATCCTCAAAGCAAACACTGCATCTGTGGTGCTCTTTCTTGGCATGAAACCAAACTGTTGTTCACAAATGCTGACCTCTGCCCTTAGTCGTGCTTCCACTATTCTTTCCCATAGCTTCATTGTATGGCTCATCAACTTTATCCCTCTGTAGTTCCCACAACTCTGTACATCGCCCTTGTTCTTAAAAATGGGCACAAGCACACTCCTCCATTCCTCTGGCATCTGCTCACTTTCTAAGACCTTGTTGAATATTCTTGTCAGAAAATCTACTGCTACCTCCCCTAGACACTTCCATACCTCAACTGGTATGTCATCAGGTCCAACTGCCTTTCCGCTCTTCATCCTCTTCAATGCCCTCCTCACTTCTCCCTTACTAATCTTTGCTACTTCCTGCTCCTCAACGGTCACCCCTTCTATTCTTTTTTCTCTCTCATTTTCCTCATTCATCAGCTCTTCAAAGTACTCTTTCCATCTTCCCAGCACACTTCTGTCATCAGTCAATACATTTCCCTCTCTGTCCTTTATCACTCTAACTTGCTGCACGTCTTTCCCATCTCTATTTCTCTGCTGTGCTAACCTGTATAGATCATTTTCTCCCTCCTTACTGTTCAACCTATCATACAAGTCATCATACGCCCTCTGTTTGGCCTTTGACACTGCTACCTTCGCCTTACGCTGTGTCTCCCTGTACTCCTGTACAGCATGTAAGGTTCAGCTAACCTCTTCTTTTGTACACACTCCTGCACTTCCTCATTCCACCACCAAGTTTCCTTATCTACTTTCCTTCCAGAGGACACACCAAGTACTCTCCTACCGGTCTCCCTGATCACATTGGCTGTGGTTGTCCAGTCCTCTGGAAGCACTTCCTGACTACCCAAAGCCTGTTTCAACTCCTCCTTGAAGACAACACGACACTCTTCCTTTTTCAGCTTCCACCACTTTGTCTTCTGCTCTGCCTTTGCCTTTTTCACCTTTCTCACCATCAGAGTCATCTGGCACACCACCATCCTATGCTGTTTGGCAACACTCTCACCCACTACTACTTTGCAGTCACTGACTTCCTGCAAATTACATCGCCTACACAAGATGTAGTCTACCTGTGTGCTCTTACCTCCACTTTCATAAGTCACCTTATGCTTCTGTTTCTTCTTGAAGAAAGTATTCACCACAGCCATTTCCATCCTTTTTGCAAAATCGATCAACATCTGTCCTTCTGTGTTCCTGTCCTGGATACCAAACCTGCCCATCACTTCCTCGTCCCCTCTGTTGCCTGCACCAACATGTCCATTGAAGTCTGCTCCAATGACCACTCTTTCACCTCTGGGGGTACTCTGCATCACTTCATCTAACTCACTCCAGAATCTCTCCTTCTCTTCTCGCTTACATCCTGCCTGTGGGGCACAAGCACTAACAACACTGACCATCACGCCTTCAATTTCTAACTTGAGACTCATCACTCTGTCTGACACTCTTTTCACTTCTAGAACATTCCTGACAAACCCCTCCTTCAAGATGACTCCTACTCCATTTCTCTTCCCATCCACACCATTATAAAACAGTTTAAACCCTGCTCCTAAGCTTTTAGCCTTTCTACCTTTCCACCTTGTCTCCTGAACACACAGTATGTCCACCTTCCTCCTCTGCATCATGTCAGCCAGCTCCCTATTTTTTTCTTGCATAGTTCCAACATTCAAATTCCCTACTCTCAGTCCTAGGCTCACGTATGAAAGGGTTAAATTCAACTAGAAACATACCATGCAGTCAATCCAAGTTAGCCATTTAATTCTGTGGTAAAAGCCCAAAACTGAGATAAATGTAGAGTAAAAGCTTTAAAACTTGAGCTGGTCAGTAAGATAAATGGAGTGACAATTACAGCAATTCACAGCACAATGAGATAATAATGCAATATTTCTCTAATACAGGCCAACAGATTAAATTACTGTTCAAATCAAACAGCGAAATGGGGAAATGAATAATGACTGCTGTTGGTAATGGTGGTGGTGGCAGATGACCTGGTTTAAATATTTCAGAAGCCAGTGATCTCCTGAGATTTTTGTACAGAACTGTGCATAGGGTTTACAAGGAATGTTGTGGAAAAACAAAATCTGTCATGTGTGCAAAGGGTCTGCAGGCTGAAACTCCTTCAGGACTAACCTTGATATTAGCTGCGCAGCCATGTTCGACAATGAAAATCTGAGCTCCATCTACTGACAGCCGGGTCATGGTATACTTCAACTCTTCAGATGTTCGGCAATGGCCGGGCAAGGCTGCATACTACACAAATTACACACAAATGCTTCACTGTACAGTGATACCTCAACTAACAAATTTCATCCGTTCCGAGGACGAGCTCATAAGCCGAACAGTTCGTTCGATAAAATTATTCCGATAAGAAATAATACAAAAACCAATTAATCCGTTCCAACCCCCTCCCAAACTCATATAACCTGCCACAAACACGTATATTTCACCTAATATATTAAAGATAAACATGTAAAAACAAATATTTCATAAGCATAATAATAATAATACATGAACATTAAAATTAATAATAAAACAAGAATAAACAACAAGTCAACTAGCCCTTCCGATGCAGCGAAGATATCACATGGGCAGGCAGGAGGTGGTGCATAACAGAGGAGGAGGAGGAGAATTTTGTGCGTGTGCATGCTACGAATGCCAGTGAGGAAAGGCTCGTGGTGAACTCCCACAAGGCCAGTGCTTCTCAAATAGAGGGGTGTGTGGTGTGATGCCGGGGGGGGTATGACTCTGGGGAATATGCTTTTTTGCCATACTGTACTAGAATTATGTGTAATTGCGCATCCTCTACAATAGTTGGCAGTGGTGCTCTCATTGTCGCGCTACATTGTAGGGAAAAAGCACCTAGCAAATGATATGAAGCGCAGTATTTATAGTTGCACGTGAGGCGTTGGGGTGGGGGGTGAATTTTTTTTTCTTCCTAGCGGGGGCGTCACAGAAAATAATTGAGAAGCACTGCACAAGGCATTCTCGGCGCTCGGAGGAATACACACGGAAGAATACGAGGCTAATTGGCCCGGAAAAGCCATTTCGAGGAGAGCTCGTAAAGTGAACTTTGGCTCATTGGATGGAGCAGATTTTTGGTGGGTTCGAAGTTCGTATCATGGAAAATTCGTTATAAGGGACACTCGTTAGACGAGGTACCACTGTACTTATACAGGGTGACCCAAAAAAATAGGAACTTTTTAACAATACTATAAAACCAAGAGTGATGGAAGAAACCTTAAAACATGCCATTTAAGAATAAATGACTAACCTTTCATGGCAAAGTATTTACTTGTTCAAGGTCACTGTCTCGCAGTGCTGCCACTTGCTCATGTCTTCTTTTGTGTAAGTAAGTAAGTAAACTTTATTCAAGAGATACATACAAAGAACAAGCACAAATCCTAATGAAAATTAATATAAAAATAAGTATACACTCTTAGGATTCTGCTAAAAGATAATAAAAATCTGTAATTGTTCTGTAATTTGTGGATTCAGGTTTTCGATCATTTTACAACTCTTTGCTTAACTGAGTATGCATTAGATTGTGCTGATCTGAGCAGATAGTTAATTCATCCCTGTGTATGAGACTTGCACCCATGCTAGTAGGCTTGCACTTTTGACCAACCATTTTGCTTAGGGTTACAAAAGTCCGCAAAACAGTGTAAACACAAAGATCACAGAGACGACGTCTTAACACAAGGGTAACACGCTATATAACTGATATATTATTTATATCTATATCTATCTATATCTATATTACACAGACTCAGTCTGTAGTTTGTGGGGCAGTGGTGATAGGTAGTATGTGGTATAGGGCGCTGGATCGCTGATCCAAAGGTTGGGGGTTCGAGTCCCACTCTCTACAAGGTTGTCACTGTCCCCCCCAGTTCAGCCAACTGGGTTATCAAAGGCGGGCCATGTCTGTCACTGTCTATGGTGAGAGGCATGTAAAAGAACCATTGCTGATTTTCGTAAAGAGTAGGCTGCAAAGTCATCAGCGTGTTTCTGTCCCTTGCTAAAAGGGTTGTGACAGGAAGGGCATCCGACGTAAAAACCTCTGCCAAATCAAATGTGCGAATCAGATGATTCGCTGTGGCGACTCCTGAGTAAAAGGGAAAAAGCCGAAAGGAAGACGACGACGAGTCTGTAGTTTGTAAACAATGAATGCAGCGTCATTAAGTCAGCGTACTACGTAGGTACGTCTAAACTTAAAATTTGACTTGTTTTTTTGAGGGGGAAAAAAAAAAAGAAAAAAAAAACAACGTAAAATCGAAAAAACGTAAAATGGATGAACGTAAGTCGGGGAGCATCTGTACGCAATTCAAAAATTGCCGGTTTTTTGGGTCACCCTGTACATGCATATGTTCTCCGCTGACCACTCAACTTCATCAGGTACGAGTGGGAGAATGAAGAACTCTGATGTCATACCTTGGCATCACAGGTTCTCTGGTCCACACCATGCTGACAGGTGACTGAGGGTTTGGGCTGCTCCAGCTGGAACTCACGGGATACAACATGAAATACAAAAGTCTCCCCCCATTCCAGCAGTGTGGCACACTGAAATCACAAACACACACAAACAGCATTAACGTTATGTGCACATGTACAGTATAGCTTTGTGAAGTCCATTAGTTGTCTTTTGTGCACTTTTTATCATTGCTGCTAAACAAAGAGCTGCTCAACTTTGTACATATAAGAGTTGACAATAAAGATCTCTCATCTCTGAGCAGTAATTCGGTCCTTCTATTTTGTACATAGTTACACTGAACTTAGATTCAACACTCTTTTAAACACTTCTTAATCCAACATACCTGTGGCACAGTGACTTTGCCAGTAAGAACCCCCGCCTGCACATCAATGAGCCAGGCATACTCCAGTGTGTCACTGTCAGCTGGTAACCCTTCAGCTGAAAACATTGCATGGGCTCGCATCTGCAGACCTGAGAGACTCAGATGCCCGTCACACAACACCCCATCACCAGCGGGACGCTGCACAATTAAAAAGTGCCAAAACACAGGTACATATTAAAAAATGGAACATAAAGAAGAGAGTCACTTGACCGAGTTGACACCCAACAGACCTGGTAGCTGTCACTGACAAAGACGTGCAGTGGTGACAGGATGAGCTGCAATAGGGTTTCTTTGTATCCTTTCTTCATCTCAAAGCAGAGGCGCTCAAGATACCCTGTAGGTCCATCCACACTGTCACTGTTGCAGTGCTGTCACACAAATACAAATATACATCAACACTGGGTTGGTTCATCAGGGTTTAGTCATAATGCCGCTTCCGAGTCAAAAAAATTTTTTAAATTAAAATAAAGGTAGTGTTGCAGCAACAGGTAGGCCTTTTACTCACTGTAGGTAACCGTCCATGGATCTTGTGGAGGTTAGTGAGTACAGTAATGTCCCACGGACGGAACGAGAGAGGATTGGGAGTATCTTTGTGGCCCCTCTCCTCCAGTCCTACCCCAGTCCAGCCAGATGAGGACGAGCAAGAGCTAAGCACAGGGCTGGAAACAGACTCTTCGAAGTCTGTGTACATGTCGTCTTCACCAAAATAATTTTCCTAAAGTGTTAAAAAAAAGTTGCCAAATTTTCAGCATTCAAACATACTTACTAGAGCCAGCTGAATGGCACCGTTAAGAGAGTGTGCCTTGTGCAAGGGCATGTCACACCTTTATAGACAGCAGAGTTCGGAGGAGGGGTCCATACAGGATGATGTGGGAGTCAGGACTGAGTTCCATCTCCACATGTAATCGATCTGGAGGCAGCAGGCTGGGGTCACATGGTACACGCGGAGGAGGAGCACCAGGGGAATGCTGAGGGGGGCGCAAGGCTGAGAGTATAGACTCCTCGATCTCTGAAACTACACACAGGCAGAATACATTACATTTCTGTTTTACCACATTCAGAATCCTGAATGGAAATGTACCACGATTCATCGAAAACAGTTACACCTATTTTTTTTAATAACAGTACACATACATGAAACTAGATTTTTTTTTCAAAGCAAAATTACTCACTAAAGTTTCTGTAATTCAGCATTCAGTGTGCAACTGATTTTACTCTCTTGCAATATTTTGGAACTTACAAGACCGCTTGAGCTGCTCATCAGACTTCTGGGGGTAGATGGGATGCCAGGTGTAATCAATAATGAGCATGAAATTTGGTACACTCCAGCAGTCCACCCATCCAGCCCTACACAAAACCAAAACAAAAACGTTAGAACGCTTCGTAAAGAAACAATGAAGCAAAGAAACAAAATAAGCAGACACTTCATACTTTTCTTGGGTCATATTTCTCCAGCGAGCCTTATTGTTCTTCGGAGCCCACTGGGCCTCTGCTGGCATGCCATTATCTTGAGGAGACTTAGTCTGCTGATAGTCTTTGGCAAGAGTGAGCAAAGCATATCGACTAGGGTGGCAGTCAGGTAAACACAGCCGCATATCTGTGTCTTCTGCCTGAGAGAATAAAACCAATGACTATTATATATCTGTGTGTGTGTGTGTGTGTGTGTGTGTGTGTGTGTGTGTGTGTGTGCGCACATCAAGATAAACAATGGGTATATGAATGCATGTGCCTATACTCACTCTCAAACAGACGCGCGTGTTACAAGTGGAAGGAACAAACTCACTAAAAGGTAAAGTGAACTCGATGGTCAGAGTTTCTCCACAGGCAGCGAGATACACTGGACACACGAAGGAAAAGAAGCTCAAAAGTTGGGCACAGGCGGTGGATCTTTAACCGAGGTTCTAGTTTCTGTTGTAATTCAGTTTCTCATTAGCATGTATGAAACATGGTTGAATGTGTTAGAATCTTCCAGAAATGTAAGAAACCTTTATTTATACAGCTTATTTTATTTTATTTTTTTAATTCAGCAAGTCCTTAACTATTACAGCAACCGTACAGGCCTTCCTCACCATTCTCCTGCTGTTTGGTGGAGCAGTCGATCCAGTTGTGCTGATTAGCAGCCCAGATCATCTCAAACTGGTGAAAAAGCATCTTAAACTTCCAGGAATAAGGAACAAATGAGTAGATATCTGGCTCACTATCACTGGCCCAATCTTGGATCAAATCTGTACACATTAAATTATATTAATATACAATAATAATTCCTGTATTAAAACTTACTCTACCGAGATAAGATGAAAAAAAACAAAACAAACAAACAACCCCCAGTATTTTCATGCATTAGTTGGACGGTAAACGACAGATAGTAAAACTGGTTTACCAGTAAAGAAGTTCTTCTGAGCATAGATGAAATGGTAAGTGGCTTTGTACACCTCTATCTCACACTGCCATGACTGAGGCATATTCCACACACGAGGATAACTGGCAATTACATGGAACTATACAGGTGGAAAAAGTCCAGTTTATAAAACACACACAGTCTCAGACACACTCTCTCACTGATGCAGACTCATGGTCACTGCAAACTCACAGCCAGCATCTCCGCCTCCAGCAGGGTCCTGTACTGCATACTGCTGGTAGTATCCACATGCAGTAACTGACCTTTAACAGTTGGAGAATAACCTGTGAGAAAGAAAACAGAAGAATTGATTAAAGTTATAAATGAAATATAGCCATACAAAACAAAACAAACAAAAAAAAACAGAGTAAAATATTAGCTGTTATCTGGCTAGAAATAAAAAAAGGCATAAATAAGAGATTTAATATGCACCATTTTCGCCTACGGTCATGGGAATGTTGACCTCCAAATATGAACCTGCACCAACATTGACATGAATGGCATTTGTCTCCTGGAAAAAGTAGTAATATGAATAAGAAGACTGTGATTTTTCGCTGACACATGGGGACAAAAACAACAGAAAAGGTGAACTGTACCCTATTCTTGGTGAACAGTAGGTCTATGGTGGCATCTGCGATGATGTTCATGCGGAGTTCAAAGGCCTGGATTTGTCTGGGTTTCCCAGGTGTGGGAACATCACTGACTTTCATTGGCTGATAGTCTGGAGGCAAGAAGAACTTCCACAGACTGTCCCTGTGGAGACGGATCAAAGAGAATACACATGAAATACGACACTAATTTGTGATTAGAGTGAGCAAGAATTAACTTGTGCAAACAAATCCTATATCAAGCTTAATTCATTTTGAATAACAATTTTGTTACACTATAGTACGCGATTTATAAATCAAACCTTGAGAGAACAATTCATTAATACAAGAACGTATTCATTCATTTTCTGAATCACTTCATGCTTAATTAGGGTCACAGGGAGGCTGATGCCCATCTCAGCCAACTCTGGGCTAGGGCCAAGTACACCCTGAACAGCTCGCCCGGCCGTCGCAGGTCCGACACTCACCCAACCATTCATACTCACACCGAGACGAGATTTGGAACAGCAAATTAACCTACTGTGCATGTTTTTGGACTGTGGGAGGAAACTGGAGTACCCGGAGGAAACCCACACAAGCATGGGGACACCATGCACAGAAACACCCAGACCTGGAATTGAACCCAGGACCTTCTTGCTGTGAGGTGGCTGTGCTAACCACTACACAACCGTGCTGCTACACACAATAATATAATAGTTGTTTCTTATTTCTTTTCCTTTCAGCTGTTCCCTTCGGGGATCGCCACAGCGAATCATCTGCCATCTCACACTATCCACTGCATCTTCTCTTACACCAACTACCTTCATGTCCTCCTTCACCACATCCATAAATTTCCTCTTTGTTCTCCCTCTAGGCCTTCTGCCTGGTAGTTCCAACCTCAGCATCCTACTATCAATATACTCACTACCCCTCCTCTGTACATGTCCAAACCATCTCAATCTAGCCTCTCTGACTTTGTCGTCAAAACTTCTCACATGTGCTGTCCCTCTGATGTACTCATTCCTGATCCTATCCATCCTCGTTACTCCCAAAGAGAACCTCAATATTTTCATCTCTGCTTCCTCCAGCTCTGCCTCCAGCCTTTTCCTCAGGGCCACTGTTTCTAACCCATACAACATCGCTGACCTCAACACCATCTTGTACACTTTTCCCTTCATTCTTGCCGATACCCTCCTATCACACATCACACCGGATACTTTTCTCCATCCATTCCAACCTGCCTGCACACGCTTCTTCACCTCTTTTCCACACTCTCCACTGCTCTGGATTGTTGAGCCTAAGTACTTAAAATCCTCCACCTTCTTTATCTCTGCCTCCTGTAACCTCACCGTTCCTCCTGGGTCTTTGGCATTCATACACATGTATTCTCTCTTACTGAGGCTAACCTTCATTCCTCTCCTTTCCAGGGCATACCTCCACCTCTCTAGATTTTCCTGAACTTGTTCTCTGCTCTCACTAGAGATAACAATGTTATCTGCAAACATCATTTTTCAGCTTCCACCACTTTGTTTTCTGCTCTGCCTTTGCCTTCTTCACCTTCAGCGTCATTCTGCACACCACCATACTATGCTGTGTGGTCACACTCTCACCCACTACTACTTTACAGTCACTGACTTCCTTCAAATTACATCACCTACACAAGATGTAGTCTACCTGTGTGCTCCTACTTTTATAAGTCACCCTATGCTCCTGTCTCTTCTGGAAGAAAGTATTCACCACAGCCATTTCCATCCTTTTTGCAAAATCTATCAACATCTGTCCTTCTGTGTTTCTGTCCTGGATACCAAACCTGCCCATCACTTCCTCGTCCCCTCTGTTGCCTCCACCAACAATAGCTGTTTATTTATAATATAATACGGTAGTTGTGAATTTCTTACTCTGTAGGATTTGCTGAGAGAATCAATAACATTTTGATCCAAAATATCTAAGAAATCATTTCTCCAATTATAAGAGCACAGGCGAGTATCCATAGGATGTAAAAACCCAATGCAAGTGCCACCAGACCAGACAGTGATGATTATTAATCTTACTACATGTTGGAGATTTTTTTTTTTCATTTATTAAGAAGTGTTTATGCCTTGCTCCATTAATAAAACTTTTCAGTCAAATATAATATCAAATATAACCTTTAACATTCTCTATGATGCGATCTTTCTGCTTGTAAATGGTTCCAATGGTTGACGGATGATCACTTTACATGAAGTTGAGCTGATTCACATTACTTGAAGCTGAGCCGACTCACTTTACATGAAGCTTAAAACAGCCAATCAACACTTACAATATGTGAGGCGCTCAATACCGAAAGTAGTGCACTTGCTGTGCTTGAAGGCGGGTTATACGGACTTCCGGTCTTTCAAGTGAGCAAGGGTCCGTTGAACTCGTTTAGTACTCAGCCTGCACTGATGTGAATCACCAGTAGAGCAGAGGGTTCTCATTCATTTTACACCTCTCTTGCTTCACTGAGTATGCATGGTAGATTGCGCCGATCCGAGCTGATAGTTAATTCATCTCTGTGTATGAGACTTGCACCCATGCTAGTAGGCTTACGCTTCTGACCAACCATATATATATATATATATATATATATATATATATATATATATATATATATATATATATACACACACACACACACACACACACACACACACACACACTCAGTCTGTAATTTGTAGCGATTTGCGGTCTGTAATTTGTGATTTGTAATCAAAGCAGCGTCATTACGTCAGCGTACTACGTAGGTACATCCAAACTCAAAATTTGAATTTTTTTTTTTTTAAAGAAAAAACAACAACAATAACCTAAAATTGGAAAAAAAAAAAAAGTAAAACGGATGAGCGTAAGTCGGGGAGCATCTGTACATTATACACACCAAAGACATGAAAATAAGACGAGTCAAACCCTCACGTGACGTTCCAGTGAAGGCCACCATATCACTAAGAACCAAAATCTGCCATTCCAATAAGATGGGTGTTGAATGTTGTGTCTTAACTTACTCAACAAACAAAATATTGCGCTGGCTTCAGAGAAACTAATACTAGTCCTTCTCAAAAAATTAGCATATTGTGATAAAGTTCATTATTTTCTGTAATGTACTGATAAAAAAACTTTCATATATTTAAGGTTCATTGCACACCAACTGAAATATTTCAAGTATTTTATTGTTTTAATACTGATGATTTTGGCATACAGCTCATGAAAACCCAAAATTCCTATCTCAAAAAATTAGCATATTTCATCTGACCAATGAGAAAAAAGTGTTTTTAATACAAAAAAAGTCAATGTTCAAATTATGTTGTTCAGTTATGCACTCAATACTTGGTTGGGAATCCTTTTGCAGAAATGACTGCTTCAATGCGGCGTGGCATAGAGGCAATCAGCCTGTGGCACTGCTGAGGTGTTACGGAGGTCCAGGATGCTTCGATAGCGGCCTTAAGCTCATCCACAGTGTTGGGTCTGGTGTCTCTCAACTTTCTCTTCACAATATCCCACAGATTCTCTATGGGGTTCAAATCAGGAGAGTTGGCAGGCCAATTGAGCACACTTGTCAGAAAATCTACTGCTACCTCACCGAAACACTTCCATACCTCCACAGGTATATCATCAGGACCAACTGCCTTTCCACTCTGCATCCTCTTCAGTGCCCTCCTCACCTCACCCTTACTGATCTTTGCTACTTCTTGCTCCTCAATGGTCACCTCTTCTACTCTTTTTTTTTCCTCTCATTTTCCTCATTCATCAGCTCTTCAAAGTACTCTTTCCATCTTCCCAGCACAGTTCTGTCATCAGTCAATACATTTCCCTCTCTGTCTTTTATCAATCTAACTTGCTGCACGTCCTTCCCATCTCTATTTCTATCTCAATTTCTCTGCTGTGCCAACCTGTATATATCATTTTCTCCCTCTTTACTGTCCAACCTATCATACAAGTCATCATACGCCCTCTGTTTGGCCTTAGCCACTGCTACTTTCGCCTTACGCTGTGTCTCCCTGTACTCCTGTTTACTCTCTTCGGTTCTCTCAATGTCCCACTTCTTAGCTAACCTCTTCCTTTGTACACACTCCTGCACTTCCTCATTCCACCACCAAGTCCCCTTATCTACTTTCCTTCCAGAGGACACACCAAGTACTCTACTACCTGTGTCCCTGATCACATTTGCTGTGATTGTCCAGTCATCTGGAAGCACTTCCTGGCCACCTAAAGCCTGTTTCAACTTCTCCTTAAAGACAACACAACACTCTTCCTTTTTCAGCTTCCACCACTTTGTCTTCTGCTCTGCCTTTGCCTTCTTCACCTTCCGCACCATCAGCGTCATCCTGCATACCACCATCCTATGCTGTTTGGCAACACTCTCACCCACTACTACTTTGCAGTCACTGACTTCCTTCAAATTACATCGCCTACACAAGATGTAGTCTACCTGTGTGCTCCTGCCTCCGCTTCTATAGGTCACCCTATGCTCCTATTTCTTCTTGAAGAAAGTATTTACCACAGCCATTGCTATCCTTTTTGCAAAATCGAGCAACATCTGTCCTTCTGTGTTCCTCTCCTGGATACCAAACCTGCCCATCACTTTCTCGTCCCCTCTCCTGCCTGCACCAACATGTCCATTGAAGTCGGCACCAATGACCACTCTTTCACCTCTGGGGGTATTCTGCATCACTTCATCTAACTCGCTCCTACCTGTGTCCCTGATCTGTCTATTGGGCATATAGCTCATGAAAACCCATAATTCGTATCTCAAAAAATTAGCATATCATGAAAAGGTACTCTAAACGAGCTATTAACCTAATCATCTGAATCAATCAATTAACTCTAAACACCTGCAAAAGACTCCTGAGGCTTTTAAAAACTCCCAGCCTGGTTCATTACTCAAAACCGCTATCATGGGTAAGACTGTCCATACTACAGAAAAACTACAGAAGTTCCCAGAGTACTGTATCAAGGCACTTCAGTGGGACATCTGGGAAGGAAAAAGTGTGGCAGAAAACACTGCACAACCAGAAGAGGTGACCAGATCCTGAGGAAGATTGTGGAGAAGGGCCGATTCCAGACCTTGGACGACCCGTGTAAGCAGTGGACTGGGCTACAGGTGCTGCATTCCCCAGGTCAAGCCACTTTTGAAACAGAAACAGCAGCAGAAGCGCCTGACCTGGGCTACAGAGAAGCAGCACTGGACTGTTGCTCAGTGGTCCAAAGTACTTTTTTCAGATGAAAGTAAATTTTGCATGTCATTCAGAAATCAAGGTGCCAGAGTCTGGAGGAAGACTGGGGAGAAGGAAATGCCAAAATGCCAGTGTCAAGTACCCACAGTCAGTGATGGTCTAGGGTGCCATGTCAGCTGCTGATGTTGGTCCACTGTGTTTTATCAAGGACAGGGTCAAAGCAGCTAGCTATCAGGAGATTTTGGAGCACTTCATGCTTCCATCTGCTGAAAAGCTTTATTGAGATGATGATTTTCATTTTTCAGCACGACCTGGCACCTGCTCACAGTGCCAAACCCACTGGTAAATGGTTTACTGACCATCGTATTACTGTGCTTAATTGGCCTGCCAACTCTCCTGACCTGAGCCCCATAGAGAATCTGTGGGATATTGTGAAGAGAAAGTTGAGAGACACCAGACCCAACACTGTGGATGAGCTTAAGGCCGCTATCGAAGCATCCTGGGCCTCCGTAATACCTCAGCAGTGCCACAGGCTGATTGCCTCCATGCCACGCCGCATTGAAGCAGTCATTTCTGCAACAGGATTCCCGACCAAGTATTGAGTGCATAATTGAACATAATTATTTGAACGTTGACTTTTTTGTATTAAAAACACTTTTTTTTTTTTTTTTTTTTGGGTCGGATGAAATATGCTAATTTTTTGAGAGAGGAATTTTGGGTTTTCATGAGCTATATGCCAAAATCATCAGTATTAAAACAATAAAATACCTGAAATATTTCAGTTGGTGTGCAATGAATCAAAAATATATGAAAGTTTAATTTTTATCAGTACATTACAGAAAATAATGAACTTTATCACAATATGCTAATTTCTGAGAAGGACTAGTACATATTGGACCTACACAATAACTGCTTTCTTTAATATTTTTTTTTATTTAGTTTATCGTCAAAAAATTCAAAGTCTAAATACAGGGAACCCTCGCTACTTTGCGCTTCAATGCATCGTAGTTTTTTTTTTTTTAACTATTCATTGAATTAAAAAAACAACAAATTAAGGAAGAATAGGGGGAAAGTTAAGGAAAATGCCACAAAACAAGGCCAATTATGCAAAAAAAAACCCAAAATAAACAAAAACAACCCAAAACCCCCCCAACAAAACTACTTACATTTTTATGTGAGGCACGGGTCTGTATGTGTTTGTATTTATATTTTATTTACATCTTATGCATTATTTTTTAATGTTTGTTATTATAAGTATTTATAGCATTGAATATGTATTTATTGATATTATATACACATATACATGTACGTATACGTCAGTCTGGGAGGTTGATGCTACTTCATGGAATTCGGAGGTCGTGGGGGGATCTCGGTCCCAATTAACCGCTGAAAGTGAGGGATCCCTGTTTATGCATTTTAATTTATATCACAGTGTTTTATATCACGGTGTTTTACTATGACTAATGACTCAAAATAAAGTGCAAAATATCTCAATCCTGTCACTTGTTTTCATGGATAAAATCCACTTGTTACATTTCCCCAGTCTTTGGGAAGATGGTGCCAACGTTCAGCATCTTTGGAATACATGTGATGTACCGAGTAGCGCCGGTCCAGTGTTTATGTTTATGAGACGTACCAGGAACATTATGTGATTCCTCAATGTGATTGGGTTAAAAGATTTTCTATTTAAAGGAGTAATGGTTCATTTTTTGACACATCGAGAATATTTAAAGAATATTAAAAGAGAATATTTTATTTTATTTAAAAAAAAAAAAAAATTAAACAAGTATCAGCATGGAGGACAGAGCAGAAAACTTTAAATGTATGCCGGAGGGACAATACTCACTATAAAGTGAGTATCTTTCAGCACAGTGTAAAACAATGTTTTATTATAGGCTACCTAGATAATTACTGCACATCGTAGACTTAATGATGCAACCTTTTCATTATACTTTATTTTATTCTACTTTCAAGTTGGATGACGATGGAAAAGCACTCCTGTGAGAATTTAAAATTTCCTCAGAGATGAATGAAGTATTCCACATTTATATATATATATATATGTGTATGTACACACCTCTGTCTGTCGGCCCACGGTCCATAGTTAAAGTCTGTTCCTTTTCCACAAACTATATCTAGCCCCCAACATGGGGGCAGATCCTGTAGCTTAGTGTCCTCAGAGGAGGCATCCGTCTCTCCATTCTCCAGGTCTTCAGGGACCAGTCCTACATACATGAGATGCACATTGGGAAATAATCCCCAGCAGCAGTTACATTGACATGTAGTATGATCGTTTATTATTCTGTAAAATAAAACCCATAGCTGCAAACAAATGCTGACAAAAATAAATAAAAAAGTGAGAAAATAAAAACACAAACCTGGTTCATCCTGGTAGTAGTAAATGTCCACATCATTTGATTGCATGACTACAAATCCCTCTCCCATCAGTCTAGGCGGCCTGGGAAGAAACAATGCATTACTTATGAGCCGATGTTTATTAAATCAGTGTTTTTTTTAATCGATGTTCATTATGTTCAATGCCATAAATTAACCTAAAATATTTGCATAATTTAATATTCCCCAAACCCAACTGTTCTAATTAATAATGCTGAAGTAAAAGGTCACAAAAATAGATTGTGAATTCACAGTCAGGCGGTAAAAAAAACTCAATTCTACTGTTGTCTTGGGGAAACAGCCAACATTTACAGAGTGTTTTTTCTAATCACATAATTACATGAGAACAAAACCCTTCATGCGTACAAAATAAGTTCAATAATATTACTGGAATGGAGTCGTGTACAAGAAGAACTCACTCATCATTCTGATGGCCAAGATATCGAGGGTTGGGCACCAGCATCACTCGCACATTTTCGAGAGACCCCTTTACTATGTGCATGAACAGATCCAGATGACTGCTGGGAGGCTTGGTGGCATAGGTCAAGAATGCATCGTCAAAGTTCATACACAGAGTTTGAGGTAGGTGGAGGTTCCCAAATGCCACCCGACCCTGAAAAAACAGGAAGTATTCATTGTAAAATACAGTAGGCCATTGACTATTCGCGGTTTTGCGAGCAACTGTCACGTGATTCAAATTCAGCCAATGGCTGTTCTCCCTCCTGCTGATTGGTTGAGATGATAACGCCCCTTTGTCTTCATTTGCGCACACTTTGTGCCTGTGCTTTTTAAGTGTGTGTGTTTTTAATTACTGTTAAGCTCCATCATGCCACCCAAACACTGTGCACCTCCTCAGGCTTCTGGTAAGGTGCAGAAGCATTTACTGAATTAAAACAACTTAAAAAACTAAATTAAAAACTAAAGAGTGAAGCTTCCTTCAGTCTCTATCTGGGAGGCCAGCGGAGCGGGATGTTGAGAGATAGCCAATGAGAGAGCAACTCGAGCACCGTGTGAAAGTTTGATTGGCGCGTTTGAATTTATTTTCGTAAGTGGGGGTTGTTTCGTATCTCGGGGACGGAAACTCAAGAAAATGTTTTTCGTAATCCGGGGATTTCGTACAAAGGGGTCTTCGTAAATTGGGGGCTGACTGTGTGTGTGTATATGTGTGTGTGTGTGTGTGTGTGTGTATATATATATATATATATATATATATATATATATATATATATATATATATATATATATATATATATGCTGTATAATGTGTACATTTTGTTATCAATAAATATCACAGTAAAAAAATAAAAGTTTTTCTTAATCATTACTACATTTTACTCCATTAATACTGTATTAATGAGTAAGACTGTCTATAGAATGTGTTTAAGAAGCATATTTTAGCGCATGTAATAGATCCATAGTATTTTACTTTTGGTTGATCATTCACGCATGTAATATGATATATGGGGGTTTTACTTCCAGGTATATAACTTGCGGATTATCTTCATTCACGGGAGGGGCCGGAACCAAACCCCTGCGACTAACGAGCGCCTACTGTACTCGGATTAAGGAGAACGTGCTCCATTCTACTTTATATATCATCAGCTAGAAATACTGAAGTGTCTAACAACTGCCAACAAACAAACAAACAAGCACCAAAACAATTATGTATAGAGAGTCAATCGCTATTTTTTTTTTAAATTTTATTTATTTCTTAGGAGGTCAATGCACGCATTTCCAAAATACATGATTCTGTGAATTTGGTGGTGTTGTGTTCAGTCCAAAATAACACGCCTTAAAACATTAAGAAGTGCTAAACAACTATCTGATGTGGTAAAATTGAACCCTACACTGATTCATTCATTTTCTGAACTGCTTAATCCTAAATAGCATCGCGGGGCTGGCTGGCACCCATCCAAGCCAACTCTGGGCAGAGTACACCCTGGACGGCTAGCCAGGCCATCACAGGGCAGAAACATGCTGACGACTATGCAGCTCCTCTTGTCGAAAGTCAGCAATGGTTCTTTTACATGAACCTCTCACCAAAGACAGTGAGAGACATGGCTGGCCTTTGATAACCCACTGGGGGGCCTATATTGATTTATAGTTATATTAGAAAGACCGAGTCAGCGATGCTGGAAGCTACTTTATATCCCGGCCCCTCCATAGAAATGCATATATTTTCAATAATGCAGGAAGAGCTTTCATACTTGGCTCACTTACAGACAATTAAAACAAATCACCCTGTGTATAAATGGGCTTCAATAATGCTACGCTTACAGTTCCATCAAACCAAAGTAAATCAGCTGATTGGCTGGATTGCAGATTATAATTTACCCATAGTGTGTCCACGAAGTTTGTTAATAATAAAACTGTTGTGACATGACTATACTCACTGTACTGATGTTGACTTTTATGACGGGTATGAGGGACCTCCATGATGAAGACGGGTCCTGAGATTCTGCTTTGATGTGAACACTTACATGTATATAAAAAGCAAAAAAAAATCCATTAAACCTGAGAATCAAGAGGCTTCCGAAAAATATATAAATACACAATTCACAAAATCCAAAATAATCCAGATGTTAAAACTACAATATAAGATACAGCATATTTAGCACAGTGTATCTCAAAGTGTACATACATGTACTTTATTACAGAGAAAAGAGTAAAGTCCATCAACAGATCAGGTGAAAGTATCAGAATTATTCCCTTAATTGAGCTGGCAGACTGAAGAGATAGTGACAGATGTAGCATCACCTGTCCAGCGTTTTATTTCGCTCCGCTCTATCCTTGTCCTCATCTCTCTGAGGTGGAATGAGAGTGGGCTCCAAGCCGAACATATCCTGAAGCCGGGCATATACATCTGTACGGTTATATACGTGAAACTCAAAGCTGTTAACGGTCACGTACAGCCGTGTCTCAGCCTTCGGGTCTTAAAAAACAAAACAAAAAACACCCGCTAATTATTCCACATCAACATGACCATCTATTCACATACAAGCATTTTCAACCTCGAGTCAAATGCAATATTGGAACAACAAAAAACATCAACAAAATTATCAACAACACTGATGTGGTCCTAAAATGCTAGGAAATACGAAGTAAGAATTTTAATGCCCACAATGCACCTGTAAAAACAGACATTCCAAACTGTACTGCTGCCTTGTAAGTAGTTCCCGTGTGCATCGCTACACAGGTTTAGCCAGTGCTCCCACTTTGGTAAACAAGCTTGAAAGTCCTCTCAGAATACCTTTAAGTTCCTTTATCACATTACACTGAACATCAGCACGGTCATAAAATCTTTGGCCTTTCAGTGCAATGTCTTTAATTTTGGGAAGCCAGATGAATAATTATAATGCAGTCATTGCAGCCATAAATTCTCTCACGGCGAGCGCAGTATAGTTATTACAATGCTCGATATTTCCATTACTTAATTTGACACCAAAGTACACAAGCAAATCTCTATTGTTTTTGCAATGGCCGACTAACAAATGACTTACTTGGCCCTCATGTGACTCCAACCAAATCACCAAGCAGGAGGCACGACATGACCTTTCTGGGAATTAAATTGTCTCATCATATACATTTGAATAAAGCACAGAGAACGTCCACACTTGTCTTACCATGTTGTTTCTGTTTCGGGTTATACATCTTCCACCAGCGGAATATAAGGAAGCCATCCTGAATTCTGTAAAGCCAGATTAGTGAGTAATTAGTGAAACACTTATCAGACAAAAAAAAAAAAACAAAAAAAAAAACCCTGTCTCAATTAAAGCCTTTTAAATTTAATCTGTGCGCTGTTAAAAGGATTAATAAAATATCTTTAATTAAAAAGACCGAAGGATCTCAGGCGGAGAAGCAAGCCGCACAAAATTATAAAAACATGAGACATACAACCAAGCAAACTCACATCCACAAGTATTGTAACTGTACCTAATTGACATGTCTTCATTGATGAAGTACACATCCCGGAACATGACCTTCCCAGAGAGGACAGAGAAGGAGAACGAGCCTGCACGAACCAATTAAAAAGACACAAGACCATGAATTTCAACTTGAGATACTGACTAACCCTGGGTTTACACTGAAGTCATGATGTCCATGAGCTCCACAATTAAAAAATAATCATGGCGCTTTATGGTTTGAGTCAAGACTAGAGTATAGCAAGGACGCAGGGTGTCTCCAGGAGAGAAAACTTGAAGGAATCGTGTCTCCAGGTGCATCAAGATCCATACGATAGTGGATTATAAGGTCTGCTACGCCCCATTACGAGTCCCGTGTCCCATCATGACTGGCATCAAATAAAAATGGCAAAAGATTTGACCGTCAAACATTTTATTACAATCAAACAGCACAATCCCATCCCACAACCCCCTACCCTGATCATGAATCTCAACTCATGGACATCATGGCAACATTGAAAAACTCTGGATAAGATGTTTCTTTTGAAGAAAAAAAAAAAAATTACTGACCAATGTGTATGTATCCATTTTTGTAGAATCGATTGATAAGAAGCGTGAGAATGAGTCCGATGTTACGGGAGTTGTAGTAGGTTAAGTATATAATCCATCCACAGGACAGAATTGTGGCTGTGAAAATGAAACAGAAACACTTAATGGTCACATGACTACCATCTGCTTAAAACTTTCAGATTTATTCGGTACAAAGCACATAAAAGGAAAAGCATATACGTATACTATAGACTTAAGCTTTTTAAAAATAGTCAGACATTTAAAGAAATATTGTTACATCATATAAGTAAAAACTCACCCACAAGCAGCCATACTAAGTTGGAATTGTGCTGGTTAAGGTAGAAATCCAAATCATCAATACTCGGAACCAGACTATTGTTTGCTTTGCTATCCATTGTTACAGAACACTGCAGAAGAAATCATTATCATGAATCATCATCATCCTGATTATTCTAAATAGTTTTTCCCGTGCCCTATGATTCGCTGGTTTTCTCACATAAAAATGCAGCTTAAGATAAATAGGCTAAACTGAATTGCTCCTAAGTGAAAGTGAGAGGCTAGGAGGGAGATAATGTCTCTATGTGCATATCATGTATCATTTCTAGAATACAGTGGTTCCTCACCTTACGATAGTCCCAACAAACGAAAAATCCAGGTTATGAAAAACATTTTCCTAAAATTTTTGTCTCTGGATATGAAATAAGTTCACGTTACAAAAACACCATCTCAAAAAAAAATTCAAACAATGCACGAATTGCTCTCCCATTGGCCATCTCCCAACATCCCGCCCTGCTGGCCATCTCCCAGCATCCGGCCCCGCAGCTCCCTCCCATTGCCTATTATGGAGTTGTATCGTCATAATACCCATGATGCTTTTCGTGTAAAGGACAGAGTTACTGTTGTTTCATGAGTTTTTCGAGTGTGCTCACTGAAACTTTATGTAAGGTTAAAAGCCTGAGCCAAAAAATAAACATTTGTAAGATTATAACTCTGCTAAGAAGACATGGTCAACACGAAGTAAGTACCTTAAAAGGTATGCTGTTATAATTTATAACTTTAAAGCGTTTAGGGGGTAGTATTGGGAGCCTTGGAATGAATCATACGTTTTATATGTAAAATGCGGTTCTACTTATGAAAAATCCAGGTTACGAAACTGCCTCTGGAACGGGATTAATTTCGTAACGTGAGGTACCACTGTACATGATATGCACATAGTACTATACATAGTATTTCTAAAAACAAAATTTTCTTTTTACTGCTTTAATGTTCAGTACAAAACTTTATCAAACCAGAATGTTCTAATCCAAGCTTACAATCGAGATGAATTGCAGGATGAAAAAAATATGAACGGAAATAACATTAACAATAATATCTACAGTACATTATCAGTAAGAGCTATTAGGTGGTAATCAGTAGACCAAAAGTCCCGCCATTGCCATGGCTTAGGATGTGACACAATAAATGCACATGGAGGAGGCAATAATATTACAAGCTTCCCTAAAGCTATTTACATGAGACAGTGATGCAACGTATTGTCATGTTGACTTCTACGTGCCAGCAAGCAAACATAATATAGGTTAAAAGAGGAGAGGGAACAGATGCAGGAAACTGTTGTGACAGAAGTGTTTCTCCAACAGCCACTGTGTTTATATGTAGATAATGGACGAGACTATATCACCAGAGTCCAGTTGCTGAACCGCTTAAACCTACTATTAGGGTTGCAGGGAGGTTGAAGCCTATCTCAGCCAACACTCAATGAAGGTGACATAGAGCTGAACAGGGCAAAACACACACACACACACACACACACACACACACACACACACACACGCACACACACACACCTGGGCCAATTTGGAACAACAAATTACCTAATGCAGACTGCTATCGCGCCATACAGACCGGTAGTCCTAAATTACTACAAATTTGTACAAACTTCAACTGGTCCGTAAATGCACATGCATTTTCTGAGGGGGAAAATGCATGAAAAAAAAAAAAAAAAACCAGCACAAATTGTCTAGCAATGTTTTATATTCCAAGACAAGTAGAATTTGGCACCACTTTAGCCAATGTGAACAAAAGGTATAAAATAACAAATAGTGAAATACAGTATGAACTTGAAAAGTTGGGAAAAAATTGAGAAAAAAATAATTACAGGTACACCTCAACTTAAGTCATTCTCAATTATACATCGGTTTTCCAAAAAATATGTGGAAAAATTAAAAAAAAAAAAAAGAAAAGAAAAAAAAAAGTTTACGTCATTATAATCATATATTATATATACTGTGTTTTCCGGACTACAAGTCGCACCTTTTTTTTCATACTTTAGCTGAAGGTGCAACTTGTACTTGAAATTATTACATAATTCTGTTCGTCATAATAATAATTAACATAATTTCACGTTTGTTATTTTTACACTCACAATCGCAAGAGGGCACTCTTGGCCACTCCAGTACCTGCTCATCCTGTACCACTGAAAAATGTCCCCAAAAATAAAATCCTATTTTGCAGATTACAAGCTGCAAGTAGTGAAATATGCAGCATAAAATAGTAATCGAGCAGCAGAAAGAAAGTTTGGAGTGAATGAGAAACTACTGGAGAAAAACAGAGATTATTATTACTGCAATGAAGAAAACAAAACAAACAAAAAAAAAAGCTAATCACAGGTTAAAAGCTAGATGGCACAGGTAGAGGAACGAGCTCACACATGGGTGCTTGAGCAACGTGCTCCAGGGAGGAACTTGTGGGGAAGGGCAACAGTGCAGTTGCGTCTCCACACCCAGGTAGTTGTCAAGGAGATGAATATAAAGGACTTTGCATGAGGACTTTCTTGGTGTTACTGCGTCATGCAACGCAACCGTCTCTCTATCAGAGCGAGGACCACAATGTCACAAAAACTGCCAGCAGATTAGAAGAAGCCAAGGTAGACAGTTTCCATGAGTTTGCGACTTTTATATAGTGTGTGTGTGTGTGTGTGTATTATATATATATATATATATATATATATATATATATATATATATATACACACATACATATATATACACATACATATATATATATACATACATATATATATATATACATATACATATACATATACATACACAAACATATAAAAACATATACACACACACACACACACACACACACTACACAAAAAAAGTTAAGGATATTTGAAAATTTTCTAGGATATTTTTGCTGTTTTGTGAATTGGCCTTAATTTCAGTTTTTTCAAGAACTTTCCTTGTTTGTCTTGAATATTTTTTGTGTTTGACTCAGTTCCACTTGATTGACCCCAGCCAGTTTGAGCAATAATATCACAGTACTCACATGTGTGTATTTAAAGAGCGTGTTCACTGGGTTGACTTGTTCATTTTGTTTGTCAGCAGAAACCAAAATGAAAATGTTCATGGCTATTGTTGTTTTGTTGATGTTGTGTGGAGGTTGTGGAGCTGTATGATGACATCTGGATGCTACTGAAGTGGCGAGAGCAATCCAGCTCCTTGAAGACGGTGTAAGGCAGGTTGAAGTGGCCAGGAGGTTTGGTGGAAGCCAGAGTGTTCCAGGAGACCGGCCTGTATCATGACAGACAACGTTCAGGGTGTCCCCCGTGCCTTAACTGACCATCAGGATCGTTATGTGAGGACAAATGCTTGACAAAACCGATTGGACTCGGCAAGAACTCTGAGAAACAATGTTCAAAATGCCATCGTGTCCAGACTGTAAGGAACCGACTGCATGCTGATGGCCTGAATGCCAGACATCTGGCTGTGACCCCAAGATTGACCCCTAGACACCGTCAGGCGAGGTTGGCCTTTTCTCATGCACATGTGGACTGGAATACGGAGGCCTGGTCGTGTGTACTCTTCTCTGATGAGTCCAGATTTTGTGTTTCCACGATCGATAGACGCCAGAGAGTGTGGAGGGCCCGTGGGCAATGTTTTGCAGAGTGTGCCATTGTTGAACATGACCGTTTTGGCAGTCCCTCTGTTATGGTGTGGGCAGGGATCAGTATCGGGAGTCGCACGGCCCTTCATGTGTTCCAGCAAGGGGGAATTAATGCTAGGATGTACCGGGATGACATTATCCTTCTCAATGTTTGTGCCTATGCCGGCGCTGTGGGTCCAGATTTTCTGCTAATGGACGATAACACACCAATCCATCGAGCAAGGCTGGTACAGGATATCGAGGGAATCCGTCGTATGGACTGGCCAGCATGTTCACCAGATCTTAATCCCAGTGAGCACCTTTGGGATCAGCTCGGGAGAGCCATGCGATGTCGTCAACACCCTCCAAGTAATGTCCAGTAGCTCAGAGAGGCGCTAACTGAAGAATGGGACCGACTAGACCAGGCAGCCATTGACTGATTGATCCAAAGCATGCCAAGACGGTGTCAGGTTTGTATTTAAGCCAGAGGAGGCCACACAAGATTAGAATGGACTGGATTAGTGTGTAATAACTTTGAAGTGAACTGTTGATTTGTTGTTTGGGACAATTTGCTATCGTCTTTGTTTGTTGTGGTTAAGACTGTAAATAAAACTGTATCTGGTCTTTAAAATAGGGTCCCCATTTCAAAATACAATAAAAATTACAAATATTACTGTACAAAAACCAAACTGACAAAAATAGCCAGATATTGACAAATATCCTTAATTTTTTTGTGTAGTGTGTGTGTGATATATATATATATATATATGTATATGGGGCAGTGGTGGTCTAGTGGATAGGGTGCAGGATCGCTGATCCTAAGGTTGGGGGTTCGAGTCACCACAAGGTTGTCACTGTCCTCCCAAGTGCAGCTAACTGGGTTATCAAAGACGGGCCATGTCTCTCACTGTCTATGGTGAAAGGCATGTAAAACAACCATTGCTGACTTTCGTAAAGAGTAGGCTGCAATGCTGTCAGCGTGTTTCTGCCCCTCAGTAAAAAGGTTGTGACAGGAAGGGCATCCGACGTAAAAACCAATGCCAAATCAAATGTGCGAATCAGATGATTCGCTGTGGCTACTCCCGAGAAAAGGGAAAAAGCTGAAAGGAAGAAAGAAATATATATTATATAAAATTTGACGTGCATGTTGCATTTATTGATAACAAAAAGGCACATGAAAAATACATACTGATCGTACAAGTCCAAAAGTTAGGAAATCGGAACAATGCCATCATTTTGTATATAAACCCCAAACTGAGGGAAAACTAAATGACATTTATCTTGACCACCACGGCATTGCTCTAGAAATGCTAAACTGTTCCTCACAGGATCATTTGTGCAGTTCGTATTGAAGTCAGATGACAGATTACTTTGACTTCCTAAAGATGTTTTTTTCCATATTTGACTCTTTTCAAGGCCCACAAAATATCGCTTAACAAGGTTCAGAGGACAAGGATCCCAGTGAGGTTTAGAAAAATAGAGGAAACGGGTTTAGAAATAGAGGAAATGAAATAGTTCACCTGGGGGTCAAGGGGACCGCATAACCCCTTACGAGGTACAGAGGGAGAGCATGTCATGTAAAAAAAATCATGCAAACAAGTTCATCATTGTTTTGTAACATGTATAAACACTAAAGAAAACAGCTTAAATAATGCAAAACATAAAAAGTTATTTCAGTGTAGACAAACACACATAATTCAAGTAGCATAACCCTATGTCTCGTCATTCATGTGTAACATAATATATGAAATAATTATGAACTAATTTGTAGAACGAGCACATAAGACAGGACACATTATCAAAACAAACATTTGTGTTCAACTAGTGAGCGTCCCTGCTACAAGTTAGTATGTTAATAGTATCACACAGGGGTCAGGAACCTATGGCTTGCGAGCTTTTTACAGAGCCACTGCTTGGTTTTCTTGGCTGTGTGCTTTGGATCGTTATCATGCTGGAAGAGCCAGCCATGTTTCATCTTTAATGCTCTGACCGACGGAAGGAGGTTTTTACCCAAAATGTCACAATACATGGCCCCATTCATGTTACCATTGATACGGTGCAGTCTTCCTGTCCCTTTTACAGAAAAGCATCCCCAAAGCATGATGTGTCCACCCCCATGCTTCACAGTAGGTATGGTGTTCTTGGGATGCAACTCGGCATTCTTCTTCCTCCAAACACGGCGAGTGCTGTTTAAACCAAAAAGTTCAATTTTGGTCTCATCTGACCACATCACATTCTCCCAATCCTCCTCTGGATCGTCCAGATGGTCTTTAGCATATTTCAGACGGGCCTTTACATGTTTTTTGTTTAGTAGGGGAAACTTTTGGGCAATGCAGGATTTCATCTCATGACGACGTAGTGTGTTAGTTATTGTCATCTTTGTGACGGTGGTTCCTGCCGTCTTCAAATCATTGACCGGTTCCTGCCGTGTAGTTCTGGGCTGATTACTCACTGTTCTCAGGACCCTTTGAACCCCACGAGGTGAGATCTTGCATGGAGTGCCACGCCGAGGGAGGTTGTCAGTGATGTCATAGTTTTTCCATTTTCTAATAATGTTTCCAACTGTTGATCTTTTCTCACAAAGTTGTTTACCAATTGCAGTTTGACTCATCCCAGCTTTGTGCAGTTGTACAATTTTATCTCTGGTGTCTTTGGGAAGCTCTCTGGTCTTGGTCATGGTGAAGACTGCAGTCTGACAGTTTGAAGGTATGTGCAGGTTTGAAGGTGTCTCTTCTACATCTAATCAGTTCAAACAGGTGTCATTCATACTGTTAACGAGTGGGGGCCGAAATAATGTTTGTTTTCTAGCTGCCCAATACTTATTGGCCTCCCATTTTCACAAATAAATTGTTTAAAAATCATACAATGTGATTTCCTGGATTTTTTTTACATTCTGTCTCTAAAGCTTGATGTGTACCTATGATGAAAATTTCAAACCTCTCTTATCTTTTTCAATGGGTGAACTTACACATTTTTACATTGCCCAATACTTATTGGTCCCACTGTAGCTTAACAAAGCCATGAAAATGTTTTTATGAAATATTATTTACTATTATAAAATATAACCGGAGCTAGGCTAATAGTAGCCGGCGCTTCGGCCGGCCGCCGGCACTTAATGAAAAGTATGACCACGATCACGAGTAAGCGTACGCTTCTGACCAACCATATTTGCTTAGGGTTACAAAAGTCCGCAAAACAGTGTGAACACAAAGATTATAGAGACGACATCTTTACACAAGGGTAACACGCAGTGAACTGGGAAGAAGCAGGGCACGTTCAGTCTGTCGTTTGTAAACAATGGCGCAGTGTCATGCGGAAGTAGCGTACTACGTCAGCACGTCTCATACTACAAAGAGCACGCTAAACTCAAAATTTGACAATTAAAAAAAAAAAAAAAGAAAAAAAGTAAAAATAAAAAAATACGTAAAACGAATGAACAAAGAGAGGAGTGTCTGTACATAATTTCACTTTCATTTAAATAAAAATACAAAAAAGGCATGATATAAAACAATAACGGACAAATAAATTTCGAGCATTTAAATCTATACATCTATTTTTCAATGCCACTTCTCACTGTAGCGAGCAGCGGAGGGCCAATCCTTTCTGTACTGAAGTGTGTGGGCGGGTCCGATACCTTGAAACTCAAATTTTATTGGATTATAACAACAGCCAGACTGCGCGTGTTGTTTGTGAGTAAAGAGGTAAATTTCCCTCGTTTTTGATCGGCTCATTTGCACGAATCCAAGCATAGCTGGCAAGCAAACACAAATGGACAGACATGGAAAAACTTCAACCCACAGACCAGCTGATTGCCAAAACTTGGGACGTGCTTCCTGTCACATAAATACTGCAGCGTGTGAGTCCGGTCGTATTGACCATATCTCTACATATGCACGCGAGCAGTCCTGCACACCTGAAAAACATCAAGCTGCGGTCACATTTAACAGATGAAAGCCTAAAGCCTGCACGAAGCTGAATGTCACCACGTATCAACCAGACTACAAAGCTATCAGCAAAACCATGCAGCACCAGAAGTCGCATTAATAGTAAGAAGTATTTTTCTTATTAATAAATAACTTCGTTATGAGAATGCCGTTTAAAATAAATTCAGAGTCTTATTATACAGTCGGCCCCCTATTAACAAAATTAATCCGTTCCAGAGCCATTTTCGTATTGCGGGGATTTCGTAAATAGGGGTCGCAGTCCCTGCTTGACAAACTCAACTTTAATTTTATTCCTTGAGGGATCAGAATTCCAGATGAGCTCAAATGCGCCCACATTTATTAAACATTTACTGAATTAAAACAACTTAAAAAAAAAAAAAAAACTAAAAACTAAAGCGTGAAGCTTCCTTCTGTCTCTATCTGGGAGGCCAGCGGGGCAGGATGTTGAGAGACAGCCAATGAGACAGCAACTCGCACGTCGTGTGAAATTTTGATTGGCGCGTTTGAATTTTGGATTTCTTTTCGTAAGAGGGGGTTGTTTCATATTTCGGGGACGGAAACTCAAGAAAATGTTTTTCGTAATCCGGGGATTTCGTACAAAGGGGTCTTCGTAAATTGGCGGCCAACTGTAGGCCCTCAGAGGATTAGATTTTAAAATCTTTTTTTTTTTTGGCTCTCTTAGTCAAAAAGGTTCCTGACCCCCGGTATAACACTGTAATTCAAAATGTCACAACATTTACTCTGCACTAGTAAACCGTCTTACACTGTCTTATTGCATAAATTTATAAAAAAATAGCGAAATTCCGGTAAATAGCGGAGATCTGGGATACCTGAGAGGAGTCACTGCTCATATTGTCTCATTAACATTGTGGTCTAGTTTTGAACTTCTATTACAAATTTGGTCTCAAAGTCTATTCATGTGCATCTTCAGCATCTTCCTTTTACACATTTTCATCAAATTTTATGGATTCATATCACGAGGGGTAGAGGTTACCGAGAGGTATACACCACGCCACATAAGGATTCCTCATATACCTGGCTGTGAGGGATGGAAATTTATGATGTAGAGTCAAAAAAAAAAAAGAAAAAACCCACAACACACACAGGTCTGATCACTAAACCGGTACATTTTCCAACGATCCAACTTCAACTTGAATAAATATTTAAATGTCCATGTTTACTTGTTAATCAATGCATTAAAATCTTTAGTGCATGTCTGGGAGATAAAATCATATCAAAATATGCCCATTGAGGGAACACAGTATTTGAAATAATTCAAATATTTCCCAGTTTGGAAGGTACATGCACACTGAACCACTGGATTTGCATGTGTGTAGCAAAATTGGTAAATAAGAAGTAGACTTTAAACAAGATTGAGAGCCATAACTTTCTGTTCATGTTACATGGTGTACCTTATGTTCCCACCAATCACTGATGTACTGGCATTTATTAACTACAGACGCTCCCCGACTTACGTTTTTACTTGGTTTTGGATGGTCGAACGCAAGTTGAAAGTGAACGCAAGTTGTTACAGTGATGTATGACATGTGACGTATGACGCTCATACTGCACTATACAGCCATAAATACCATTACTGTATCTCATAAAACACCCCTAAATCAATTATTATAAACATAACACTGTAAAATAATATCAAATATATCAGATAATATCAACATTAATTTCAAATAAGTCACTTATTTATACCGAATCACTTTACATTAAGCTTAAAACAGCCAATCAAGCTTACAATATGTGAAGTGCTCAATACCGAAAGTTGTGTACTTGTGAAAGTAGTGTACTTGCTGTGGGTTATATGGACTTCCGTTGAACTCGTTTAGAACACAGCCTGCACTGATGTGGAGCCAACAGAGCGGACAGCTCTTTCCTGGATTCGGATTTTCATTCATTTTACAACTCTCTTTACTTAAACTGAGCATGCATGGTAGATCGCGCCGATCCGAGCAGATAGTTAATTCATGTCTGTGTATGAGACTTGCACCCATGCTAGTAGGCTTACGCTTCTGACCAACCAGGTTTGCTTATGGAAACACAGATTACAGAGACGACGTCTTAACACAAGGCTAACATGCTATATAACAGTATATATATATATATATATATATATATATAGAGAGAGAGAGAGAGAGAGAGAGAGAGAGGATTTTCTGAGTAGATCCTTCCGTAGGAGAGTGCTCAATACTTTTTGGTAGAGCAAATAACAAAAATAAAAGGACAGGACAAAGACTTCTTTGTCCTGTCCTTTTATTTTTGTTTATATATATATAATAAAAATAAAAGGACAGGACAAAGACTTTCTATTGAAACTTCATTTATCACTACAGATCTGTTTCGAGGGGTGGTGAAACCATCCTCTCTCTTCAGGTGATTATAGAACATTTTGGCATCATAATCTTTGAACATAATTTAAACAATCAAAACTTGGCACATGTATTGATTCATACAACTTGTGAATTGTTTCCAAAGGAATTTGAAGCCATTCTTCAGTTCGAATCCCCTCCAACTCTTTTAGAGACGATGGTGGACTTGTGCTTTGCTGAGGACATTTTTCCCTCTCTTTCAAAGGCAGTTATTACTTTTGAGACAGTAGCTCTTGAAATGCCGAACATTTGGGCAGTTTTTGTTACACTAGCGCCGACCATACGAGCACCAACAATTTGGCCTCTTTTAAAATCTGAGAGGTCTGCCATTATGGGGTATGATTGATGTTTTCAATGTCTGAAAAAGGATTAAAAAAAAAATAAACCATTTATTTTACATCAACATATCAAATAACAAAATTATTATAAAAATATAAAATAATAACATATGCCAAGTTTTGTTTGTATAAATTATGTTCAAAGATTATGATGCCAAAATGTTAGGTGTTTATTATTTTGTCCACCCCCTGTGCATCAGAGGGACAGCACATTTAAGAGGTTTTGGAGATAAATTCAGAGAGGCTAGATTGAGACGGTTTGGGCATGCACAGAAGAGGGATGGTGAATATATTGGTAGTAGGATGCTGAGGTTGGAACTACCTGGCAAAAGGCCTACAGGAAGACCAAAGACAAGATTTATGGATGTGGTGAAGGAGGACATGAAGGTAGTTGGTGAGAGAAGAAGTTGCAGAGAATAGGGTGAGATGGAGGCAGATCATTTGCTGTGGTGATCACTGAAGGGAACGGCCGAAAGGAAAAGTATATGGATCCCTCACTTTACACGGTTAATTGGGACCGAGATCCCCACGCGACCATCGAAATCTGTGAAGTAGGATCACCTCCCCAACTGCTGTATACATACATGTATGTGTGTAAATAATATCAATACATATCAATATCAATACATATTCAATTCTATAAACGCTTATAATTAAACATTTAAAAAAAAGATGTAAATAAAATATAAATACACATACAGATGGTATTGCACAAGACGACGACGACACATACATTCGAGCGTGCACACAAAGATGCAACAATCTAACCAGTTTTGATAAGAGATTTTGGGTTGGTTTTTTTGCATGATTGGCCTTGTTTTTGTGGAATTTTCATGAACTTTTCCCCTATTCTTCATTCAGTTTTTTATTTTTTAACTCGATGGATATTTATTTTTATTTTTAAAAACCACGATGCACTGAAGCCGCATGAATTTAAAAGCGAAGAAGCAAGGGATCCCTGTACATATGTGTATGCAGACGCTCCCCGACTTATGTTTTTAACTGGTTCCGGACCATATACATACACACACACACACACACACACACACATATATATATATATATATATATATATATATATATATATATATATATATATATATATACACACACATACACACAGTGTGTCTAGTACTAGTCCTTCTCAAAAAATTAGCATATTGTGATAAAGTTCATTATTTTCTGCAATGTCCTGATAAAAATTAAACTTTTATATATTTTAGATTCATTGCACACCAACTGAAATATTTCAGGTCTTTTATTGTTTTAATACTGATGATTTTGGCATACAGCTCATGAAAACCCAAAATTCCTATCTCAAAAAATTAGCATATTTCATCCGACCAATACAAAAAAAGTCAACCTTCAAATAATTATGATCAGTTATGCACTCAATACTTGGTCGGGAATCCTTTTGCAGAAATGACTGCTTCAATGCGGCATGGCATGGAGGCAATCAGCCTGTGGCACTGCTGAGGTGTTACGGAGGCCCAGGATGCTTCGATAGCGGCCTTAAGCTCATCCACAGTGTTGGGTCTGGTGTCTCTGAACTTTCTCTTCACAATATCCCACAGATTCTCTATGGGCTTCAGGTCAGGAGAGTTGGCAGGCCAATTGAGCCCAGTAATACCATGGTCAGAAAACCATTTAGCAGTGGTTTTGGCACTGTGAGCAGGTGCCAGGTCGTGCTGATAAAAGAAATCTTCATCTCCATAAAGCTTTTCAGCAGATGGAAGCATGAAGTGCTCCAAAATCTCCTGATAGCTAGCTGCATTGACCCTGCCCTTGATAAAACACAGTGGACCAACACCAGCAGCTGACATGGCACCCCAGACCATCACTGACTGTGGGGACTTGACACTGGACTTCAGGCATTTTGGCATTTCCTTCTCCCCAGTCTTCCTTCAGACTCTGGCACCTTGATTTCCCAATGACATGCAAAATTTGCTTTCATCCGAAAAAGGTACTTTGGACCACTGAGCAACAGTCCAGTGCTGCTTCTCTGTAGCCCAGGTCAGCCGCTTCTGCCGCTGTTTCTGGTTCAAAAGTGGCTTGACCTGGGGAATGCGGCACCTGTAGCCCAGTCCACTGCTTCCACAGGTCCCCCGAGGTCTGGAATCGGCCCTTCTCCACAATCTTCCTCAGGGTCCGGTCACCTCTTCTGGTTGTGCAGCGTTTTCTGCCACACTTTTTCCTTCCCACAGACGTCCCACTGAGGTGCCTTGATACAGCACTCTGGGAACAGCCTATTCGCTCAGAGATTTCTTTCTGTCTTACCCTCTTGCTTGAGGGTGTCAATGATGTCCTTCTGGACAGCAGTCAGGTCGGCAGTCTTACCCATGATTGCAGTGTTGAGTAATGAACCAGGCTGGGAGTTTTTAAAAGCCTCAGGAATCTTTTGTTGGGAGTTTTGTCAGGAATATTCAATAAATATCACAGTAAAAAATTAAGTTTTTCTTAATCATTACTACATTAATAGTGTATTAATGAGTACAACTGTCTATGGAATGTGTTTAAGAAGCATATTTTAGTGCATGTAATAGATACATAGTATTTTACTTCTGGTTGATCATTCGCACATGTAATATTATACATGGGGTTTTACTTCCGGGTACAAAACTTGCGGATTACCTTCATTCACAGGAGGGGCCGGAACCAAACCCTCGCTAATAACGGGTTTTTTAAATGATCAATTTTGTGACACTGAAGACAATCACAGTACACACATCTTTGACACTGTTTCTGACTTGGACAATGTTCACAATTGAATACAGGAGTCCAGCTATGGTCTAATTAGGGCATTCGGATGTAAAAAGGTAAAGTCCGTTGGTCTTTTTACACCTGAGCCATAGTGGCTCATCAGGCCGGTGCTTATCCCCGGTTTCTGTCGTGTGAAGTGACCAGGAGTTCAACTCCCTCTGGATGGGACGTTAGTCCATCGCAGGTTACCTTCCCAGTATATTTTACTGGTACCCATTTATACTGCTGGGTGAACAGAGGCACACTTGTGGTTAAGACCTTGCCCAGGGCTCTTAGCACAGTGGGGGTCTAACTGGGATTTGAACACACAACCTCCCGATCACGAGTGCAGCACCCTAACCACTACGCCACCGGCCCCACTCATTCGGGCGTAATTCACGGTTTACTATCAAATGTGTGTGAAGTGAATGCAGAGGAGAGTCTTTTGAATCCTGTTGAAGGAAAATATGACTAAACTGTTTCACAAGAGTTGTCAAGATTAAAATTAATAACAATATAGTCACAAATTTAATATTATTACTTTATTTAAACTGCTTGTGTGTCAAATATACATATTTAATGTGCAAAGAAAAAGATAGTTGATACTCCAGATGTGTTTTGCTGGCCTATAAAACCATGATTCATTTTCATGACAGACATGTTTTAACATATACAGTACTATACCAGAATTTCATAAATAAGAACAAAAGGCAGAACTGAAAACATACCTAATTATAGGGCATCAATTTCTATATATAGTTCTCCATTTGTAGTTGACGGACTCACAACTGACTCATTTGTGTCGGTGTTGTGTTTTGCACGCAGAGTTTATTGCTGTAGTCCAACAAGAAGACAACAAAAACAGATGCTGTGAAGATAAAATCACTCATAAACCCACATGCACAGCTGAGCAGCACGTGCCATGAAGGAATTGAGGGAACACAACTAAAGGGCTAATGTCCCATGTACTGTATTCAAAACTGAAATGTATGATAATAGATAGCTCTGATTCGTCGTTACTTTACAATGAATAATGAAGCTTCGACAACAGGAATGATGAAAATGAAAGCCATGCTGAAAACAAAAGCTGGACATGCTTCAACAGATCGAACAGGTATGCAGTGAGTAAAAAGTTACATAAGATTCACTACAGGATGAAGATTTGAAGAGCTTCACTCATTAATCTGTAATACAGGGATCCCTCACTTTCCACGGTTAACTAGGACCGAGACCCCCCACGACCGCTGAATTCAGCGAAGTAGGATCAACCCCCACCCCGACTGATGTATACGTACATGTGGAAAAAAATATAAATACACACATACAGACGCACGCGCGCGCACACACACACACACCTCACATAAAAATGTAAGTAGTTTTGATGGGGTGAAATTTGGGTTGTTTTTTTGTTTTTGTTTGTTTGGGGCTTTTTTTTTTTTTTTTTTTTTGCATCATCGGCCTTGTTTTGCGGCATTTTCTTGTTTGCGGCCTTGTTTTGCGGCATTTTCTTGTTTGCCGCCTTGTTTTGCGGCACTGAAGCCGCATGAATTGAAGCACGAAGAAGCAAGGGGATCTCTGTATTTCAGCGAATTATGGGGTTAGTAGTGTCACAAGGTTCTCATGTACTCACTCATCAGACAAATTGCTTAATCGTACTACTAAGGTTGTAGGGAGGCTGGAGTCTCTCTCGACCAACACTGGGCAATTGGAAGGATACATCCTGAACCGTTCATCAGACCATCGTAGAGCAACACACATCCATTCACAAGTACACTCACACCCACGCAAGCACGAGGAGAACATGCAAACTCCATGCAGAAACAGTCTTACCAAACCTGAGGCTCAAACCAAGGACCTTCTTGCTGTGAGGTAGACATACAAACCGATATTTTAAATTTCTAGATGACTGAAGATTGTTCGTAGGCGGCAAAATGGTGTAACGATTAGCACACCATCCTCACAGCAAGAAGGTCTAGGGTTCCGGGCCCCAAACAAACATTTCTGTGAGGACGGCATCCGAGGGGCACATCAGCAAGGTGCATGACTATATTAACCCAGAGATGCAAGCTCAAATCCATGTTATAATGTGACAGCCAGCCGTGACCAGGAGTGCGTGGAGCTAATTGGCCGAGCTCTCACGGGTAGGAGGGACAGCATATGCTCACTTCCCCTTCACTCACAGCGATGATCAGCCAATCATGTTTCAGTCATGGATTCTGTGAGCTCAATCATACAAGCATGCGGATAGCGCTTTCCCTCCGAGTGTGTTAACCCGTCCTCAGATACGCATGCGCTGCGGTTCCAAAGTATTCAGGTGGCTAGTGTTGATGTCACAATGTACTGTATGTGAAAGTATGTGCAGACAGTACTTGCGCCCCTCCCTGATCAGGGGTGATGGTGTGATAGGAAAGGCAACACCTGTCTGTCTGTCTGTCTGTCTGTCTTCCTTTCGGCTTTTTCCCTTTTTTTACTCGGGAGTCGCCACAGCGAATCATCTGATTCACACGTTTGATTTGGGAGAGGTTTTTACGTCGGATGCCCTTCCTGTCACAACCCTTTTTAGCAAGGGACAGAAACATGCTGACGACTTTGCAGCTACTCTTTACGAAAGTCAGCAATGGTTCTTTTACATGAACCTCTCACCATAGCCAGTGAGAGACATGGCCCGCCTTTGATAACCCAGTTAGCTGCACTGGGGGGGACAGTGACAACCTTGTGGAGAGTGGGACTCGAACCCCCAACCTTTGGATCAGCCATCCAGCGCCCGATACCACCAGACCACCGCTGCCCCACAGGAAAGGCAACACCTATGATGGATATGAACTGGACACATTAAATTAGGGAGAAAATGGGTGGGAAATATACATTTCTATGAGAAAATTGAATGCACTCCACATGACACCCAGTTTCCTTCGACTGCCCCAAAGACTTGCACATTAGGCTAACACTGGGATGGTCTGGAAAGCTGTTCTGAGTGGACTTCATGAGGTGGCATGAAGACCAATGGATTCAGGGTTTCTCAAAGCCAAAACTTCTCAACCATGTTGAAAAGCTGTGTGACAGAGTGAGCCACAGACTCATGACTATTATTATTATTATTATTATTAGTCTGTGGGTGAGATGCTTCTGGTGATTCAGGGGGTGGATGTTGTACTGATATTAAATACATGGTCTTTGCAGAATGCATTTTTGTGTTGGATAATTAGTTAGCAAGACTGTCAACTTTTATAAATTTACTCATCAAACAAAAATTCTCCACACAAACTACATTTAAAATCCTAAACTTGGGCGTTGAACTGTAGTGATCCAAGCAGCACCAGCAGTGTTGACGTGACTGGAGAAGTAATCCGATTAACCCAACACACACATACACACATACACACACACACACACACACACACACAATGCCAGTTTTTCATGACAACTCCATATTCTCAATTAATCATCACTTCAATCCTATTAAAAAGACCGTGGGTTAGACTGGCATGGTTATAGCGTAAAGTTAAATATCCGTCCGGAACAAGTGCAAGTGGGTCTCGCGCAGCCGACATTGTTCTCGTGCTCAGCTAGTGTAGAAGCTAACGGCTAGCTGACCGCTTCGCTGCGCCACTTTATGACTGGAGCCTTGGCCACAGTCTGTTACCGCTTATAAGGCTTTGAAATGGAATATAAATTTAATTTTACCTCACATTGTGCACCGCGAAATCATATCCAGTGTCACCATAAAATCTCTCAAGCAGCCTTTCCCGGGTTTCCCTCACAGCTGACAGGACTCACATCTCACCATCAGTTTCCGAAATATTTACACAGACGCCGTAGAATATTTACTTCGACGCCTTTTCCGGGTTTTTGGGTCACGTGCGACATGTAACCAATAAGAGATCAGGGTGTTTCAAAAGCAGAAACAAACTTCAAAAATCGTGAAAACAGACCCGTTCACGTGCAGAGGTGAAGATAAAAATAAATGTGGGAAATTATGTTATGTAATTTCAATGAAATTCCGTGATATATTTAAATAATTGATGTTAATGGTCTCATACAGGTATATATCTGGTACATTCTGAGTGGTAGGACGACTCTGCCTTGATTATCATTTTCTTGGAGATTTTCTTGGCAAAGATAGTGCAGTGGTTTGCCATTGCCTTCTGCACGATGCGAACCTACGGGCAATTTAGAACAGCCAATTAGCCTACTGTGCATGTTTTTGGACCGTGGGAGGAAACTGGAGTACCCGGAGGAAACCCAAGCGAGCACGGGGAGAACATGCGAACTCTGCACAGAAACGTCCAGGAAAGGAATTGAACGCAGGCCTAATTGCTGTGAGGCGGACGTGCTGAGCACGATGCCACCGTGCCGCCCATTGGACCACTAGGTCCTCCTTTTTCCAATTACAGGTATACCTCGGCTTATGTCAGAGACAACTTAAGACTTAAGTCGAAGAACAACTTAAATGGAATTAACTTGTCCCTAGGCTAGGCTACGCCAAATTTACTTTATTTATGATTTCAGAAAATCATATATATATATATATATATATATATATATATATATATATACACACAGAATGCAGCCATGAGGGAGGGGCACAAGCCAGTGTCTCTCCCTCATGCCGGTCCCAAGCCCGAATAAATGCAGAGGGTTGCGTCAGGAAGGGCATCCGGCGTAAAACAAATGCCAAATAAAACATGCGAGTCATATCATGAAAATTCATACCGGATCGGTTGAGGCCCGGGTTAACAACGACTGCCATCAGTGCTGTTAACCAACAGGATGCTGGTGGAAATTGGACTACTGTTGGTCAAAGACGTCGAAGAAGGAGAGGCGGGAGGCGTGTCCATAGGCAGAGAGAGAAGAGGAAAGGCAGGAGTCTAGGACTGAAAGTAGGGACTTTGAATGTTGGAACTACGACCGGAAAAAGTAGAGAGCTGGCTGACATGATGCAGAGGAGGAAGGTGGACATACTGTGTGTTCAGGAGACCAGATGGAAAGGCAGCAAGGCTAGAAGCATAGGAGCAGGGTTTAAGCTGTTTTTTCATGGTGTGGATGGGAAGAGAAATGGAGTAGGCGTCATCTTGAAGGAGGAGTTTGTCAGGAATGTTCTAGAAGTGAAAAGAGTGTCAGACAGAGTGATGAGTCTCAAGTTAGAAATTGAAAGTGTGATGTTCAATGTTGTTAGTGCTTATGCCCCACAGGCAGGATGTGAGCTAGAAGAGAAGGAGAGATTCTGGAGTGACTTAGATGAAGTGATGCAGAATACCCCAAAGATGAAAGAGTAGTCATTGGGGCAGACTTCAATGGACTCGTTGGTGCAGGAAACAGAGGGGATGAGGAAGTGATGGGTAGGTTTGGTATCCAGGACAGGAACGCAGAAGGACAGATGTTGGTAGATTTTGCAAAAAGAATGGAAATGGCTGTGGTAAATACTTTCTTCCAGAAGAAAGAGGAGCAGAGAGTGACTTCTAAAAGCGGCGGTAGGAGCACACAGGTAGACTACATCTTGTGTAGGCCATGTAATTTGAAGGAAGTCAGTGACTGCAAAGTAGTAGCGTTTGAGAGTGTTGCCAAACAGCATAGGATGGTGGTGTGGAGGATGATGCTGATGGTGAGGAAGGTGAAGAAGGCAAAGGCAGAGCAGAAGACAAAGTGGTGGAAGCTGAAAAAGGAGGAGTCTTGTGTTGTCTTCAAGGAGGAGTTGAAACAGGCTTTGGGTGGTCAGGAAATGCTTCCAGATGACTGGATAACTAGAGCTAATGTGATCAGGGAGACAGGTAGGAGAATACTTGGTGTGTCATCTGGAAGGAGAGGAAATAAGGAGACTTGGTGGTGGAATGAGGAAGTGCAGGAGTGTGTACAAAAGAAGAGGTTAGCTAAGAAGAAGTGGGACATAGAGAGGACCGAAGAGAGTAAACAGGAGTACAGGGAGACACAGCGTAAGGCGAAGGTAGCAGTGTCAAAGGCCAAACAGAGGGCGTATGATGACTTGTATGCTCGGTTGGAAAGTAAAGATAGGAGAAAATGATTTATACAGGTTGGCACAGCAGAGAAATAGAGATGGGAAGGATGTGCAGCAAGTTAGAGTAATTAAGGACAGAGAGGGAAATGTATTGACTGATGACAGAAGTGTGCTGGGAAGATGGAAAGAGTACTTTGAAGAGCTGATGAATGAGGAAAATGAGAGAGAAAAAAGAGTAGAAGAGGTGACTGTTGAGGACCAGGAAGTAGCAAAGATTAGTAAGGGTGAAGTGAGGAGGGCATTGAAGAGGATGAAGAGTGGAAAGGCAGTTGGCCCTGATGACATACCGGTGGAGGTATGGAAGTGTCTAGGAGAGGAAGCAGTAGATTTAAGAACACTCAACAAGGTCTTAGAGAGTGAGAGGCTGCCAGAAAAATGGAGGAGAAGTGTGCTGGTGCCCATTTTTAAGAAGAAGGGAGATGTCCAGAGTCGTGGCAATGGATAAAGTTGATGAGCCATACGATGAAGTTATGGGAAAGAATAGTGGAAGCTAGACTAAGGGCAGAGGTCAGCATTTGTGAACAACAGTTTGGTTTCATGCCAAGAAAGAGCACCACAGAAGCAGTGTTTGCTTTGAGGATGTTAATAGAGAAGTACAGAGAAGGTCAGAAGGAGCTGCATTGTGCCTTCGTGGATCTGGAGAAAGCATATGACAGGGTGCCGAGAGAGGTACTGTGGTATTGCATGAGAAAGTCTGGAGTGGCAGAGAAGTATGTTAGAGTGGTGCAGGACATGTATGAGAGATGTAAGACAGTGGTGAGGTGTGCTGTCGGTGTGACAGAAGAGTTCAAGGTGGAGGTGGGACTGCATCAAGGGTCAGCTCTGAGCCCCTTCTTATTTGCTATGGTGATGGACAGGCTGAGAGACGAGGTTAGACAAGAATCTCCATGGACTATGATGTTTGCAGATGACATTGTGATCTGCAGTGAGAGCAGAGAACAAGTGCAGGAAAACCTAGAGTGGTGGAGGTATGCACTGGAAAGGAGGGGAATGAAGGTTAGCTTCAGTAAGACAGAATACATGTGTACGAATGCCAAGGACCCAACAGGAACGGTGAGGTTACAAGGAGCAGAGATAAGGAAGGTGGAGGATTTTATGTACTTAGGCTCAACAATCCAGAGCAATGGAGAGTGTGGAAAAGAGGTGAAGAAGCGTGTGCAGGCAGGTTGGAATGGTTGGAGAAAAGTGTCCGGTGTGATGTGTGATAGGAAGGAATCGGCAAAAATGAAAGGAAAAGTGTACAAGACGGTGTTGAGGCCAGCGATGTTGTATGATTTAGAAACAGTGGCCCTGGGGAAAAGACAGGAGGCAGAGCTGGAGGCTGGAGGTAGCAGAGATGAAAATGTTGAGGTTCTCTTTGGGAGTAACGAGGATGGATAGAATCAGAAATGAGCACATCAGAGGGACAGCACAGAGAGGCTAGATTGAGATGGTTTGGACATGTACAGAGGAGGGATAGTGAGTATATTGGTAGTAGGATGCTGAGGTTGGAACTACCACGCAGAAGGCCTAGAGGAAGACCAAAAAGACGATTCATGGATGTGGTGAAGGAGGACATGAAGGCAGTTGGTGTAAGAGAAAAAGATGCAGAGGATAGGGTGAGATGGAGGCAGATGATTCGCTGTGGCGACCCCTGAAGAGAAAAGCCGAAAGGACAAGAAGAAGATATATACAGGGATCCCTCGCTACTTAGCGCTTTAATTCATGCGGCTTCAGTGCATCGCGTTTCTTTTTTTTTTTTTTTTTTAAATATTCATTGAATTTAAAAAATAAGGAAATTAAGAAAGAATAGGAGGAAAAGTTAAGAAGAATACCACAAAACAAGGCTAATTATGCAAAAAAAAACCAACCTTGAACAAACACAAAACAAAAAACAACCCTGAATCTCCCATCAAAGCTACTTACATTGTTGTGAAATGCGCATCTGAGTGTGTGCACGCGCATCTGCGAGCATCTGTGTGTGTGTGTGTGTGTGTGTGTGTTTATATTTTATTTACATCTTATGCAATATTTTGAATGTTTAATTGTTATTATAAGAATTTACAGCATTGAATAAGTATTTATTGATGTTATATACATGTAGGTATACGTCAGTCGTGGGGTGTTCGGGGGGTTGATCCTACTTCGCAGATTTCGATGGTCACGTGGGGATCTCGGTCCCAAGTCACCGCGAAAAGTGAGGGATCCCTGTGTGTATACATACATACATACATACATACATACATACATACATACATATATATATATATACATATATATATATATATATATATATATATATATATATATATATATATATATATACATATATATATATATATATATATATATATATATATATATATATATATATATATATATATATATATATATATATATATATATATATATATATTATTATTATTATATATATATATATATATATATATATATATATATATATATATATATATATATATATATATATATATATATATATATATATATATATATATATATATATATATATATATATATATATATATATATATATATATATATATATATATATATATATATATATATATATATATATATATATATATATATATATATATATATATATATATATATATATATATATATATATATATATATATATATATATATATATACATATATATATATATATATATACATATATATACATATATATATATATATATATATACATATATATACATATATATATATATATATATATATACATATATATATATATATATATATATATATATATATATATATATATATATATATATATACATATATATACATACATATATATATATATATATATATATATATATATATATATATATATATATATATATATATATATATATATATATATATATATATATATATATATATATATATATATATATATATATATATATATATATATATATATATATATATATATATATATATATATATATATATATATATATATATATATATATATATATATATATATATATATATATATATATATATATATATATATATATATATATATATATATATATATATATATATATATATATATATATATATATATATATATATATATATATATATATATATATATATATATATATATATATATATATATATATATATATATATATATATATATATATATATATATATATATATATATATATATATATATATATATATATATATATATATATATATATATATATATATATATATATATATAAGTGAAACCTCGCCCCCAACTAAACAAGCCTAATCTTATTCTTAATGGATTCATGCCACACTATACAGAGACGAAAATTCATGTACGTGCTTGACTTGGGTTACTTTAACAAATAGATCTACATAACGCTTGTTAGGTCCTACATTGAACACGAGCGTTATCTATTTGTTAACGTAGCCCAAGTCATTCCCATGCCTTTTTTGTGGCAAAACGGTCTTAATACAGACCAGGGTTTCACTAGCAGCTCAGTGTGATTATTTCATATTGATGAAGGGGGGGTGGGTGGGCGCAAATAAGACTGTCAGACATTTAATTTCGAACAAAGAAAATCTGCGTCAGTGGCAGATATTAGGGGGCTAAAGGGACCACCCCACCCCACCCAAGAAAAAAATAGTAAAATAATGAGTCCATACATTAGGTAGAGATCTATAAATATACCTGAAAAATATTATTTCACTTTCCTAAATTCTATAATTTTGTGCATAAAAGTTGACCAGTGATTTTATTTATTATATAAATGTTTTGTAGATATATTATAATTCTCGAATTTCTCTTTCCACATTTTACAAATGTTCTATATTAGTAAGGTAACTGTTAGATTTTTCAAATAAGAAGTTTTATGTACTTTTCTTTCAGAAGTAAGTCTACTATTCTTGTAACAAATACTATTTTTTATAATATTAACTTTTAGTTTTATTTGTTTCTAGCTTGTCTGATTTTTTCATAAATATGGGCCCAGAACGCACCACAGAGCACATGAATTTTAAAACTTTTACATATATATATATATATATATATATATATATATATATATGTATATGTATGTGTGTGTGTGTATATGTATATATATATATACACACACACAAATATTTAATATACTAAATATATAATATATAACGGCAAACTCTTTCAATTATTTTTCTCTATAATTTTTGAAAACTAACGTATAATCGAGAACGACTTAACTTGAAATGACTTAAGTCGAGGTATACCTGTAGAGGTATACCTCACCCAACATCATTAATTGGTTCCAGCAGAGACGACTTCAGTCAAAAAAGGACTTAAATCAAATTAGCTTGTCTCTAGGCTAGCCTATACCACATTTGCTTGTATAATATAACTATATATGTATATTTTAATAGAATATATATATATATATATATATATATATATATATATATATATATATATATATGTATGATTATGATGATGTAAACTTTAGTTTAATTTTTTTTTCAAATTTTATTTTGAAAACCGGCCTATAATCGAGGAGTTAACTCGAAATGACTTGGGCCAAGGTAGACCTGTATACACTTTGTGTTTATGGTATAAAAATGCTGATGATTTGCATTATTTGTGAAAAGTTCTGAGTGCCTTTACACTGACTTTGAATGCTACAGTTGGGAGGATGTACAGTATGCCTACCTACTGGTACTACTGTTTTCAATAAAAGGTGCCGATATTTCTGGGTGCCACTGTAGGTAGCATACTGGTGACATTACTATTACTTAGTTTAATTTTCAGTAATCCATAATATGAATTTTCTGGTAATTTTCAGTAAAGATGAAATCATCACAGTTTTTTTTTTTTTATCCCATTTGCAGAATCATGCAAAAATAAGACCACCATAAAGAGCATAATGCACCATCTGAGCTACGTCCAGTTTTTTTATTCCAGTTTTTAATAACTATTACACATTTGGATTGTTTTTCCAAAGACACTGCCTGAATAAAAACAGTAAACGTTGAATTCCAGTAGACCATGTCAGGTAATTCACCTTTGGATTAATTAACACACAGAATTTCCGTAACGATACTTTAACTATTTATTTTCAAATCATTTCACGTACAAACCTTATTCCACAAGCTGCATCTTCTTTTACACAATCTATGAATTATCGTGTTTGAATAAGATTTGGCCCTCATAACAAGCAAAACCTGATTTCTACATGGTGAACCATTGCTGTTTGCAGAAGAAACTTCACTCGCAGGCTGTGTCATCAGTGGAACGTGATAGCAGCATTACAGTCTCATCACAGTTTTCATAGTTAAATTTATGAACATGGTGAAAACCTTGTACTGTGTGGATAGTTTGTCATTTTAAAACAAAACAAATGATGAAACAACACACAAATACAATTACACTTACTGTTATACAAATTCAAACGTTCAAGCAAGCTCCAGAGTGAATCAGTGCACATATACAATACATAATTTATGCACAACCATACATCGTGTACCGTGATATCCATCTTGGGGATTAATGATACTGAGTGTTTCAAGGTGAAAAGGTCAAAAGTTCACTAGAATATCGCGCTCCTGCACACTGATTAAAAATGGCTTCCCAAACACAAAGGAGTGAAGGCCTGGACGCAGCTTCTCTGCCATCGCCATGATGATGTTCAGGTCTCCTTCGATAGCTAAATCTAGGTCAGTCTTCAGATTACGCAGTGACCGGAATGGCTTCTTCCCCTTCTGACTACAACAACATGAATACCAAACGATCAACAATGATTTCCGATTATCTGATCCAATTAACATGAACTATAACAGACGACTAGTAACTGATTTGATCATGAAGTATGGATCTGTTAGTGTAATGCAAGTTCATGGTACATACGTCTCATCCTCGATATATCTGAGCAGTGTCAGAGCCTTTCTGTGCAGCAAGAGGAGAAAATGGGACAAGTATACACCCCGAAGGTTTAGACCTGGTTTCAAGAGGAAAACCTTCACACACACACACACACACACACACACACACACACACACACACACACACACACAGAGGATATATGTAGTAATGATCATGAGTTATATATACTTAGCCACACAGTAAGAACTGCATGGGCACATTATTAAGCCAGTACAGACAAAAGTGTAAAACATGTTAAGAAACAATGAAGCTGAGTATAGACCGTACCTCATATATAAAGGATTTTACCAGTGTATCTTTGTGCATGACATCCTGAAATATATTCCTAAACAAAGAAAATAGCAAAAGCAGAAGCATTACTAGATAGCACAGTACATTATAAATACATGCATTCCTCTCATTATTATTATTATTATTATTATTATTATAATACTCATTTTTTGCTATACTGTATTAATCCAGTAAACTAAATTATTGCCTCTGCATTTAACCCATCCAACCCCAATACACATACAAATACACAATAATGTAAAAAATAAGAAAATGACTTTGAAATTTTTTGGAATTTACTAAAACAAACATCCATTTAAACCTCTCCAATGCAGTGTCTATATTTACATTTACAGCATTTGGCAGACACTCTTATCCAGAGCAATTTAAAATTATATATTTTTTAATACAACTGAGCAATTGAGGGTTAAGGGTCTTGCTCAAGGGCCCAACAGTGGTGACAATGGGCACCTTCAGATTAGCAACCCATTGCCTTATCCACGAATATCCACAAAAATCCACGCGCACACACACACACACACACACACACACACACACAGGTATACCTCACCCAACATCATTAATTGGTTCCAGGAAAAACGACTTAAATCGAATTAGTTTGTCTCTAGGCTAGCCCAGTCTTGGCTAAACCGAAAATAACCATTCCAAATTCTGTACTTTATTCATGAATGCAATTTTCAGTAATGTACAGTTAATAATAATCTATTTTAAACTTGAATGAGAATGAGAGTAGCCGATAAACAGATGTATACCGTGTATGAACTAATCAATTCAAAACAAGAGCAGTTTTGCACGAATGATGAGTGATGACGCCTAACGGTAGATATTGGAACTACGGTATGTATTTTAATATGATTTTATATGCTGTTATTCTTATTTATTGTAAAATAACGATTTTATTTTGCTTTTGTTGTTATTTCTTGTACAGTTATATGATGGGACAACTCCAGCTAATGTGATCAGGAAGACAGGTAGGCGAGTTCTTGGTGGAAGGACAGTAGATAAGGAGACTTGGTGGTGGAACGAGGAAGTGCAGGAGTGCGTACACAGCACACAGATCGACCAATCAACTTCCTGAAGACTCAGATCAGTTGTTTAAATGAGAGAAGTCAGGTGTGCTGCTGCTTGGTTGAAACAAAAACCTGCAGTCACATGGCCCTGTGTGGCATGAATTTGACACCTGTGTACTTCAGTGATGTTCATGATGATGGCAAAGTTGATAAAACAGACGAGGCAGAACGCTGTGATGATGACCCCCACTGACCCCTGCTAAACGAATGAACTCTGGACGACTTCCAGAAAATGAAATGGATTGATGGTAAGGTTTGATATATGCCACGTTTCCGAAGAAATGATGATGAACACAGGTAATGAACCAATGTAGACTAGATCTCCATTACACAGTCGAGCTATTTATATAAAATGTCGGGGCTGCACAATGTTAAATCACAATTAGTAACTATACAATTTTGATTATCCGAGTAAAAAATAAGAGTAAAGGCAAGTGATTTTACAACCCTTGGCAGAAATTATGGAATCACCAGTCTCGGAGCATGTTCATTCATTTACATACAGAAAAGGTAAATGAAAGCCATCAGTAACACCTAAACAGAAAAAACAAGGTTACAATGGGCTAAGGAAAAGAAACGGTGGACTGTGGATGAAAGTCATATTCAGTGATGAATCGCGAATCTGCATTGGAAAAGGTGATGATGCTGGAACTTTTGTTTGGTGCCATTCCAATGAGATTTATGAAGACGACGTCCTGAAGAAAACATGCTTTTCTGTACGGAAATCTCATCACGTTGACTCCAGTTTCCTCGCATTTGTTCCTCATTTGTTTTGATGTTCATTGTCTGTTTTCAAGACATATTGCTTTAAGTTTTCTGTCTGGATGCTTTGATGTCTTCCTTGCTCTACCAGTATGCTCGCCTTTAACAACCTTCCCGTGTTGTTTGTACTTGGTCCAGATTTTAGACACCGCTGACCGTGAACAACATCTTTTGCAACATTGTGTGATGATTTACCTTCTTTAAGAAGTTTGATAATTTGTTTCAATGGACATCTCTCATGTTGGAGCCGTGATTCATGTCAGTCCACTTGGTGCAGCAGCTCTCCAAGGTGTGATCGCTCCTGTTTAACTGCAGACTAACGAGCAGATCTAATCCGATGCAGGTATTAGCTTTGCAAATGGAAATTTGCAGGGTGATTCCATAATTTATTCCTCGAAATTGAGTGATTCCATAATTTATTCCCCCGCTTGGTCTAAAAAAGTAGCTTTTACTGACTACCACGTTTTTTTTCTTGATTTCTTGGAGTGTTTCTTCAAGCAAGAAAGTTGCCGTTTGAAATGACTTTAGTTTTGTGTCATGTCTGTGATCTGCTTTTTTTTTCTGCAAAATTAAACAACCGGTGATCCATAATTTTTGACAGGGGTTGTAGAAGAGGGAAACAGGTATTCTTTAGCTGAGCTGTGTTTCAATTTATTATTCAGCATACTCCCTGGTGAAAATAGCAACCCCTCCCCCAACCATATGGACTTTCATACAGCATGCCATGCTTCCTAATACTCCCAGTGTTTGACACACAGCCAAAGTCACCCCACTGTTCAGAAAGGCAGTGGCAGCATGGGGCTTTTCAGAAAGATTCCTTCAGCTTTCAGAACATTCATTCATTCATTTTCTGAACCACTTACTCCTAATTAGGGTCGTGGGACGGCTGGTGACCATCTCATGCCTTAATGATATATAGCAGGGCCTTTACTTACTTAAATTGCTCTTTTTTCACCTAAATTTAATTAGTTTTCCTTAATTATGCTTAACCCCATTTCCTCAACCAATCATTTCAATAAGTACTTTCAAATAGTAGTCTTTACAAGTGTGGCGAGTAAAGTATCTCAGAAAGCAGGTGTGTGTTTATGTATGTAACGCATATCAGGACATACAGATCAGGAGTAAAGGACTCTTGTATGTTGATAAGGTGGTCAGGGCTGATTTCGTCTTCGGTCGTAGTCTTCCAGAGGGCGCTGAGCTCAGCCCGCATGTAACGGCGCTGATGGTACGTGTGTTCGTGGCAAGGTGGCATCTGCTTCACCGTGTTAATGTCTACATCAATGTGAGTAGATGGATAGGGGGAAGAGAGGACTTGTCGATAAGGCAGCACGACACTCCCTGTGGAATCCTGTGTGCGGAAAAAGTAAACAGATTCACTTACTCTTCACACTGCACATTCATCAATCACTCGCCAAAATCACACCAAGTAAAAACTAGAGGGTTGGGCCGCATGTCAATACAAGACCTGTTAGATGATAAAAACAACATCATAACCTAGAGGGCTCCAACCCTGTTCCAGGAAAGCTCCCTTACTGCAGGGGTCACCCTCCAACCAAAATCTAACACACCAGTTCAGCTAATCAGGAACTTCCTATGGAAATAATCAGATGGTCAGGGGGGCATCATTAATGCTGTAGCCAAAATCTTCAGGGAGGTATCTCTCCAGGGACAGGGCCGGAGGCATCCTGATGTCTGGTCACTTAATATTATTCATCTACAGTGAGTCGTCAACTTACGACCGCGTTTGGTTCTGGTAGACCGGTCGTAACTCGATCTGGTCGTATGTTGAATTTCCATCCAAATACACTCACGCCAAACAAAAACAGATGAATAAATCTCGCGCATTTAAATCGATACATCTATTTTCAATTCCACGTCACTGTGACACGCAGCGGAGAGCCAATCCTTTCTGTACTCCACTGTGTGGGCGGGTCCGATAGCGTCAAACTCTAATTTTATTGGATTATAACAACAGCCACAGACTGCGCGTGTTGTTTGAGTAAAGAGACAAATTTCCCTCGTTTTGATCGGCTCATTTCCAGGAAGCCAAGCACAGCTGGCAAGCAAATACAAAAGGACAGACATGGAAAAACTTCAACCCGCAGAGCAGCTGATTGCCAAAACTTTGGATGCGCTTTCTGTCATAAACACTGCAGCGTGTGAGTCCAATAAAATTAGAGTTTCAAGGTATCGGACCCGCCCACACAGAAAGGATTGGCTCTCAGCTTCGCGCCACAGTGACGTGGCATTGAAAGTAGATGAATAAATTTGCTCTGAGCAGTTAGAAAGTGAAGCTGCATCATCTCCTGTTTGGCCTTTTAAGATGCTGGCGCTGCCGGCAGCGCAAACAACCGTCGTACGCAACACTCGCGCTGCACTGCCATGAATCATGCTTCACCACTTTTGCGGACATAAAGTTGATCAGTCGTAACTCGCATAGGTCGTAAGTCGACGACTCGCTGTATAACATCTCAAATGATCGGGACCAATACATACTCTTTCCTTCTTTACTGAGGATCCCAGAACCAAACCAAGTGGGAAGGTTGCCAGCAATCCTCCTAATGAATGTTTTGCAGTTCCAAAATTAGCTGACTCAAGTTAAACAACTTTTAGTGCACTTCCTTTTTGGATGAGTTCCAAGCTATTATAATCAACAATATAAAGATGTGACGTGCTGCTGGGGATGCGAGTGTGTACCTTCAGCAGACCCTGAACAAACAGGCCGGTGTCGTATTTGAAAGTGCCGTCAGCACGGCACAGTCGAGAGCACTTCCTCTCAGCAGGAGTGAGGAACAGACATAGCGTCAGCACAATCTACGGCACAGAACAACTCAACCAGTTAACCTACTGTAATTGCAACAGTAAACATTTTACTGTGCTGTGCGTTGTAGCAATACGAAGCACGCAAAAGTGGTTCTATATATATGTGTGTGTGTGTGTGTGTGTGTGTGTGTGTGTTTGTGTGTGTGAGCATGACTGTTTTTTGGACCTTATTGACTTTGTCTGGGTTGCTGCCAACAACAACAGAGCAGCCACAAGTCTGTAGATGAGAGCTGATGGCTCTGGGAAAAAAGAATAAATAAATTAGATACTTACTCGATGTACATCACTCTTCAGGCATGGAACTACAAGTATTGATGGAAACTTGGCCAGTCATACACTATTTATATTTACAAAGATGCTTACAACCGTGTACACACACACACACACACACACACACACACATATATAGGGTAGTGGTGGTCTAGTGATTAGGGCGCAGGATTGCTGACCCTAAGGTTGGGGGTTCGAGTCCCCGCAGGATTGTCACTGCCCCCCAGTGTGGCTAATTGGGTTATCAAAAGGCGGGCCATGTCTCTCACTGTCTATGGTGAGAGGTTCATGTAAAAGAACCATTGCTGACTTTCATAAAGAGTAGCTGCAAAGCCGTCAGCGTGTTTCTGTCCCTTGCTAAATGGGTTGTGACAGGAAGGGCATCCGACGTAAAAACCCATCAGATGATTTGCTGTGGCGACTCTCAAGAACAGGAAACAAACGAAAAGAAAAGATGATATATGTATACACTATATATATATATATATATATATTATACATACTAGTCCTTCTCAAAAAATTAGCATATTGTGATAAAGTTCATTATTTATAAGACACAGAAAGAAATCTCTGAGCGAATAGGCTGTTCCCAGAGTGCTGTATCAAGCCACCTCAGTGGGACGTCTGTGGGAAGGAAAAAGTGTGGCAGAAAACGCTGCACAACCAGAAGAGGTGACCGGACCATGAGGAAGATTGTGGAGAAGGGCCGATTCCAGACCTCGGGGGACCTGTGGAAGCAGTGGACCGGGGTACAGGTGCCGCATTCCCCAGGTCAAGCCACTTTTGAACCAGAAACAGCGGTAGAAGCGGCTGACCTGGGCTACAGAGAAGCAGCACTGGACTGTTGCTCAGTGGTCCAAAGTACTTTTTTCGGATGAAAGCAAATTTTGCATGTCATTCGGAAATCAAGGTGCCAGAGTCTGGAGGAAGACTGGGGAGAAGGAAATGCCAAAATGCCTGAAGTCCAGTGTCAAGTACCCACAGACAGTGATGGTCTGGGGTGCCATGTCAGCTGCTGGTGTTGGTCCACTGTGTTTTATCAAGGGCGGGGTCAATGCAGCTAGCTATCAGGAGATTTTGGAGCACTTCATGCTTCCATCTGCTGAAAAGCTTTATGGAGATGTAGATTTTCATTTTTCAGCACGACCTGGAACCTGCTCACAGTGCCAAAACCACTGCTAAATGGTTTACTGACCATGGTATTACTGGGCTCAATTGGCCTGCCAACTCTCCTGACCTGAACCCCATAGAGAATCTGTGGTATATTGTGAAGAGAAAGTTGAGAGACACCAGACCCAACACTGTGGATGAGCTTAAGGCCGCTATCGAAGCATCCTGGACCTCCGTAATACCTCAGCAGTGCCACAGGCTGATTGGCTCCATGCCACGCCGCATTGAAGCAGTCATTTCTGCAAAAGGATTCCCGACCAAGTATTGAGTGCATAACTGAACATAATTATTTGAAGGTTGACTTTTTTGTATTAAAAACACTTTTTTAATTGGTCAGATGAAATATGCTAATTTTTTGAGATAGGGATTTTGGGTTTTCATGAGCTGTATGCCAAAATCATCAGTATTAAAACAATAAAAGACCTAAAATATTTCAGTTGGTGTGCAATGAATCTAAAATACATGAAAGTTTAATTTTTATCAGGACATTCCAGAAAATAATGAACTTTATCACAATATGCTAATTTTTTGAGAAGGACTAGTATATACATACACACACACACACACACACACACACACACACACACACACACACACACAGAGTGATACTTCGGCTAACAAATTTAATCCGTTCGAGGGCGAGCTCGTAAGCCGAAAGGTTCGTTAGATGAAACAATTACAGTCATACCTCACTGTACGAAATTAATCCGTTACAGAAGTGGTTTTGTAACCCGATTTTTTCATAAGTTAAGTGGTATTTTACATGCACAAGGCCCGATTCGCTCCAAGGCTCCCAATACTACCCCCTAAACCCTTTAAAACAGTGGTTCTTAACCTGGGTTCGATCGAACCCTAGGGGTTCGGTGAGTCAGTATCAGGGGTTCGGCGGAGGTCAAGACACCCACCTGACTCATATTCATGACGATACGCCCCGCTTGGCCATCACTGGTTGCAGGAAATTTGGTGCGCTCAGTAGTCGAATTGTGACTGTTGTGATGGTACGTCGTGTGATTTCTTTCTTAATGTTTTAATCCATACTATGTTAAGTAAAAAAAGAAAGTGGTCGGACTAATATGTACAACATGGATTCACATATATAACAGAACGTGATATTAGTCGGCGTCCTATCTACATGATTTGCAAGGTAGGATCAACCCTGTGCTGACTGACATATACGTACATGTATATGTACATATAATATCAATAAATACATATTCAGTACTATAAATGCTTAAAATAATGATTAAACATCCAAAATAATGCATAAGATGTAAATAAAACAAATACACACACATGTGCACGCACTCAGATGCACCTCACATAAAAATGTAAGTAGTTGTGATGGGGGGAGTTCATGCATTGTATTGGTTTTGTTCTTTGAACACAGTGACGTTAATGCACGGTTCATTTTGGTGCCCCAATAAAAACATATACCTCTGTCTTGAATTTGAAAAAAAAAAAAAATCATATTTTATTTTTCACTAAAGAAGGGTTCGGTGAATAAGCATATGAAACTGGTGGGGTTCAGTATCGCCAACAAGGTTAAGAACCACTGCTTTAAAAATTATAAAAGTATACCTTTTAAGGCCTCCTTCTGCTTCAATATCGTATCGATGGTAGATGGGTTTCGGCCATATTCCTTTGCAATATCACTCAACCGCATGCCACGAGCCCACTTCTTCTTTTCACTCGCATCGAGAATCACTTTCACCGGGAATGCGTGCGTGTGCGTGTGTGTGTGTGTGTGTGTGTGTGTGTGCGCGTGCGTTGACCATGTCTTCTTAGCAGAGTTATAATCTTACAAATGTTTATGCAAGGTTAAAAGCCTGAACCAAAAAAAAGTTGCAATGAGCACACTCCAAAAACTCACGAAACAACAGTAAATTGTCCTTTACGCGTGTTAGAACTCCATGATGAACAATGGGTCGAAGGCACACGAAAAGCATCATGGGTATTATGGAGATACAGCTCCGTCCCGGCCAGCGGGGCGGGGTGTTGGGAGATAGCCAATGGGAGAACAACTTGCGCATTGTTTGAATTTTTGAGATGGCGCGTTTTTGATTTTTGAATCTTGAAATTTGAGGTAAATGCGTTTCGTAACCTGGATTCTTCCTTTGTTGGGTCTTTCGTAAGGTAAGTTACCACTGTACTTGAATCAGAAATAAAAAAAAAAACAATTAATTCGTTCCAACCCCCTCCCAAACTCATATAACCTGCCACAAACACATATATTTGACCTACTATATTAAAGATAAACATGTAAAAACAATAAATATTTCATAATAATAATACGTGTACATTTAACATTAATAATAAATAATAATAAAACAAGAATAAACAATAAGTCAACTAACCCTTCGATCATCGACTGCAACGAAGATGTCACGTGGGCAGGCACGAGGTGGTGCGTAACAGAGGAGAAGGAGGAGAATTTTGTGCATGTGCACGCTACAAATGTCAGCGAGGAAAGGCTCGTGGTGAGCTCCCACAATGCCAGTGCTTCTCAAATAGTGGGGCATGTGGTGTGATGACCGGGGGGGGGGGGGGGGGGGGGGGTTTGCCATACTGTACTAAAATTAAGTGCAATTGCGCATCCTCTACAGTAGTTGGCAGTGGTGCCCTCAGTGTTGTGCTATGGTGTAAGGAAAAAGCATATAGTAAATGATATGAAGTGCAGTAAACACTATAGTCACGTGCGGGAGCTCAAAGTGAATTTTTGCTCTTTTTGGTGGGTTCGAAGCTCATATTATGTAACACTCGTTATAAAGGACACTCGTTAGACAAGGTACCAATGTGTGTGTGTGTGTATATATATATATATACACACACACACACACACACACACACACACAGACAGAGAAGATATCAGTCCTCGTTCTTACTTGTGTAGAAAGTCCTCATGACAGCTGTCACCTATATCATCATCATTCAGTAACGTGTCTTTGATCTATATCAAAAGAAACAGTACAGTTCTTCTGTAAGGGTTATACTGATATACAAAGAAACAGACTGCAAGAGTGTGAGACACAATGAGAAAGAGTAGGACTGACTTACATCAATTTCCTCTGGTACACTTTGAGTCTTCATGGATGAGAGAAGCTCCATTATAGGAACAACCTCAGAGGTTAATAAAGTAATAATACCATAACCCTGTAATACAGATAACACGCACATTCAACAAATTTAATAAAGCGACGCTGCAAGAGTTTCCTGGTGCCGGATAAGCATGGATAAAGCTACAGACCTTCTGCATGTAGATGCGTCCCTTTCGCACAGTGTGCTTGAGCCTTTCCACACACACACTGTGCAGAGGAAGGTAGAAATCCAATTCTGATTGAGGCAGAATGATGGACAATGCACAAGTGTTCTTGTCACCTTTCAACTCACCATCAAATATCAGTGACACAATGATCACGCCTTTCTCTGCCAAGACGAAGAACTTGACATCGACAGCGCCGCTCTCTGCACTGCGCAAAATCTCACCGTTTAGTGTATGATTTGCCAGGAAGGTCACTTCGCCATCACTGAGTAACATTGCCCCCTGACCTTTGGGAGCCCAAATATGCCATACACGAGGACCCAGGATGTTGTCCCAGTAGGCAAATGTGGCAGCCAGTAGGGGGCACCATCCTTCAACCACTACCTCCGTTTTAGCCACAGCTGGAGACTGAGGTGGGCAGCCAGTGGACATGGTGCCTTACGCATGCAGGTTCTCTCCCGGTGGTTCTTTTTCAGACTTGAAAAGCAGATCATTAACCGTACTTGCTGGTGTTTTAATCAGCCACCTATTAAAATTCTGTGAAAGGAGAATGAGGAAAGGAAAGAGTCATTCACGGTCAAGAAGATGAATCCAAGAAATCTTTCTTAATGTACAGTGCTTTGAAAAAGTATCTGAACCCTTTGGAATTTCTCACATTTCTGCATAAAATCACCATCAAATGTGACCTGATCTTTGTCAAAATCACACAGATGAAACCACGCAAACATTTATAGGTTTTTATATTTTAATGAGGATAACATGCAAACAATAACAGAAAGGGGAGGAATAAGTAACTGAACCATCACATTTAATATTTTGTGGCCACCCCTTTTGGCAGCAATAACTTCAACCAGACGCTTCCTGTAGCTGCAGATCAGTCTGGCACATTGATCAGGACTAATCTTGGCCCATTCTTCTTTACAAAACTGCTGTAGTTCAGTCAGATTCCTGGGATGTCTGGCATGAATCACTGTCTTGAGGTAATGCCACAGCATCTCAATGGGGTTCAAGTCTGGACTTTGACTTGGCCACTCCAGAATGTGTATTTTGTTCTTCTGAATCCATTCTGAAGTTGATTTACTTCTGTGTTTTGGATCATTGTCTTGTTGCAGCATCCATCCTCTTTTTAGCTTCAACTGTCTGACAGACGGCCTCAGGTTTTCCTGCAAAACATCCTGATTAACTTTTGAATTCAATTTTCCATTAATGATTGCAAGTTGTCCAGGCCCCGAGGCAGCAAAACAGCCCCAAACCATGATGCACCCTCTACCTTGCTTCACGGTGGGGATGAGGTGCTGATGTTGGTGAGCTGTTCCAGTTTTCCTCCACACATGGCGTTGTGTGTTCCTCCCAAACAATTCAACTTTGGTTTCTTCAGTCCACAAAATATTTTGCCAAAACTTCTGTAGAGTGTCCAAGTGCCTTTTTGCGAACATTAAACGAGCAACAATGTTTTTTTAGACAGCAGTGGCTTCCTCCTTGGAGTCCACCCATGAACACCATTCTTGGCCAGTGTTTTACATATAGTTGATGTGTGCACAGAGATATTGGACTGTGCCAGTGATTTCTGTAAGTCTTTAGCAGCCACTCTAGCGTCATCTTTGGTGGACGGCCACTCCTTGGGAGAGAAGCAACAGTGCCAAACTCTCTCCATTTGTAGACAACTTCTCTGACTGTCGATTGATGAACATCCAGACTTTTTGAGATGGTTTTGTGTCCTTTCCCAGCTTTATACAAATCAACCATTCTTGATCGCAGGTCTTCAGACAGCTCTTTTGAGCGAGCCATGGTGCACATCAGACAGTGCTTCTCATCATGACAATTCTTACCAGGTGAGTGTTTTATAGTGGGCAGGGCAACTTTAAGCCACTCATCAGTGATTGGGCACACACCTGACTTAATTTGCTTGGTAAAAATTGGTTTCAATTGCTCTTTAAGTCTCCTTAGGCAGAGGGTTCAGTTACTTATTCCTCCCCCTTCTGTCATTGTTTGCATGCTATCCTGATTAAAATATGAAAACCTATAAATGTAAAACCTATTAATCCTGAAAGAGAAATTTGTCTCTGCATGTACCCCTTATGACGGGGGAGGGCACACACACACACACACACACACACACACACACACACACACACACACACACACAGTCAGAGCCCATTGCGATGCCAGAGAGCACCAGACCCGCGATATTTGGGTCCCAAACTCGCTTTTCTAACTATTACGGCTGCTCCTGAAATGACATCAGTACAATGCAAGTATCTCGTCAGAAGTGGTACAAAACATTCTCTTTGCACTAAAATATTAACTTTGTATAGTACAGTAAAAAATAAAACAGCAACTTATTCTACTGCCACAACATTATTATAATATATAACTTGTGTACTTTTGTTTCTTGGCAGTGGTGGCCTGGTGGTAAAGGTGCTGGATCACTGATCCTAAGGTTGGGGGTTCAAGTGCCACTCTCAACGGGTTGTCACTGTCCCCCCAGTGCCGCTAACTGGCTTATCAAAGGCCGGCCATGTTTTCGCAAACCTGAAGTTTAAAAAATAGACAAACTTATGTCTATGAAATCTAACGTACACAGGGGGCGTGTACTGCAAGTAAGATTTTCTGTCACTTAACCACAGCTTATGTTATTTGTCATACAAAAGGTATGGGTTATATATCTATACAGCGAGTCGTCGACTTACGACCTGTGCGAGTTTCGTCTGATCGACTTTACGACCGCGAAAGTGGTGAAGCATAATTCATGGCAGTGCAGTGCGAGTGTTGCGTACGACAGTTGTTTGCGCTGCCGGCAGTGCCAGCATCTTAAAAGGCCAAGCAGGAGATGATGCAGCTTCACTTTCTAACTGCTCAGAGCAAATTTATTCATCTACTTTCAATGCCACGTCACTGTGGCACGAAGCGGAGAGCCAATCCTTTCTGTGTGGGCGGGTCCGATACCTTGAAACTCTAATTTTATTGGACTCACACGCTGCAGTGTTTAAGTGACAGGAAGCGCATCCTAAGTTTTGGCAATCAGCTGCTCTGCGGGTTGAAGTTTTTCCATATCTGTCCTTTTGTATTTGCTTGCCAGCAGTGCTTGACTTCGTGGAAATGAGCCGATCAAAACAAGAGAAATTTATCTCTTTACTCAAACAACACGCGCAGTCTGTGGCTGTTGTTATAATCCAATAAAATTGGAGTTTGAAACTCTCGGACCCGCCCACACAGTGGAGTACAGAAAGGATTGGCTCTCCGCTGCGTGTCACAGTGACGTGGAATTGAAAATAGATGTATAGATTTAAATGCGCGAGATTTATTCATCTGTTTTTGTTTGACGTGAGTATATGTGGATGAAAAGTAAACATACGACCAGATCGAGTTATGACCGGTCTACCAGAACCAAATGCAGTCGTAAGTCTCACTGTATAATAAACATATACTAGAATACAGTGGTACCTTGTCTAATGTGGGGCCGGTGGTGTAGTGGTTAGGGTGCTGCGCTCATGATCCGGAGGTTGTGAGTTCGAATCCCACTATCACTGTGCTAAGACCCCTGCGCAAGGTCTCAACCACAAGTGTGCCTCTGTTCACCCAGCAGTATAAATGGGTACCAGTAAAAATATACTGGGAGGGTAACCTGCAATGGACTAGTGTCCCATCCAGGGGGGAGTTGAACTCCTGGTCGCTTCACGCTATGGAAACCGGGGATAAGCACTGGCCTGATGAGCCACGAGGCTTGGGTGTAAAAACCCAACAGACTTACCTACCTTACCTACCTCGTCTAATGAGTGTCTTTTATAACGACTTTTCCATGATACGAGTTTTGAACCCACCAAAAATCTGCTCCATCCGACGAGCAAAATTTCACTTTACGAGCTCTCCTCGAAATGGCTTTTCCGAGCCGATGAGCCTTGTATTCTTCTGCATGTATTCTGCCGTGCTCCAAGAATGCTTTGACACAGTGCTTCTCAATTATTTTCTGTGGCACCCCCTCTAGGAAGAAAAAACAACATTTTGCACCCCCACAGTGCTCCGTGCGCGATGACAAATAGTGTTTACTGCACTTCATATAATTTGCTCGGTGCTTTTTCCATGCACCTAGAGTGGCATTGAGAGCGCCACTGCCACCTACTGTAGTGGATGTGCAATTACACTTAATTCTAGTACAGTGTGACAAAAAGCATGTTCCCCAAGGTCATACACACTCTCCAGCATCACACCCCACTATTTGAGAAGCACTGTCCTTGTAGAAACTCGCCACGAGTCTTTCCTCGCTGGCATTCGTAGCGTGTACACTATTTTTATTTTTTGACTCCCATGTTACAAAAAAAAAAAAAAAATTGCTGTTTCTCGTATTGTGACTAATTTAAATGTGGGTGTAATTGGCATCTTGTGCTTGTGACACTTTTCTATACACATCTTAATATTTCAGAATATTTCATTATAAGACTCACTTTGTGTCCAGTTCAGTTCATTTTCTGTAACCGCTTCATCCTAATTAGGGTCGCGGGGAGGCTGGTGCCCATCCCAGCCAACTCAGGGCGGGGCGAGGGCAGAGTACACCCTGGACAGCTCGCCAGGCCATCGCAGGGCGGAAACACGCTGATGGCTTTGCAGCCTACTCTTGTCGAAAGTCAGCAATGGTTTTTTTACATGCCTCGCACCATAGACAGTGAGAGACATGGCCGGCCTTTGATAACCCAGTTAGCTGCACTGGAAGGACAGTGACAACCTTGTGGAGAGTGGAACTCGAACCCCCAACCTTTGGATCAACGATCCGGCACCTTATACCACTAGACCACCACTGCCCATTCACTTTGTGTCATGATTCCTAAAAGTCTCATAAATTTCCACCAATCTTTCACTTCCTGTGTGATGTCCAGTTTTTGTGGAGCACAATATCCTACGGGTTGTGGCCCTCCTCCAGTGTGATGGTACAACAGGTCCAGATCATAGTTCACATGTGCATCATTCCACACTTGCGCAAAGTGAAAGAAAATACTTCTTCTTCTTCTTCTTCTTTTACTTTCGGCTGCTCCCTTCAGGGGTCGCCACAGCAAATCATCCGCCTCCACCTCACCCTGTCCTCCGCATCTTCTTTTCTGACTCCAACGACCTTCATGTCTTCCTTCACCACATCCATAAATCTCTTCTTCGGTCTTCCTCGAGGCCTTCTGCCTGGTAGTTCCAACCTCAGCATCCTACTGCCAATATACTCACTATCCCTCCTCTGTACATGTCCAAACCATCTCAATCTAGCCTCTCTGACTTTGTCTCCAAAACATCTTACGTGGGCTGTCCCTCTGATATACTCATTTCTGATCCTATCCATCCTCGTTACTCCCAGGGAGAACCTCAACATTTTCATCTCCGCTACCTCCAGCTCTGCCTCCTGCCTTTTCCTCAGCGCCACTGTTTCTAAGCCATACAACATCGCTGACCTCACCACCATCTTGTACACTTTTCCCTTCATTCTTGCCGATACCTTCCTATCGCACATCACACCGGATACTTTTCTCCAACCATTCCAGCCTGCCTGCACACGCTTCTTCACCTCTTTTCCACACTCTCCATTGCTCTGGATTGTTGAGCCTAAGTACTTAAAATCCTCCACCTTCGTTATCTCTGCTCCCTGTAACATCACCGTTCCTCCTGGGTCCTTCTCATTCACACACATGTATTCTGATTTTCTGAGGCTAACCTTCATTCCTCTCCTTTCCAGGGCATACCTCCACCTCTCTAGATTTTCCTGCACTTGTTCTCTGCTCTCACTACATATCACGATGTCATCTGCAAACATCATAGTCCATGGAGATTCTTGTCTCACCTCGTCTGTCAGCCTGTCCATCACTATAGCAAACAAGAAGGGGCTCAGAGCTGACCCTTGATGCAGTCCCACCTCCACCTTGAATTCGTCGGTCACACCGACAGCACACCTCACCACTGTCTTACATCTCTCATACATGTCCTGCACCACTCTAACATACTTCTCTGCCACTCCAGACTTCCTCATGCAATACCACAGTTCTTCTCTTGGCACCCTGTCATATGCTTTTTTGAAAGAAAATACTACAATAGTCTAATACTTGTGTGTGGGGCAGTGGTGGTCTAGTGGTATAGGGCGCTGGATCGCTGATCCAAAGGTTGGGGGTTCAAGTCCCACTCTCCACTAGGTTGCCCCTGCCCCCCCCCCCCCCCCCCCAGTGCAGCTAACTGGGTTATCAAAGGCGAGCCATGTCTCTCACTGTCTATGGTGAGAGGCATGTAAAAGAACCATTGCTGACTTTCGTAAAGAGTAGGCTGCAAAGTCGTCAGTGTGTTTCTGTCCCTTGCTAAAAAGGGTTGTGACAGGAAGGGCATCCGACGTAAAAACCTCTGCCAAATCAAACGTGCGAATCAGATGATTCGCTGTGGCGACTCCCGAGTAAAAGGGAAAAAGCCGAAAGGAAGACAGACAGTCTAATACTTGTGTATTAACGCTTGATATTTTATATTCATTCCATACAAGGTTATGACAAAGATTTTCTGTCTGGGGTTTGGCACTGATTTTAGTAACAATCTGCTGCAATCTACTTCTTCAGGACTCTACACGCTTGTGTGTGGAGCCTGTGGCTTTACTCCAAACAGTACAGTAAACATCCAGGGTAGTTCTACAACAAAAACATGGATTAGATCAAAGCCGAGTGGAATCAGGACAATGATGTGGCTTCTTACATGAAACCCCGGATAGCATGGATTATGTTCGAGCTTTGAGTGACATCACTTTATGCTTCCTGGTCAAGCATGTGAGGACAATAATAAGAACATCACTGAACTAAATTCAACTTTAAATCAAGAAACGGTCATAAAGCAGTAGCCCAGCACACAGGACCACAAACCGTGGCAAAATATACGGAATCATCACACTGAATGGTCATCATCATATTACTTTTTTATCTATTTATAAACAATTTCCAGATATGAAAAATATTAAACATACCACAAACAAATGAAATGAAACCATTCATTCATTTTGTGATCCGCTTAATCCTAATTCGAGTCACGAGGAGGTTGGCGCCCATCTCAGCTGACTCTGGGCAAGGGCAGACTACACCCTTAACAGCTCGCCAGGCCATCGCAGGGTGGAGACATGCTGATGCCTTTGCAGCTCCTCTTGTTGAATGTCAGCAATGGTTCTTTTATATGAACCTCACACCATAGACAGTGAGAGACATGGCCGGCCTTTGAGAATCCAGTTAGTGCACTGGGGGACAGTGACAACCCATTGAGAGTGGGGCTTGAACCCCCAACCTTTGGATCAGTGATCCAGCACCTTTACCACCAGGCCACCATTTGCGCTGAAATTAAATTATTTAAATAAAATGGATTCTTTCCAGACAAAATTGGGACTGAATTCTTTGAAGCACGGCCTGCACCAATTCATTTGCCGAACCACTTAATTCTACTATGGTCACAGGAAGGCTGGAAACTCTCTGAACTGAGTCTGTGCAAAGGCAAAATACACCCTGAACAGCTCACCAGTCCATCGCAGTGCCAACACACAAGCACACCTGCACACACACACACACACACACACACACACACACACACACACACACACACACACTTTGGGGCAACTTGGAACCCCGCTCACACAGCAGGGGACTCAAACTCGGGACCTTCTTGCTGTGACATGGACATACTAACAACTAAACCGTGTAGTATACTGCGCCTCCTGCTGTTTATTCTATCCAATAACGATGTTCCACTATGGGTTAGTTCCTGTATAGACATGTGTGCACACTAGCGCAAAATCAACGAAATTAATACTACAAGAACTCAAGACATGTCTGCTGACCAAGACTGGCGTGTAAACGACAAAATGGTCATCAGAAATGAAGGTCATGTTAATAACCATTTATTAAAAAGAACCTAGACTCATCACATCAGAGCTGGAGATCTAGCGGGGACAGATTAAGTTAGCGAACACTGATACTGAGAAGATTCTTGCAGTAACACGACACAAACCTCGTATGAAAATCCTTCAGAGATGGCGTAGTTACGTAGGTTGTTACGTAGGTAGTAAAGACAAAAAGAGGACAAATTTCTAAACATATCCATCGCAAAAGGATATGTTTAGAAATTTGTCCTCTTTTCGTCTTTACTCATATTTTCTGACAAAGCTTAACCGCGATAAGCAAACATGCAATCGTTTTTCAATCATGAATGATGAGTTTTTTACTTGAAAACAGCTGCTGCTGCCACCTAGTGGAATGGATGATGGGTGGAAAGGATGATGGGTGGAAAGGATGATGAATTAAGTTTCATGATAATAGTTGATGCAAAGGATGTACGATAATCATAACCTTTGAAAACTCATACGGGCCACATAAAATGAGTTGGTGGGCCGGATTTTGGCCCGCGGGCCTCGAGTTTAACACCTGTGGTGTTATCCTTATGATACAGTCGATAAAGAAAACCAAGTTGCTCAGTATCTGAGTGACGGTTCACCTTAAGTCGACAGTTATTAAAGGGATGATGTAATGGTGTAAATGTCCACGGCACCGTTCCTGTTGAAATGAGGAGGAAATTAAAATTGATTTTCTAGCCATTAAAAAATGATGTTGATGAGCATTTCTTAAGGTAATTAGTTTTGTTTTAGTGCATGCTATTCGAAGTTTTAAAGGCTGACCATCGATGGGATTAAGCAGTTTGGAGAATGACTGAATGGTTACAGTATTTCAAATTTAATTAACATTCGTGTTGAATCATAACTCTTATTTTAGTTTACAGATGGACCAGTGGAAGATTGGTTAAGATAAATTGGCTTCCATCCATAAATAACGGTTGTTATTTATATTATTATTATTATTATTATTATTATTATATCATCTAAAGTTACAGATTTGGTTGCAGAGGTCATTGATATTTTTGAAGGATGAAATGGAAATGAAGCCGAACCAAGACCAGGTACCAGTTACCTCAGAAATATCACTGACACTTATATACAGAACAAAATTTTAAACATTAATTGTGAGCACTGAATTAAATTATTCATCAGTACACTCCAATTATTTATAAGACTGGCTCTGCTCATTATCAACAATGGTCTTATTCTCACAAATTTAACAGACGAAGCAGAAGAGTAAGTAACTGGTTTGGTGTCTAGTCTGCTCTGTCTGTGATAAATGTTCAGGGAGTTCTTACCTGTATTAAGTGTTTGGTACAAAACAAAAACGAGCACAAACAACTCTTCCTGTGTTGTGACAGACACTCGCGAAGAAGAGCCACGAATTGCTGACGTGCCTGCAAACAGTATCGCCCTCTGCTGGACAGTTTATACATATACGTATATACACACAGCACGCACAAACACAAACACACACACACACACACACACACACACACATATATATATATATATATATATATATATATATATATATATATATATATACTATTCCTTCTCAAAACATTAGCATATTGTGATATATATATATATATATATATATATATATATATATATATATATATATATATATAGAGCGTAGGCCTCCGTCAGTCCCGAAGGACTATGGCTGCGCTCTGGCCAGTATCCCGACTGGTGATAGTGCACAGAGCCTGGGTAGGGAGTAATGAGGACAGGCTGTTACCCAAGCAGCAAGTCCCCCTGTCTCGCGCCACGGAAGGATCAATGGAAAGGCAAGTGCCGATACGACTGGGTTCCAGTGCCGCTGCAGGAGAGAAACTACGGTCAATTTAGAAGGGCCAATTAATCTACAGTGCACGTCTTTTGGATTGGGGAAACCGGAGCACCGGAGGAAACCCGCACAAGCACGGGAGAACATGCAAACTCCACACAGAAACGCCCAGGCATCGAACCTGGGCCTTCTTGCTGTGAGGCGGACGTGCTAACCACTACGCCACCGTGCAGCCATATATATATATATATATATATATATATATATATATATATATATATATATATATATATATATATATATATATATAATAAAAATAGTATAGAGTAGAAGATTAAAATTCTATAATCACCTGAAGAGAGAGGATGGTTTCACCACCCCTCGAAACAGATCTGTAGTGATAAATGGAGTTTCAATAGAAAGTCTTTGTCCTGTCCTTTTATTTTTTATTGTTATTTGCTCTACCAAAAAGTATTGAGCACTCTCCTACAGAAGGATCTACTCAGAAAATCCTCGATATAGATATATATATATATATACTATTCCTTCTCAAAAAATTAGCATATTGTGATAAAGTTCATTATTTTCTGTAATGTACTGATAAAAATTAAACTTTCATATATTTTAGATTCATTGCACACCAACTGAAATATTTCAGGTCTTTTATTTTTTTAATACTGATGATTTTGGCATACAGCTCATGAAAACCCCAAATTCCTATCTCAAAAATTAGCATATCATGTTCAGGTAGTCTAAACGAGCTATTAACCTAATCATCTGAATCAACCAATTAACTCTAAACACCTGCAAAAGATTCCTGAGGCTTTTAAAAACTCCCAGCCTGGTTCATTACTCAAAACCACAATCATGGGTAAGACTGCCGACCTGACTGCTGTCCAGAAGGCCATCATTGACACCCTCAAGCAAGAGGGTAAGACACAGAAAGAAATCTCTGAGCGAATAGGCTGTTCCCAGAGTGCTGTATCAAGCCACCTCAGTGGGACGTCTGTGGGAAGGAAAAAGTGTGGCAGAAAACGCTGCACAACCAGAAGAGGTGACCAGACCCTGAGGAAGATTGTGGAGAAGGGCCGATTCCAGACCTTGGAGGACCTGTAGAAGCAGTGGACTGGGCTACAGGTGCCACATTCCCAAGGTCAAGCCACTTTTGAACCAGAAACATCAGCAGAAGCGGCTGACCTGGGCTGCAGAGAAGCAGCACTGGACTGTTGCTCAGTGGTCCAAAGTACTTTTTTCAGATGAAAGCAAATTTTGCATGTCATTCGGAAATCAAGGTGCCAGAGTCTGAAGGAAGACTGGGGAGAAGGAAATGCCAAAATGCCTGAAGTCCAGTGTCAAGTACCCACAGTCAGTGATGGTCTGGGGTGCCATGTCAGCTGCTGGTGTTGGTCCACTGTGTTTTATCAAGGGCGGGGTCAATGCAACAAGCTATCAGGAGATTTTGGAGCACTTCATACTTCCATCTGCTGAAAAGCTTTATGGAGATGAAGATTTCATATTTCAGCACGACCTGGCACCTGCTCACAGTGCCAAAACCACTGCTAAATGGTTTACTGACCATGGTATTACTGGGCTCAATTGGCCTGCCAACTCTCCTGACCTGAAGCCCATAGAGAATCTGTGGGATATTATGAAGAGGAAGTTGAGAGACACCAAACCCAACACTGTGGATGAGCTTAAGGCCGCTATCGAAGCATCCTGGGCCTCCATAACAACTCAGCAGTGCCACAGGCTGATTGGCTCCATGCCACGCCCGCATTGAAGCAGTCATTTCTGCAAAAGGATTCCCGACCAAGTATTGAGTGCAGAACTGAACATAATTATTTGAAGGTTGACTTTTTTTGTATTAAAACACTTTTTTATTGGTCAGATGGAATATGCTAATTTTTTGAGATAAGGATTTTTGTTTTTTCTTTACTTTTTTGCCAAAATTATCAATATTAAAACAATAAAATTCTTGAAGTACTTCAGTCGTGTGTAATGAATCTAAAATATATGAAAGTCTAATGTTTATCAGTACATTACAGAAAATAATGAACTTCATCACAATATGCTAATTTTTTGAGAAGGACTAGTATGTATGTGTGTATATATATATATATATATATATATACATACATACAGTGGTATGAAAAAGTATCTGAACCTTTTGGAATTTCTCACATTTCTGCATAAAATCACCATCAAATGTGATCTGATCTTTGTCAAAATCACACAGATGAAAAAATAGTGTCTGCTTTAACTAAAACCACCCAAACATTTATAGGTTTTCACATTTTAATGAGGATAGCATGCAAACAATGACAGAAGGGGGAAGAATAAGTAACTGAACCCTCTGCCTAAGGAGACTTAAAGAGCAGTTGAAACCAATTTTTACCAAACAATTTAAGTCAGGTGTGTGCCCAATCACTGATGAGTGGCTTAAAGTTGCCCCGCCCACTATAAAACACACACCTGGTAAGAATTGTCATGATGAGAAGCACTGTCTGATGTGCACCATGGTCGCTCAAAAGAGCTGTCTGAAGACCTGCGATCAAGAATGGTTGATTTGTATAAAGCTGGGAAAGGATACAAAACCATCTCTAAAAGTCTGGATGTTCATCAATCGACACTCAGAGAAGTTGTCTACAAATGGAGAGAGTTTGGCACTGTTGCTTCTCTCCCAAGGAGTGGCCGTCCACCAAAGATGACTCCAAGAGTTCAGTGCAGAATACTCAGAGAGGTAAAAAAAAACCCTAGAGTGTCTGCTAAAGACTTACAGAAATCATTGGCAGTCCAATATCTCTGTGCACACATCAACTATATGTAAAACAATGGCCAAGAATGGTGTTCATGGGAAGACTCCAAGGAGGAAGCCACTGCTGTCTAAAAAAAACATTGTTTCTCGTTTAATGTTCACAAAAAGGCACTTGGACACTCCACAGAAGTTTTGGCAAAATATTTTGTGGACTGATGAAACCAAAGTTGAATTGTTTGGGAGGAACACACAACGTCATGTGTGGTGGAAATATGGAACAGCTCACCAACATCAACACCTCATCCCCACTGTGAAGCATGGTGGAAGGTGCATCATGTTTTGCTGCCTCGGGGCCTGGACAACTTGCAATCATTAATGAAAAAATGAATTCAAAAGTTTATCAGGATGTTTTGCAGGAAAACCTGAGGCCGTCTGTCAGACAGTTGAAGCTAAAAAGAGGATGGATGCTGCAACAAGACAATAATCCAAAACACAGAAGTAAATCAACTTCAAAATGGTTTCAGAAGAACAAAATACACGTTCTGGAGTGGCCAAGTCAAAGTCCAGATTTGAACCCCATTGAGATGCTGTGGCATTACCTCAAGAAATTGATTCATGCCAGACATCCCAGGAATCTGACTAAACTACAGCAGTTTTGTAAAGAAGAATGGGCCAAGATTAGTCCTGATCAATGTGCCAGACTGATCTGCAGCTACAGGAAGTGTCTGGTTGAAGTTATTCCTGCCAGGGGTGGGGGGCACAAAATATTAAATGTGATGGTTCAGTTACTTATTCGTCCCCCTTCTGTAATTGTTTGCATGCTAAGCTGATTAAAATATGAAAAACTATAAATGTTTGGGTGGTTTTAGTTAAAGCAGACACTGTTTTTTCATCTGTGTGATTTTGACAAAGATCAGATCACATTTGATGGTGATTTTATGCACAAATGTGAGAAATATATATATTGGTAGTAGGATGCTGAGGTTGGAACTCCCAGGCTGAAGGCCTAGAGGAAGACCAAAAAGAAGATTTATGGATGTGGTGAAGGAGGACATGAAGGTAGTTGGAGTAAGAGTAGAAGATGCAGAGGATAGGGTGAGATGCTGTGGTGACCCCTGAAGGGAAAAGCCGAAAGGAAAAGAAGAATATATATAATGTCTGTCTGTCTGTCTGGCTTCCTTTCGGCTTTTTCCCTTTTAATCGGGAGTCGCCACAGCGAATCATCTGATTTGCACGTTTGATTTGGCAGAGGTTTTTACGTCGGATGCCCTTCCTGTCACAACCCTTTTTAGCAAGGGACAGAAACACGCTGACAACTTTGCAGTCTACTCTTTACGAAAGTCAGCAATGGTTCTTTTACATGAACCTCTCACCATAGACAGTGAGAGACATGGCCCGCCTTTGATAACCCAGTTAGCTGCACTGGGGGGGACAGTGACAACCTTGTGGAGAGTGGGACTTGAACCCCCAACCTTTGGATCAGCAATCCAGCGCCCTATACAACTAGACCACCACTGCCCGTAAGAATAAATATATATATATATATATATATATATATATATATATATATATATATATATATATATATATATATATATATATATATATATATATATATATATATATATATATATATATATATATATATATATATATATATATATATATATATATATATATATATATATATATATATATATATATATATATATATATATATATATATATATATATACATATATACAGGTGCTCCCCGACTTACGTTCATCCGTTTTATGTTTTTTCGATTCGAGGTTTTTTTTTTCCCCAAAATACAGTGGGTTTTATTGAGCACAGGGGAAGCACTGGAGTATGGGGGAAAATCGTGATCATCATAGCGATGAGGGGAAACCACGAAAACCAAAAATCACTCGGAGAATATCAACACGGGAACTGGTTGAGCATGGAGCTGAAAACCAGGAGCCAGAGAGATTACAGGGAAGACGGAATCGCATGGAGGGAACAATCTTCTGACACTGGAGGGGAGCGCGCCGCTCATCTTTAGCTCGTTGATGGCTGAGTGGAATCAGGTGCGCTCTCTGGATTCTGCCTGCGTCTGACAGACACGCCCCTCTCCAGCGCTTGCAGTGCATAGGGAGAGTGAGAGTGAGAGAGAGAGAGAGTTAAAAGCCACCAACTAGCACAAACCATAACAGATTGTAGGGCTAACATAGAGAGAAACAATTATTCACACTCATGGGCAATTGTAGCTGACCTAATCTCCATGTGTTTGGACCGCTGGAGGAAACCTACTGTGACACAGAAGAGCATGCAAGCTCTCCATAGAAAGTCCTCAGATAGCCACAGGGTTCAAACCCACACCCTTTTTGCTGTGAGGTGACAGTACTAAACAGTGAGTCAGCATGATACGCCTCGAAATAGTCAACGTTACCTAAAAAAATCTACAAGTGGCATAGAGTTTATAAATTGTTGTTCTTTTTTTTTTTTTAACAAAATGAGGCCATCCCACCAAATTCAAACTACATGATCCATAAAGAAACTTCAATACCTAAAAATTCAAAATCCTTTAGGGTGTACAACACCATTCTGCAGACATGCTGTGGCCAGTGGCATGCTCCACATTGTGATATACTGGGAATCGGTATGAAGGCGGCGCACACCAAGAGGCTTAATAAACTGATACAGCAGGCTGGCTCTGTGGTAGGAGAGGTACTGGGTAACTTGGAAACGGTTGGCTAGAGTCCAGTCTATTATAGAAAATGCTGATCACACACTCGAGAGGGTTATGGTTGGACAGAGAAGAATCCTCAGCCGAAGAATGACTACCATAGAGTGGTCCACTGAACACTACAGGAAATCCCTGTGGCCCTACAGCTATCAGACTCTGTAACTCCCACAATACATTGCTTCATTCTCGCCGTTACCATCTGTCCCAGTCCGTGTATTTATATGCTACTCTGTTGTGCAGTAACTGGTGTGGTGCTGTTCATTTGCTCAACTTTTCAGTTCCTCTGAATGAGAACTATCTCGTCCCTATGTGCAGAATTATCACTTGTATCATGTAGAATTGCTCTGGCTCTGTGAGCTATTGCTGGGAGTGCAAAATACAGCTTATCAAACACATCTGCCATCCAGAATTTAACAAACTGAACACAGCAAACGAGTCCCTACAACCCGAGTACGAATAAGCGGTTCGGAAAATCAATGAATGATTCTGAAAAGCTCCAAATCTCACCACCGGATTAAATAATAAAAGGTCTCACTTTGAACATTTTATGTGTTCTATATTGTGCAGTGAATAAAATCTGGGTTTATGACACTACATTTTTTAAATGTACATTTTACACAGCATCCCAACTTTTATTGGGCGGGGGGGTGTAATTACTCATAATCCTTCATATTAATTAATGTTATAACAAGATAATTATAATGTCCAACATACTCATTCATTTGTTTTCTGTAACCACTATATCTTAATTAGGGTTGCAGGGGGGCTGGCACCCATCCCAGCTGACTCAGGGCGAGGGCAGAGTACACCCTGGACAGGTCTCCAGGCCAGTTGTGGGGTGGAAACACGCCGACGGCTATGCAGCTCCTCTTGTCGAAAGTCAGCGATGGTTCTTTTACATGAACCTCTCACCATAAACAGTGAGAGACAAAGCTGGTCTTTGATAACCCAGTTAGCTGCAGGGGGGCAGTGAGAACCTGTTGATTGTGAGACTTGAACCCCCAACCTTGGGATCAGTGATCCAGCACCTTTACCACCAAGCCACCCCTGTCCGCTGTTCAACGTTTAAAAGATTAAACTACTTTTCAAAGTCTTTTTTTTTCTTGAATTTCATTTACCGTAGAAGCCAATTGAGAGATCATGATGAGTACTGACACTTAAGCTCAGCCCAATGCCATTGATTTCCTGACTACCCTCCTGGAGGAGACAGAGGAGAAAATTGACCTGCCTCGGCAAAATAAAGAAATGAAGGTTCAGTCAGAAAAGACCATTTATATTACATGTTATGTATCCTTTGCACTGATAAAGTGCTGTACGACTGCTCCACTAGAGATAATTGGCAATAAAGTAGGGATGAGAGCTTTAAAAACAAACAGTAAAACTTAATATATTGGAGTATTAAATTCTAATTAAATAAATTACAATACATTAAATCACAGTATTTAAAACCGAGCTCCTCAAGGAGGTGTATGATGGGGAGAACCCTGACACCATCAGCCAGATTCTCAATCATGCAACCCTGCCATTCTTGATCAAATCCATATGTTCTGCAGAATCTTGGAGGGGCGATGGGAGTTTGCCCAATCTGTCCAATCTGTCCACGTGTGTTTTGTGTATTTGGAGAAGGTTTTCGACCGTGTCCCTCAGACTCTTTTGTGGCGTGTGCTCTGGGAGTATGACGTTCCAGACCTGTTGATACGGGACATTTGGTCGCTCTATGACCAGAGCTAAAGTTTGGTTCACATTGGTAGCAACAGGTCAAATTAGTTTCTGGTGAGGGTTGGAGTCCCCCAAGGCCGCCCTTCGTCACTGATTGTGTTCATTACTTTTATGGACAGAATTTCTAGGCACAGCCGAGGTGTCGGGGTTTTGGTTTGGTGGCCATCGGATGTCGTTTCTACTTTTTGCTGATGATGTTGTCTTTTTGGCTTCATCAATCTGGGATCTTGAGCTCTCATTGGACTGATTCATAGTTATGAGCCAGGATGAAAATCAGCACCTCCAAATCCGAGGTCATTGTTCTCAGCCAGAAAAGGGTGGAATGCACCCTTCGGGTTTGGAATGAGGTCCTACCCCAAGTGAAGGTGTGCAAGTATCTCAGTGTCTTGTTCAGAGTGAGGGAAGGATGGATCGGGAGATTGACAGTCGGAGGAAAGCAGAGCCTGTAATGGTCCGTCGTGGTGAAGGAGCTGAGACGCAAGGCAAAGCTCTCGATTTACCAGTCGATCTACGTTCCAACCCTCACCTATGGTCATGAGCTTTGGGGAGTGACTGAAAGAACACGATCGCAGATACAAGCGGCTGAAATGAGCTTCCTTTGCTGGGTGGTGGAGGGTGGCCCTTAGAGATAAGGTGAGAAGCTTAGCCACCTGGGGAGATCTCGGAGTAGAGCCGCTGCTCCTCCGCATTGAGAGTAACCAGTTGAGGTGGCTTGGGCATCTGGTCAGAACTCCTCCCAAACATCTCCCTGGTGTGCTGTTTCAGGCATGTCCAACCGGGAAGAGCCCCTGGGGTCAATGTAGAACACGCCGAAGGGATTATGTCTCTCGGCTGGCCTGGGAACTCCTCGGTGTACCCCTGGAAGAGCTGGAGGAAGTGGCTGGGGAGAGAGCTGTCTGGATCTTGTTGCTTAGGCTGCTGCCCCTGTGACCTGACCCTGGAATAAGCGGAGGAAGATGATGATGATGACGATGATGATGATGATAAAGTGGAACCAGTCCGTTTTAAGTCTGATATGAAGGGTGTTGTGTGCTCTTTGTTACTGAAGTGTGTGGTATCATAATGCCATCAAAGACCTTTAGGTAAAAAATTGTGTATGCCTGTGTGTCCAAATCATATCATATCATATCATATCATATCATATCATATCATATCATATCATATCACATCATATCACATCATAATATATCATATATCATATCATACCATATATAATATAATATAATATAATATAATATAATATAATATCATATCATATAACGCAGCCATGAGGTGGGGGGGGGCACTAACCAGTGTCTCCCCCTTATGCTGGTCCCAAGCCCAGAGAAATGCAGAGGGTTGTGTCAGGAAGGGCATCCGACGTAAAAACCAATGCCAAACTTTTATGATGCAAATCAGAAGTATTACCCCATACCGGATTGGTCGAGGCCCGGATTAACAACGACCACCATCAGTGCTGTCAATCAACAGGGTGCTGATGGAAATTGGACTACTGTTGGTCGAAGACGTCAAAGAAGGAAAGGCGGGAGGTGAGTCCGTAGGCAGAGAGAGAAGAGGAAAGGCATGAGTCTAGGACTGAGAGTGGGGACTTTGAATGTTGGAACTATGCAAAGAAAAGGTAGAGAGCTGGCTGACATGATGCAGAGGAGGAAGGTGGACATACTGTGTGTTCAGGAGACCAGGTGGAAAGGTAGCAAAGCTAAAAGCAGGGTTTAAGCTGTTTTATCATGGTGTGGATGGGAAGAGAAATGGAGTAGGAGTCATCTTGAAGGAGGAGTTTGTCAGGAATGTTCTAGAAGCGAAAAGAGTGTCAGGCAGAGTGATGAGTCTCAAGTTAGAAATTGAAGGTGTGATGCTCAATGTTGTTAGTGCTTATGCCCCACAGGCAGGATGTGAGCTAAGAGAGAAGGAGATATTCTGGAGTGACTTAGATGACATGAAGCAGAGTACCCCAGAGGTGAAAGACTGGTCATTGGTGCAGACTTCAATGGACATGTTGGTGCAGGCAATAGAGGGGACGAGGAAGTGATGGGCAAGTTTGGTATCCAGGACAGGAACACAGAAGGACAGATGTTGATCGATTTTGCAAAAAGGATGGAAATGGCTGTGGTGAATACTTTCTTCCAGAAGAAACAGGAGCATAGGGTGACTTAGAAAAGTGGAGGTAGGAGCACACAGGTAGACTACATTTTGTGTAGGCGATGTAATTTGAAGGAAGTCAGTGACTGCAAAGTAGTAGTGGGTGGGAGTGTTACCAAACAGCATAGGATGGTGGTATGCAGGATGATGCTGATGGTGAGGAAGGTGAAGAAGGCAAAGGCAGAGCAGAAGACAAAGTGGTGGAAGCTGAAAAAGGAAGAGTGTCGTGTTGTCTTCAAAGAGAAGTTGAAACAGGCTTTGGGTGGCCAGGAAGTGCTTCCAAATGACTGGAGAACCACAGCAAATGTGATCAGGGACACAGGTAGGAGAGTACTTGGTGTGTCCTCTGGAAGGAAAGTAGATAAGGAGACTTGGTGGTGGAATGAGGAAGTGCAGGAGTGTGTACAAAGGAAGAGGTTAGCTAAGAAGAAGTGGGACATAGAGAGGACTGAAGAGAGTAAACAGGAGTACAGGGAGACACAGCATAAGGTGAAAGTAGCAGTGGCTAAGGCCAAACAGAGGGTGTATGATGACTTGTATGATAGGTTGGACAGTAAGGAGGGAGAAAATGATCTATACAGGTTGGAACAGCAAAGAGATAGAGATGGGAAGGATGTGCAGCAAGTTAGATTGATAAAGGACAGAGAGGGAAATGTATTGACTGAGGACAGAAGTGTGCAACAGTTCAACAGTTCAACAGTTTGGTTTCATGCCAAGAAAGAGCACCACAGATGCAATGTTTGCCTTGAGGATGTTAATAGAGAAGTACAGAGAAGGTCAGAGGGAACTGCATTGTGCCTTTGTGGATCTGGAAAAAGCATATGACAGGGTGCCAAGAGAAGAACTGTGGTATTGCATGAGGAAGTCTGGAGTGGCAGAGAAGTATGTTAGAGTGGTGCAGGACATGTAGGAGAGATGTAAGACAGTGGTGAGGTGTGCTGTCGGCGTGACCGACGAATTCAAGGTGGAGGTGGGACTGCATCAAGGGTCAGCTCTGAGCCCCTTCTTGTTTGCTATGGTGATGGACAGGCTGACAGACGAGGTGAGACAAGAATCTCCATGGACTATGATGTTTGCAGATGACATTGTGATCTGTAGTGAGAGCAGAGAACAAGTGCAGGAAAATCTAGAGAGGCAGAGGTATGCCCTGGAAAGGAGGGGAATGAAGGTTAGCCTCAGAAAATCAGAATACATGTGTGTGAATGAGAAGGACCCAGGAGGAACGGTGATGTTACAGGGAACAGAGATAAAGAAGGTGGAATGGTTGGAGAAAAGTGTCCGGTGTGATGTGCGATAGGAGAGTGTCAGCAAGAATGAAAGGAAAAGTGTACAAGACGGTGGTGAGGCCAGCGATGTTGTATGGCTTAGAAACAGTGGCGCTGAGGAAAAGGCAGGAGGCAGAGCTGGAGGTAGCGGAGATGATAATGTTGAGGTTCTCTCTGGGAGTAACGAGGATGGATAGGATCAGAAATGAGTATATCAGAGAGACAGCCCATGTAAGATGTTTTGGAGACAAAGTCAGAGAGGCTAGATTGAAATGGTTTGGACATGTACAGAGGAGGGATAGTGAGTATATTGGCAGTAGGATGCTGAGATTGAAACTACCAGGCAGAAGGCCTAGAGGAAGACCAAAGAAGAGATTTCTGGATGTGGTGAAGGAGGACATGAAGGTCGTTGGTGTCAAAAAAGAAGATGCAGAGGACAGGGTGAGATTGAGGTGGATGATTTGCTGTGGCGACCCCTGAAGGGAACTGCCGAAAGGAAAAGAAGATAATATAATATCAGATCATATCACATCATCATATCATGTCATGTCATGTCATGTCATGTCATGTCATAACATATAGTATCATATCAATTATGCTCCATAGATGGAGCTGGACCCAATCCACACAAATATGTCACTTCACATTCACATTCTAAATATAGAGTAGCCTGTTGATCTAATCCGCGTCTCGAAGGAAACCTGGAGGAAATCCATGATGCTGAATCCCTGAACATCCATAACCCAATTTATTTTGCATTTGTTGTGCCTGGAGAGTTATATATGTTACATTTATGTGAGACACAAGATGTGTACATCTGCCCAGTCGATTAACAAGAATGTGTGCAAATTACTATGCCACTAGATGATGCTGTTTTTCTATTTGATAATATTTTTAAGTTAATATCAAACCAAACGGTCACATATTAACGTTCTTATTTGAGCAATTGTAAATTCTTTGGTCCTATCCAAGACACACACACACACACACACACACACACACACACACACACACACACACACATATCTTCTGACAAAAACTTCTTTTGTCTCACAGCAAGAAGGTTCTGGGTTCGAGCCCCAGACTCAGGCTTTCTGTTTGGCGTTTGCATGTTTTTCCCGTGCTTCGGTTTCTTTTCACAGTCCGAAGACATACACATTTAGGTTAGTTGGCTATTTCAAATTGATGTGGATGTGAGTGTGAATAGTTGCATGTGTTGCCCTGCGATGTTCTGGTGAGCGGGTCAGAGCATAATCCGACTTCGCCCAATGTCGACTGAGGTTGGCACCAGCCTTTCTGATACTCTAACCCTGGGATTTACTGTGTACTGGTGTGGGTAAGCAGTCAATGAGGCAGTGAATCTGACCAGCTCTCTCCTTCCAAAACTCGACTGAGCTTGTCAAGCACATAAATAAATTTATGTTTCATATATATATATATATAAGTATTCATGGACAAAATATAATTTATAATTAAAATATAATTAACATCAGTCTGTGATCCAGTCTGTGATTCAGATATTTCTTAGGTCAGCAGAGAAGGCTTGCAGGCCCTGACGGCCCACCACTGATATATATATATATATATATATATATATATATATATATATATATATATATATATATATATATATATATATATATATATATATATATACACACACACACACAGGGATTCCTCGCCACTCCGCGCTTCAATTCATTTGGCTTCAAAAAAAATCATTGAATTAAAAAAAATAAGGAAATTAATGAAGAATAGGAGACAGAGTTAAGGAAAATGCCACAAAAACAAAGTCAATTATGCAAAAAACAAACAAAAAAAACAAACAAAAAAACCCCTAAACAAACAAAAACAAATAAACAACCCAAAACCTCCCCTCAAACCAGTTACATTGTGATGTGTGCATTATTTACATCTTATGCATTATTTTTGAATGTTTAATTGTTATTATAAGCATTTATAGCATTGAATATGAGTTTATTGTTGTTATATACACATATACATGTAGGTATGCATCAGTCGGAGGTTGGGGGTGATCCTACTTCGCGGAATTCGGTGGTCGTGGGGGGTGTCTCGGTCCCAGTTAACCGTGGAAAGTGAGGGATCCTTGTATATTTTTCCAACTTCCTGTTTACCGTTCTTAAGTGATCAACAAATGATTGTTGGCCTTTTCAACTAAATGCTTTCACTATTGTATTTGTGTCCTCTTTTGTTAGAATTGAAAGAAGACAACCACTCTGAGTTCATGGCATTTCTGGGGAAAAAAAATGGTCTCTGCATTTGTTCAGCCACTGCTGGTAATCCATGAGATAAAAGTGGTGTACTGCTTTTTATGGTCATTTGTGTTGAAATAAGCTCTGTGACACTTAAACATGTTACATTATTATTATTATGGATGCTTGTATAGCGCGTTATTCATACACGCGTATGTTCAATGAGCATGAGAATATTGTGTTGTTCTATCCTTTTGATGCTGAGCATCAAGCAGGAAGTAAAAACTCCCAAATTTTAACTTCTTATGGTATGACGTGGCCGGATTCAAACTCCGACCTTCCGGAGGATAAAGCGTACGCTCTACCAACTGAGCTAAATCCCTGGTACATGCCACAAATTATATATATATATATATATATATATATATATATATATATATATATATATATATATATATATATATATATATATATATATATATATATATATATATATATATATATATATATATATATATATATATATATATATATATATATATATATATATATATATATATATATATATATATATATATATATATATACCATTGCTAACTTTCGTAAAGAGTAGATGCAAAGCCGTCGGCATGTTTCTGTCCCTTGCTATAGGGTTGTGACAGGAAGGGCATCCGACCTAAAAACCTCTGCCAAATCAAATGTGCGAATCAGATGAATCGCTGTGGCGACCCCTGAAAATACGAAAAGAAGATTATTTGCTGTATTAATCCTACAAGGGAAATGATTGCCTCTGCATTTAACCCATTCAAAGTGAGCACACACACACACACACACACACTCAAAGCAGTGGGCTGCCACACACATTTGGGGGCCTGGATAGCAGTTGGGGGTACTTCAGGGAGGGTGCAGCTCACACCCCTATCACCACACATTTTTCCTGCTGGCTCAGGAATCGAACCAGAAACCTTTCTGTCCCACAGCCACTTCTCTAACCATTAAACTATGACACTGACATTTATGGCATTTGGTCGACACTCTTATCCAGAGAAAATTACAATTATTATTTTTGTAAATTGAGAAACTGAGGGTTAACCCTTTACACCCTGAATTATTTTCTAGTGATAAAAAAAAAAAATCCTGCTTTTTTTGAGACTTAGGTAAGCTGGTTAAAGATAATATGTACTGAAAATATGAATTTTGCATTAATTATAACAAATAATAATACGTGACGGTCACATCCGGTAGGAAAGATTGAATAAATATTAGTAATAATAGGTGACGAACTCGTCACATCCATAGGAAATTTTGTAAAGTGAAAAGTAAAATATTTTTTATCACATATCCTCTATTGCATTATCAATAACGCATCGCAATATATCTACAAAATAACGGTATTAAACGAGCCTTATAAGAATATTTTGGCATAAAAATACTGGAACAAATGGTAATAAAATGGATCACATTGAAATAAAAAACATAAAAAATCCTTTGTTATGAAAATAAGGGTGTTCAGGGTTCTGCGCTACTTTATCCTGAAACTACTCATGGTAAGTTTCGAAGCAGTTGGATTTGCTGTTCAGGCTCACGTTGCATTTTTTGCATCTTTGCCTTTTTTCTGTAATTCGTGGAAGATGCCCAACGCCGTCTTTTTGAAGGGCAACTGAAGGATGATGACAGCCCTTTTTAGGAGGTTTGCTCAGCTCTGTGCTAGAAGCAGGTCTTCCCCTCTTCTTCCCGCCCACTTTACTGGCCTTCATCAGATCAATGACAGGAACACTGGTCTCATATAATACTTCTTCGATCTGATGGGATTCCTATAAAGCGAGATTAGTTGATCGGATAAATCTACCCCTCTCATTGATTTATTGAACTGCTTCACGGTATCAAGATCATGGAACCATCAACCATGGAATCGAAGCGATGTCCTGTAGTAACGGGGTCGACTTTTGTGAACATAGATAATAACATGTTCACGACTCTATTGTTGAACCATTTTACATGTACCGTACTGCTTCTGAGTTCTCATTCTCTATTTTAGCAGCTTCAATTGCACCTCGTCCTTTTTTCATTATTGCCTTTTGACATTTCATATCCTTTGATAATCCAGGTAATCTTGATGGTCTGACAGTCCCGCAGCAAAATATTCCACGACCAAAGAGAGAATTTCAGTAGAACAAGGTGGATCAGGACCAAGGAAGGGCACCGTAACTCAAGGATTTTCATTCTGAAGGACTGACCACTGTCGAGTGAGAGTTCGTTGTGTTGCTCCGCTTGCACTAGAATCATCTGCAGTTGGCATTAGGGTGTGTTCATCTATAATAACGGCCGAATCTCCATCGAGCTCAATGACATCATTTGGAGAATCTTTTCATCTAGATCTCTTTCCTTTTCCATATTCACATAATCAGGGCAGTGGTGGCCGAGTGGATAGGGCACAGGATCGCTGATCCTAAGGTTGGGGGTTCGAGTCCCCACAGGGTTGTCACTGTCCCCCCAGTGCAGCTAACTGGGTTACCAAAGGTGGGCCATGTCTCTCACTGACTATGGTGAGAGGCATGTAAAAGAACCATTACTGATTTACGTAAAAAGAGTAGGCTGCAAAGCCGTCAGCGTGTTTCTGGGGAGAATTGGCACGCGTTCCCGCATCCTGGTTAATTTACTCCAGGACAGACCAGTTGCTACGCTACCCTATGGTGATAATATATGATGATTCACATCATCAGGGATGAAGTTGGGATCAGACACTTTGTCATCATAATCCATTTCTGTCTCAGATTCATCACTATCATCATCAGTGGCCAGCTCAGCAGTTTCGTCACTGATGTTTTTCCTGCCATAAAAAGTACTAGTGGTGATTGATATACCAGTGGTGAAATTGAATAATGAGAGACATTCACCAGTCAAATTAACTCAACGATTATGTTTTCTACATGACGAAATTGGGTGAGACTTTACCTCCTGATGACTCACTTTGAATCGATAAATAACACCAAGATATTCCTCACAGAAAACAATAATGTTTATAATTGATGCTCGTATTGAGTTTCAATTAAAATTATAAGCATAGAAGTACAGAGAAGGCCAGAGGGAGCTGCATTGTGCCTTTGTGGATCTGGAGAAAGCATATGACAGGGTGCCGAGAGAGGAACTGTGGTATTGCATGAGGAAGTCTGGAGTAGCAGAGAAGTATGTTAGAGGAGTGCAAGACATGTATGAGAGATGTAAGACAGTGGTGAGGTGTGCTGTCGGTGTGACAGAAGAGTTCAAGGTGGAGGTGGGACTGCATCAAGGGTCAGCTCTCAGCCACTTCTTGTTTGCTATGGTGATGGACAGGCTGACAGACGAGGTTAGACAAGAATCTCCATGAACTCTGATATTTGCAGATGACACTGTGATCTGTAGTGAGAGCAGAGAACAAATGCAGGAAAATCTAGAGAGGTGGAGGTATGCCCTGGAAAGGAGGGGAATGAAGGTTAGCCTCAGTAAGACAGAATACATGTGTGTGAACGACAAGGACCCAAGAGGAACGGTGAGGTTACAGGGGGCAGAGATAAAGAAGGTGCAGGATTTTAAGTACTTAGGCTCAACAGTCCAGAGTAATGGAGAGTGTGGAAAAGAGGTGAAGAAGCGTGTGCAGACAGGTGGGAATGGTTGGAGAAAAGTGTCCGGTGTGATGTGTGATAGGAGGGTATCGGCAAAAATGAAAGCAATAGTGTACAAGACGGTGTTGAGGCCAGCGATGTTGTATGGTTTAGAAACAGTGGCCCTGAGGAAAAGACAGGAGGCAGAGATGGCGGTAGCAGAGATGAAAATGTTGAGGTTCTCTTTGGGAGTAACGATGATGGATAGGATCAGGAATGAGTACATCAGAGGGACAGCCCATTTGAGAGGTTTTGGAGACAAAGTCAGAGAGGCTTTAAACACCACTAAATCAATGATTGTAAACATAACATTGTAAAATAATATCAAATTATATCAACGTTAATTTCAAACAAATTAAATTCAAGCAAAATAATTTCAAATAGATAAATTTTAATCAAATTCACTCATCTAATATCAAATATAACCTTTAACATTCTCTATGATGCGATCTTTCTGCTTGTAAATGGTTCCGATGGTCGACAGATGATCACTTTACATGAAGCTGAGCCGAGTCACATTACATGAAGCTTAAAACAGCCAATCAACGCTTACAATATGTGAGGCGCTCAACACCGAAAGTAGTTTACTTGTTTGTGCTTGAGACAAAGTACGGGTTATACGTACTTCCGGTCTTTCATGTGAGCAAGGGCGTTGTTGAATACTTGTTTAGTACTCAGCCTGCACTGATGTGAATCACTAGCAGAACGGACAGTTCTCTTTCTTTTCTGGATTTGGGTTTTCATTCATTTTACAACTCTCTTTGCTTAACTGAGTATGCATGGTAGATTGCGTCGATCCGAGCAAATAGTTAATTCATCTCTGTCTCTAAGACTTGCACCCATGCTAGTAGGCTTATGCTTTTGACCAACCATATTTGCTTTGGGTTACAAAAAGGCCACAAAACAGTGTAAAAACACAAAGGTCACAGAGACGATGTCTAAACACAAGGGTAACACGATATATATAACTGAACAGGGAAGAAGGAGGGGCACGTTCAGTCTGTCGTTTGTAAACAATGGATACAGTGTCATTCTGTCATTACGTCAGCATACTACATAGGTACGTCTAAACTCAAAATTTGACTTTTTTTAAAAAAAAAACAACAAATAAACAAAAAAAAAAAAACGTAAAATTGAAAAAAAAAACGTAAAACGGATGAACGTAAGTCGGGGAGCATCTGTATATTGGTAGTAGGATGCTGAGGTTGGAACTACCAGGCAGAAGGCCTATAGGAAGACCAAAGAGAAGATTTATGGATGTGGTGAAGGAGGACATGAAGGTAGTTGGTGTAAGAGTAGAAGATGCAGAGAATAGGGTGAGATGGAGGCAGATGATTCGCTGTGGCGACCCCTGAAGGGAACAGCCAAAAGGAAAAGAAGAAGAAGAAGTATAAAAACACTACTTTTTGCAGGAATTCTACTACAGTATTTGTAAACTATGTTGTAAATAATCACTGTTGACAGCCAAGCTTGTTCTTACACCTGATGTGACGAAAACCTCACTCATATAAAATGTGTTTTTTTTAGTAAAATGAACTCAATCAACTATTTCTACCTCATAAAATTAAAAAACTATCATTATTCTTCAATGACAATTTTTTATGTACATGAATCTCACCTGGTATTTTGATCCATTGTGCTTTTAGTACTGACAATTTGAACGATGACTCACAGACGCTACCCACTCACGATGTCGCGAGCCTAACTGAAAAAAGCGCGGGAAAAGATGACGTAATACCATTCTCCGCCTCAACAGGAAACATACCGCATTTGTCACAGTCGTTCCCCAGATGCCCGTAGTGATATAAATTACATTTTTAGGCTCTTAATTCTTATGCGACGAATTCGTCACCGTCGGCGTAAAGGGCCTTGCTCAGGGGCCTAACAGTGGTGGTACTTGGGATTGAAACACCAATCTTTGGATTAGTAATCTTTTGTCTTAAACACTGAGCTACCAATGCACAGAATTCAATATTATATCAATAGTAATTCAGAATCTACCAGCATGTTGTCGTGTTTTGGCAGCTCGTAGCTGGTCAGACTGCTGGATTTTTCAGGAAGGGTGCATGTGCGCGCGCGCACACACACACACACACACACACACACACACACACACACACACACACACACACACACACACACACACACACACAGTGTGGGCTAAGTGCCTGGACTAAAAGCTAAGTTTAGCAGTGTGTGTACTGTATGTCTAAAATCTCGTCTGCACTACCACGAGAAAAAAAGTTTGTGATTGCAGAATACCACGCTGTCACTCTGGGGCCCTTGAGCAAGACCCTTTATCCTCAATTGCTCATTTGTATATATTAGATGAATATGTAAATTGTTAGGCGGCACAGTGGTGTAGTGGTTAGCACGTTAGCCTCACGGCAAGAAGGTCCTGGGTTTGATTCCCAGCTCGGGCGTTTCTGTGTGGAGTTTGTATGCTCTTGACGTGCTTGTGTGGGTTTCCTCTCGGTACTCCGGTTTCCTCCCACAGTCCAAAAACCGGCACAGTAGGTTAATTGGCTGTTCCGAATCACCCTTAGGTGTGAGTATGACTGGTTGTGTGTGCGTTGACCCTGTGATGACCTGGCGAGCTGCCTCGGGTGTACCCCGCCCTCGCCTGGAGTCGACTGAGATGGGCAGCAGCCTCCCCGTGACCCGAATTAGGATTAAGTGGTTCAGAAAACGAATGAATGAATGTGAGTTGCTCTGGATAAAAGCTTCTACCACATTCTGTAAATGAAAAGGAATCCTGTCCAGTCCTGTCCTATGTGTTTGGTAAACATCATGTTCTGAAATTATGGTGAATATATATTCCATAGAGGGCAGTAGCTGCAGTGGGAGGGTGGCAGGGTGGTATCTACAGCCACCTCACAGCAAGATGTTCCTTTGTGCAGTTTGCATGTGTTTGCTCTGCATTCATGGGTTTCCTCAGTTTCTTCTCGCAGTCCAGAGACATGCACGTTGGGCGAATCGTCTGTTCCAGATTGCCTCTAGGTGTGAGTGTGAAAGGTTCTGCATATTTTGGCCCTGAGCTATTCAGGGTGGACCCTGCCTTCCCCGAGCTTCAGCTGAGATAAGCTCCAGCCTCTCTGTGACCTGAGGAGGATTAAACGGTTCAGCAAATGAATAAATGCATGAATATGGAGATGTCCTGTCCTTCACTGCTATAACAGTGTCCACTCATCTAGTAAGGATTTCCATTAGGTTTTGGAGTGTGGCTGTGCAGATTTGCCCCTTGAGCCACGAGAGAAATAGTGAGGTCGAACACTGATGTCTGGCGACGAGGCCTGTTGTGCGGAGTGTGATTCGATTCTTTCCAAAGGTGTTCAGTAGGGTTGAGGTTAAACTTGGCACACCTCGTCTTCATGGACCTCACTTAGGTTTCACATATTGTTGCACTAGAACATGCTTCGGATCGTTCGTTCAGTGAAGAGAAATCTTAATGTTACAGCTTACAAAGTCATTCTACTCATATATATATATATATATATATATATATATAGTTTGTAGAAGGATCACGTTCTGCTGTGATATGATCAGAAAAGAAGGAAAAAAAAGAGATAACCGTATCGTCCAATGATTGGCTTGTGAGTGTGCTGTGGTTATGACTCTCTTATAGCAGAAATGCATTAAGGTCCAACAGTGCCAAAATGTGTTTGTGGGCAATCTTTGGTGATGACATGGCAACTGATGAACATATCACATTAAATAATCCAAGACCTTCGATACTAACTCCTAATCGAAAATTCTTGTAGGATTTTTGCCTTCAATAGTGAATACAGGGATACCTCGCTACTTCGCGCTTCAATTCATGCGGCTTCAGTGCATCACGTTTTTTATAAAAAAAAAAAAATCATCGAATTAAAAAAATAAGGAAATTAAGGAAGAATAGGGGAAAAGTTAAGGAAAATGCTGCAAAACAAGGCCAATTATGCAAAAGAAAACCCAAACAAACAACAACAGAAAACAACCCGAAACCCCCCAACAAAAATACTAACATTTTTATGTGCGGTACGCATCTAAGTGTGTGCACTTAGCTCTGTGTGTGTGTGTGTGTGTGTGTGTGTGTGTGCATATTTATATTTTATTTAAATTTTATGCATTATTTTTGAATGTATAAATGTTATTATAAGCATTTATAGCGTTGAATATGAATTTATTGATATTATATACACATATACATGTACATATATGAGTCGGAGGGGGGGTGATCCTACTTTGCGGAATTTGGCGGTCATAGGGTTCTTGGTCCCAGTTAACCGCAGAAACTGAGGGATCCCTGCATATGATAAAATTCATATTGTGCATTTAACTATATTACAGTCTATATAACATATGATCCTCCAGTGCAGCTACCTGGGTTATCAAAGAACAGTCATGTCTCTAGCTGTCTGTGGTGGTGGTGGTGAGGGTGGTGGTGAGGGTGGTGGTGGTGGTGAGGGTGGTGGTGAGGGTGGTGGTGGTGGTGGTGGTGATGAGGGTGGTGGTGGTGGTGGTGGTGGTGGTGGTGGGGTTTGTGTAAAAGAACCATTACTGACTTTGTCAAGCGTAGCATATACCAGGGTATACTCCGCCCTCGCCCAATCAGCTGAGATGGGCGCCAGCCTTGCCATGACCCTAATTAGGATTAAGTAGTTCAGAAAATGAATGAATGAATGAATAATATATTATTATAATTTGCACACTACAACTCCCCCTCATTTATACCCCTCCTGCCTGAGTCTGATGTTTACCAAATCGCAGTATGTCAACACAGAAAGTAATTTCAGATTTGATCACACGCTGCTTCTCTGTTTAACGATGTGATGTACAGTACTGTTGTCCATTTGCGTGCCCTGCAGTATCAAACACAGAAATATGTCGGACAGAGCACCATTATTAAGCTTTCGAATGCACCAGGATTCGAGTTATGATGTACTCCAGCTCCTAAATCCACTGTTGTGCGCGATTTGGAAGCCAGGTGTTGTATATTTTTATGTATCTCACACCATGCAAGATGTGTGACTTACTGGCAACAGGTCACACAGTGCACGGCGTGGTTCTTTGTTCAGATGATTCCTCTTCGACTTTGCAGGTTCACAGAGGAAGAGATATAGGCATTCGTGTTGTCATGGTAACAATAGTGCACAGCACTGTTAGCAACACTTTTAGGCAGTGCCTAGCAACTGTCTCCATGCATCTAATGGCCAGATTACTAGACAGCACGGTGGTGAAATCTTTGGATTACAGTGGATGCTGCCTCTACATCCCATCTCACAAAACTACACACAAACAAACTCTTTCACAGATATGAGTCTGGGTTTCAGATGTACGTAGTATGTGTGTGTTTTTATTTGGTTTGCGGTCTCTCGTTTTCTTTTCCTATGCCACACAGGCATCTATCTGTACATTCCCTCAAAGACAAACACCCCCCCCCCCCACCACCACCACCCGCATTAATCAGGACGCATTTCACTAATTAGCTGTTGTCATTTTCCTCTTGATTGAACTATTACGTCTGCCTGAGTGATTTCCCTCCACTCCATTCATCTTGTACACATGCAGTGGTGTGGAAGAGTGGAGATGCATGCCACCCACTTTCACAGGCACTGAAGGGGCTATTATTTCGACAGCAGCCCTCCTAATGCCAGTAGTCTATTTACAACACATATACAATGGCCCTGGTGCATTAGTGCACTGAAGCTAAAGCTAAGTGCTGGCATCCCAGTGCAAATCTGATCGAGCAGGCTGTCTGGAGGCTGAGACTGGGTAGATGGTAACTGTGCATGTGATAGTCCTGGAAGATACCCTGAGATTTATGACTTGTACTCAGCTGGTGACATGCTGATCCTCCAGTGCCGTTTGTTCCGCCGTTCTCTATTTGGCAGGCTTATGGGCAGTGCTGGCAAACGCTAAAATCTGGCTGAAAGCTCTGAGCTTCTTTTATTTCCCCCCACAGTTCCGACGAGTGATGAACCACATGTGGGTAATTATCATTAAACCACTTAGACCGTCTCGGTTCTAATATTTGAAATCATAAAAATACTCTTAAGCTGCTTCAGACATGACAGCTTTATACACAAGAGGTTTATGTTATGGCCTGCAAAGTGTAAAGGCTTGACTTGTAACCTCAGAAAACGATGAGGCCTTCACCATGACTACAGACAGGAACCGGATCGTGTGCAACATCGTGGCTTTTATAAAACCGGCTTGATAGCTTCATGCTTCAGTCGAAGTATTGCTCATTAGAGCTATTTGTTAGTTCCCCTCAGACACTCTTTATCTTTGTCTGTCTGGTTCGGTCTTTATCAGGCAGCAGGTGGTTGTTCAGGTCAAGCTGGAGGCAAAGCTCATGCATCAGTTCATGTTGCAATGTGTCTCTGAGGAAGACTTAATCGCCCAGAAAAGCTTCGGCTGTTTAGGGCTCTCACCAAAAACTGACACTAATAAAGCACAGTGAGGTCACTCTGCTGACTACTACGGTAATAAAAAACTCTTACAAGATGATGCGTGTACTGGTAGCATCTCTTTTTAAATATAAATATAGGCAGTTGCCTTTATTGCTGCTTCGACTCTCTTGTGTATCACTAAATCCTGTCAGTTATATTACATTCTCACTTATAATTCACTTTATATTGCTTATCCTCATCTCAGGGCACACACACACACACACACACACACACACACACACACACACACACACACACACACACACAAGAATAGTTGAGACCTAAATGTAATGAAGATCTTGTTTGAAGACCTGGACTACCCAGATTCCGTTTCTGAGAATTGTTAGTTTTCCAAAATATTTAGATACGAGAAGTTTCTATTACTGGTGGTGAAGATCCCATTTCGAGTTTGTGTGGAGTAGCATGGCCCATCTATGCATTGCTCAGATTATGGTGAAAAAGGAAGCCTTTCATCCACTCCTTTCCACTCTTGGACAATGGCCCATGTGGAAAACAGGACAGTAATTGTTTAAAATGAGCTTCCCGGAGTAGAGCTCAGCTCCACACTGTGGAAAGATGGCAGTAAAGCTTGCGGTCCTGGCCTGATGCACAATAACACTCTTCTCATTCAGGTGGAGCAAAACCTCACTGCACTCTTATCAACTTTATCAACTGTGTTCATAAAGGAGTTTTAAAAATGATTTATTATGTGCATTTATTTGTTTTATATGTAGTTATGGGAAAGACAACGCACCCTCCTTCAAATCAATATTTTATTTTTGAGGACCTGTATATAGTAACTGTGCGTTCCTTAATAACTTCCACAAGTATATAACCTTAGATGACTATAACAAATAACTCCAAGAGACAGCCGACTGATAAAACAACACAAACTAAGTGTGAGAAAGACATCTTGTTTTAAAGTAAAACGTAGAAGCACCTGTCACATTAATTAAAAAAATTAATTCTGCAGGAATTGAATCTCACGCATCATTACAATGCATGATGATATGCACAGCTCTTTTAAGGTCCTGCTGCAGCATGCCAAGGATGCTGAGTTGCAGTTGCATGAAACAATTTCAGCCCATCTTAGGCTTCCGAACAGATGACCTCAGATTTAGCTAAAGAATATTCTGGTATAAAATTAAACATTCATGACTCAACATTTCTCAGGTTCTGTGGCTTCAAACAATGCTTGATAATTGGGATGTGGTGTATGGGGGGGGGGGGGGGGGAGGGGGGTGCTTCTATCTTATTTACACCAAACAATGGTGCTTTATATGAAGACCATCATATCTTTAGTCCAAAGAATAATGTATTATATGATTTATATATATATATATATATATACAGTACTACCTCACTTTATGAAAGTCTCACCAAACGAAAAAATGCAGGTTACGAAACGCATTTTACTAAAACTTTTGTCTCTGTATATGAAACAAATTCATGTTACAAAAGCGCCATCTTAAAAATTCAAATGCGCCATTCAAACATTCAAACAATGCATGAGCTGCTTTCCCATCAATGACGTTTAAGCATCCTGCCCGGTTGGCCTCCCATTGGCTAACAACTGAGCTGTCATTCATGACGCCTTCACCCGAGCGTCATCTTAGGCAGGTCCACCTGACGCTATATTGGACAGGGATCCCATTGGCTAGGAGGGATGATGCAGCTACCTCCCATTGCCTAGGTATAGAGCTGAATCCACCATGATGCTTTCCGTGTAAAGGACAGCGTTACTGTTGTTTTATGCTTTATTTCTTGACTTAGTCTTTTAAACTTCCATAAGCATATGTAAGATTATAACTCTGCTAAGAAGACATGGTCAACACACGCGCACACACACGAGTGCACACACACACGTGCGCTCGCACACACACACACACACACACACACACACACACACACACACACACACACACACACCCGCGCGCGTGTGATTTCCGGTGCAAGTGAGAAAAAGAAACAGGCTTCAGTGATATCACAAAGGAATATGGCCAAATCCGTCTACCATCAGTATGATATTGAAGCAGAAGGAGGTTTTAAAAGGTATGCTTTTATAATTTTTAAAGGGTTTAGGGGGTAGTATTGAGAGCCTTGGAATGAATCACACGTTTTACATGTAAAATGCGGTTCAATTTACGAAAAATGCAGGTTACGAAAAAGGCTCTGGAATGGATTCATTTCGTAAAGTGAGGTACCACTATATGTGTGTATGTATAGTAGTATATATATATATATATCCCCTATAATAATGTGTAATGGTAATAGAAGATTTTATTCTTGCTGGGTGCAAGCAGGGACTCTGGCATGACTGGCTATGGCAGAATAATTAAAAGAGAGAGAACCAGAAGGAAGACAGACATGAGGGACCCCTGCGCTGCTGGGCAATCAGCCATCCTACTGTCAAATAGACCTGGGTGAGGATGTAGAGTGGGGAAGCGACAGCATCCCAACAGCATGGTTTACCAGAACTTTCTATGCCTGAGATCCCCCGATCTTCTCCCTTACATAATAAAAGCCTTTTAACAAGCTGCTCCACTAAACAAGTGAGTTTCCATCCTTGTGTTAAAAACAGAGACTGTGTCTGAATCCTGAACATTAACTGAAGATTATTCCATAACTGTGGGGCTTTGTAAGAAAAAGCTCCGCCCCTGCAGTTGTCCTCACAATTTGCGATAACACTAAGCATCCTGCACCTCTTGATCAAATGGGGCGTGCTGGATCATAAACAAGACATTTGCTTAGATAATGTGGCGCAAGACCATTAAGTGCTTGATAGGTTAAAAGTAGTAATTTAAATTCGACAAGGTGATATGCTCGTATCTTCTGGTTCTAGTGAGAACCCTTGGTACATGCTGGACAAACTCAGGCTTGTTTATGCACCCATTAGAACATTCAAACAGTAACGCATCACAATAATCTAATCCCGAGGTAAGAAAAACATGAGCAAGTTTTTCCACATCATGCAGTGACATCATACTTCTTAGTTTAGCAATATTCCTCAGATGAACGAAGGCTACCTGAGTAATGTTATCTACATGAGCTTGAAATGAAAGACCTGCATCAATAATCACTCCAAGATCCTTTAGTGCTCCCCATGATGAGACTGAAACAACATCCAAACCTACTACATCATCACAAACCTTATTTCTAGCTGCCCGAGATCCGAGTCCAAGAACTTCTGTCTTATCAAAGTTTAAAAAAAAGGAATTTAGTTATTTTCCAGTGTCTAATGTCCTTTACACACTTCCTAACTTTATTAAGCTGATGTCTCTCATCTGGCTTTGTTGAAATATATAACTGTGTGTCAGCACAACAATGAAAGCTAATACTTTACCATGATCACAAATAATATTACCCTCAGGTAACATGTTTTGAAAATAAAGCAGCAGGCCTAAGACAGAACCTTGTGGAACACCAAAATTAACATTAGAACACACAGAGAAATCACCACTTACATGTACAAACAGATACCAATTTAATAAATATGATTTAAACCAGGATAGGGCTGTTCCCTTAACTCCAATTTCCAATTTGTGGATGCTCTGTTTTAGTGTGCATGTATCATCACTATACCAATGCAGCCGTGAGGGAGGGCACAAGCCAGTGTTCACCCTCACGCCGGTCTCAAGCCCGGATAAATGCAGAGGGTTACATCAGGAAGGGCATCCGGCATTAAAACCAATGCCACATATAACATGCGAGTCAAAAATAAGAATTCCATACCGGATCAGTCGAGGCCCAGGTTAACAACGATCACCATGAGTGCTGTTAACCAACAGGGTGCTGGTGGAAATTGGACTACTGTTGGTCGAAGAAGGAGAGGCGGGAGGCATGTCCATAGGCAGAGAGAGAAAAGGAAAGGCATGAGTCTAGGACTGAGAGTAGGGACTTTGAATGTTGGAACTATGAAAGGAAAAGTTAGAGAGCTGGCTGATATGATGCAGAAGACGGTGGACATGAGGAAGAAGGTGGCATACTGTGTGTTCAGGAGACCAGGTGGAAAGGTAGCAAGGCTAGAAGCTTAGGAGCAGGGTTTAAGCTGTTTTATCATGGTATGGATGGGAAGAGAAATGGAGTTGGACATCTTGAAGAAGGGGGTGGTCAGGAATGTTCTAGAAGTGAAAAGAGTGTCAGACAGAGTGATGAGTCTCAAGTTAGAAATTGAAGGTGTGATATTCAATGTTGTTAGTGCTTATGCCCCACAGGCAGGATGTGAACTAGAAGAGAAAGAGAGACTTTGGACTGAGTTAGATGAAGTGATGCAGAGTATCCCCAGAGGTGAAAGACTGGTCATTGGTGCAGACTTCAATGGACATGTTGGTGAAGGCAACGGAGGGGACGAGGAAGTGATGGGCAGGTTTGGTATTCAGGACAGGAACGCAGAAGGAAAGATGTTGATGGATTTTGCAAAAAGGATGGAAATGGCTGTGGTGAATACTTTCTTCCAGAGAAGAGAGGAGCATAGGGTGACTTATAAAAGCGGACGTAGGAGCAATCAGGTAGATTACATCTTGTATAGACGATAAAATTTGAAGGAAGTCAGTGACTGCAAAGTAGCAGTGGATGATAGTGTTAACAAACAGCATAGGATGGTGGAGTGCAGGATGACGCTGATAGTGAGGAAGGTGAAGAAGGCAGAGGCAGAGCTGAAGTGCTGGAAGCTGAAAAAGGAAGACTGCCGTGTTGTCTTCAAGGAGGAATTGAAACAGGCTTTGGGTCGTCAGGAAGTGCTTCCAGATGTACCGAAGAGAGTAAACAGGAGTACAGGAAGACACAGTGTAAGGCAAAGGTAATGGTGTCAAAGGCTAAACAGACGGCGTATGATGACTTTCATGTTTCAAAAACATTCACTCTCAGAGAGTGAGAGGATGCCGGGGTAATGGAGGAGAAGTGTGCTGGTGCCCATTTTTAAGAACAAGGGAGATGTGCATAGTTGTGGCAGCTATAGAGGGATAAAGTTAATGAGCCATACGATGAAGTTATCGGAAAGAATAGTGGAAGCAAGACTAAGGGCAGAGGTCAGCATTTGTGAACAACAGTTTGATTTCATGCCAAGAAAGAGCACCACAGATGCAGTGTTTACTTTGAGGATGTTAATAGAGAAGTACAGAGAAGGTCAGAAGGAGTTGCATTGTGCCTTTCTGGATCTGGAGAAAGCATATGACAGGGTGCCAAGAGAGGAACTGTGGTGTTGCATGAGGAAGTCTGGAGTGTCAGAGAAGTATGTTCGAGTGGTGCAGGACATGTATGAGAGATGTAAGACAGTGGTGAGGTGTGCTGTCGGTGTGACAGAAGAGTTCAAGGTGCAGGTGGGACTGCATCAAGCATCAGCTCTGAGCCCCTTCTTGTTTGCTATGGTGATGGACAGGCTGACAGACGAAGTGAGACAAGATTCCCCATGGACTATTATGTTTGCAGATGACACTGTGATCTGTAGTGAGAGCAGAGAACAAGAGCAGAAAAATCTAGAGAGGTGGAGGTATGCCTTGGAAAGGAGAGGAATGAAGGTTAGTCTCAGTAAGACAGAATACATGTGTGTGAATGACAAGGACCCAAGAGGAACGGTGAGTTTATAGGGAGCAGAGATAAAGAAGATGGAGGACTTTAAGTACTTAGGCTCAACAATCCAGATTAATGGAGAGTGTGGAAAAGAGGTTAAGAGGCGTGTGCAGGCAGGTTGGAATGGTTGGAGAAAAGTGTCCGGTGTGATGTGTGATAGGAGGGTATCGGCAAGAATGAAAGGAATAGTTACAAGATGGTGTTGAGGCAAGCGATGTTGTAGTAGCTCTGGGGAAAAGACAGGAGGCAGAGCTGGAGGTAGCAGAGGTGAAAATGTTGAGGTTCTCTTTGAGAGTAACAAGCATAGACAGAATCAGGAATGAGTACATCAGAGGGACAGCACATGTAAGAGGTTTTGGAGACAAAGTCAGAGAGACTAGATTGAGATGGTTTGAACATGGACAGATGAGGGATAGTGAGCACATTGGTAGTAGGATGCTGAGGTTGGAACTATCAGGCAGAAGGCTTAGAGGAAGACCAAAGAAGAGATTTATGGATGTGGTGAAGGAGGACATGAAGGTAGTTGGTGTAAGAGAAGAAGATGCAGAGGATAAGGTGAGATGGAGGCAGATGATTCGCTGTGGTGACCCCTAAAGAGAACAGCCGAAAAGAAAAGAAGAAGTTTCGCAATTATACCAGGGTGCTCATTTTTTTTTTTTCTCTGATTGTTTTTTTTTAACTTGGTAGCCTTATCAAGTTTTGTGTACCCTGATGTGATACAATCATAGCTGATAATTCTGGAAGATTATTAATGAAACCCTATCCAGTCGGTGTTGTAAAAGTGTCGCTTAATGCGATAACGTGGCGAGGTGTATATATTACAACTAACAGGAATCGTAAGCGAGATAAGATAATGATCTGAAATGGGTTTTGACTGTGGAACTGTGACTATATTTTCAATATTTAATAGAAAAGTTAGTGTTAAATCTAGTTAAATCTGTTAAATAGTGTATGGCCAGCTTTATGAGTAGATCCTCTTAAATTCTGATTAATCCTGAATGAATCGAGAATAGACGTGAACGCTGTTCTTTCTCTCTCTAGGTTATCAAAATGAATATTAATGTCACCAACAATCAAAGCTTTATCTGAAGAAACAAACAGGTTTGAAATGAAGTCTGCAAACTCACAGAGGAATTCAGAGTGCGGCCCTGGGGGGAGTCTGTAAATAATAATTAAAGGAATCAGCTGCATGGGCATATTTTCATCCATTCATTTTCTGTCACAATTTACACTTAATCCTAATTAGAGTCGACGAGAGGCTGACACCCATCCCAGCCGAGGGCAGAGTACACCCTGGACAGCTTGCCAGGCCACTGCAGGGCAGAAACACGCTGACGGTTATGCAGCTACTCTTGTCGAAAGTCAGCTATGGTTCTTTTACATGAACCTCTCACCATAGACAGTGAGAGACATAACCAGCCTTTGATAACCCAGTTAGCTGCACTGGGAGGAACAGTGACAACCCATGAAAAGTGGGGCTTGAACCCCTAACCTTAGGATTAGTGATCCAGCACCTTTACCACCAGGCCATCACTGCCCCGCGCATATTTTTCCCAGAACATATGCTATATTAATATAAAGAATTTCAAATGCATTAAATTTATGTGTAGATTTGTGTACAAGTCTGAGATTATCATATACCATAAATAACTGCGATGCTCCTCCTCTGCCAGCTAGACGAGGTTGGTGTATATTAATGTATCCTGGAGGATTCACTTCATTTAATCCTACATACTCAATGGTTTTATTCATGTTTCTGTTCAACACATTACACCAAACTCCGTAATGATTTTATTCAGAATAAGTGCTTTAGATGTGAGAGATCCAATATTTAATAACCCTCTCTTTAGATCAAAGGTGCTCCCTGGAGATTCGGTATGATTCGAATTTATGTTCATAAGATGATTAAAACAAACTCTCTGACTGTTTTTACATTTTTGTTTAGTTCAGAGATCAGACACAGTTTCTATAGTATTAAACTTGACCTTGTGACTCTGTGCGGCTAGCAGGCGCTCAGATTAGCCTGTTTGTCAGCTCTCTGGCCTTGGCTCTGGATATTCACTGACTGACTAGTCCTGTTCTTTGACTATGTGCTATGCAGCAAGAAATGATACCAGCACCTTCCTGTGTGATGGATACCGTCCCGCCCTATCTGTGCAGGTTTACCCTCAAAAGTACAGTACTCCAAGTATCTATAAAGCCCACTTTGTTCTCGGAACACACCTTGGACATCTAGCAGTTAAGCGACAATAGCCTGCTGTGAGCTACATCACCATTAGGATAGCACCATATATTACATCATCGGACATTGACTTTGCTAATTTTCACACCTTGATAAAGTTACCTCTGATTGACAAAAGTGTATATCATTACCTACAGCATGTATAACTATCTTAGAGAACCTGCGCTCATCTCAGAACCTAAGATAACCTGATATGGCTGGAGCTCTGGCTCTTGGGACACAGCTAACTCGTGCTGCTGGTGCCCTTAAAGAACTAGTTAATTTCATGTATCTTAAAAACAACTAACTAGCGGACACTTATCACAAATATAGTTATCACTAATAATAGAAGAGAAAAAAATAAGAGAACGTCTAAACATCCTGCACTGTACACGTTGAGCAGGCTGGATAGTAGCCATGATGCTAAAAACAAACCTTAGCTGGAGACTTGTGGATATTTGCAGGATGCCATTGGTTCCATCTACATGCAGCTTTGAAGTGGAGAAAAATTGGTGTTTGTAGAAAAAAGTATTTAAAAAATAACTAAAGCTACTTCATAAATAAAGTAAAACAGTGAAATTTAAATTCAATCCCATATGCTTCCTAAAGCACTTCAGAATACCAGCTGGCTTCTTCTTCTCGAAATAGTTGTTTTGTAGTTTGGAGTGTTTTGGGTCATTGCTCTATTGGAGGATGAAAGTGGATTCACAGGTTATCACAAGGCATTGCAAAATGGACCGATAGCCTCCCCTGTCTCCTTTTTTACCCCGTTATAACTCTCTCCCTTAACCACCACCAAAGCACCCTAGACATGTCTCACATGGCATTGAGCACTTTTTCAGCATTTGCTCTTTATAAATGTGCACTTTATACAGTGTAAACTTATAAAAGTTCTTCTTTGTGAGAACATCTAAAATTATACCATCTACTGCACACTCTCCCTTCTTCGGTGTAATGTATGTGAGATTTTTGTTGTTTTTGTTGTTGTCAATCCTTATCTTATCCTTTAACGGACGAGTCTCAGATATGCCATTTTTATGGCAACTCCAGTCGTTTGTTTACGTATGAAGTTGATGCTGATGTTTAGCAGGTACTATGTAATGACATTGGAACACAAGTATGATATTTGCTATAAATAGGCCTTTTGTACAGTGGTGGTCTGGTGGTAAGGTGCTTGATCACTGATCCTAAGGTTGGGGGTTCCATCCCCACTCTCAACAGGTTGTCACTGTGCCCGCAGTGTGGCTAACTGGATATCAAAGGCTGGCCATGTCTCTCACTGTCTATGGTGAGAGGTTTATGTAAAAGAATCATTGCTGACTTTCGATAATAGTAGCTGCATAGCCGTCAGCGTGTTTCTGCTCTGCAGTGGCCAGGTAAGATGTCCAGGGTGTACTCTGCCCTCGCCCGGAGTTGGCTGGCATGGGCACCAGCTTGCCCGTGGCTTTAACTGGGATTAAACGGTTATAGAAAATGAATTAATGAATGAATGGGCCTTTGTATACCTATGTAGATATTCCATTAAAAATCCACCCATAGTTTCCAACTACTGTTGTCATTTTCCACAAAGCAAATAGGCCAATTTGGGTGTTCCAATTCACCCCTGTGAGTGTAAATGATTTTAAGCATGTTGGCCCTGCAATGGCCTGGCAATCTGTTTAGGGTGTATCATCTCTAAATGACTTAGAAAATGAATTAATAAATTATATACAGTATATGCATATAAATGGTATAATGCAGCCATGGGGGGGCACTAACCAGTGTCTCTCCCCCTCACGCCGGTCCCAAGCCCGGAGAAATGCAGAGGGTTGTGTCAGGAAGGGCATCCGACATAAAACCAATGCCAAACTTTTATGATGCAAATCGGAAGTATTACCCCCATACCGGATCGGTCGAGGCCCGGGTTAACAACGACCGCCATCAGTGCTGTCAATCAACAGGGTGCTGATGGAAATTGGACTACTGTTGGTCGAAGACGTCGAAGAAGGAGAGGTGGGAGGCGTGTCTGTAGGCAGAGAGAAGAGGAAAGGCATGAGTCTCGGACTGAGAGTGGGGACTTTGAATGTTGGAAAGATGCAAAGAAAAGGTAGAGAGCTGGCTGACATGATGCAGAGGAGGAAGGTGGACATACTGTGTGTTCAGGAGACCAAGTGGAAAGGTAGCAAAGCTAAAAGCTTAGGAGCAGGGTTTAAGCTATTTTATCATGGTGTGGATGGGAAGAGAAATGGAGTAGGAGTCATCTTGAAGGAGGGGTTTGTCAGGAATGTTCTAAAAGTGAAAAGAGTGTCAGACAGAGTGATGAGTCTCAAGTTAGAAATTGAAGGTGTGATGTTCAGTGTTGTTAGTGCTTATGCCCCACAGGCAGGATGTGAGCTAGAAGAGAAGGAGATATTCTGGAGTGAGTTAGATGAAGTGATGCAGAGTACCCCCAGAGGTGAAAGAGTGGTCATTGGTGCAGACTTCAATGGACATGTTGGTGCAGGCAACAGAGGGGACGAGGAAGTGATGGGCAGGTTTGGTATCCAGGAGAGGAACGCAGAAGGACAGATGTTGATAGATTTTGCAAAAAGGATGGAAATGGCTGTGGTGAATACTTTCTTCCAGAAGAAACAGGAGCATAGGGTGACTTATAAAAGCGGAGGTAGGAGCACACAGATAGACTACATCTTGTGTAGGCGATGTAATTTGAAGGAAGTCAGTGACTGCAAAGTAGTAGTGGGTGAGAGTGTTGCCAAACAGCATAGGATGGTGGTATGCAGGATGACGCTGATGGTGAGGAAGGTGAAGAAGGCAAAGGCAGAGCAGAAGACAAAGTGGTGGAAGTTGAAAAAGGAAGAGTGTCGTGTTGTCTTCAAAGAGGAGTTGAAACAGGCTTTGGGTGGCCAGGAAGGGCTTCCAAATTTCTGGACAACCACAGCAAATGTGATCAGGGACACAGGTAGGAGAGTACTTGGTGTGTCCTCTGGAAGGAAAGTAGATAAGGAGACTTGGTGGTGGAATGAGGAAGTGCAGGAGTGTGTACAAAGGAAGAGGTTAGCTAAGAAAAAGTGGGACATAGAGAGGACCGAAGAGAGTAAACAGGAGTACAGGGAGACACAGCGTAAGGCGAAAGTAGCAGTGGCTAAGGCCAAACAGAGGGCGTATGATGACTTGTATGATAGGTTGGACAGTAAGGAGGGAGAAAATGATCTATACAGGTTGGCACAGCAGAGAAATAGAGATGGGAAGGATGTGCAGCAAGTTAGATTGATAAAGGACAGAGAGGGAAATGTATTGACTGTGGGGCAGTGGTGGTCTAGTGGTATAGGGTGCTGGATCACTGATCCAAAGGTTGGGGGTTCGAGTCCCACTCTCCACAAGGTTGTCACTGTCCCCCCCAGTGCGGCTAACTGGGTTATCAAAGGCGGGCCATGTCTCTCAATGTCTATGGTGAGAGGCATGTAAAAGAACCATTGCTGACTTTCGTAAAGAGTAGGCTGCAAAGTCGTCAGTGTGTTTCTGTCCCTTGCTAAAAAGGGTTGTGACAGGAAGGGCATCCGACGTAAAACACTCTGCCAAATCAAAACGTGCGAATCAGATGATTCGCTGTGGCGACTCCCGAGAAAAGGGAAAAAGCCGAAAGGAAGACAGACAGGGAAATGTATTGACTGATGACAGAAGTGAGCTGGGAAGATGGAAAGAGTACTTTGAAGAGCTGATGAATATGGAAAATGAGAGAGAAAAAAGAGTAGAAGAGGTGACCATTGAGGAGCAGGATGTAGCAAAGATTAGTAAGGGTGAAGTGAGAAGGGCATTGAAGAGGATAAAGAATGGAAAGGCAGTTGGTCCTGATGACATACTCGTGGAGGTATGGAAGTGTCTAGGAGAGGTAGCAGTAGATTTTCTGACAAGAACATTCAACAAGGTCCTAGAGAGTGAGCAGATGCCGGAGGAGTGGAGGAGAAGTGTGCTGGTGCCCATTTTTAAGAACAAGGGAGACGTGCAGAGTTGCGGCAACTACAGAGGGATAAAGTTGATGAGCCATACGATGAAGTTATGGGAAAGAATAGTGGAAGCTAGACTAAGAGCAGAGGTCAGCATTTGTGAACAACAGTTTGGTTTCATGCCAAGAAAGAGCACCACAGATGCAATGTTTGCTTTGAGGATGTTAATAGAGAAGTACACAGAAGGTCAGAGAAGCTGCATTGTGCCTTTGTGGATCTGGAAAAAGCATATGACAGGGTGCCAAGAGAAGAACTGTGGTATTGCATGAGGAAGTCTGGAGTGGCAGAGAAGTATGTTAGAGTGGTGCAGGACATGTATGAGAGATGTAAGACAGTGGTGAGGTGTGCTGTCGGTGTGACAGAAGAGTTCAATGTGGAGGTGGGACTGCATCAAGGGTCAGCTCTGAGCCCCTTCTTGTTTGCTATGGTGATGGACAGGCTGACAGACGAGGTGAGACAAGAATCTCCATGGACTATGATGTTTGCAGATGACATTGTGATCTGTAGTGAGAGCAGAGAACAAGTGCAGGAAAATCTAGAGAGGTGGAGCTATGCCCTGGAAAGGAGAGGAATGAAGGTTAGCCTCAGAAAATCAGAATATATGTGTGTGAATGAGAAGGACCCAGGAGGAACGGTGATGTTACAGGGAGCAGAGATAACGAAGGTGGAGGATTTTAAGTACTTAGGCTCAACAATCCAGAGCAATGGAGAGTGTGGAAAAGAGGTGAAGAAGCGTGTACAGGCAGGCTGGAATGGTTGGAGAAAAGTGTCTGGTGTGATGTGCGATAGGAGAGTGTCAGCAAGAATGAAAGGAAAAGTGTACAAGATGGTGGTGAGACCAGTGATGTTGTATGGCTTAGAAAAAGTGGCGCTGAGGAAAAGACAGGAGGCAGAGCTGGAGGTAGCGGAGATGAAAATGTTGAGGTTCTCTCTGGGAGTAACGAGGATGGATAGGATCAGAAATGAGTATATCAGAAGGACAGCCCACGTAAGATGTTTTGGAGACAAAGTCAGAGAGGCTAGATTGACATGGTTTGGACATGTACAGAGAAGGGATAGTGAGTATATTGGCAGTCGGATGCTGAGGTTGGAACTACCAGGCAGAAGGCCTTGAGGAAGACCAAAGAAGAGATTTATGGATGTGGTGAAGGAAGACATGAAGGTCGTTGGAGTCAGAAAAGAAGATGCAGAGGACAGGGTGAGATGGAGGCGGATGATTTGCTGTGGCGACCCCTGAAGGGAGCAGCCGAAAGTAAAAGAAGAAGATGCATATAAATGGTATGCTCCCAAGTGCTGTATTAACAAGGTGTGTGACTATTAACCCGGGGATCGCAACTTTGAATCCGGTTTAACGCCACAACCATCCATGAACTGAAGTCCATGGGAGCTAATTGGCCGAGTTCTCACAGGAGGGAGGGATGACACACACTCACTTCCGTGTCACTCAAAGCAATTGCAGCCAGTCATTGGGGTCTGTGATATACATAATATATATATATAAGATATACATGATATACATTGCCTTAAAATAAATTGGAGCGAATACTCTCACACTGAAAATTTGAACAAAATTTAATCTTCAACTCAAGTGAATTTTAAGGGAAAACAACAATCCCTGACTAAGAAATTATTATTTTTTTAAAAATCACCTGTGACTTTCGTCAAGTAGCTGCATAGTCGTCAGTGTGTTTCTGCACTGCAACGGCTTGGTAAGCTGTCCAGGGTGTTCTCTGCCCTCGACCAGAGTTGGCTGAGATAGGCGCCAGCCTCCTTGCGACCACAACTAGGATTAAGTGGAGGCCATTTCTATTATCCACACTTCAACACGGGAAAGACAAAGGAAAACACCATTCAGGAAAGGCAGATGTGTGTCGACCATCACAAGTCAGGCAATGACGATAAGAAAATCCCCCCTCGCCTGCACCTGCCCATATCTACTGTCATTAAGAGGTTTAAAACAACTGGAATAGTAGTGAACAAACCTGGATGAGGACTCAAGGTTATTTTGCCACCACACATAGCGAGGAGGATGGTATGAGAAATAAAAAAGTTCTCCAAAGCTCCGTGTTAAAGAATCGCAACAAATGGTAGCATCTTGGGGTCACAAAGTCTCCAAAACTACCATCAGGCACCATCTACATTCCAACAAGCTGTTTGGGAGGCATGCATGGACAAAACATCTCACTCACAATCATAAAAGAAAACATCTGGAGTTTGTTAAGTAGTACTTGGACTTCAGCTAGGATTATGTGCTTTGGTAAGATGAGACCAAGATAGATCTTTTTGGCAAGAAACATTCTATGTGGAACACAAAAGATGAGAATGCGGAAAAGCACCTCATGCCCACTGTGAAGTCTGGGGGAGGATCGGTGATGCTGTGGGCCTGTTTCTCTTCCAGAGGCCCTGGGAACCTTGTTAGTGTGCATGGCATGATGAACACTTTGAAATAACATTTTAAATCAAAATCTGGTGGCCTCTGCCCAAAAGCTGAAGGCCATCACTGGGTCTTTTGGCAAGATAATGATGTGGCCAATAAACATGTGGCCAATCTACACAAAAGTGGTTCACCAGACACAGACTCAAGCTTCTCCCATCGCCATCTCAGTCCTCAGACCACAACTCCATTGAGAACCTGTGGAGTGAGCTGAAGAGGAGAGTACAGAGGAGAGGACCCAGGTCGTTGGATGTTTATAGAAATTGCACCGAGCGGAATGGTCCAATATCCCTCTTTCTGTATTGTCATATCTTGTGAAACATTATAGGAGATTCGGTGCTGTTTTGTTGTACAAAATATTAACATAAGGGGTGATCATAATTGTGGCTCACATGATTTGATGTAAAAGAATTATTTCTTAATGTGGAATTTTTTCCCAAGGAATAAATGCACTTGAATTAAAGGTTGAGCTTAACTTTTTCCCCGTTGTGGTCTGATATTATTAAAAAAAAAAAATCAATTAATCAGAAGCTAAAGAACACATTTTAACCAGGAGTGCAATTAAATATGGAGGGCAGTGTATATGCATATATCCTGTCTTTCATTCAAATGGCAAATAGACCTCATTAATTTTTGGTTTATATATATATATATAGGAATCCCTCACTTACTGGGATTAATTGGGACGGAGATCCCCCCGCAAATGCTGAATCCTGCAAAATAGGATCGACACCCCCCGACTGGCATTTACGTACATGTGTATATAATACACTCATATGCGCACCTCAATTGAAAATGTAAATAGTTATGATGGGTTGTTTTTTGTTTTTGTTTGTTTGGATTTTTTTTTATATAATTGGCCTTGTCTTTGCTGCATTTTCCTTAACTTTCCCGCTATTCTTTCTTAAAGTCCTTATTTTATAATTCGATGAATATTTCCAAAAAAAATATACATACAAACACATACATACACACACAGATGATCCGCAGCTTACGAATGAGTTAGGTTTTACAATCTCTCTCTCTTTCTCTTTCCATAATCATCACATTATCAACATCATTATGTCCCGTGTTTAAACTGCTGGTTCCTCTCAAGCACAGCACAGTGGATCTGATCAGATTTACAGAAAGTTTCACTCTTATCCAGTTCATTACAATCCTGGAGTCAATTTGTTTCTTCTTTGAAAGTTTTGGCACAAGTTCAGAAATGTATCGCTTCTCTTCCCAGACCATGTCAACCACGCCACCCTCTGCCAGAGCCCAGTATTAAGTGTACCTCAGGGTAATGTTTAATCATATTTCATGCTTATATTTATGATTATATCTTACTATAGATTTTATTCCATTTCTATTTCTGCTTGCTCTTCAATTTAATTTAATTTCACTTTCATTCTCGACCTCGGACCGTATTTTCGTAAAATGAATCTTCGTAAGTGGGGGAGCGTCTGTATATATATATATATATATATATATATATATATATATATATATACATATATATATACATACACACACACACACACACACACACACACACACACACACACACAAGGCATGCACGTGTTCTGCAGTAATATGTTAAATTAATATGACGCTTGCCTTCTTTCACATTGTCCATCCTGATGCCATCTCTCCCCCATGAAAAAGGTGTACCCTGCACCCAGCTCTCCATATGATGGAAATTTGTGATGCACCTTATACCTGATACCTTTCCATTACAACCAACATTAACTTTTTCAGCAATTTGTGCTTTTCTGTGGGTTCAGATCATGGGCTAGCCTTTACTCCCTGTGCACATCAGTAAACTCCTGGTGCCCTTGAATCCATTTCCAGTTCCTTATCTGCACCACTCTTTGTAGGTAGTAAGTAAACCCACTGCATATCGCGAGCACTCTACAACACCTGTGGTTTGAAGATGACTTAATTGTCTAACCATGATAATTTGTGATATTCACTCAGCTCCGCACACTGTCCCATTTTTAATACACCACTCCACATGAAAGATGCCACTGCAATGAGATAACTACTAGTCTATGAAGGCAAAGTGGATGTGGCTAAATAGTCTAATTGTGCACTCGCGTATGTCCGGCTTCCATCAGACAGAGCAATTGTACTGCTGTACAAGGGCTCACAAATAACTTGAAAAGTCTCTGTGAAAACATACAAATTTATTTAAATAGGATTGATATTTAAAAACATAGTCATTTATTATATACTACACATAAACATAAGAAAAGCAAATCAAAACAAGATTTCCATTGTCTATATTACTATTTTTAAGGCATGACAATGATCATGCCACCTACTCCAATTGTGACTTTCTGTCTACTGTATTGATTTAAGTCTTGTCCAATGTCTACATCCTAAACACTAACCCACTCAGTTCCATTGCCCCCCTAACACACACACACACACACACGCACACACACACACACACACACACACACACACACACACACACACACACACACACACACACCCACACACACACACACCATACACACACTACACACACTACACACATACACACACACACACACACACACACACACACACACACACCATACACACACTACACACACACACACACACACACCATACACACACACACACACACACACACACACTATACACACAAACACACACACACACACACACACACACACACCATACACACACTCACACACACACACACACCATACACACACACACACACACCATACACACACACCCACACACACACGCACACACACGCACACACATACACACACACGCACCACACACACACACACGCACCATACACACACACACCATACACCACACACACACACACACACACACACACCAATTTGGAATCGCCAATTAGCCTACATGTTTCTGGAATGTGGCCGGAAACCGGACTACCCAGAGAAAACCCACATAAGCAGAGGACGGCAACCTCCTGAGGAATAAAATCTCAGGGAAGGTGTGTGTGAACGCTGAGATGAGGATACGCTAGATCAGGTGAAGTATAACTGAGAATGTAATATAACTGACAGGATTTAGTGATACAAACGAGAGTAGAGGCGGCAGTAAAGGCAACTGCCAATATTTATATTAAAAAAGAGAGATCAAATATTAAACTACTCTGATTATAATATATCTTAACATACACTGTATGTCGGTCCCATTTTTTGTGATTAAATAAGATCTGTAAAATATGAAATACTAATTGTCTTATTTAAAATTTTTTGGTCTTAGTCTTGTTCTATTGACGTAAACATTTGCTTTTGTTTAAATTCATGGATTCTTGGTTTAACGATGTTATTTGGTTAAGATAAGTCTCAAACGGTTAAAGATGGGAAATGATGTGAAGGGAACACTGAACATTAGACAGATCACAGTAACCAGATTCTTGCTTATAATGGTACAACAATCAAGCTGTATGACTTATATTTATTTTGTTTGGAAAAAATATACCAATATATTTATTAGGTAAAAACATTTGAGCAGCATTTGACAGAACATCAAAAAACATTTCACAGATTTTCACTGAGTCACAAACACAGCCCCTGGTACCCATCATATCAAACTGGTCCTCACATAGTAACACATTGTATTATTTATTCACTTTTTACAATAAAATGGTGGATGATGTTCCTCTTTTCCCAGAGGCTCCTCTAATTTCAGGATCTCCCAGGGGAAATTAGATATTCGGAGCAAAACCACACACTTCACAAAACAGCACTGCTGAGGCTTCCTGTATATAATTTACTTGTTGGGGAAGACAGTTTGAGTTTTTGCAGCAATTCAAAGGTTAATAATAGTGGAACCTAAAATGTATAAATAGACCATATTTCCCCTTACAAACATATTCATACAACAATGTGTTCTTTGCCCATGTCTGTGCTGTCCAAATAATGTCCAGACAAAACATTGCATAAGACACGAAAATACTTTTTTTTTTTAAATAAGTGACTCTGTTTGAATAGTATACAATTTAGTACATCCATATGATATAGACACACATGCCCATAAATGCACACATTAGATTTCAGTTAACATACGTACATTCATACATACCTACATCATAGGTACCTCAAAATGTACATTCACACTAAAGCACACAAACTGGGACAGTGTGCTGCTTACTTAGCCGAACTTTATTGATAATCATTGTTACAGTTCTCTCTCTCTCTCTCTCTCTCTCTCTCTCTCTCTCTCTCAAGATGTTGTTTTTCCTTTATCCTAAAGTTTGGCAATCTGCTGATCAAAGTTAATCTTTCGGCGCCGCCTGACCCTTAGATCATCTTCATGTTGACACGTCTTGGTCCACTGGTCTCAGTAAGATCACTACTGGCCCCTTTCCTCTTGCGAGGAACATACTGGATGTCCACACTTCCTCTGTGTTTGCCTTTGCCTCGGCTCCAAGCAAATAGAAGCAAAAAACAGAAAAGGACAACACCCAGGAAGCTGAGGCAGCCCATGGCTGTGGACACAAGAATGGTGGTGAAGTCCAGTACCATCCTGATTGTGTAATGCTCTGTGCCATTGATCAAGGAACCGTTGTAATCAGGATCAAAGATGAAGCTGCGGTTAGCATACAGAGCCCCATCCCTAAGGCCCAGGCTTTTGACGGCTAGTGTTATGGACAGCGTGGAATTCCCTGCAGGATTAGATGCCACACAGATGTAAATCCCACCGTCTTGAGGCTCCACTACCCGGAACTCCAGTGAGCCATTGCTATGGACAACCATACGGCCTGTGCTTTTGGTGGTGATGTGCCTCCTGTGTGGTGTCAGCCAGGAGACAGAGGGTGTTGGAGCGCCGTCTGCTGCACAGTACAACCATGCCTTTTGTCCTTCTTCTGCTTGGGCTGTTTGTGTTGACATGGGTTTGACCCTAGGCTTGGTGCATACAACATAGCGGGAGAGCAGCGGCTCGACTACATCGATGAAAGGTTTCCCAGCCAGAGCAGCTGGGGTTGTGCACTGAGGTTGCACCTCCCCGAACTGTAGGGGCAGTGTCCTCTGAAATAGCCAACGGAGACGGCAATCACATACCAATGGGTTCTGGCCAATTAGGAGGTTCTGCAGGGCCACAGATGCTGGCAGGGTCGCTCTTTCCAGGGTAGTCAAATGATTGTAGGAAAGGTCAAGCAGATGAAGTGACAGCGCCCCCTGGAACGCCTGGGCCTCCACAAGCACTAACTGAGCTTTGCGCACCTGTACCACTTCCAGCCGGTCCAGGCCGCGCAGCCAGCCAGTTGGCAGCACTCTCACACTGCTGTAGGACAGGTTCAGATGGGTCAAATAGGACAGGTGGCTGAGCACTGGTACAGCTGAAAGGTTAGTATGGGTGATGAAGAGGGTGCTAAGATTCAGACCCTGCAGGGCAAGAGGGGGCACAACTTCCAGGGCCGGCCATTGATCCACTTCAAGATGACGAAGACGACCCAAGCCCTTAAAGGTGTGTGGAAGCAGGTCTGCAATGTCCAGCTGTCTAAGTCGAAGGCTGGTTAGCCCATGCAGGTGTGCCAGTGCGTGGCTGGGTACAGCACTCAGGTTGGAGCGCTGCAGTGTTAGAGCGCGCAAGGCAGGCAAGCCACTGAAAGCACGGGGTGCAACAAAAACCAACTCATTGTCAGCAAGCTCAAGCACGCGTAGACGTCGCTGGTCCTCGAAGCCATAATCAAGCAGGATAACCAGACGGTTCTGGCTGATATCCAGGAGCGTGAGCTCACCCAAGCCAGCAAGTGCCCCACGTGGTAGCAGAGTCAACTGGTTGTTGCGTAGACGCAGCGTTCTTAAGCGTGGCTGAGCACGGAAACTTCCGGGCTCCACAGATGACAACAAATTGGTGCTCAAGTCGAGCTCTTCTAATAACAGAAGCCCTGAGAAATTCTGTGGTGTGATAATGCGCAGACGGTTTTTGCTCAGATCAAGGGCTCGTGTCTCTATGGGGATGCCATCAGGCACCTGCGCCAGCCGCTTGCGGTGGCACGAGACGGAACGTGTGGGCACAGAACACTCACAACGGGCAGGGCAGGTCCGAGCAGGGTATGGGAACAGGAGGAGGAGTGGCAGGAGGGAGAAGCCCACAGCACAGGAGAACAAAGAGAGCAGCATGACCACCTGCAGGATGGGGGGGGAGGAGCAGAGAGAGAAACAGAAAACAATAGAGGAAGAGATGAAATTCTGAAATCACTGAAATGCTTTTATAGTCAAATGTCATCTGCCTCCATCTCACCCTATCCTCTGCATCTTCTTCTCTCACACCAACTACCTTCATGTCCTCCTTCACCACATCCATGAATCGTCTCTTTGGTCTTCATCTAGATCTTCTGCCTGGTAGTTCCAACCTCAGCATCCTACTACCAATATACTGTACTCACTAGCCCTCCTCTGTACATGTCACTTTCAAAGAGACTTCTCCGAAAATGTTATTTCTGTGGAAAAACCTACATTCCCTTGACATAACACTTCTGTCGTCTTGCTTTTCCGGTCATGATCAATCCAGAAGGGCTGGCTGGGATATTGTCTACAGGGTTTTTAGGATTTATATCGCCTAACGACAACAGCCGTCATCCAAGATCAGCTTGGACATGTTTAAACCTCATCGACAGCAAACAGACAGTGATCAATTCATTATCTGTTAGAAAAGAAAGCCGTGTTTTATGCAGTGTCTTGAGATGTGGTTAAAGCTGCAGGGTCATTCATTAATGTCATTAAAGGTATGGTTTTCACCTTATCAAAAGCCTCACAGCAGGCTCTGCAGCTCCCCGAAGACGTGCGATCGCTTTTCTCATCTACACATGCTTACAGGATCTTCACATGCCCTTAACAGTTCAGCAGGGTGCTATTAACTTACTTCTTCTGGCACTACTCTATTCCTATTTTGCAGGGTGATTTTATTACTCTTCCTTTTTTAGATTTTAATAGCACTCAAATGTCAATAGCATTTTATTAATTATGAGATGGGCAATTATTACAGTACTCGATTATACGACTAGTTATCTGATTAAAATGTGGGCTTCATACTGCAAACACCCACACCCACACCCACCCACACCCACACCCACCCACACCCACACACACAAGTAAATGTTGAGTACTAAACAAGTATTCAAAGCGTATTTGCCTACTTGAAAGATCGGAAGTCCGGATAAGCTGCACTTTGTCTCAAAAACTCCATGTGTCAGTTGTGACAAGCGCCTACATTCGGTGGAGCGCGTCACACACACACGCTGTACAGACTTCCGGTCTTTCAAGTGCACAAGGGTGCCGATGAAATCGTTTAGAACACAGCTTGCACTAATATGAATCCCAGCAACGCGGAGAGTTCTTTCTTTTGTGTAAGTTAATAAGAAAACTTTATTCAAGAGATGCATACAAAGCACAAGTACAAATCCTAATGAATATTAATATAAATAATATAAATTTTTTTTTTCAAAAATAAATAGATTTTACAAAAATAAAATCGATAAAAACATAAAACGTCAGTTGAACGCAAGTTGTTACAGTGACTTATGACGCTCATATTGTACTATACATCCATAAATACCATTACCGTATCTCATAAAGCACCCCTAAATCAATTATTATAAACATAACATTGTAAAATAATATCAAACATATCAAATAATATCAACATTAATTTCAAATAAATTAAATTCAAGCAAAATAATTTCAAATAGATACATTTTAATCAAATTCACTCATCAAATATCAAGTAAAGTATCAAATATAATCTTTTACGATTCTCTATGATGCGATCTTTCTGCTTGTAAATGGTTCCGATGGTCGATGGATGGTCACATGACATGAAGCTGAGCCAACGCTTACAATATGTGAGGCGCTCAACACCGAAAGTAGTTTACTTATTTGTGCTTGAGACAAAGCGCGGGTTATATGGACTTCCAGTCTTTCAAGTGAGCAAGAGCGCCGTTGAATACTGGTTTAGTACTCAGCCTGCAGTGATGTGAATCACCAGCAGAGCGGACAGTTCTCTTTATTTTCTGGATTCGGGTTTTCATTCATTTTACAACTCTCTTTGCTTAGCTGAGTATGCATGGTAGATTGTGCCAATCTGAGCAGATAATTAATTCATCTCTGTGCATGAGACTTGCACACATGCTAGAAGGCTTATGCTTCTGACCAACCGTATTTGCTTAGGCTTACAAAAGTCGGGAAAAACAGTGTAAACACAAAGATCACAGCGACAACGTCGTAACACAAGGGTAGCACAGTATATAACTGATATATATATATATTTATATAATACGATGTATATATAACTGAACTGGGCAGAAGGAGGGGCACGTTCAGTCTGTCATTTGTAAACAATGGACGCAATGTCATTACGTCATTGCGTCATTATGTCAGCATACTACGTAGGTACGTCTAAACTCAAAATTTGACAATTTTTAAAAAAATAAAATAAAAAACGTAAGATCAAAAAAAGTAAAATGGGTGACCGCAAGCCGGGAAGCATCTGTATATGTATATATATATATATATATATATATATATATATATATATATATATATATACACACACACACACACACACACACACACACACACACACACACACACACTAATCCTCAAAAAATTAGCATATTGTGATAAAGTTCATTATTTTCTGTAATGTACTGATAAAAATTAAACTTTCATATATTTTAGATTCATTGCACACCAACTGAAATATTTCAGGTCTTTTATTGTTTTAATACTGATGATTTTGGCATACAGCTCATGAAAACCTAAAATTCCTATCTCAAAAAATTAGCATATCATGTTCAGGTAGTCTAAACGAGCTATTAATCTAATCATCTGAATCAACCAATTAACTCTAAACACCTGCAAAAGATTCCTGAGGCTTTTAAAAACTCCCAGCCTGGTTCATTACTCAAAACCACAATCATGGGTAAGACTGCCGACCCGACTGCTGTCCAGAAGGACATCATTCACACCATCAAGCAAGAGGGTAAGACACAGAAAAGAAATCTCTGAGTGAATAGGCTGTTCCCAGAGTGCTCTATCAAGCCACCTCAGTGGGACGTCTGTGGGAAGGAAAAAGTGTGGCAGAAAACGCTGCACAACCAGAAGAGGTGACCGGACCCTGAGGAAGATTGTGGAGAAGGGCCGATTCCAGACCTCGGGGGACCTGTGGAAGCAGTGGACTGGGCTTCAGGTGCCGCATTCCCCAGGTCAAGCCACTTTTGAACCAGAAACAGCGGCAGAAGCGACTGACCTGGGCTACAGAGAAGCAGCACTGGACTGTTGCTCAGTGGTCCAAAGTACTTTTTTTGGATGAAAGCAAATTTTGCATGTCATTCGGAAATCAAGGTGCCAGAGTCTGGAGGAAGACTGGGGACAAGGAAATGCCAAAATGCCTGAAGTCCAGTGTCAAGTCCCCACAGTCAGTGATGGTCTGGGGTGCCATGTCAGCTGCTGGTGTTGGTCCACTGTGTTTTATCAAGGGCGGGGTCAATGCAGCTAGCTATCAGGAGATTTTGGAGCACTTCATGCTTCCATCTGCTGAAAAGCTTTATGGAGATGTAGATTTTCATTTTTCAGCACGACCTGGCACCTGCTCTCAGTGCCAAAACCACTGCTAAATGGTTTACTGACCACGGTATTACTGGGCTCAATTGGCCTGCCAACTCTCCTGACCTGAAGCCCATAGAGAATCTGTGGGATATTGTGAAGAGAAAGTTGAGAGACACCAGACCCAACACTGTGGATGAGCTTAAGGCCGCTATCGAAGCATCCTGGACCTCCGTAACACCTCAGCAGTGCCACAGGCTGATTGGCTCCATGCCACGCCGCATTGAAGCAGTCATTTCTGCAAAAGGATTCCCGACCAAGTATTGAGTGCATAACTGAACACAATTATTTGAAGGTTGACTTTTTTGTATTAAAAGCACTTTTTTTAATTGGTCGGATGAAATATGCTAAATTTTTGAGATAGGAATTTTGTTTTTTTCTTTACTTTTTTGCCAAAATGATCAATATTAAAACAATAAAAGGCTTGAACTACTTCAGTTGTGTGTAATGAATCTAAAATATATGAAAGTTTAATTTTTATCAGTACATTACAGAAAATAATGAACTTTATCACAATATACTAATTTTTTGAGAAGGACTAGTATATATATATATATACACACACACACACAGGGATCCCTCACTTTTCTGCGGTTAATTGGGACCGAGATCTCCCCACGACCACCAAAATCTGCGAAGTAGAATCACCCCCCCCCCCCGACTGATGTATACGTACATGTATTTCTCTCTTCCTTTCAACTTTTTCCCTTTTCTCAGGAGTCGCCACAGCGAGTCATCTGGTTCGCACGTTTGATTTGGCAGAGGTTTTTACGTCGGATGCCCTTCCTGTCACAACCCTTTTTAGCAAGGGACAGAAACACGCTGACAGCTTTACAGCCTACTCTTTACGAAAGTCAGCAATGGTTCTTTTACATGCCTCTCACCATAGACAGTGACAGACATGGCCCGCCTTTGATAACCCAGTTAGCGGCATTGGGGAAGGGGTGGGTGGGTGGGTGGGGGGGGGCAGTGACAACCTTTGTGGGGACTCGAACCCCCAACCTTAGGATCAGCAATCCTGTGCCCTATACCACTAGACCACCACTGCCCCATGTATATGTACATGTATGTCTGTCTTCCTTTCGGCTTTTTCCCTTTTACTCAGGAGTCGCCACAGCGAACCATCTGATTCGCACGTTTGATTTGGCAGAGGTTTTTACGTCGGATGCCCTTCCTGTCACAACCCTTTTTAGCAAGGGACAGAAACACGCTGACGACTTTGCAGCTCCTCTTTACGAAAGTCAGCAATGGTTCTTTTACATGAACCTCTCACCATAGACAGTGAGAGACATGGCCCGCCTTTGATAACCCAGTTAGCCGCACTGGGGGGGGACAGTGACAACCTTGTGGAGAGTGGGACTCGAACCCCCAACCTTTGGATCAGCGATCCAGCGCCCTATACCACTAGACCACCACTTCCCCACAGTATATGTACATGTATATGAGTATATAATATCAATACATACATATTCAATGGTATAAATGCTTATAATAACAATTAAAAAAAATTAAAAATAATGCATACGATGTAAATAAAATATAAACACACACATACAGACGTGCAGATGCGTGTGCACGCACTCAGATGCGCACCTTACAACAATGTAATTAGGTTTTGTTTTTGGTTTTTTTTGCATTATTGGCCTTGTTTTTGTGACATTTTCCTTAACTTTTACTATTCTTCTTAATTTCCTTATTTTTTAATTTCATGAAT